>VDFB02274714.1:24760811-25497781 GCA_007258455.2 Sequoia sempervirens
CTAGATGACAAAATAGGGAAGAGACAAAGAATGTTTTCAAATTGTAAATTTATTTGGGGGTAGGTGAAACCCTATTCTGTAATGAATCTTGGCCACACAATTGTAATGAATATTTGCCATTCATTTAACTTTTTGGAAACTATAAATAGGGCACTCCTCTCATTTGCAAAGAGAGAGTTGAGTTGTTGTAAAGGCATGTTGCAGAAATTTATAAGAAATATCATTGACTTGGAGTATTTCCTTGATTTCTCTCTTGCCATTTGATTCATTTCTCCAAGTTCACATGTTTAGTTTAGATCTTGTGGCTGTTTAGTTAGTTGTTTACTGTATTTAGTTGAATCTGAGGAATGTTGTTTGGTGTTTGTGAAAATTCCTGCATTGTTGATGATCCCTTAGTCCATACTTTTTGCTGTTTGTTGAAGGTAGATAGCTGTGCAAAGTTAGCCTGGACTTGATTTGAAGCTGCCCCAAACATTTATCTTTAATTCATGCATGCATATGGTGGATGAAGGATGAAATATCTGCAGCCTTTAGAAGATAGCACAATTTCCATGATACTGTGAAATCCCTGGTTAAGTGGGATATTGTTTGAAGGATTGTCCATTACAGGAACTCCATTATCACTATTCATTGCAAGCTTCAGACTTAGGAACTTCTCCTTCCCTTCGCCCTTTTTCACTTTTTTTAGAAACTGAACAATACCAAGGTTCATTGCACATTGTAAAGCCAAATCTAACAACTAGATGGAGTTCAAGATTGCTGTTTGAACCTGCAGCCAGCATATAATTGCCTTTATCCTAAGAACTCCTTTTCGAAGATCCAACTTCATGCTTTATGTCCACACTTTGTATTCTATGTAAGACCGCCTTGTGATTCCAGCAAATCACATCAAACTACTGAGGTATCTGAGCACTGTCATGACCTGACATCCGAGAGACCTTGGGATAGTGTTCTACAATTCGATTGTGGGAGATTGTCTTTCAAGAGAGGTAGTGCGCTTATGCACTACCTGTGTTGAGAAGTGCATAAAAACACCATCAACAGTGTCGTTGTTTTCAAATCTTTGATACCTCTAAAAAGTATTAGTGTCACAATTTTTTAGCGAGTTGACTATTTTAATCAAGCATTATAATCTAGAAAGGGCAGCCGGCTATGTAAGTGACGCTTAACAAAGGAAGAGCATCAACGCCCAGCCTCCAAAAGCATCATTGTACCTACAAAACTAGGAAAATGAGAATCTAGAGAAAAATTCATCATATTCGATTGGTTGAGCCATCCTTCTAATGCCAAAATATGACCAATGACATAGTATAGGTTAACTACACTTGATCCATAAGCATTCAAAGCGATATTTAAGCCACTATGCATCAGTCCCAATAAGATCATTCAATTTAAACAAAGACTACAAAGAAGCCATTAAAACTAACATTCAAAACATGAAAGATTAATAAACATCTAATATAAGACATTGAAACTTATCCTATTGGGGGAGTGGTGTTGCATTGATGTGGAATGATGACCCTTTCCCAATCTCTTGGATAATGATCATGTTTCAATTGATTCTATTGAAGAGAATCAACAAAACCGATGAAAGATGTGTTGTAAAATGTATGATGAAAGCTATTTTAACATGATAAAAGCTAAGATGATCTATGTGAGTGTATGCAAAGTTATTCTAAATGTATGCAAGATTCAAAATATTGAAACCCTAGTTTCAAAATATGCTAAATGGATGCACCTAAGTTACCATGGAAACCATTAATGGATGCTCTAAGCTAATAATGCATGTAAAATAACCTAAAATGATTTTAAAACATAAAATGTGAGTGCAAATGGATGTGATTTTCAACAAAATAAGTTTACACTGAAAAAAAGGTGGACCCCTATTCAATAGATGCAAGGTCTATTTATATAATAGATAAAAGGAACTGATGGTCAAGGTTGAAAGAACCAATCAATGGTCAAGATGGAAGGAAAATGGAGGCATGGATCATGGATTCCCATCAAGGGTTGAGAATGCAAGATGATATTTAATCAAGGGCTCACAATTATGCAAAGAAGCACACTTTCAAAACTTTCTCAAGAAGTTTGTTGAAAGTTTGTTACAAGGAAGAATATTCTTTTTTTCAAATGAGTGAAGAGGGAAAGAATATTCTATGAGAATATTCCCTTTTTGGAGGAATATGCAAAGGAGGAATATTCTCAAGGAATATTCCCTTGCAAGTGGGAGAGTTAGAATTAATTAGTAATTTGATAATTAAAACAAAGTTTCAATTATGCAAATTAGTGAAATTTAGGATATCCATTAAATAATTAACTTATTTAATGAAAAGGGATCAAAATGACATTTAATTAAATAATTAAGGTTATTTAATTTAAATGAGAGGACTTAGCATGTTAAATTGAATATTTTGATTCATCCAATTTAGTAGGACGAAAGGTTAGCATGAAATGGGTAGGAATTAACTTATTAGATTAATCAGATTAATAGATGAAAATTATGTAATTAATTAAATAGCTAGGCTAATTTAATCAATTAAGCGAAAAGAGGATGGATTTTAAGATGAAATGATGTTAGTATATTAGATGCCAGTGTGTAGTATCATTCATGAAATTTTTAAGTGTCTACATTATTTTATCTGTAATTTCTATTCTGGCTATCCGTGGAGGTGGAAATACCAAAAGGGGGCTTGATTGTGGCAAGCCCCAAAACAACCCCAACAATTTTCCCCGTTCTTTTGTGTGGAGCTTGCGGGAGGATGGATCGATCGTAAGATGGGTTTATATCACCTTTTCTTTCATCAAATTCTAGTTTAGGGTTCTTAATGTATTCTTCTTGTTGCAATCATTTAGTTATCTTCTATTTTTTTTCATCATATCAAAATGTATCAACGAAGTTAGTAAATTCTCTTTGAGTTTCACTATACATTTTACTCTCCATCCATATGGATGCTAGCACCCACTACGCTGCTGCATCTCACTCATCATCCTGGCTCTCAAGGATGGAGTCCTTTGGTAGAGAGATACCTTTAAGTTGTAGTCCAGATTCGGTAATTTTCTCACCTGACTTCCTAAACCTCTCGGGTCGAAAAAGGGAAAGAGGTAGATTAGTTTCCCTTCCTTTTCACCCTCTTAAACATCAAACCTATCTTAAATAATCCCTTAGCGTGAGGTAGATTAGGGAAGATGATTGTTATAGACCCTCCAATGACTCAGGATCTTGAGCAGTCAGTCCCCCTCCTCTACAAATTGTATGAGAGATCTTGAGGCATCACATGGATGGGAGTTTGTAATGTGACCTTTCCAACTCTAATAGGAATGCTATCACACCCAATGGTTGTTTTCCTACATTGCCAAATCGATGAATAGCTAAAGAATTAGGTTCTTGTGCACTCTAATCTAATCTAAGAGGCTCACACTACACACATTAAGAGCTGAACCATTGTCAATGCGGGCCCTTTTTATTCCACATTTGTTAATGAAAAGTCCATTACCATGAAGGTTTATATTTTTTCACTTCCATTAGAGGTAACTCATCTTCCAAAGGAAAGATAATGTCAATATTAACCAAATCTCACATACCTTGAATACAGCTGATACATCATTTGGTACAATTAGGAGGATAACTACTTGTGTTAAAGAATTTTGAAGCATGCTATGGTAGTTGGGTGAAGCTTGAATAAGGCCCCATAGGGAAATCTTAACAAGAGTGTTCTTAATTTGTTCTACAAGAGCATACTCCTTTCCACTATGGAAAGGAAATTGAGGAGCACTAGGAAAAAATTGTTGAGGCAATGGTAATGAAATAGGTGTTGTTTGAGGTTGCTTATTGTTCCTTGTGTTATATGTATGAAGAATGGTGTTATGACTTGCTGTTGGGTAAAACATTGTTACTAGTAAGTTTCTTGCATAATTTAAAATGGTTCCTTGAGGTAAATGGCTCTTGTTTTTAAGTGTCCTATGATAAGCACAAGTTTGGTTTGAATTTTTGTTTATTGATGTGAGAGTGGGTAAATGGTAAGTTGAGGTGTGATTGCATTAACTTCTCTTGGTTTTGGTTTTCCATAACAAGCCTTAGTGGATGATCCATGCGAGATGATGTCCTCAAGGAATTCATCTAACATATCAAAGTCATCACTATGAAAGGGATTGGGGAATAACTATGCTTTCTCCAAGGTTTACCGTTTAACATGTAGTTTCTTGTTTATTATTTTTATGGATCATGGTTTCTAATGTTTGAAAATTGAAAACTAACTTATCTAATGCAATGCAATGATGAAATAAACAACCAAAAATATTTAATAATCTAATATTTTTTTAAATTTTTACCAAATTTTGACTAAAAGGATAACTTTTTCTAATATTCAAATAAAACAGTTCTAGATTTTAAAAGTGCAGATGTAGCAACAAAAAAAAAATGTAGAAACAAACCTAAAAATGATCTAAGAAATTTGATCTACCACTAGTACATGGATAGATTCATCCTAGGGTGAATGGGTCCCAACACAAGGGTTTGACAAATTTAAATCTGAGTTTGAAGCCTATAACTAGGATTTCCTATTTCTGGTGGAAAACTGTGGTTTTAGTAGAATTTTTTTCTAGATTTTGATGTCTAAATCCAAGTGCAATGAATGAAAAATGATGAACAATATAAAACTTTTTGAAATGCAATTTTGAGTCAATTTTTGAATATGAATGATTGAAAACACACTAACATGCAAGTACTATGAAAAATTAATGTAATATGCATGCAAATTTTTGAAGTTTTTAGATTTTAAAGGATGCAAAATGTAAACCTAAAACCCTAAATGAAATGAAAACTAATGAAAGGTTAACAACCCTAAATGAGATGTAAATCAATGCAAGGGAATGCAAAGTAGTTTAAATCCTAGATCTAGGATTTGAATGGACTCCAAATTTAGAAAGTTTATAGTGTAAGAACGTCACGTTCACCAAAATGAAATGGAGGGATTTTTGTTCCTTCTATTCAAATGAGGGTTCACAAAACTATAAATAGAAACAGAAAAATGGGGTATAATGCACCTATCTCCCTCTATCTCATTAGGAAAAAGAGATCCCTTAAGCCAAGGTTGACTTTCAACTCATAAGTGAGTCAACCTTGATGGAGATCTTGAATTTTTCCTTATGATCTAGGATGGGGAAGATCTAAGTTAAAAAAACACTTTTGGGAGAAAGACTAAAAATAGTAAATAAACCAAAAAAGAAAAGTAACACTTGAAATCAAAAGATTAAACCTTAATCTAACAAAACCTAGAAATTTTAGGAAAATTTGAGGAGGTTAAGTATTTTTTCACCTTTCACCAAAATGTTGTTGCTAAGTGTCCTTTCAAACTCATTTTCCCTAAGGTGAATGGGTCCTACTAGGGTTTTCAAAAAATTCAAAATCTATTTCTGTAGCTCCTGATGTGCTCTTCCAGCCTATGTACCTTTCAATTTCCGCTCTTGAATCTGTACTTGCATCAAAAATTGAAATTTTTGTTTTTTTGTATGGGGATCTTCCTCGATCAAACACCAGGTTTGGTAATTAAACCTCGATGAAAAATATAGATTTGGAATCTGAATGTCTATGTGATCCCTAACCTTAAGTGTGTCTAATATTTCTAAGAGGTAACATGCAAAGAAACCCTATTCAAGTGTTTTAGAATAAGATCCCTAAATGAACTTGAATGATGAACATAAGACCTAGTTAGGAGAAGTCAAATCCCCTAATAGATCAAAACTCTAAATATACCTTGCTTTAAGGAGCTAGTAGAATAAAGATAGAAGATGGAATCACTAGGGAACAAGTCATTAGATAAAGTGAAATGGATAGTTTCATGTCCCAAGACCTAGAATTCATCATGGTCCACCATAGGCATAAATCTTTAATCATGAACAATGCTTGACCACTCATCACAAAATGAGCTTGAAGACCTACAAAAATAATTGAAATGCTGCTCCAAGACTTCAAATTTTCTTGCTTGAATGCTCTCCTTGACATTGAATTCAAATATTATGAAGAAGTTCTTGATTTATTTTTCAACCTAGTGTAAAATGGTGAAAATACTAGGATTTATAGGCTTCCTTTATAATTTCCCAATTATTAAATTCAAAGGACGACACATAAAACTTGAATTTAGGACTTTGAATTTCCACCAAAAAATTGTTCAAAAATTGAATATGATATCTTAAAGGGGACCCATTTTCCCAAGGGCGAATGGGTTCTAACAAAAATTATCAAGATCCATTAATTTAGGGGCATTAATTTAATAAAATTCGCAAAGTTCAATGCCTTTTGTAGTTTCAGAAAATGTTTAAAATAGGACTTGGGGTGCATAATAAAGGGGTTTAGGGGCCTATTTATGAAGGATAAAATCCATAAAATTTAGGTCACTAAAATAGGTCCAAATTAAGTGTGAAATTGTACTCACATAAAAATGAGTATAATTTTCTACACTACACCTTCTTCAATTGCTTCTTGTCTTCTCTTTACCAAGACATTCTATAGCTTCATAGGAATTTTATTTTCAATTATTTTCATATCAACTTCTAAAACACTAATATACTTAATGATAGCCTCAAGAATGGTGGCCTTATCCACCTCATTTGCTTCATTGTACAGGGTTTCAGTTTCCCCTAACATTTCATACTACAAAATATTATTGAACAGTACATCTAACTTCATGGGAGAGTCAGGTCTTACTAGTTTTGTTTTCTTTTTATTTTTCCTTTCATCTAGAGTCTTCTTCTACGTTGTGTATGCTTTCTTCTTCTCTGACAATAGCTTCTTGGTGGCTTCTTTCTTCTTCTCTCACATGTGAACTACAAAATATTCTTTTTCCTTTTCTATTTCTTCTTCATTATCTGTATCAATGATGTCAAATCTCTTTCTTTTCACATTTGCTTCACCTTGTGAAGCTAAAATTTTCCTTTGGTGAACCAACTTTGGTCCTTCTTCCTCCACTTCTTTTTCTTCAATGTTTACTCCTATATTCTTTTCCCTTACTACCTTTTGTTTTGTTCTTTTCTTGGTAGGGGCTGCAAGTGGTGTTATTGTAGTAGTCTTCTTCTTTTCAAGCCTTGCCTTCTACACATCTGAAGAGGATTTCTCCTTTATTAGAGGAATTTTATTTGTTTTCCTCTTTTCTCTAGTAGGCTTCTTAGTCTCAGAGGACTTTTGAATATAAGGAGGGGTAGTAGCTGCTCTACCATATCTTCTTATGCCTAATGAGATTCCTAGAGATCCATCCCTTACTCTTGCTTGCTCCACTTGCTCCTTTGTGAAGCCCATATTCTCCAAAAACTTGTCAACCATCTTTTCAACCTTCTTCTTTATCTATAGTTTTATCTCCTCCATATGAACCTCCATGTATTTTTATTCATAGGCGCCATACCTTGCTTTAGTGGTATCTTTTGGACTCTTCAACAAAATATCATCCAAACTAGTAATCTCTCATTCATTGTTATTGTATCCCAACTCAGGGATCCATAATGTCCTTGGTTATACTACTTCCATGATGCACTCATCTATTGATACTAGGAATGTGATATCATTCTGATACATCTCTACCATTTTCTTAGGAATTCTATCTCTTTCATGCATTCTCTTTTGAAAAACTACAAAGAAATCAACAAGAGCCTCATCTTGTGCCTTTGCCTCACCAAGACTTCTCAAAAGGTCTCCAATCTAATGAGAAATGGGTATACCTTGCAACCCTTCCACACTTTTAGTTATGGGGAGTTCCTTTATGAAATATAAAAGTAGACATATAACCAAGGTTCCATACTTGAATGGATACTTCTTCTCCTTTGTTTCAAGTTCTCCATTAACTTTTGTCTTAGAAATTCACAAAGATCATAGTTAACTCCCTTTTCCACCATTTCATATGCAACATTGATTGCGATGGTAGATATAGAGGTTTCTCTATTTGTAAAGTAAATTTTGTAACCAATAAACATAGCTACATACTTCACAATTGGATTTCTAATGTTTACTGTTAAAGAAATCTTGTCATATAATACACTTGTGAGGTCCATTACAACCTTATTCTTAATCGCTTTTAGTATTAGAACAAGTCCAATGGATCATAGACCTACAAGATCTCTAATCACATTGTTTGTAATCATCCAAGGCATGTCGGTTCAAATAAATTTATTATGAATTCTTCTTAATGTAATCCTAACCCATTTGTACAATCAAAGAAAAAAATTGGAAACCATTGCCATACACCAAGTTTCTTCATGACTAGGTTTTAGTATTATGGTTTTAGGGAAAATTTATCTCCAGTAAGCTCTTTCACCCACACATATCCTAGCTTAGTGTGAACATATTTCTCTATCTTTCCACATGAATATAAATCATTATATCTTTTGTAGGTAAAAGTCCATATGGAACATGCAAAAATGCACCTAACAAGTTGTCTTCTATGGATTTAGCAGGGTATTTATTGAACTTAGGTTGTGGCTTCTCAGTAACCTCAATTACCCTCATTATTTCCATTGCAAAATGAATTTGAACTTATTTCAAAATAATTCTCTGAGAAACTAGGGAAAAGCTAAGATTGTAAATACCTTTTCTTTCACTTGCCAAACTAGGATTTGAATGCACCAAATCACAAATTACCTTGACCAATCCAAATCCTTTCTTTGTTTCTCTCCTCCTCAAATGTTTGTTGTAAATGAATTTTGTTAAGTGAGATTACTTTATAACCCTTTGAATCTAACCCAATTTCTTATTGAATTCAAGAAAAAATAAAGATGAAAAACCCTTCACTATGTGCACAGTTAGCTTTAGATGCTCCACAAATTTATGCATTTCAACATTTTATTTCAGGATCTCCACCAATAGATCAAGCATGTCGATCATCACATATATTTGTGTTGAAGCATCAACACCATTTTCTTTGGAAGGGGATAAAATATTTCCATTAAACCTCCCCCTAATCCAAAGCTCTCAACTTAGTTTCCTAAGGAAAAATCTATATCAAATGATGGTATAGATTTATCCTTAACCTTAGTCTCTTCCTTCTTTCTCCAAATCTTATTCACTCCTTTATCTCTACCAGATCAACCTTTTTTATTGGTTCATTCTTCGTTACTGGATTATCCTTCTTCATATTTCTACTTTTACAAAACTTAGAAATGTGTCTAGGTCTATTGCATTTATAGAATATGACATTCTTTTGATCAATATTCCTTCCATTCATTCTAGATCTACATTGATTAGCTTTATGCCCAAATCCATACCATGTATAACAATAGGCTTTGAAAGATTGAACCATTCTACCATTGTTATATCCATTCATTATTTGACTTCTACACTCATTAGCTCTATGACCAAATTTGTTGCATGTAAAACATTGACCAAAAAAAGTGGAATATTCTGACTCATTCTTCTTCTACATTCCACTACCTTATGTCCAAATCTATTGCAAGTGTAACATAAACCATTAAAATATGGGTACCTTTATGCATTTGGTTGTCTGGTTGATGTTCTTCTAGCTTCATTCTTTTGATTCTAGATTTGATTGTCATTATTCTTCTTGTCTTTAGTATTTGATGTCTGATTGATTTTGAACTTTCACCCTTTTCAAATCCTAAACCTTATTTATCTTTAGAGCCTTTTTGATTTGCAACCATTTCATCAAGCTTTATAGAACTCATATTGAATTTGTCTTCATGACTCCTTTCTTTCTCTAGATTTAATATTAGGTTCACCACTTCTTGTTCAAGCCTTGTACATTCCTAATTTTTTTTCACCATTGCATTCATACATTCCTCAACTCTTTTCTTTTCTTCAACTTGCACCTTCAGACCAGTGATAGTTTCATTTGTTTGCTTCAAATTTTCATTGAATTCCTCATTCCTTTCTCTAAACTTATTGATTTTCTCTCTCAATTTTTTTATGCATTCATTTTATTCTTTGACATTTTATTTTAGATCTCTATTTTCTCCTTCGGTCCTTTCTAGATCGTCAAGGGAAAAATTGAGTTCTCCATCTTTGTTAAGCATGCAATATTCTTCTATGAATCTAATAAAAAAAATCTCTTCTAGAGGAGTAGGTAATATTGTAACAACCATGTTCTCAACCTCTAAGACTTTCCCTAAGTGGTTAAGCTCCTTCCAAGGAACCAAGCTCTGATACCAATTGTTGAACACGCAAAATACTAAGAGGGGTGGTGGTGAATTAATATTCTTTTAAACCATTCTAACATTTAAACATTCAATCCACTTAGAATATTCAATTTCAGTAAATGAAAGAAAGCATGAAACATCCAACAACATCACATAACACATGAACACTGGTATTTTTATGTGGAAAACCCAGAATGGGAAAAATGATGGTGAGGATTAGCTCACAATCTATTATAACCGGCTATAGTATATTTATAGAAGTGTTCACTACAAGTGGACTCACTATCCACTAAAAGAAAGAGGGATAGAAAAAATTTTGCGGCTCACAACCTAGATTAAACTATTACAATTGCATTTTTCATATGCATGAGATACAATTCCAATGAAGCTCAATAAATCGGCTTTACACACTTCATCTGATTCTGATCCAACACTTTGCTTTCCTTTGCATTCACATCACTCTAATATTCTACTCAATGTTCACAACTTAAATTCGTAGTGTATTCACTCAATTTGTATCATTCACATCACTCTTTTATTTTATACATTCATCAAAACATTAAACTGATCTAGCTTATATATATTCTTCAAACGTAACATCAATTAGGTTAGCCTAATTAGATGTACCATACAAAATATACAATATATGACTTGGAAACTTAAATCCTTCCACACATGCCTCACACCAAGATTCAATCCTTAAAAAAATTGAAATAGGTTGGCATAGACCTATAATAGCTCCCACATAACTCTACAATACTTAAGCTTTTCATACCTTCATACCTATTAGGTTGGTATCACATAAGAATTAATACAAAAATTCTTCAATTGTATGCCCATATTTGGATGTACGTGGACCCAAAAATACTATGCCGTCTGGAATTCACACTCTATTGACATCTATCAACATCTCCATAAATCCACAAAGCTAAAATCCTATTCATAGAGAAGTTTGGACTCTCCAACTTATATGGACTATACAAGAAGTGATTGTAACTATCAGGCTGAACTTTTATCATTCATAAATTTCAAATCAAAAGAAAAAACAAGATGGAATTCAGGAATTAGATGCTTCTTCCAACCAAAAACATTATGCTAGAATTGCAGAGAGAAATGTTAATTCGTAGACCAGTGCATACCCAAAAACTGAATGCTTTGTTACACAAAATTAGTAGAATTGACACTTAGTCAATCTCCATCATAATTATCTTCACCAGATAAAAAATTCTTGCAAAATTATCTTCCACAAAAATCCCCAAATATGTTAGAATCAACCAAAATGAACTGCATCATGATCTCCATATCAAGATACAATATTGACTATTAATGACAACACTGTAGTGCATAATAGTATACCTTGTGCTTATCCCTTATTCTCATGTTGCCAACAACTACATCAATAAGAAAATCCTCATTATTCCAACATCCATCCAAACTCTACCTTTTCCTTTATTTTTATCATGGTTTTAGGCTTTCCCATCCTAGTTTACCCTTCACCCATTCCCATTCTTTTCCATTTTTCATTTGTTGTGATGTTGAAGTTCTCCTTCGTCACATTCCTTTCCATAAACCTCCACTTTCTCTTACTTTTATTGGGTTATTGAGATTTCTATTACTATCATTATTTTCATTCAATATTCAACTCCTTGACATTACTTTAAGTTTCCTTTGACACCAAATTTTTGTTCCTCCTTACTAGATTACTATTCCCTTGATCATACCGAACTTTGATCTCTAACACTTTTCACTATGTTATTTTATTATGATTATGGGTTTGGATGTGTCCCTACTTGGGTATCTCAAAATGGGTAGCGTCAAATCTTAGTCCCCCAAACCCCCAACAACATAGATGTTAAGGTTCATTATATTGGGGGGTTCCAAATTTATTAAAATTCTTGAAAGTTTCATGAGCTATTTAGAAAAAAGTGTGACAAGATTTGTGGTCTCCTAATAATTCAAAAACCCCATTGAAAAAGGCTATTTCAACTCAAAACCCCCAATGCCACATTATTTCACCTACTAGGAGTAATGGTACATGACTTTCTAGGGTTCTTCTACAAATTTTATAAGCATTCTGTCATGCCATTATACTTTACATATAGTTCATCATTAATGTAAAAGACACTTATGAATGGCCAAAAAATATTCCCTCATGCTTCCTTGATACATATAAGCATGCTTGGATACTATCTAATGTATGTTTCATAAAAAAAATGACTCCCAACAAACATGTGTATCCCTTTTTGTGTACAAGTCAAAATATATTTGGACTTTTAATGAATATCACACACACCTTCCATTTGGTTGAAATTTGCAAGGATATTTAAGGGAAAAATATTTATTTGTGAAAGGGGATAGAAAAATTGAAAGAGTATCTGCAAAGCCAACAAAAAAGAGATATTCATAGGAAACCTTAAGGTTTTAATTTCAAATTCTAGGTATCATATTTTTAATATTTTATTGAATAATAAAAGGATTTTTCATGTTACTCAAGGATTATTAACTATTTCTTATTTAATATTTTTTAGTTCCAAATATATTTTTTAATGTGTTTCTAGAACCTATTCTTCTCATGTATTTTAAATGATATATTTTATGAGATCTTTATTAAGGTGCCACAATTATTTTCCACTACTACATCTGCTAAATGAATTTAGTGACTTTGTGACCAAATGGGTATAGACACCATTCTATTATTTTCTCCACATTCCATCACTTCAACACATAATAAAAATCCAAGAATTATATTTTTTTTTCTTATGTACAGTCTTTATTTTATCTAGCTTCCATGTATAAAATTGCATAATAGCAATAGAATTTTTTATATTTACATCCTCAAAAACTTCTCATGGTAAGATATTTTTCTACTTTGGTGAAGGTTCTCAACTTTGCACGATCAGATAAACATGTATGCACAACAACTGAATATGGGTATGTTATGTAATGGGCATAGTTTGTGGCAAGGAAATTGTCCATTCCTTGTAATTTTATTTAATATATCACCTTATTGAATCCTATCCTTGGCATAACAAAGCTAAAAGTGAAGGAGGACGTCCTATCCACCTTAGTAAATTGGTTCAATTTATCCTACTTGAACATAAGTGTGAAGTCTTTCTTTTTGAGTTTGACACCCCTAGGGCTTAAAAGAAAGTAATTTATGAGATTTAGGAACTTGCAACTCTAGTCACCAACACCAACCACTTTCCCTCCCTTGCATTTATGTCCTTGATTTACCAAAATAAAAAAGGTAACCCATTGAGAAAAGAAAAGAGATTTTATAAGATATAGTTTAAGGCATGTGAAGTGAGGAAAAGACATGTACTTCCTATATGTTATTAGGGAATTATTGCATAATACAGGTAGAATGATTAATCCATTTCCAATATAACATCATGAGAGAAAAATACACACAAAAAATTAAAAAATAATCATAATGCAAAGATTAAATAGAAAATCCACAAGATAACACAAGATATACCCTAGGAAAACCCTCATAGAGAGAAAAATCCCAACCTCCAAAAACATCCACACTCTTTGTATTATTCAACAATAAAGCATTTTAATGTACTTATATAGTTTCTATGGATAGTTTTAAAACATCAAGCTCCCACAACACACTCTCTACACACCCCATCATGTAACCACACACCCCATGCCATGCTTCACATATGCACTCACAAAGGAAAATTAATGCAATGACACCCTACTCACCCAACTTACCTTAACCACTAAACATTTTCCTTCTTTTATATATTTAAGATCACACAAATACAACCAAGTGGTAAGATAAAACCATGTGACTCAAAAACATGAGTACATAAAATGATTGACCCGCCATTTAATTTCTGGTACTCATTTTTGCAAATAATAAATGATTATTAAATATGCCTCCTACACATAAAAATAACTAACACAATGTTACATACAAATTTACACTGGGATCCAAATAAATATTTAATGTGGATAAACACATCACCTAAGTGTACCATAAATAAATATTTATTTTACATAATTAAAATATTTTAAATTCTTGTGCAAAGTGTACAGGAACCTTTTCGTAACATCGTCTTGGGAAATATCAAGCCTCAAGTTACCATCTAGTATCCTTTTAAAAATCATTGGAGGTTTCCACATGGCCACATAAGATTTTTTAGATGCCTAACCAAGTAACCTAGGGATAAGGTGTCTTCCTAAACACTTTAAATGTCTATTTAGGGAACCTCATAATTAGGTTAAAAATGCCAAATCTTAGTTTGTGCTAGCATAAGATATTAAGCCACATAATGTGAGAAAATGTCTCATTATATAGGACTAGGATATATATACATTAGAGAAAAAAATTTGTACTCATTACACATGCTAGAAGACATTACCACACATGCAATGGATGAACTATTTATAGAGAAAATTTTCTCTCCTTGGATGAGATCATCTTGTTTCCTCTATATAATTTCTATAACAAAAATGTTAATTTATCAAGGTATAAACACATAAAGATCATTTAAAACTATAGGAGTAATTAGAATATTCTCATGAAATAGAACACATGATTTGTAATCATATCTATATAATGTTTGATTACTATATTTACTATCAACAAACATCAAGCATAGGGAGAGAGAATCATCATGATTGATATATAATATTTAAATAATTTACTTAATACCAACATACATCAACCATATCATTCACATACATACACACATAACACCTTTTTTTAGCTTATTCATAACACAATTTAAAAAAATACACTTGTCAACCATAACATATTATTGAAATGAGTTGGAGAGAGATAAATGATATCAAAAGAGAAACTTATATAAATATTTGTACAAAGTTGAAGAAGCAAGAAGTATACAAAAAAATTTGAATGAATATTAATTTTTCACAATCTAATCCTTCCTATTCTTTACTTAAGAAATAAAAATAAGATATATTATCCTAAAGAAATATACTATAAATGATTAGATATGATTATGTTGTCCTTTCTACCTAGTTGGTGTTGCTAAGAGTAATTAAAACCTAAATAAAATGTACTAATGTATCACATGTACCATTCACATCTATCTATCCCATGTAACCCATATATCAACTTTAGCTTAAAAAAAATAAAAGAAAGACTTGACATACATATTTTTTTATCATGACATAACCATTCTCATAGATTTCAATATTTCCATTATCATGAATATAGAAATTTAAACAAATTCCTAAAACCAAACCAATGAAAATTTGTGTGTGAATGAATATTGTCTAATCCCAAATAGAATGTTTCAAGGTGGCTGCCCATCCTCAATCTTCCATGAACTTTTCAAAATGAACAAGAATTCATAGTTAGCTGAGGGTATGGCTTACCAAGTTCCATTCCACTACAAGTTTCCAAAACCAAGAACTATTTTTTTATTTTTTCAAAATAGAAAATAAATCATTCCAAATTTAGTTTCTCATTCAAGCATTCATATTTTCACATCTAATCAACCATTCAAAAAAAATCATAACAATAGATATCCAAATCTAATTTTATTTTATATACATAAAATAAAGATAAGATATTTATGGAAACTATACCTTGTGGTGTTACTCTATTCATGCTCTATCTAAGGCTTGTTAATGAAATGTGAAGCCTTTTGGGCATTGGTGGATGATGAATTATAGCACGAGGAAGGAAAAAAAACTATTCTTTTCCTCATAAAGGAACACAATGTAAATAAAGACAACAATGATCACTACAGTTGACCTCATGCTCTTGCTATCTGATTTTGTAATTAAAGATAATAATGGATGAGGTTCAAAGGCAAGGGGAAAGAGGAATGCAAAATGAAACCCCCAACCATCCCAATTTTTTTTTTATCAAGAGCTAAGTAAAAGGTTTTACAATTTATTTACTATGGGAATTGAAATTTACACCTAAACTACCCATTTAATAAACATCTATTTTTCTTCATTCTCACAGGGCACAATTCAATCCACCTCAATTCCTTAATCCAAATTTTTGTAGTAATCTATAGTCTTATTCAACATCAAATATATACAATTATTCTTAGATATCACATCATGGGAGAGACTATCAATACAAAATTTGCCACCCTCTTTCCTTGACAAGTTTTAACTTTATCTAACATGACTTTGCTTTGCCAACATGATGGTAGATACATTCCCCGAAGTTTCACAAAAATTCCAACATCACCATGAATATTTTAGTCCATATTCACTTGAGATGCCCTATCAAAATTTATCTTTAGAACCTTCATATGTCCAAATTTCTATTCCTCCTTTTCAAAATTTTCTCTCAACACCTTTATCAACGATATAATTTAGAACATAGCCCCATCTTGTACAATCTTCATTAATAGGCACATTTATTTTATGAAATTTCTAAGTAGCTATTTTTCTATCAATATTTTTTTTATTCAAGGGGTAAACACTTTTGAACCAGAGCTATGAACCAGAATACAACCACTCAAAAATACCACCCCAATAGGGTTTGAACCTTGGTGGAAAGAACAACAATGCCACCTTTAAACCATCACACCATGCCAATATCGACAAGAAGTATTTTTCTATCAATATAATTAATCACTTTTGATCCAATTTGTACACTCAAACACTAATCCTTTATCTCACTATTTTGAATGAGGGGAATCATTTGAATTTGGGAACCTCTTTAAAAATAACTTCATTCTCTCCACCAACATCCCACCTTAAGAAATGCTTTTAGTTACTTGCATAGATTCAATTATCAAATTATAAATGTAGGATCCTTTAAAATGGAAATTAGATGTTTTTTTCACATTATTAAATTCTTGTTTATTTAAAATAAACTCTAAAAAAAAAATTCATATTTTTGTTCATTCTAATCCCTACCCCTCTTTTCCTAGGGACAATCAATTTTCTCCAAAATCACTAAAGGGACTTGATCACTCCCTAAACATCCATTCAATAAAAAAATTATTTGACTTATCCTAATCACCCTTTCTTCTTTGATTGGAAATGAATTTACTAAAAGGAGGTAGAGGTCATTTCCTAAAAGGTTGATTGAATCAACATGATTATCTTATCAAAAGAGAGCTATATATTCTATTTGAAGTTTCCAAACTTTTATTTTACTATCCAACAAAGGATGTTAGAGATCCATAGAGTTTCTATATTCAAAAGATTGGCACCCACAAATAAGTTCAGGGAAAAAACTTGGCTTTATATCCATCCCCTGGCTTAAACAACAATTATAGAGAAATATGTTAGTTTAATGCAAAAAAAATCAATTTACTCTATTTTTTGTATTTTTCTTCACTTCCATTTAAATCTAAGGACACTTTGAGCTTTCTAGCCTTCCTTACACTAGCCTCTCCTTTCAACAATACATCATCAATGAACTAAAAATTAGATGTTTTATGTTCATTGTGTCCAATATCAAGGCTCTTGATCTTCCTCTAAAAATTCAAATGATGTAGCCATAAAATCAAGTATTCTACAATTAAAATGAATAAGGGAAATGTGCCTCCCTTGTTCAAAAATAGAGAATTTGGTAGATTTTACTAAACCATGAGTCCTATCCCTTGAATAAGTTGAAAATACAAAATATTTATGTACTTTTTTGTAAAATAACTTAATTGGTCCTATCATTGGCACTAATCATGTTCAACTTAACTATCACCCATTCAGTCATTTAATATTTCACCAAGCTGATTATTTCTTGAGCAATCACAATTCCCTCCAAAATATGGAACCTATGAACAAAACCACTATGCTATTTAGAAATTATAGAAATTAAATTTGAAAGGATTAACTTCAGTGAATTGGTCATAAATTTTGAAATAATTTTATAGAACATGTTACACAAGGAAATGGACCTAAAATATATGCTTTTGAAATTACCGCTAGAACATATATCCATTAGAATTGATTTGTCGGATTGTAGATTCTCTAACTGCTTTCACCATATGCTTTTTTACAATGTCCCAAAATTCCTTTTAACTAAAAATCTTGGAATCCATATTGACTAGGGGATTTATCTTTCTCAAAATAATTAAATTGCTAAAATTACATCTTTTACCACTTTTGTAGTCAAATTGTTACATCAATGTTTGTGCATCCTTACGAAATTTTCTTCATCATTAGTCAAAATATTTTTGAAATAATTCAAACTACTTTCTAATTGTTTGAGACTTACAATTAGTTTTCTTGGGAGGAGGGGTAAGCTCATTAAATTCATTGAAGTTTTCTGAGAGGAAGGATAAGTTCATTAATCTCATTGAAGCTTCTATGAGCACTTAACTATTTGTGAAAGCTCATGATCTTTAACTACTTCTAATTAATATCTTCTTGTACCAAAATATTTGTCCAACTAATACAACAGTATTATTTCTTCAATCACAATAATTCAAATTTGAAAAAGTTGTTTTTTTCATTTCTTTTAAACATTTATTTATAAGCTAATAGATCAATTATATAATCTTATCAATGTTCAAACTTATAAGTTAATTATCTAATCTTGTAAATTTTAACAATATCAAAAACTTGTCCAACAAAGTCCAACCTCACTACATAAAACTATTAGAAGACCATGCATAAAACTTTTATCTATGATCCACCTAATTCCTAGACCACTTACCTCACTTTAAAATTGAAATAAAATCCTCTTAATCAACCATTTTTTGTAGTGTGTATCAAACATTAAGAAGTTTCAATGATTTTCAGCAAATTCTCTCTTGCTTGAATGGAAGTTAGACCATAAAAGCTAATTAATATAAAACATTGAATCTGAATTCACCTTCTTCCCAATTATTTCAATCTCTAAAGAAATTACGATTAGTCTTATCAGGATTCCATAACATAGTTATGCTACCTCATATGGATTCTTGCAGATGCCGAAATGCTCCATTCTTCGTAGACATTAATATTAGCTATTTTATAATATTGCATTTGTTTTTGTAAATGGAAAGGGTTTGTTCAAAAAAACACTTCAGACAGCTTAAAAACAAATTAAGTAACATAAACTTTTAATACCTTGACAAATGAAAATCTAAATTAATGAATGGTAGCTTTTCTAAAAGAAGCGTCTCTTTGATTTCAATCAGAGTGTCTATATAAACATAACAAAATGAATGCCTTTTTAAGAAAAAAAGAAAGAATAACATCTAAAATAGAGCATTTTATTATAGAAGGAAAACATAAAAAATAATTTCTCTGTGAAGTCTCAGATCTGCAGGTTTTGTCAAAAAAGAAATATAATTTCTTCCTCTGTTGAGCTCGTCTTAGAGTTTGGTGCTTCATTCACAGACGTTTTTCCACAATGTTTAGTGGTTACTCAAATCCAACTTCTTTTGAGCAGATATATCGATGTTATCCTGCTTCTTTGGTTGAAGAGTGGGCCGGGAGGACCCATTTGGAGAGCGGGGACAAGATTATAATGCCTCCTTCAGCTCTTGATCGTCTGGCAGCTTTACACATAGACTACCCAATGCTATTTGAGCTTCAAAATCTAAGCACAAATCACATCTCGCACTGTGGAGTACTTGAGTTTACTTCGGAGGAAGGCAAGATTGTTATGCCCGATTGGATGATGCAAAATATGAGCATAACAGAAGGGGATTTGGTTCAAATGAAAAGTTGCAGTCTTCCCAAAGGGAATTATGCCAAATTGCAGCCCCACACAAAGGATTTCCTGGACATATCCAATCCAAAAGTTGTTCTGGAGACCACTTTAAGGAATTTCTCTTGTTTGACTACGGGCGATACTATTGTAGTACGTTACAACAACAAGCAGTATTTCATCAACATAATTGAGACAAAACCTGCTTCTGCTATTACTGTTATTGAAACTGATTGTGAAGTAGATTTTGATACTCCTCTCGATTACAAACCACCCCAAAATGTAGCAAGAACCAAAGCACCTCGAGTTGAGACAAAGGACCAAGCACCGGCAGAAGTTCAATTTATTCCTTTTTCTGGAGTTGGCAGGCGCTTGGATGGAAGGACAACTACTATTTCTGAATGTTGTGATGTAGCAAATAGTAAATCATCAGGTCTTAGCTCTTCCTCAATTGTCCAACAATCTCAATATACATCTCAGCCTGGCACTGGCAGGCCAGAAAAACATGTATTTGGTTCACATGCAGGCAATAATCTAGTGGATGTAGCAAGGGCGTCTGAGGAGGAGGTGAAACAGGAAAAAACAAAGTTCCAGGCGTTTACAGGCAAAAAGTACTCACTAAGGGATTGAGAGGCCACATCTCATATTCTGTTTGCATTAACGTCAGCTTTGTAATTTGCGGAGTTGTTATCTATATATATAGTTTCTCTAATGTAGCTTAAAGTTTTAAGCATTTAGAACTTAATTTTTGTTTTCAAAAGATAAAATTCAGTATAAATAACAAAAGTTCGCTATCATGAACGTTAGATCAAAATTTCACTATCAATACATTATCTTTTACTTAAAAGGTTTTTTTTTTTTAAAAATTATTTTAAATTAATTGTGTTCTTAGATGCACAAATTATATATTATTGTGATTCTTTATATAAAATATATTTATTAAAATATGATTAAAAATGAAAATATTTAAATTATTTTATTCATACATCCTTTGTTTGCATTCTTGTTGATGTGGATATGTCGAGAGATCTCCCCATTGACACCACCTTCAAAGTGGTTGGTTGTTGTTGGTCACAATCTTTAGAATAAGAAAGATTGCCCTTTGATTGTCATTTACATCATGACATATTGCCAAGGATTGTTAACAGCTGAAGATTGAAAGAGTGTCAAGCTTCTTGGTTGTTCTATGTGTTTCTACATCATTACACTATGGATGCCACCCTTGAACAATCTATGATGGAGCTAGGCCAACAAATAATAGTTTTTAACTTGTCCATACTGGTAGTGTATTTGGTATTTAATAGAACTTTAAATTCTTTTATGAATTTTTCTATCCTTGTCTGTAATATTAAAGTTTATTTCAATTGATGGTTAAGAGAGTAGAATCCAATTTTTTAATTTCAAAGTTGGATCCACAAAGGTAGAAGCTAGGCCATTAAATTCTTGTTAAATGGACTTTTCTAACTAAGGCATTTCAAATTGTTAGGATCTCCCTTGCCATTGTACTATTCAAATTGGGGTATTTCCATATTTTGAGGTATAGGTGTTTTCATGATAGCAATTGAGAATGGGTTTCATGTGAGGTATTGTGGAGGTTTATCATTTTGATTTTGATTTAATATGGGATTTTTTTACTAAAGTGATGCCACATTTTGCAAAAGTTGGTTTATGATAGGATCATTGTTTGACTTGTTTTGGTAATTTTGTAAATATGGGAAGTTCTGTTAGTTGTTGGTAGACTACCATGTTGTATGCTTATGAGGGGTGATGAATATTGAGGTGTTATGGGTGAGATGAAAAAACTATAAGGATTCCATTTAGGAAGCCCTAAGCTTGGACTTAGGCTATTAGTGTATTGTATTATTCAAGCTACGGTTGATGGTGTAAATGTAGGAATAAAAGGTATGGTTGTGGGAAAGGAGACTTATTTTCCTCCTTGGTTTTGAGCATTTGTGAATGCTTAAGCACACCAAGTTTTTGCAGGGATGTTAGCATCTACTACATGAGCTAGCCTACATAACACTTTTATTCCTTTAGCATCATTTATCAAATTCCTAAGGTTATGCACAATAGGAACTCTTTATCTCACTAAATATTTAGTGCTTAACTAATCTTGAAAACCCTCTAAATCTTTGTCCAATTGTTTTAATTTATCCTCAAGATCATTGGCAATAGCTATCTCTAAGTCCACATATTGTGAGGTAGTCATGGATATTTTAGGATTAGGAATGGAGTGCAAAATGGGTTGGGTATTGATAATACTGTGTGAAAGAGTTAGAGGAATCAAGCTCCAAAATGGATGTAGTTACAATGTGTGATGCCATAAGTTTGTAACTTCATCTCACAGGGGTATTAGTAGTAGGAAACCAATTCATGAAGCTCATACGAGTTTCAAAACACTTGGGTATGGCTCTATGAACGTTGATGTAAATGATAAGACTTTACAAAAAATACACAGAATCCAAAACTAGAGCGCAAAACCACATAGAAAACATAGTAACAGATCTGTGATCAAACTTTGAGCCAAATCTAGCTGGTCTAGGGTGCATGGATGCCCTATATTTCCTAGGTTTTTTCTAAATTGAAAGTTTTGATGTTTACAACAATGTTTAAGTGTTTTGTTTTGTGACAGTACAAGTTTGATAGTGAATAAATTTTCAAAATTTGACTTATTTACGATTGTACAATACAAAATGCAAGTGTGTAAGTAAGTTTCAAAATTTTCGTTTAATAAATGCAATTTAAAATACAATTTTTAGATTCAAAGTGGAGAGAGTTACTGATCCAAATGTGTGAAATTTTGAAATCAAAATATTGATGTCTTTTATAGATTGTAACATAGTGCCAATGTTAACATAACAGATCCAAGATTTATAGATCTCAAAAATGTTGACTCTTTGGTCTAGGGCACCCACACCCCTCTCTTTGCAATTTAAGACTAGTTTTTATCAAGGTTCCTCTCTATCACCATTTTCTACATTTGGGTTTATATTGCCAGCTACTATTTTTATTTGTGTGATGAATTTAATGTTTAGATATAGGTTTTATGTTAATTAGGCTTATTAAAAAACACATCAAATTTCTCTTCTTCACAACTCAAAAGAACCAAAACCTAGGAGATTGGCTCTCCATTGTATCAACAATCCAATCATCAACCCTAGTTGGTTTTATGTATGAATGTAGAGGGCAAGTGAAAAGAGTTGATATTTGTTATATCTAGGATCCCTTTTCCTACTACATTTTGGTGAACTCGACATGAACTACATTTGCAAGTTTCTAATTTTTGTAGCATAAATTATGAAAGTTGATCAAAAACATAGATTATGTGAATGTTTTTTTGTAGATTTGCATTTGTTTTATTATGAAAATTAAGCTTTTATATATTTTCTTTTTCATTGAGCATTAGTGATCTTTGTTAATTTAATTTAAGGAAAAAAATGAAATTATTTCGCTTTAATTGCATTCTTTTAGATCTGAATTTTCTTGTTTAGGGACTTGATATTTTCCATTTCATTTCAATTTGTCAAATTACATTCAGATTTTAGTGAAACACATTGAAATAATAAATATTTTCATAGTGCTTTTCATTTCAAAAGCTCAAAAAGTGTTATCTTTCAACATTTTCAAATTAAATTCAGTTACTTGCAGAATTTTAAATTATAGAATCATCATTTTAACATATTAAATTTCTTTATTGCAGCCTATCGTGGTGTCAAATTGGCTCAAACCAAAGGTTATAAAAAATTTTGGCTGGAGGGGGATTCCTTGAATATTATAAATAATTTGAAAAATTGCACTCCTCCCTCTTGGACTATTGAGTTCTTAATAAAGGATTCAGTAGATATTTTAAAGTCTTTTGATGAGTTTTACATCTCACATATCCTAAGAAAAGGAAATGGGCTTGTGGATATTTTCGCTAACATTGGTGTAAGAGACTTTAGGGAGTGGGATCAGAATGGCCCTCTTCCTATAGAGACCATTGCAACTATGAATAATGAGTGGTGAGATCATTTGGATTAAAGTCCTATTATGGTTGGCGACATGCATGCTCTTCATCACGTGATAGAATGTTATGAATAAATATGGGGTGCAAGATTTGAATTAAGCGATTCGTACGGTTATAGGGTGTCGTAGACAAAGGATTGTTATTTTCCCTTGTCCCAACTCTGGCCTCACATAGATTCTGGGTAGTTTTGGCCTTGCTTTCTAGAGTATTCTTGGTGTTGGGCTTAGTGTCTATAAGCTGGTTCCTATTGCAAATTGTGGTGAGATGGGTGTGATAGAAATCATGTTGAACCCAAATCTTGTGATGTTGCGAAGGAAAAGAAGGAGGTTTGGTAGGTGCTGGTTAAGGGAGGGTTAAATCCCTATTTGGAGAAACTTCATAGAAAAAATCCTCAAGTTACAGACCTCTTTCTTAAGGGATGGAATGACAGAGTGCTTAAGCTTTATGGGACTGAGTTTGAGGTGAATGAAGAATTCATTGCTAGAATTACTGGTCTACCTATGGATGACATGAAGCTTTTTAGGGATAAAAAGGAGGCACAAACAACAATGATTTTTTTTTTTCAAAGGTGATGAGGAGGACTTAAAGACTACTAAGAGTGGCAGATATCGACGCAACTCCCTTAAGGCCTTATGGAGGGATGTTGTGGAGGAATTAATGCGCTACATTACCCTAGAAAGTTGTTTGTCAATGGTGAGTAACTATCACTTCATTCTGTTAAATCACTTTCGTCACAAGAGGAGGGTTTCTTTCCCATTTTATCTTCTTATGTCTATTGATGCGGGTATTAAGGATCACAAGAAGAACCCAAAAAATCCTGTATTACATGTTGGGTTAATTCTCCTCATTTTTTATTATGCAAAATCTTTTGAGGTTCCCAAACTTATGGCTACCCCAAAGGGTAAACAATATAATCCTACTGAAGGGTATGATACGACTTTCAAAGATGAACCTGTTAGTAAAAGGGCCAAGAGAAAGAAATTAATTTTGGGAAAAGATGATGAGTTGGAGGATGATGTGGAGTTTTTTCTAGATTCTCTTGCTTCTATGGAAGGGGGTCCACATTGCCCTCCCTCGAGAAAGAAGAAAAAAGGGGAAGATTGTGCTAGTGGAGGTTATTTAACCTATAGTGATGAAGCTACTGTTGTGGTGCTAAGTAGGGGTCTAAAGATAAGGAATGACCTGTATGGAGAGGCCTCCTCACTACCTCTAGCTACTAAGAAGGACATTGGGGATGTCAGCGGGAAGAAAAGGGTTTTGCGGTCTATGAGTCAGATTTTGGAGCAGGGTTGTCCTCTCACAATTATGGGCAACCTCTTTACTGATGACTCCTAGAGTGTTCAACCGATTCTACAGATGAAAGATAAGTATGGGGATATTGTTGGTGCTCCAGAGACCCAGGGTGAGGACCTGGAGAGGTTTATGAAGAGAAAAGCAGTGGTTGAGGGAATTGTGAGCTCCATCTGCAAGCTTATGACTTCGACTACTGTGGAAAAAGGTAAGGAATCCCTTGTTGATAAGGATAGGATTTTTTCTTTTGAGGAGGAGGATGCCCTGGGGAAATGGATTTTTAATATTGATAGAGATGATTCGTCTAATGTGCTTGGTATTGTGCGCAAGGGGTCTATTGTTCTCTTTAAGTATTTTAAGTGGTTTTTCCATGAGATTAATAAAATGAATGTTAGAGTCAGGGGAATGGTTAACAAGGTTGAGGGGTCCTCTATTCAGAATTAGATAGATAATTTTTTGACTCCTTGAACACTGTGGTGGACATGGTTGTGGAGGAAACCCTTAAAATGAAGCAGAATATGGAAGGAAGAATCCTCATTCTTGAGAAACAAATGGGGAAAGTTTGGGATTCTGTGATGAGAGGTGGGGAGGGTCATAAGATTGTTGGTAATTATGAGTCTGTTGTTGTTACTTCTCCTGTGGCTAGTGCTAAGAAGCATAAATATACTGTCCATCATGGTGAGGGTGCTGCTACTGGTAAGTAAATGGGCAAAGTTGTTGTTGGGAAGAGTGGTGAAAAAGGAATTGTTTTAATTTCTGAGGTAAATATAGGTGGTCCTGGAGCACGTACTAGGAATAAAACAAAAGCATAGGGAAGGGAATCTAGAAAGGAAATTTCTAATGTTTTTGATGATGCACAAAAAGCTATAGATTGCGACATGGAGGCGGTAGACATTTTGAAAAGCATGTAGTGTTGTTGGTTGGTCCTCCGTTTTGGCTGCTTTTTACTGATGGGTCGCTGCTGTTGGGATGATTGCTGATGTATTGCTTTTATCTTTTTTCCAGCTTCTTTGTAATCTAAAGGGTTTTGGGCTCCTTCAAAACCCATTTTTTACCTCTAATCAAAAACATATTAAATTGCTTTAAAAACATAAAATTTTATGCATGTGTGTGCTTCACATAGATAAATTAGGTTTTCATTCATTTCCAATAGTCTGTTTGCTTTCAGACCTAAACCTATGCAACATTGGACCCTTATATACTTGTACTTAATTTCCAAACTTTTGATTTTTTTAAATCTAGCCTCTCTAGTCTAGGGCACCCATGGCTCTATCTAGTTAGTTTGGCACCAAATTTTCTATGCCAAACCTTGTTTGTGATATCTAATTAGATATGGTTCCTATTTCTAGCTATTTATCCTAAAACTTTCAAAATTTGTTGTGCATTTCTATTTTGGTCCTAATTTTCCTAGTTCCTTACATTTTCATAAAAAATGTTTCACTCATCAATAATTATCAAAATCTTTGATAACGTACTTGGTTCTCCCTTGGGGATAGTAGCAAAACAACATTTTGGTCCTAGACTTTGTATCTTCTCAAGATGTTTTTGTTTACCCCTTTCAAGAGATGTCTTGATCCAAAGCTCATAATTTATCCTCCTTCCCATGTTCTTAAACATCAAACTATGCCTTCCCTCATTATTTGACCTTAGTTCAACCAATCTAAACCTCCTAGTCATATCCTTAACTTTGTAAAAAAAATCGCTCAAAGAAATTATATACACCAAGATGTGTGGTAATGACCGTATTATCATGTAGTTAATTATACATATAATACTTGAAATAATAAACAACCAAATAAAATTCCAAAATCCATTCCATTTCCTCAACCATATCTTCCCTCCACACCTTATCTTCCTCAACATAGTGCTAAAGAGTATGATATTGTTGAACAACTTTGTAATACTCCAACCAAGATATATCTATTTGGAACTCAATTCAAAATTCATGTACATACCATGAGATTATCCATGAGGCTTTTTATTAGATTTATGTCTCATCTTCTATCAAACCGAATCATGTTGCAACAACCTTGTTTGATTGTATGAAGGCAACAAAGTTGGATATTAAAATAATTATGTGCACTCTTATAATTTATTTATTTTTGATAAAAGTCCAAGTTCTAACTATTTATATATTAATATATTTAAAAGTATTACATCCATAATCAAAATTATAGTATTGATTATATCATATTATCCATATGAAGCAAAATTGTGCCTAATCTATTTGACACTTCCCTCTGTTGATATCACAACCATATTTATGTGATTGGAAAATACACATATTTCTTAATATTAAAATTATGCAACATATGTATAGCACATGTACAATTGATATACAAAAGACCCAAAAAGACATATACAAAATAGTACTGTGTTCATTCTTCCATGAAATCGACTGCTTCTTCTGTCTCTTGGTGGATTGAATTTAAGTCGATGTTGTTCTCTCCTTGGCCCTCTTGAAGATTACCATTTTCACCTTGACCTTCCATAAGGTCATGTTGATTAAGTGGCCTCAAACTGAAAAGAGTAGCACACCCATTCCTTTTGTGGTGATTCAATAGGAAAGAAAGTGTAAAAAAATTATCCTTAATGCTATCAACCATTTGATACCAATGTTCATTTGAAAATAAGTTCAAAACTCTACACATGGCACTTTTCAAGCCATTCTTTACTTCCTCGTATGCTACCCTGAAACATTGCTTTTTTTTGAGATATTTCTTTGGAAACAATCCCCCAACAAACCATCTTCCTTTATCCAAGTTGTAGGACTACACACATTTTAACAACTTATCCTCTCCCAATACATTTGGCTAAACAGTCTCCTCCACCACAATTTCCAAGAGCCCCAATGATTGTAGAAGGTCCATTGCATTGGACAGGAAGATAAACAACATATGTGATGGAAACAAAATCCTTGGGGCTTTTGAACTTAGAATATGTTAGCATATCACAACCCTAACACTCTCAACCAAGCTTGGACATGACACCCTAAAGATAAAGGACAATTCAAATTCATGGATTTCTCCAAAAAATGGATGCTCACTCACTTTAATTTGAACAAGTACCTTGAAATTTTTTGTTACATATTCCATTATGAACCCTTAATCACCAACCCTAAAACACAACAATTCTTCCAAATGAACTGAAGAGACCTAGAAAAGTACCCGGCCTAAAAACTTAGACCCTTCAACACTAACTCAGATGAACATCAATTCACCCTAATTTCATACTGAAATCTTAAAATGGTGGAGAACTTGACTGTACCCCTAAAAAGCCTTTAAGACAATTAGTGCCACTCTGAGGAAAAGAGGGGTTTGTGAATCCTAACCCTTCCTCCCTAATCGGAGGGCTTGTACCTTGAATCACATGTACTTGAATAACTCACTCTAATTTTGTCACAAGGCACCCCTTCTACAAAATTATTTTAGGAGGAAACTCAAGGCATGGAAGACGGAAGTGCTTCCACCATTAAACCTTGAATCAAGTAACTTAGGATAAATTACTTGGACATTGAATTGACTGCATAAGGTTTTATGTAGTATGATTTTAGACTGGAATGTGGTGCTTTGAAAAGGACTGCATGGCCACATGCATCTTTATGGCTCTGAATTTGAGACGGATTTTGTATGATTCCTACACCTGGAATTTAAAAATTGATTTTGAAATTCACTTGGCCATTAGTTTTGAACTGTGTACCATTTTATTTGACACCTTCAATAACCCACATGATATTAACCTCACGCCCTGCACCCAAACCAAAGATGGAGGTGTTTAGTTTCTTGATTTTTAACCCTTTGAAATGAATTCTGTGGGTGGATTGAATTCCCCACGGCTACCAATGAAAAAGCACGGTTCCACTCATTTTCAGCACTTCCTACATATTGGCATGGAATGGATAGGATTTCGGTACTATTTTAAAAATCTCAGCTTAAAAAACATCACTTCCTGTGATGGACTCCCAACATTTACAATCGGTAATTTGATCATCTCTGACATAGTTATAAATGCGAAAAAATGAACACCTAGGATGCCACATCATTCTTGACGCCATCGACATACCGCCTCATACTTGACACAATCATCATACCTGACTTTTGCAAATGCACAGTTCAACATATAATACGACCGAATGTACCTTCCAATAGAGCACGATGGACCTTGAATATGCACAACTAGCGAACAAGATCAACACTGTATAAATAAGATTATTATTATGCAATAAAATAAACAATTGTATTGCATGACCCCTGCAAAAATAAACTCATTAGAAATCAGGATCTCATTACTCTGCTTTTTTCAAGATTAATTATATCTTGAAGAACACCTGTGTGCACATTTGACTCATCCACATAGAATATTTTTGATTCTTGCTAGACTCACAACCAAGATTTGCAAGATAGTCAGCTAACTGATTCCCTTCTCTATAAACATGATTCAATTGAAAAGACTCTAGGTTGTTAAGTAAGCACCAAATTTTCTCCATAACATACTATATCTGCTAGTTACTAGACCATCTAACCCTGCAAGCATTAATAATAACCAAATAATCACCTTCAATTTGAACCTTAGAAAGATTAAGTTGTTTGATTAATTGCAACCCAACTAGAAGAGCTTGAAATTATTCTTGGTTGTTAGTCCTAATAGGAAAATGAACTGATTTAGCTCCAACAAGCACTCCTTCATGATTTTTGACAACTACCCCTACACTTGATTGCCCTAGGTTACCCCAAGCTGCTCCATTTAAATTTAACTTTACAAAATCTGTAGAAGGAGGAGACCATACCACCTTTTTGCTATCTTGTTTCACTTCAAAATTTGGCTTATGATTACCTTTGAAAGGGATAGCCAGTGATGGAAAAGCTTTAATTTTCTTAGCATTCCAATCTATGAATTCATATGCAACATATTTTGAATTGACTACGTAAGCACTAATAATTCATAGATCAACTTCTCCAAACTAATCAACACTTGAAGTCTGCTTGTGAAAAATCCTTTTATTTCACTCCCACCAAATACAACACACCACTAAAGAAGGGGTGACTTTCCATATGCTTGCAAATAATGAAGACTTATACAAGATAGGACAACTTGTGAACATTCCCCAAATATTGGATGGAGAAGGAGAGGACCACCCTAATTTATGTTTTATGAAATCTCAACAAGAATTTGCAAAAGGGAAATAAAAAAAAAGATGGTCAACCTCTTCCATACTTGAGTCACATAGAAAACACTAAAATGGAGCAACAATTCCAAGCTTAACTAGCCTTTCACTTGTCAAAATTATGTGCTTTAAGGCTAACCAAGAAAAACAACCTACTTTAGGGAGAACCATTTGATTCCAATAGAAAGATAAAGCCCTTTGAGACTATCCCCGAGCTTCCATATTCATTACTGCCTTGTACCCCAATTTAACTGAATAATTCCCTGACTTTGATGGTGCCCAAATGAGTTTTTCTGCAATCTTATGACAATATACAATCCTTTCACCCAATATCTTGACCAAATCTTCTTTTTGTGAATTTGTAATAGAGGTATGGCTCAAATCCTTCCATTTTGCTTTCCAAGTATGTTCATCAAAGTCTCAAATATAATCTATGACAAGTTCATACCCAAGTTTTGAGTCCAATAATTTTCTGCTACTTGGAAATCATAGAAAGTGTATAGGGGAGGATACACATTCCATGAGTCCCTCAAGAAATTTACTTTTATACCATCATGAATTTCCCATATTAAGTGAGGGATAATTACTTTTCTACATGTTAATAAGAAATTCCACATTGTAGATCCTTGTGGAGGATTAGATATTGGAAGTATGTGATCCGAAACATCACAATCTAAGTATTTCACTTGCATGATCTTGCACGACTTAGACTATGGTTTCTCATGCATATTCCAAACCAACTTGGCACCAAGAGCCAAATTTCTTGAAGAAAAATTGTGAACCCCATCCCTACCTTTTAACTTATCCGTACAAATGTTTTGTAAAGAGATTAGTGGAATTTTCTTCTTGCTTTCCATATTTCCCTTCCATAAGAAAGATCTGATAATTTTTTCAATCTCTATAATAATAGCTCTGGGAGCCTTCAAATCAACCCTGAAATAGTTTGGTATTGAAGAGAGGAAAAATTTTATCAATAAGATTCTTCCGAAAATAGATAACCAATGCCCTTTCCAACCTGCTATCCTAAATTGAATACTACAGATAACCTTATCCCAATATGAGATCTTATTCGGCCCTAAAAAAAATGGAATACCTAAATACTTGCAAGGAAGATCTGCCACTTGAAAACCCAAAATTTGAATAATCTGAGCTTTCAACAAAGGATCAGTATTAAACACATAAAATTTTGATTTATTTCCATTCACTCTTTGACCAGAAGCCAAAGTGTATTTATCCAACAAATGCTTAATATTCTTTGCTTCAGATAATGATGCTAAACCAAACAAAAACATATCATTTTGAAACAAGGAATGTGTCACTAACAAATTTGTGGTAGGTATCTTAATACCTTTTAACAAACCTTGTGAATGAGCCTTATTTACAGATCTACTCAAAGCTTCTGCCAATATGATGAATAGAAAAGGAGACAAAGGATCTCCTTGTCTAACCCCTTGAGTTGAGCTAAAGAAACCTGATGGATTACCATTTACAAGAACCTAGAACTTTGCACCTGCCAACAATGAGTAAATCCATTTGCCCCACTTTGATTGAAATCCAAATTTATTCAAGATTTGTATTAAAAAAGACCAATCCACTCTATCATATTCCTTCATCATATCCAACTTAATGATTATTGAAGACATAGAATGCATGGATATGGAGTGCAACACTTCATGCGCTACTAAAGCACCTTCAGTCATCTCTCTACCTAGAGCAAACCCACCCCGCTCTATAGAAATAATTCTAGGAATTATATGTAGCAGTTGTAAATAAATTGTTTTGGTGAAAATTTTATAAACTATGTTACAAAGAGATATGGGCCTAAATTTTGAAAAAGAAGAAGGACTGAGAACCTTAGGAATAAGAGCAATGTGAGTTACATTGAACTGCTTCAACATAGTACTTGAGCTTCTAGACTCTTCCAGTGCCTTTAACAAATCATTCACAATGAAATCCCAACACTTCTGATAAAAGCATGTTGTAAAGCCATTTGGGCTTGGCACTTTGTTAGGAGGCATAGAGAATACTATTTCCTTTCATTTAGATAAAGTGAAAGGTTTTAACAATTGAATATTCTCCTTCTGTGAAACAAGAGTTGGAATTGCATCCAACATTTCTTCCCTAGCACTCTCAAACTGGTTTGACTTGCTTCCCAATGATGTCAACAAATTTGAAAAGAAATCAACCCCTTCACACTAAATATCATCTTCCTTTGTTAGTCTTTTTCCCATTTGACTATCAAGTATTAAAAAAATTGTATTTTTTTCTTTTTTACCTATGCTGATCTATGAAAAAACTTTGTATTTTTATCACCCTCTCTCAACCACAATTCACGCGAATTTTGATGCCAATAAACCTCTTCCCTAGCTACAAGCTCTTCCCACTTTTCTTGCAACTTTTTTTGTAGTTCAAGAGAAGTTGGAGTCAAACCATTTATGATGATCTCAACATTAACCTTTGAAAGTTGTTTAAAAATAGCCTCCTTCTGATGAAAAACATTCTCAAATAAATTAGCATTCCAATGCTTGATCTTACCATTCACATACATTAACTTTTGAGGTAAACGAAACATGAAAGTACCTTCCACCATTGGAGCCTTTATCCACCATTCAAACAACAAATTAACAAAATATGGATGTTGGAACCACATCATTTCAAATTTAAAAGAGGCTTTTGAAACACCCTATATCAATGAAACATAGGTGGTCACACATGTATTGAAACAGTAAAATCTAGAAAAGAAAATAAAGCATGAAATTGCTCAATATTGTAATTCCTATCTATCAAATTTGAACTTATAACTAAATAATACTTCTAACTTCTGACTTACAACTTCTAGCTCCTTAGGAGAATAACTCAAAGTAACATTACAAAATGGAATTTAAAATTCACATGCATATAATTGAAAGCTTATCTTAAATAAATTTAGTAATGCACCATTTAATCTAGTAACAATAAACAATATAGGTTGTTAGTACCTTGAGTGTCCCTTGCTTGAGTTGTTGTGCCCAAAAAAGATATCAAATATATACTACTTGATCAACAATTCATGACACTGAACTAAACTCATTTATTGCATAAGAACTAAACTTCTTATAGTTTGACAAGAATCTCTAAAATATTTCTCATTCAGTGGTACATATCCATTGCAAATTAAGAATACAAACTAACATCAATTAAATATTAACTAGAAAAAATAATCACTTTGATATTGCTACTAGATTTTCTCCTCAACCACCAATCCCAATTATATATATAGGCTTAGGAGTCTTATTCATACAAGGACTAAAAATAGAATATAAATGCATATGTCCACTCTCCCTTAAGGATAGGAAGAGGACAAGTCTTTAAAATATAAAACCATAAATATGCAACAGAAGAAGGAAAATGAAACCAGGACTCTACCCCTAATGGTTAACTGCCATGACAAGGACATGTTTCGTGGAAACTGTTAGGTCATGGGTCACTTCTATTTGGAGCATGCTTCTTCTTCTAGTTGCCTTATTGGTGGATAAAAGTGAATTTTTGATGACTCATGGATGACTATTCAAATAGCCACCTTCGCTTCTTTCTAGAACTATCATTCTCCAATTATTCTATCTCTCTCTTGTAATCATCCAAAGTCCTTTGCAGTTTCCTAGAAATTCAATTGTTGTGGGCTACAGTCTTATTGGTTGTAAGATGTTAGTTTTTCTACCAATACATTTACATATTTAAAAATCACAATTAAATTGTAATCCCATGAACATTGATACATCCACACAAACATATATCAATATATTATATTCATATTTACTCATATTTAGGTCCATCAAAGTGCATAAAAGGAATATAAAATATGTATGGAGTCTTGGAAATATTTTTGAAACATAGCAAATAAATTGATAAAAGCATAAACTGATAAAGAAAACTAGCAATTATCTGGACCCATCATTTCGCCCAACTAAAGTATTTGCTTGTCCTTGAGAAAATTTTAAGACCAAAGGTTATACTAAAGAGCTATCTCCCTGAAATCAACAACAATTTCAACTCCCTTTTTCTATTTCAGATAATATCCTTTTTGATCTACAATATTTTCCAATATGGTGTTCTTCATTGCTTCTTCCTCCCCACATTTATTCCCTATAAAGAGGAGAATAGGTGGATGAAAGTTTAGTGGAAACAATGTAGCTCCATATTTCTTTGCAATGTCTATGTGCTTATGAGATCATAGAACAATGGCTACAAATTTATAAAGGGAGTGTGGCTCCTTTTTCTTTAGCTCACCTATGTTAACTCTCCCCATATTTTTTGCACAAATTTTAAAGTGGAATTAATAGGTCATGTAGCTAATCTCTTCACCCTCACATAATATTTTTCTTTGATATTTATTATATTCTTTCCCACACCTCTATAATCCAAAAGTTTTATCCACTCTTCTATGACTGTATTGGGATCTGCTAATTATTTTTCGAGACATGTAAAGAAATAGATTTTTCCTTTTCATTTTAATCTTGTAAAATTTCACCCCTCTGTTGTTAATTTTTGATCTAGGAGGCTATATCTCTAATTTTTAGATATCCTACAAAAATCAATGGATTCTAGGTAGTCTCATCTAAAAGCATATAATTATTCAATTAGAATTTAGAAAGTTGATAGTGCATCTCAGGTGTGGAATCATGAAAATTTTCTAAAAACAAGAATTTTTTGTTCATTGCTATAGGAAAGTCACTAATTAATTGGATAAATTGAAATTATGAAAAAAATCTTGTAGAAATAAGGCATAAACCCTAATAGGTGACCACACTTTAGCAAAATCTGTTTAGTTTTTTTTGCTATTTCCTTAATTTTCACCTTCAGCCTTTTTACTTCATTTTCTTGTTTTCTCTAATGCCCTAGTGTTATTATAAATCATTTCATTTTTCTCTTATGCCCACTCTTTTTCTTTTTGGAAGAATTCTTGTGTTCTTCCCCAAATCTCCACACTCAAGAGCACCATCGTTGGCCTAGTGGGGGTTATGATGAGAGGAATTGGGCCTTGGGATACTAGTTCTTTGTTTTCTACTTCTACTATATCAAGCTAATCCATTACCTCCAATTTTTATCCATGGTCAAAATTATAGAGATTCTCCTCTAATTCTTTAGTTCTAGCATCCCTCTCATTTTCCTTTTATTGATGTGTTTTTAAAAATTCTTCCAATTGTTTTATTCTTTCCATTGCTGCCTACAATTCTTTTCTAATATTCTTTTGTTCAATAAAAAGTTCATCATTTTCCAAAAAAAGTTCATCCCTTGTTGCACTTGTGTATTCAAAACCCTCTAAAATTGGGATTTTTGGGGATCTCCTCATTTTATTACACATAAAAACATCCTCTGTATCAGATTTAGATGGACTATTAAAATAAAAGGACTGTAGAACATGTGTCTTTACCTTATGAACGAAGGCATTCTCCTTTCAATATTTATCTATTTCTACCATTACAACATCCTCTTCCTAATTTTTAATTGATCCTCTCATGAACCCATTCTTCTTTAGGCGTTGTGATCACCTCCTAGGTTGTGTGGGTCTCTTATGCCCTTTTGTAGGTGTAGAAAAAGAGGCTCCACCTTTTTTTTATTGTGTTTTTGTGTTTTTTTGGAGATAGGGGTTTCTTGTTTATCATCTACTATGAGTTGGTCAACATAAGCTATAGGTTGTGTTTCCTACAAGCCCCGTTCCTTTAGTTCTCCTATGTTGTGGGTAGGTGACACAATAGGGGAGCCAAAGGGAATTTATCTTTCTAGAGCAACAATAGGTTCTTCAATTATTTATTCTTGGCCCATGTTATCCTCATTGGGAAGTTTAAGGATATTGTTATATTGTTACAATTAAGAAAAATTTCCCAAGAAACATTTGAAAAATTGAGTCCTAAGACTACATTTATCAACAATGTAACTAAAAAAAAAGAGACAATGATGTGTTGTTTCTTTTCCTCTTGTACTTAGACGACATTCTTGTTAATAAATTATAATTAGAAACATTTATATTCCTACCATGGTGAAGGTGATTTAACAGTTTGAAATGAACTCTATACAACAAATATTATCTTCCATCAGATTTCAAGTACTTAACTATATAGGAAGCAACTGAAGCCCAAATCCAAGGTAAAGACAATTGTTTAGTACCTTGTGAAGAAGAATCTAGGTTTCCTCATTGGGAGAATTTGTTTCTTACTATAATGGCATCTACCCTAACTAGGAATTCTTCTCCTATCCTTTGAAATCCAAATACTTCAACTATGGTTGCCTCTAAGGTATCCACCATTCAACCCCTAACAATTGCTTCATCATTCTTCAATGTGGTTGTAAACTATTGGGTCATAACCTCTTTAAATTTTGTGAGCTTCACAAAATATTCTAACAAGCCAGCTTGCTAGAAAATTGGAAAAATTAGTTTGTCATCCAATAGATGGTTATGCATTTTTGCTTCTTTGCATATTATATCAACTTCCATGATAATACTCTTTTATTTCATAGTCTCTTCACAATTTTTATCTACTCTTCTCATTCTATCACCCCAATTAAACTACTTGTGTTTTGTTGTATGCTATAAAATTCAAATACACCTCTCAATTTCTCTACTAATCTCTTTGTATCTTGGTGATGATTGAAAATAGAATGGAGGAAAATAGAACAATAGAAAATTTTAAAATGACAAAAAACTAAGGAATAATCTTGAAAACCCTCCCCCCAACTAAGCCCGCCAAGTGTCCTCACTTAGCTCATACAAATAGGTGGAGATATAATTGGAAAGTAGTGGAAATTTAAAATATGTTATTTGACATGCTTGAATGAACAACAAATATTTGTAAAATTAGTAAGCTTAAATGATAATTATGATTGCTAGGGAAGAGTGTACCTGTAGTTATTATTTGAATTGATTTTTAACTCATGTGGAGAAGTTGAATTTTTCCATGCAAGAAAATTTTGAAAAGATTTTCCATGATAGATATGAGCTATGTGCAGTTATTACATGAGATGGAATGAAGTGTATTTATGACACATGTGAATTATGGTGAAGTGATGAATGAAAAAGGCTAAGTGGAGTACACCTTGGATGATGTGATAGTTATCACGAGGTATGGTCAGAAGTTGATGTGATGGATTTGGTCGCATGTGGTAAAGTGGACATGTAGTTTGCCACATGTGCCAAAAATATGATAAAAATGTAATATGAATCGATATTTATTATGATGGATACATGAATGCTATGGGTGCATGTAACAATAGGTCCCTCTCTAATTGTTATTTTGGTTTGTGTTGCTATAGGTCCCTTTTGCTTCTACTCATTGGTTGAAGAAATTAAGATTACCAATTTTCACTTATGCAATGTGCGCATATGAAATATGTGATGAAATTATACCTATTGAACATCATTGGGTGATCTGTGTAACTTTTCTACTAATTCATTTGTAGAATTGGGTGTCTCTATTGCTGAATTTTCAATTATAGGTTCAAACTATTATTGTAATGTAATAAGGATGACTTCCCTCTACAATGGTTTTTTATAAATCTTCAATATATGAACATTGACTAGCAATGAGAACCTTACTTCATCAATTATATATAACTACACTACTCCATTTGTGAAGACTGTCCATATTTCCTATGGATTAAGCCATCTGATTTGCAATTTCCCTTTGTAATCTTTGTATTTAGAGTCATAAAGTAGAGCTCAATCACTTGCACTGAATTACTTTATCTTAATAAATTGATCATTTCAATGGATCCTTTGATTTTTGATAACTTTAGTGTGGTGGATGACTTCCATTATTATTTCATCCAATGCATTCAAAATGTGCAATCTCTCCTATAGTGTTGTTTACAAATCCATGCCCAATTTGACTAAATTTTCCTCAATGTCTTATACTTGAATTCTATAGGAAGTACTACCTTCTTACCTTACACTATTTCATATGGTGTAAAGCCTGTTGTGGTCTTCCAAATTTTTCTATAAGCCCAAACTTCCTTAGGTAACCTAGCCACCCAATCCTTCCTATAAATTTGTATTGTCTTTGTGAGGATGTTAGTTCAATTTCTCTATTGGTGACTTCTCCTTTCCCATTTTCTTGGGGGTGATAAGATGTGGAATTTTTGTGTTCGATCTCATATTCCTAAACTAATCTTGTGATCAACTCTAATGTAAATTGAGGTCCTTGGTCTATGACAATTTCTCTTGGAACATCATATCTTGTGAATATGTCTTCATAGAGAAACTTTACCATATTCCTATCTCTTGCAAACTGTAAAGCCTTAAACTCTACCCATTTTGTAAGGTAATCAAAGTAGTCCAGTATGTACTCTTTGTTGTTTAACATTGGTGAAATGGGGCCAATAAAGTATAAGATCCTCATTTGTCAAATAGTGTTATTGCAAACTATGGCTGCAAAGGTATTTCATCTATTTTTGTTGGCATTCCCATTCTTTGACATGATCTATCACATCACCTAGTATATTTCACTACATCTTTATAAAGAGTTTCCAATAATAGCTAGTATTCAAAATTTTAATTGTTTTCCTATTTGCTGCAAAGTTTTCCCCACAGGGTTCATCATGGCATGCTCTGAGGATATCATATACTTTATCTCCTTGGATGCAACTTATCATTATGTTGTTTGGGCCTATGTAGAATAAGTATCTAGCTATCCATGAGTAGGGAAAATTTTTTAGAACTAATTGCCTCTTTTCACTTAGTGAGAAATGGTGTGGTGTATTTCCTACTACAAGATAGTTAGAAATATTTGCATACCAAGCTATATGCAAAGGTAGAGAAAATAAATGTTCATATAGGAAGGAGTCATCAACAACTTCTTTTGATTTGGTTGGTAGTCTAGATAGAAAATCTACCACTTTATTGGATTTACCTAGCTTATCTAGAATGGTAATGTTAAATTCTTATAGTAACATTAACCACCTGACAAGCTTGCCACCAACCACTGGTTTTTTCATGAGATACCTTTGTCTTTATTCAACTTTGACTTGCACTTATTTAGAATCTTTACCCAAAAACCAGGTGCTCTTACTAATTCAGGAATTTCATCCTGATATTCATCTTGAATTAGAATAGCTTTTATTCATTCCTCCATTGATTTATCCTTTATTTTATGCACAATTGGGTTGTAATCCTCCCAAACTAATAATTCATCATCAATGATCAACTCAATTTGTTGAGCTGCACTATCCTCATCATGGTTAACATAGTGATAGAATTTTATTAATTTCTTCAGTACCTCAGTCGCTAAAGACAAAAAATATGATCTCCATTATTATGTTATTGAAATCCATCTATCCGAGTCAAAATTCTTGACCTCGCCTTTTAGGGAAGCTTGCAACACAGACTTAGGAGATCCAATATCAATTGGTCTAATCAAATTATTTATACAAATTGTTAGCTAGGACACTTGAGATTTTAGATCTTCCTTTGTATTCTCATCTTTCTACATTCTCTTCAAAATTGTAGAAACAAACATTTGGAGAGACTGCTTCTCTCCTTCCCTGGTTTGGACTCCTAGATTAACTTACCTAATTTGGTAGTCTTTCAGACTTATTTCTAACTCTAGTTTATCAACCAATGGAATAACTATTTCTACTATTCTATTTCCTTGTTCGTCCATTATAATGGTTGATATTATTCTAGCTCTCTTTCTTCTTCAGATAAAAAACTAGAAATCTTTTGAAAAAAATTCTTAGACTTTGATCTAAGCTACTTTCCATATATATCCTCTGTCATTTCTAAATAGTATGATTGAGCTAGATGGGCATAGTGGTGTATGTTTCTCTACGAGGAGAAGAGATAATTTTAGTATTATGGTAGCCTTCTGCACAATCATTTTGTTTTTCCTCCCGTTGCTTTGTTTCTGGTTTGACCTTTTCTTCTTCTTGGACCTTTTCTTCATGGGTTTCTTCTTCTCTAGTCTAGTCTACTTCTTGTTTTATATGTTCTTCTACTATACTTTTTTCAACATGAACCTATTCTTCAATAGGAGGTTCTCTTTGTGCTTATTTATTAATAGGAATCTCTCTTTCTATCTCTCCTCGTACAACTTCCTCTTCTATGGAATTAGTAAGAATTTATTCCTCTCTGGTTTGCTAGCGCTTCTTCAGTAAGTGAAGGAGGAGAAGGTTATGGAGAGGGAGGTGGAGATTGAGGTTTTTCACGTGGTTATGGTGGTGGATGATGTGGTGATAAAGAAGGAAAAGTTAGGGGGATTCATGTTGAGGAGAGGAGTATGTTTGTTGAGATTCCCTTTGGGGAGCTCTTTCCTTGATAGCTTGTCTGGTTCTCTTTTTCCTTACTAGAGTTTCTCCTCCCTCATCTTCTTCCTCACTTGTACCAACTATTATTTGTTCTTTTTTCCTTTACCTTCTTCCCCAATACCTTGGGAGGTGACTTCTTTGCAATTTCTTTGGTAGGGAAACAACAACATATGATCCTTCTATTTAGCCTTTTTAGTTGTTTTAGTAGGCTCTAGCATCTTCATCATTGGGAAAGGATGTTGAATCCATTTGAGAGAATGAGCTACTTCATCTTGTTCCCTAATCTTAATATCATCATTTTTATTTACAAAATAATCTTCATTGAAGATTGGTTGATTATATATGTGCTTCTTGCGGTAGATAGGATGAAGGACCTTCCCATCTTCTTTTACCTCTTTGGAAGCACATGCTTTTGTGTAGGATTTTATTAATGAAATTTTCAACTGACAGTAATATTTCATCCACACTTAAAACTCTTCCTCACAATTATCCTAGTGTTCTTCAATCTTAGGCTCATGAATAAAGAAGGAGCCTAAACCTTCCCAATCTTGCCAATTGGGTCAAATCGGTGCTAAGAATCATTATACAACATAAAGTTATACTTTTCCAGCTGTACATTATCACCCATTGCATTTGAAATGTTTACTCAAGGAAAGACTCCTTTTTTTATGGTAAAGTTGTACCTGGTTTGTGCGTTCCTACAATTAGTTGGTGAATTTTGGTCACCCATCTACAAACTTCCAATAGGATCATTTTCTTTGAGGGGTATCTAGGGAGCTTAGATGGAATCTTATGGAAGCATGCCACTTAGATGTATGTAAAAGTTTTGAAATTTTTTCAATGCTTCCATAGCTTCATTGGAGATCCTTCTAGAGAAATCTCCCTCCAATTCTCTTATTACAACATAAATAAATTTTTCATTGACATTATAGAAGTGTGTATAACTATCCTCCAATTTTAGTTGAGGATAGTGTTCATAGATAGTAACTTCTCTTATTTGGAAGGAACCCACTTTGTCTAGTCCCAAGAAGAAGGATTGAGATGCCAACAGATAGACCAAGTATGAGGTCATGTAGAATTTTGATGTCACTTGAAAATTCTTCAACTACTCATGAATGGTGTTAGTTATAAGAGTGACCTAGTCAATTTTGTATTTTCTGGAGTCATTGATTGTCTCATTGAATTGGACCATCCATGGATAGAAATCCCTAGCATTGTGATATCCAATTACCTTACTCAATAGGAAAATCAGGTCCTTTCATTGTCTTCTTAGAACTCACTTCTATGTTACACCCTAGCCATCTTGAGGGCTACTTCCTTAGGGTAACCAAGATTTGATTGTTAACATAAGTAAGGTTATTTGCTTCATTTTCATCAAAGTACTTGATTTCCTTCATATCAATTACCTCATATTGAGGGTAGACAAGAATCTTGAAAATCTTCTCAATCATATTTGGGCTCACATCAAGCACCACTTCTCTTGATAATTGCATCACCATTTTTCTTTCTATGATTATAGTAATGGGCACATATTAGGACCAGCTTTAGAGATTGAATAGTTACCAAAAATGCAACATCTTGCACCAATCTAGAATTAGCTAGTGTTGTAGAAACACATGGTCTTATTTCTTCATCATTTATCCTTCTTTTAAATTCCTCGATGTCGACATGACTAAAGTTAGTGTCTCTAATTTTCGTGTATAGGGAGAATATTTTGGAAGATGGATGGTATCCCTTGTATTGGTACTTCATCTTTGTAGGATCCTTTTGTGGCATATCTCCTGCATATGAAGACACTATCTATTACTCATTTGTTCTCCTTAAAAGAAAGTAGACCTTCAAAACCAAGCTACACTAGTTAATCAAGATATATTCCATTTTGCAAAATCATAACTTGTTTAAAAGAAGGAAAGAAACTAAACACTCTTTTGGGGGTCGGGCCTAAGGCAGGTCCCCTTTACCTCATACTAAAGAGATAAAGAAAAATTGCATTAAGAGTATAATTTTCATGTTCTGATCCATTGGGAATTAGGGATCGAGTTTGCTACATGTCTCTTATCAAATGGTTCAAATATCATGAGACAAGTTTGATTCTTGTCTTCGATCCTTGTGAGGTCGGACATTAGAGGTACTTCATATCTTATGTTTTCAATAACATCGCTATTAAACAAAAATTCAAACTAGCAAAGTCCAAATTTCTCATTGCAACATATTCGAGAGTTGAGCATCGAGCCGACTCTTTATCCTTTATTTGTAACATTCTAACAGGTTTTAAGAGGTAGGTCCAATCTTTGAAGTTTGAAAGCTTTTAAACTTATCGAGTGTTAGGAATTGGGTATACTATTTAACTTTTCCATTGTGAGTTTGTCACTTGATAAGGAAAATCCTCAATCCCCAATCCTTGAAAATTATTATTCTTTAACTTTGTTCAAAATTTCAAAATATTCCCCAAAGGCACGCTCTTTGAAATTTTCTATTTTACTAAGGAAAAGGTAATTTTTCACTATGGCTTTGGGTGTCATGGATTAGACTATCAAAATACCTTCTGCCTTAATAAGAAAGTATCCAACTGATATGCCTAATTGGAAATTCCCAATTAGTTCTAAAAAACAAGGAACTTTCATGAAGTCTTTGCATTGTAACTCGGTGATCAATGATCAGAGGTACTATTTTCCTTCTACCTTCATAAGAAAGGATGTAAATGGTATGCCTAATTAGTGATAATTCAAAGAGGTTTCTAAGGTTTTTTTCTAAGTTTTAGCTTTAGATATCAGAGGTTAGAGTTTTGGTCTCTCGTTTATTCATTTATTGATTCAACACTTAATCGAAACCTTGATTCCAAATGTTTGTTTACCGAGATTTTTGATTACTTGGAAATGATTGGAGTTTGGGAGTTGGGTTTTCATCATATCATTAGTCGTATTATTGGCTTAATGAGTAAGCTAACCATCTAGCTACCAAAACCTAATGGATTGGATCAAAAAATTCCAAGGCAAAGAAAGCTTTGAGAAGGTCGAGGCCTGACGTGCAATTGGATGACACATAAATATCCTTGGTCAATGTTTTGGGGAAACAATTGATCTAGCAATGAGTGAAAAATGAAGAACACATGAAGAAAAAAAATAATAAACCAATGAAAAAAGAGAGAGAACAAGAAAACAAAAGGCCAAACCAATTTAAAAAAATAAATGACACCCACACAAGCAAACCTCGTTGCAAGTATCTTGCTAGTAATGTCATTGATGTCAATAGTTGGTCATTGATATCAATAGTATGGAGATTTTTGGTGTTTTATAATAAGGTTTTGTGGTGATATAATTAGTGTTTTCATTGATGTTGTGATGGATAAGTGTTGACATTGTAGTAAGCTCACTTGGTTTCCAAGTGCATTTGAGAAAATTTGAATAAAAGAGTGTGTAGTGTGATAGAGGTGTGTTCAATGTTTTTCTTTGCATTTCTTCATGGTTGAAGATATGCTTGTGTAGTTTGGAAATGATAATTAAAGGTGTTCAGAGGCTCTATATCTAGAGTTTTAGGTTTCAGGTCACGTAGCAGTGGAAGTTGTGTTTGATAGTATGTCTATCTGTGTAGAAGGTTGATTGGGAGAAATGAAATTTCTCTGTATTTCTTTGTAGTGAGGTTCCGATCTTGCAGATTTGGGAATGTGCTTATATTATTTGTATCTACTTTCTCTTGGAGTTTTTGGTGTTGAGTTTCTTTGCAAGTTCAGTTCTTTTGTTGGAGTTTACTATTAGTGTGTTTGGTTACACATAATGAAAGTAATCTTGTTTTAGGTGGTTGAGGCAGTATTACAAAATATTCTAATGATTCTAGAATGTTTTGGGGTATTTTATGGATGCTATGAAGTGTTTCTTTGTGGTCCACATGTTTTTCAGGACTTGGAGAAGTGTGTATGCGGTTGCTTATTGTGTTAGTTTAGGTTTGGATGACTTGGTGGGCTAGCGTTATTTATAGAGGTACCTCGTGGATTATGAATGTGTTGAGTAGTGTGGTGATGTGGATTTGGGTTCTAGTTAACCCTTGACATGGTCTAACTTCACTTTATTCCACCACGAAAGTGTTTGGTGCCAACCTATTTTGGTTTTACACATTTGAGGTGTATACATTTCATTAAGGCCAACCTAATTAAGATTGTTTAGGTCATGGATGGTATAAATGGAAGGTGATTTTTTGAGATGTGTGGATCTATGTGGAAGTGAAAAAGATGTGAATTTGATCAAGTGTAGTGATTTGAGTATGAGATTAATGCCTACAACTCTAGATGCAATGAGCAAAAGGTTTCTACATTTTCAGTGTGATTGAAGTTACTAGAGGAAGGGAGCCAAAGGTTGCAAATGGCATAGAGTTTCAGTGGGAGATTTCTCCTATTGCCTTGAGATACTGAATCTCTTTGTAACAATCTTATTCTATTCTTCTCTCTTCTTGGCAATGATCCTTTCTTCTTTTTTGGGGCAGTGAGCCTAATTGTATTCAATGTTTCTTTTCATATATATATGAGCTAATCCTCACCATGGCTTTTCCCTTCTTGGGGTTTCCATGTAAATCTAGTGTTCTCATGTGTTTTGATGTGTTTGTATTATTGTTTTATATATTTAAATTCTACTAATGCATGATAAGGGTTTAAAGGCTAACAAGGGTTTGAATGTTGATGAGGGATATATATATTTTAATATACAAATGATTCACCCCCTCTTAGTTGTCATGTGCATCTAGAAATTGGTATCAGAGTTGTGGTTCCTTGGAGAAATATTAACAATTTGAGGTAGATCTGAATGGCACACAGGAAGGGTGTTAAAGATCCTATGTTTAATGGAACAAATTATGCTTATTGGAAAACCAAGATGGATTCCTTTATAGTTTCTCTTAGATTTGGTGTTTGGAAGTCAGTTGAAAAAGGATATACTATGATTGCTAATGGTCTTACAAGAAATGATGAGATCAAGTATTATGAGGGAAATGATAAAGAAAGGAATGCTATTCTAAGCGGTCTCTCAAATTTTGAACTTGGAAAGGTGATAGGCCTAAAATATTGTAAAGAAGTTTGGAAAAATTTGGAACATATTTGTGAAGGAGATGATAAAGTCAAGAAAGAAAATGTGCATAACCACAAAGACAAATTTGAAACCCTAAGGATGTCTAAAGATGAAGACATTACAACCTACATGCTCAGAGTGGATGAAGTTGTCAATGCCATCAATGGTCTTAGTGGTAAGCTAGAAGAAAGTGAAGTGGTCAAAATGGTATTAAGAAATCTTCATAAAACTTATAGTTATAAAGTTTTTGCTATTGAGGAAGCTTAGAATTTGGATAGTTATTCTAGAGATTAGATGTTTGGTGCTTTGATTTCTTATGAATTAAGAGAGTTTGATCAAGATGCTACAAAGAAAGAAAATTATTTTAAAATCAACAAGGTGAAAAAGGTTGATGGATTAGATCCAGATGATCTTGATGAGGTAGAAGAAAATTTTGTAAGGAGATTGAAAAAGGGCACTGGAAAATACAAGGGAAAGTTACCCTTTAAATGTTTCAATTGTGCAAAGATAGGTCATTATGCTTCTGTATGTCCAATTAAAGTTGCAAATGAAAAACCTAAGGATCATAAAGGAAAATTTGTCAAGAATATTTATTATGTTGGAAAAGACAATGGTGTATCTGATTATGAGGAATTTGACTATCCTAATGAGGAAAATGGTGAATGGTTGTTCGTGGCTCTAAAATTTGGAACTAATTCTAATAATCCTAAAATATGTGTGAAGGAATGTGCTCTAGAAATAGGTCATAACATTTAAGGAACTATGGTGACTAATTTTCATGGAAGAGAAGAGAGGAATTTTTGGATAATTGATAATGGATGCTCAAATCATATGGCAAGTGATAAGAGTATGTTTTTTAAACTTCAAACATATGATGGTGGTCTTGTTAAGTTTGGTGATGATACATTTACTAAGATCTATGGAAAAGGTTCAATTAGTTTTGATGACAAGAATAAAATATATTAGGTTCTCTTTGTCAAGGTTCTTTGACATAATCTTCTTAGTGTGTAGTAGAGGATACAATTTGGTGTTTCAAGTTGATGGTTGCTAAATCAGAAAAGGAAGATCTGGTACTTTGGTTGCTGCAAGAACTAGAATGTAAGATAATGTTTATCACCTCAAAGGTGGTGGTTTTAAATTATTTATGTCTCAAATCAATGAAAGTTGGCTATGGAATAGAAGGATGGTTCACATCAATTTTGATAGACTAGTGAAGATCAGTTCTACTAATATTGTGAGAGACATTCCAAGGATTACAAAGCCTATCAATCCAACATGTAAAGATTGTTAGTTTGGAAAGAAAATAGAGAAGAGGTTTAAGACTAAAGAATATCCTACTGCAAATCCTTTGGAGTTGGTGCATATACATCTATGTGGACCTACCAAAATAAGAATCTCACATGGTGATAGGTATTTCATGGTATTGATTGATGATTATTCTAGAATGACTTGGGTAACATTTCCTAAAGAAAAATTGGAAGCTCTAGATAAGTTTAAAACATTTAAGTCTATGGTTGGAAATGAAATGGATGTAAAATTCAAGTGCTTAAGGTTTGACAGAGGTGGTTTATTCACCTCCAAAGAGTTTAACATCTTTTTTGTGAAGATCATGGAATAAAGAGACATTTTTCATCTCCTACGACTCCTCAGTAGAATTGAGTTGTGGAGAGGAAGAACATGACAGTTCAAGAAGCAACTAGGACTATGATGAAGGAATCAAATCTACTAGAAAGAAGAAATTCATATTGTAGTATACATTCTTAACAAAGGTAAAAAAAGAGTGAATAGTTCAAAAAATCCCTATGAGTTATGGTATGGGAAAGCTCCTACTATGAAATATTTCAAATTTTTTGGAAGTAAATGCTATATCAGAAGAGAAAGAAAAATTAAGAAAGTTTGATGCAATATCTAATTCAAAGGAATCTTCCTTGGATACTATACAAGAAGTAAGGCCTACTCATGCTACAATAAAAGACCAAAGAATTTTTTTGAGAGTGTAAGTGTTAAGGTGGATGAAGAACCACTGTAAAGTTTAGTGATGATGATAGAAGGATGTGAATTTGATGAACCCCCTTGCAATAAAGAAGAAAAGGATGAAGAGAAGGAAAAAGAGATAACAATTAAAGAGGAATAACCTCTAGAAAAGATCCCTTAGACTCCTAAGTATGCATAGACAAGCCATTCTGAAAATCAAATCATTGAAGTTAAGAGGAAAGGTGTGTTGACAAGAAGAAAAGTTACTATGATAGAGGAACTTGTAAAATTTTGTTTACTTTAAGAGATATAACCTAAAATAGTGATTGAGGAATACAAAGATGAGAATTGGATTAAAGCTATGAAATAAGATTTGGAACATATTCAAAAGAATTAGACTTGGGAATTGGTCCCAAGACCTGCAAACAAGAATGTGATAGGAACTAAGTGGGTTTTCAGGAATAACTTGAATGAGGATAGAAAATTTATCACAAATAAGGCTAGAATTGTGTGTAAGGACTACTCATAAGTAGAAGGAATATATTTTGAAGATAGTTTTTCTCTGGTGGTAAGAATGGAGGCCATTAGAATGGTTTTGGCCTTTGTAGCACATCAAAAATTCAAAGTATATCAGATGGATGTGAAGTATGTATTTTTTAATGGTGAGTTATAAGAAGAGGTATATATTGAACAACTAGAAGGATTTAAATTATTAGATGATGCTAATATAGTCTGTAGATTGAAGAAGGCATTGTATGGAATCAAACAAGCTCCTATAGCTTGGCATGCAAGATTGGATAAGTACTTGTTGCAAAAAGGATTTAGAAAAGGTATTGTAGATAGCTACCTTTACTTCAAAGTTGAAGGAGAACAAATTGAGATTGTGGTGGTATATGTTGATGATATAATATTTAGAGGAAATGAAGGTATGTGCAAGACGTTTTAAGAGGAGATGCAAAAAGAGTTTGAGATGTCAATGTGTTGGGAGATGAATTTCTTCCTTAGGCTACAAATTAGTCAATCAAAAAAGGTATTATCATTTCACAGTAAAAGTATATGTTAAGGAAATGTTGAAGAAGTTTGGAATGGAGGATTCTAAACCAATGTGTACTCCTATGATTATTGGTTTTCTTGTTGAGAAAGAATGATGAATCTACTAAGGCTAATTAGAGAAATTACAAAGAAATGATTGATGAATTGCTATACCTAACTACTACTAGACTAGATATCATGCATGTAGCATGTCTTGCAAAAATATTTCAAGAAGATCCTAGAGAATCACATGTTGCAACAATTAAGAGGATATTTATATACTTAAAGGGAACTCTAAATTTTAGTTTATGGTATCCCATGGATATTGATTTCTCTTTGAGTGGATATATAGATGTAGATTGGGTAGGTCATACATATGATAGAAGAAGTGCAAGTGGTGGTGCTTTCTTTCTTATAAGCATATTGGTTTCATGGTTTAGTAAGAAGCAATATTTAGTATCATTATCTACTATAGAGGCTGAGTACATTGCAACAACATCATGTTGCACATAGGTGTTATGGATGAAGCAAACATTGAAGGATATCAAAGTATCATATGATGAACCTATTTCTATGTTGTGTGATAATAAAAGTTCTATCAATATTTCAAATAGCCCGGTAATGTATTCAAGAACAAAAAATATCTCTATCCAGTATCACTTCCTAAGAGAGAAGGTTGTAGAGAATGAGGTGAACCTAGAGTATGTTCCTACAAAAGATCAAGTTGCGGATATTCTTAAAAAGGCTCTTCCTAAAGATAATTTTGAGTATCTCCAATAGAAGTTAGGGGTTATTGCCCCTCCTTTAAATTAGATGCATAAGTGTGCACATTTGTCTAGGAAGCATTTCAAGATATATTCTTGGTCCTAGATTGATGATGGAAGCTACCTCTTAGGGGAGTAGGTAGTAGTGTTATTGGTTGGTGTAGTCAAGTGGAGCATATTTTGTGCCCCTAAAGGGGAGATAACCAAAAAATAAGAGTAGTGAAGTACGTGTAGTAGTGAGAGTTGTATGGAGAAGAGTAGTGGAGAAAGTGAGAGAAAGTTGCTTGCTAGTGTTTCCTAAAAGAAGTGTGCAAGTGGTGTATGCAGTTGTCAAAGGGGGAGAACATATAAGAAAAATTCTATGTAAGTGTTGTCAAAAGGGAAATAAGTTTCCCTTTTCCATTGATGTCAAAGGGGGAGAGAGTGAAGTCTAAAAAATACAAGGAAAGAATGGATGTCTAAGGGGGGGGTAAGGGTTGAAGAACTCCTTAGATAGGGGGGGAGATTATAGAGAGAATGGTGTTTGATGAAAAAAGGTAAAGGGAGAGAGTGAAATATACCCTAGTAAGGGGGTGTTCTACTTAATGTAGAATTGATTTTTTTGTTGATTGTTTTCATAGTTGGTGTTGCCATCAATGACAAAGGGGGAGATTGTTGCAAATATGCAACTGGTGCTGTCATTGATGCCAACAGTTGGTCATTTATGTCAACAATATGGAGATTTTTGGTGTTTGATAAGAAGGTGTTGTGGTGCCATCATCAGTGTTCTCATTGATGTCTTGATGGATAGGTATTGCAATTACAATAAGTTCACTTGGTTTCCAAGTGCTTTTGAGAAAATTTGAATAAAAGAGTGTGCAGTGTAACAAAGGTTTGTTCAATGTTTTTCTCTGCATTTCTTCATGGTTGAAGATATTCTTGTGTGGTTTGGATATGATGATCAAAGGTGTTTAGAGATTCTATATCTAGAGTATCAAGTTCTAGATCATGTAACAGTGGAAGTTGTGTTTAACAATGTGTTTGTTAATATAGAAGGTTGTCTGGGAGAAATGAGATTTCTCCGCATTTCTTCGTAGTGAGGTTTCTTGTCTTGTGGATTTGCTCACATGCTTATATTGTCTATATCTACTTTCCCTTGGAGTTTTTGGTGTTGATTTTCTCTACAAGTTTAGTTCTTGTGTTGGAGTTTAGTGGCAATGTGTCTGGTTTCACAAAATAAAAGTAATCTTGTTTCAGGTGGTTGTGGAAGTATTGCAAAACATACTAGTGATGTTAGAATATTCTGGGGTGTTCTTTGGATGCTGTGAAGTGTTTCTCTGTGGTCCACATGTTGTTTTAAGACTCGAAGAAGCATGTATGTGTTTGTTTGTAGTGTTAGTTCAAGCTTGGTCAACCAGGTATGCTAGCACTATTTAAAGAGGTACCTCGTGGATTGTGGATGTGTTGAGTAGTGTGGTGATGTGGATTTAGGTCCTAGTTAACCCTTGGCATGGTCTTCCTTCACTTCTTTCCATCGAAGAAGTGTTTGGTGTTGCACATTTGAGGTGCATCTGTTTCATTAAGGCTAACCTAATTAAGATTGTTTAGGTCATGGATGGTATAAATTCAAGGTGAATTATTGGATATGTGTGTGGATCTATGTGGAAATGAAAAAGATATGAATTTGATCAAGTGTGGTGATATGAGTGTGAGCTTAATGCCTATGAATCTAGATGCAATGATAAAAAGGTGTCTACATTTTTAGTGTGTTTGAAGTTACTTGAGGTAGTGAGAGAAAGGTTGTGGATGGCATAGAGTTGTAGTGGTGGATTTATCTTGTTTCCTTGAGATAGTGAATCTCTTTGTAATACTCTTCTCTATTCTTCTTTCTTCTTGGCAATGAACCTTTCTTCTTTTTCTGGGTAGTGAACCCTTTAGAGTGAGCCTAATTATATTTGATGTTTCTATTCATATATATGTGATCTAATCCTCATTGTAGTCTTTCCCTTCTTGGGTTTTCCACATAAATCTAGTATTGTCATGTGTTTGGATGTGTTTTCATTGTTGTTTTATATAATTACATTCTCCTAATGCATGATAAGGGTTTAATGGCTAACAGGTGTTTGAATATTGATGAGGGATTACATTTTTTTGAATATACAATTGATTCACCACCCTCTACATTGTCCTATGCATCTAACAAACCCATCACACATAATCCAAGAAAAATGAGGAAGGATTAACATTTCAATAGAAATTTTGATCTTACCTAGAAAAAATGCATGGGAGGGGGAAAAAAAATACCATGAACCAGAGGTGAAAATGTGAACATGAGCATAAACAAACACCACAAACCAGAGCATGGGAAAACAAACTCGAGTCAACGATGAACAACGTGTAAAAGAATGAGCAAGAATGAGTAGCACAAATGCCCAAACTTGAAAACATGCATGCCCAACAACCTAAAAACATGAACATAAATCAACAATCACACCAACAATGGAGGTTTTCAAACAAGGGAAATGTTTGCAGAGCTTGTTCAAACACGAATGATAAGGGGTAAATACAAAAATGAGCCAAATTGACTTGATAAAATCCTTTGGTGGTTACATTAATTTCATTAACCTTGGTATTTTTTTAATTTGTTTTAGACTACAAAAATTGATTGAGTATCCAACCCCCTATAAATTGTAGTGCACTTGGTAAAAAAAATTCACATGATCGGTGATGTTGGCACAACATGCCATTCGGTACCATGGGGATAGTGGGGAGACTAGACCTTGTGACCTCTTGCTTGCAATAGGATGCTTTAGCCAATCGAGCTAGGCCCATTTCCCCCATTAACTTTGGTATTCAAAACACCCTACTGGTATATTTATTTCACACAGTTGGAAAGAATAGCATGAAGCTTGAGACGTTAATACATCACCACCATCGAGCTTCATGGGTCAAGCATCAACTCTCGATGCTTCTTCATATTCACATGTTCACCTCTAGTTTATGGTGCTTGACCCTTTAATTTGATTCCATTATACTATGTTACTCCTAGATCTTTTAAGTATTTGAAAAGTGGGAGAATATTGGGAATTTGGTATTCAAAACACCCTACTGGTATATTTATTTCACATAGTTGGAAAGAATAGCATGAAGCTTGAGACGTTAATACATCACCACCATCGAGCTTCATGGGTCAAGCATCAACTCTCAATGCTTCTTCATATTCACATGTTCACCTCTAGTTTATGGTGCTTGACCCTTTAATTTGATTCCATTATACTATGTTACTCCTAGATCTTTTAAGTATTTGAAAAGTGGGAGAATATTGGGAATTAAGGTGTGTGAACCTTTGTAAGTACCTAATTTAATTATTTTATTGTTCAATATTTTTCATAATTATATGTCATATTTAATAATATATTTTAACTAATATATGTGCTCCATCTCAAGTGAGTTGTTGGAATTTGTGTCTCATCTTATTTCATGTGTTGGCACTATATTGTATGAGTTTTGAGTCATCATAAAGTGGATGAATTTATAATATTTAGAGTGTTGCTCTTTTGTGGGATTCTTTTACAAGTTATGATGTTATATTATGACATGTAAAAGCCAAGATCAAGGAAGTTTACTAAGGAATCTAATTAGTTGCATGATAGGATATTTTATTTGTCATAAGGTTCCTATTTCAGAATAGTATTCTATGACAAGTTGGGTGCCCATGTTGAGGTTGTTAGATTCAAATTTAAATATAAATTATTGATTGAATATTTAAATAGGTGGCAAGAAATCTTCAAGGGCGATGCTAGAAATTATTCCTAAGTTGCACACAATCTTTTTGGGTTTTGCAATATAGTTTAGAAAATTATTCATAATTTTTCATCCTATTCATTTGTCTATAAAGTGGTGTTTGAGGAGTGGTTTTATATGAGAATTTTTAGGTACATGTGTTGTTGGAATGATACCAATGTTTTTCCAAGTTTATTGCTAATAAAATAGTCTTATAGAAGATTTCATTGCAAATGTATTGTAATCCTTTTTCAGATTTGATAATCTATTGTGCAAGTTTTTGAGTGTGGATTTTTTTCCTCCAGAAGGGGTTTCCCCATATAAATCATTGTGTCATGATATATATTTTTTATCTAGTTAAGCTCATATTTTTGTAATATTTATAATAATTTTAGATTAAACTAAAAGTTTTGTATATATCACTCCCTTCAAAATTAGAGTAGGAAGTTATTTTCACACACATTACTTGCTTACATTCATAAAAATAAGGCTAGATTAGTAGCCAAAGAGTAAATGCAAATAAGAAGGTATTGATTATGCTAACATATTTGTATCTATATCATGGATGGGTACTACCAAATTATTTTTGGCTTTCCTAACTCAATAGAGCTAGAAAGTTTATTAAATGCATGTAAATATTTTTTTTTTTAGTAGACATATTAATGAGAAGGTATATATACCCCGATTTAGAGGTATTGTAATACCTTATAAATAATTTTATTTTAATAATTGAAGATGGCCTCGAGTAGTCTTAAGAAAATGCCAAGGGCATGGTATTCTAGGATAGAGCCAAATTAGAAAAGAGACTTTTTTTAAGGAATCATTCATGTCCTAATCTTTATATGAATAGCTTAGCTAGTGTTATTTTATTATTATTTCTCTATATGGATTCAATCTTATCTATGTTGAGAACAATTTAGCTTTATTTACATAGTATAGAGGTAGCAAATTTTGGATAAATATAGTCTTCTTTTGGTAAAAAAGTTTGATAAAATGAAGATAGAATAGCCATGTCTTAGAGAAAGTATGTTATAGATATATAACCAACATAATTTCAAATAAAAATTGTAAAACCTGCTAAAATTGGACTTAAGTTGTCTAATTTAGATTTGTCGTTTCTACTATATGCCATTATATCAATAGCTGATTGCTAGTTTGATATACATGACTACTTCTCAACCAAATATCACATATGTAGCAATCTTGGCATCTAGGTTCATGTTAGTACCTAAGGAAACACATTGGAGTGAAACTAAGAAAATTCTTAGGTATGTTACAGGGACATTTAATTATGGTCTATGTTTTTAACATTTAGAGGATAGTAGGTTGATGGACCATACAAATTTAGATTGGTAAAGTTTTGTAGATGACTAAAAGTCTACTTTTGGTTACAGATTTAGTCTTAGATTTGTAGTATTTTCCTTGAAGTCTAAGAAAAAACAATTGTCATTTTTTGGTAGTAAAGAAAATTTACAAGCCACAACATCAACCATTTGCTAGATAGTATGGTTGAGGTGACTACTAGAAAATTTTCAGGATAGAGTGGACCTACCTTATTGTATTGTAATAGTACAAGCAATATTCAAATGATGAAGAATTTAGAGCTTTAAAGTAGGACCAAGCATACTGAGATTCATCATCATTAAGAAGAAAAAGTACTATCTTCATAAAGTCTCCAACTCCAAAAAGACCCCTGACACTCTTAGATCTACTTCATATTCTCCCCAATGATCATTATGAAGAGACTGAAAGAAAAAATGTCTATTGAACTTATTAACTTATTTTAGCTTTTTAATTTTAATTTTATAATTAATAATGTAATAGAATATATGTAAATATGATTGTATACATTAATGCTCACCTACAATTTGAACTGTTAAGAAATAGATCCGCTATTGAGCCTTTAGTAATATTTATTTGCTGTAAATGAACTGCAGCCCATTATTTTATTATTGGCTGTTTTTTTTTTTTTGCCATCAAGCGCTGTTACCTTGCAATCAATGAAAGATTCTGTCTAGCGGATCATTTTTCTGTTTCAGATTTTCTGATTATCTGTAATCCTTGACTTGCTTTACCCAATAAAAAAACAATAAAGGATTCTCAATAATTGCCGTTTGCAATTAATGTTCAATGACAAGTTGACAGAGTTCAAAAAGAAAAATCACGGATAATGAATGAGCTTTATACCACTTCGGTGTTATACAAAGCCAAAATAATGTCAGTAGTGATGACTGTTCAAGATTCGTGTCTGGCGTATCTTCTTCAGTATTGATAATCTGTTCGATGTGTTCAAAAACAGGAAGAGAGCACTGATCAGGTAATTATGGCTTAGCCATATTAATTGAAAAAAAAAATAAAAAAATGTAATGGAATGGCTGATGGTGAAAATTTCTCTTGAGATGAATTAGAAATTTTCCACTGATTAGAAATCTTTTATTAGTGGTGCACTTTACTAAGAAAATGCTTCCTATTTTAGGTATTAAATATCAAAAACGGTTTTAGAGAAGATGGACCATCCCAGTAAATTTCTCTGAACTTTCCAAGAGATTGCAGAAAACGGGACCTTAACTTTTGCCTAGGCGTCGTTTCAATTCCTTCCGTCCATTTTGGCCCACCATTTCACATCACCTATTGTCATGCTAAACCACTCCCACTACCGATTACACATGGTGTTAAATTTTTCGAAAAGAACAAATGTACTTATTGTATCAAATTTCAAAGAGTTGTACACGCCCATAAGAAACGACACCTTGTTGATGTGAGGATAAGAAAGTTTTGGGATTTACTACTTTCTCTTCACGTGCTGTCAGTCCTTTCCCATTATCTTTTGTCATACCATCATCACCGATTTCTCAAACTTAGCTTTTACAAGATTCTTTCCCACTTTCAACGGAAGAGCTTGATTTCCTTTCTGACCATGTGTTAAATTCTTTTATCGTGGTGGGAGAGAGCGCAAACTGGTACACTATATTTCCACTGGCCATACTAGCGTGCCATTCGAGCAGATTCACATGGATGTTCAATGGATAAGATTTAAAGATATTGGTAAAGATTGTTTTTAAAATCTTTTATTCGATATTTCAAATCACGATCCATAATCGAGAAGAGACTGCAAGAAAATTACTTCAAAACCTTGGATAAGCTTAAAAGATATTGATGAAGATTGTTTCTAAAATCTTTGATTCGATATTTCAAATCAGGATCCACCATCGAGAAGAGACTGCAAGAAAAATACTTCAAAACTTCGGATGCCAGGTTTGCAAGCATGGGGAGTACTGTATAACAATCTAATCACTGATTATTTCAGTTTCGCAAGAGACTTTCGCGTGCGAAGTAATGTCGACCATTTTGAAAATTTTCACCATATCATATCAATCACGTGAAGAAGTACCAGTCTTGCCGTGTCCATTGTGAACTTTGGCATCTGGAAGATCACGAAACGGTCCAGAAATGTCATCGTGAGATATTTTTATTTTATTAGTCCCTGCCCTGAAAGGGAAACTATTCGTCGATAATTACAATCAATGAAGAAAATGAATTCGATCAATGGAGAAAATGAATTCAAACAGACTATATTAACACGATGAAACACTGATCATATTCTTGTCAAGGATAACGAATAATGAAAGCCATTCACTGGCGGGCGGCAGCTGTCTTTAGAGAAATCGACACATTCATCTTTTCAGAAAGTAGCGACGGCCTCGATCAGCCGTTGGACTACCTAAAACAAAAACTGAAGATCAACATTCCCAACTGATGAAGGAGCAATCTCGGCTCTGCCCTTTTCTAGCTCAAACTCACATTACAACGTAGGTTGACACAACAAAATGAAGAGAACACTTTCTTTTATTAATAAAATGGCATTACAATATTGCATGCCATCGAATGAGCTTTCATTACATCATCTGCAAATCTGCCAATTGGGAACAAATTTGCCACAACTGACTCTCATGAATCTAGCCTCTCGTTCTGGTTGGCTCTCTCTTCTTTCCAACCTCTTGCTTCCTCCTCCAGCTACTCCACTACTTCCCCATTTCCGCTTTCTGTTAGGGTTTTCTTCCCATGCTTACTGCACTAGCAAGCTTCCTCTACCTCAAGCCACACACCACTGTTTCGTTAATCATTAAGATATCTCATAAAGTTTACCCTATATTGCCATATCTTGCATCAAGCCGCCAACATTTAATTTTGTTCGGAGGATTTTTCTTCATTCATTCTCTGTTAAACCCTAGAATCAGATAGGCATTCAATGCATTCTCTTGTACATTTGATTTGGTTCGATCTCTATCACATCTACGATCTGTTCCACCACCTTGAGGATCAAATCCCCATTTACAGTGGTCGTTGGTGCAGTTGGACCCATTAATTCTTTCTCTGTGTCGGTTTGTAGTCCAAACCCTTGTTAATGCTATCATAACCATTTCAAATTTCTGCTTTGGAATTTTGGTCATCGATCTTCTTCTTTCGTGCCCTGATTGTGTGATCCTCACTCACTGTTATGTCTTTAAATCTTGACTGTTAGATAAGCGGTCGTTCAAATCTTCATCGTCGATCTATTATATCACTCTGTTGAAGAGACATCTTCCAGACTCCTACCGATACATCATTGTCACACCGATGGAAACAACAACACCCAATACATCATCTCAATGTGGGGTCCACCATCCCAACTCGCTGCCACATAATTCACAACAAGGATGTGAATTGCACAATCATTCAATCAATAATCACCATTTGCTTGTACATGTCACCGTCTATCCTTGTCAACCCATTAGGTTCCACCATATGCCTCCCAACGCACATTGCTAAATCACTAAAAACCCGAACTTTAGAACCTTTATTGCTCTGTCACTAAAAATCAGAACTTATGAACCTCTAGTCAGAGGTTGTGGAGTTTTGAAAACCCGCGACATGCCAACAACAAAGGAAATGCAACTCGAAAGTTAGGAAATCTTGAAACCCCGCGACAACAAAGGGATCACTCAATCGGAAGGTTTCATAACTTCAGAACTGTGCAACATGAGTTATGAAAAATTGGAATCCCACGACTCCTCACAACCTTGGTCGTTACTAAAATCAAACAACAAAAAATAAAATATTTTTTTGGTGACACAAGATTGCCAGTACACCATGGATGCTCTCGCATCAAACACTTAAGGTAGAAAAAATTTTGGCCTCACAAAATGGAATTGAGTGGTAGTACCACCCTTTCATATCGCAAGCAACCCTCATCAAACTCCATCACTAAAAATGGTACCTCTAATTTACTCTTATTTCTCCTCTTCCAACACTTAGGTGGAACAAGCAACCTCCTTCTCTAACAACTTTGCACACCATTCGTCTCTCCTCTTGTGGAATGGTATCCACCATGTAGCATCCTCCTCCACCAGGTACTCTTTACTCTTCTCCTTTCTTTCATGGGTTCAAACCCATCTCTAACCAATCACCTCCACCAAAAACTTCTCTAACCATTCATCTTCTCTCACTAACGAGTTGTCTTCTTCCTTGCCATTCATGACAATATCCTCACACTCTATTGCTACACCCACAGTCACATCTTTTGTACTTTCGGCAACCTCCATCTCTGATGCCACCCTCTATAGACTGAACATTGCCTCAATTTTCACAATCTCTTATGCAAACACTGAATCTTCCTCATCAAGCCCCTTATCAAACATAGGACCTCTGCAAATCTTTGTATTATCATCCTTCTCTCTTTGGCCATAACACTCATTTTCTCTACTCTTCTTTTTGTTGTCCTCAAAGCACACTTCTACAATATTGTCTCCCTCATGTTCACCTACATAGTCAACTATGAATTTTTTTTTCCTTCTTCTTTGTCATTTTGTCAAACACTGGCAAAACACTCTCAAACTTCAACCTCTTAGGTTTCACAAATGTAAACTACCTCTCATTTGATGATCTATTTACAAATATTTAACACCTTTAGATGTTACCTACACACTCTCAATGCTCTAATAAAGCTTCAAACCCTCAAGTCTTTATATGTGAACTGCCTCACATTTGGCAATTTGTTCACAACTTCAAGAAATATCTCACTTGCACAACCATCCTCTACCCAACAAATACCCTCGAAGATGCTTCCTCTACCCACTCTCTCTTAGTGGAAGAACTCTACACCTTCTACCTAGCTTTATCTCTACTGGAGGATAATAGTTATAGACCCTCTTTTATGCCTACAACAAACATGCTTTCCACAACTCTTTCTCTTGATGCATACTCTACACTCTCAAGATCTTTTGGCTTCAACCCACACTCACAAGTCCTAATGCAACTACCTCACATACGATGCTATGTTACAAACTCAGGACAACTAGCTCTAATACCATTAATGAAGGAGCAATCCAGACTCTTCCCCTTTCTAGCTCAAACTCACACTACAACACAAGTTGACACAACAAAATGAAGATAACACTTTATTTTATTAATAAAATGACATTACAACATTACATGCCATCGAATGGGCTTTCAATACATCATCTACAAATCTGCCAATTGGGAATAGATTCAACCACAGCCGACTCCAACAAATCTAGCCTCTCATTCTAGTCAGCTCCATAAATCTCTTTCTTTATCTATCAACAATTGTTTCAAAATTTTTAAAATAAATTTTAATTGAACAAATCATTATTAATATTATTAATACAAATTTAAGATGAGTGCTTCAAAATAAACCTATGTGTCTCACTTTTGACACATTGAAAATTTCTAGAAAACATGACAAGAAATTTTTAAAAGACGTTCACTCAAAAGATGTTCTTTGGAGGAAGGCATCTTCATTCAAAGGTCATGTAAAAAGCACCTTTGAATGAAGGTAGACCTTTATTAAAAGGATTTTTTTTAAATTTTTTCATATTATTAATAGATTTTTTTTTTTTAATATTCTAATATTTTTTAAGTTAAGCAAAATATGTTCATTCAAAAATTTGAAGGTACCTTCAAATGAAGGTCCTTAGATACCTCCAAACAAAGACACCTTCATTTGAAGGTTCTTTAGATGTCATTGTTTTTATACTTATAAAATTATTTAAGAAATATTATGTTTCAAAGTTTGGTTTGGACCACCAAACAAAGTCACTAGAACATGAGATTTTGCAAGATTCTCTCTTAAAATAATTTTATCAAAAAAATATAATTTTAAATATATTTAATTTAATTACTATATTTTATTTTTATTTCGAGTAGACATAAATTTTTCATCAAAACATTAAAGTCTTAATTACACACTCATGTGCAAAATAGAAATATAGATTTTTTTGTCATGCTCAAGACCATGCACTATTTAGATTTTTTTCAATTCTCATTGTTGCGCTTTCATTGATTATTTAAAATAAAATTAATAGGACATAATATCATATATATGAAAGTGGCATTTACCATGATTATGAGGAATTTTGTTACATGGGTGGGTTGCTCTCCATTTGAACAACTATGTAGTAGAGGTGCAATCAAATAGAAGTAGCGTAAGATCAAATTAATTTGAGACATTTGTGAACATTTATTGTTTATAGGGTGATCATGTCAATGAATTTAATTATTGAATTTTGAAGCATCGTAAGATCCATAAAACAGTGTAATAAATTACATCACACCACATCATAGATGTTAGTGTATCTCTTCAAATAACATGTTCGTTGATAATTCATATATCAAGGGTTGATGATAGATAGAACAACCATTGATTTTGATGTTATGTCAAGGGTTTGTTGTTGTTTTGTTCAAATATCCCCTAATTTTGTGTGCAATTAATATGCACGCATCAATTATAGTGCATACATAATGATCATAAAATAAAATAATGATATTACTCACATACATTATTGATTGGACATAATTGTTACTATTCCAATGAAACTATTACCATTATCAAATACAATGATAAAGGTTAGATGTGTCAGTAGATTGATTCACATTCAATAATATGTTTTGTATAATTCTTTATTTAATTATTTATCCTCGTTCATCTCCCTACGATTAATAGAGAGATTTTTCAATCATGTGGTTTCCTTACTTTTTTTCCTCATAAAAGTATTTGAGACAACATATTAAGTTCTTTTGTTTGATTTGTGTGGATATAATGATATATTAAATTAGCTTAGAGTATATAGCTTGTGAAGTAAGTGCCACAAAATGTGTTTGAATAGATGATTTCTTTTATGAAAAGGAGATGGTTTAGGTGGTTTATAGACAAATATGATGGGGAGAGCATAAAAATTTAGGTAATTATGAAGTTGTGAGTGGGAAAACATGAAATTTAAGATATTGGAAAAATATAAAAAATGAAAGGATGGTTGGGATGTGAGGAGAAGAGTGGAATGCTTAGAATTATGGAATGCATTCAAGGTTAAAAGTAGTAAAAAGGGGTGAAAAGGAAAGAAGAAAAGAATATAGTAGGTATGAAAAAGTAATCATTCTATGAGAATAAAAATGTGGGATAGAACTTTTCTTATTTTAAAATTTGATAGTTTGAGGTAGTTGCCAAAAATTGTCTTTTAAAATGACATGGCCCATGTCCCACCATTACATATCATTGTGCTATGTTCATGAAGGATAATATATATGTGGCACTATGAAAGCAAGAAGAGGACCACTTGCATACAATGTTGATTGAGAAAGTGATGCCAATGAAATGTTTACCTCTTAAGTGTAAATGGAATATCATTGCCTTGTAACTAATACTACTAAATGTAACTCATTTCAAAATTGTGCTTGCTAATACTTATCAATCAACTTTACAAAAATAAAGTTACACTCAACTAGACATGACTATCCCCACACCCATTACACATTCAAACACCATTACTAATGTAAATAATTTTCTTAGAGATGCAAGCATATTATAGGGATGAAATCATTTTTTTATGTTTCCATGAGTTTAAGAATTTAACCGACTTTGGATAAGTTTTGTAAATTGTAATTTTTCATTCTTGTTCAAAGTTTTGAGTCCAAAATATAAATGTTGAAGAATTAATATCACTTTTTATCTCCTTTGAAATTAGTTGATGAATGATGGTATGATTTTAGGATAATTTATACTAAATGATATAGTGATTCAACTATTAGTATTTGTTTATTAAGTTGACATGGCCAAAGGATTGTTGTGCAATTGGTTTGGCATAACTGTTGAGGATGATAGTAGACTACTTAATTAGACCAACTACCAAGATTCAAAGCTTTAAAAGCTTTATTAAATTAGATTTGGTCCTTCAATAATTTTGAAAATAAGATCTCTGAACTCATAATTACATAACCAAAAAATATCTATGCTTACTACTAATCATATTCTAATCCACTTATTCTAAAGATACCACCGTATCTATATAGTAGAGTCATTTCCATTAAAACAAAATTTGACATCCGCGAATGTTTAATGGCGTGGATTCGACAATTCGTGGGGCCAAACAATTTATTTTTATTTTGTTTCGTTTACGTGAACGATATTGGTCCACAAAACTCAATGAAATCCAAGTACAAAGCATCATTGATTTATTGGAGAAATAATTCATATTGTACAACTGCTAAACTAGTTGCAATCCACGTTTTTGTTACGAGGGGACAAGACAAAGTGAATATAAGCGGGAGCTATAAGAACTGCAAAATGATCCAATACCCTTAAGCTCAAAATATCAAATATTTAGATTGAGTTTTTCACAAGTCCAAGTATAGGTGAACCATGGCTGTTGATGAAGCGGATTTGGCATTAGATGGATCTGTGGATTTGAGGGGAAAACCCGTAGTAAGAGAAAAGACTGGAGGGTGGAGAGCTTGCTCTCTGATCATTGGTAACTAATCGCTAGTCCCTCTTCATCCAGCTTTGTCTTGTAATCATTTTTCGTTTTTTCTTCTTTTACGAAGATGATAGTTTTGATTTTGTATACAGGCTACGAATTTGTTGAAAGACTGGCTTTTGCGGGCATATGGGCAAACTTAGTGGTGTATCTGACCACCAAGCTGCATGAAGGCACTGTTTCCTCCGCTAGGAATGTGAGCAATTGGAGTGGCACTACATGGATGACTCCCTTACTTGGGGCATACATTGCCGATACATACATGGGCCGCTTCTGGACATTTATAGTATTTTCTTGTATATATATTCTGGTAATTACTATTACCTCTTTCTTAAATAAATCACTGTAAAACAACGCATTTGAATGTCTGAAAGTGTGTATAAAATTGATTTTGGCGCAGGGAATGGGGATTATGACTTTAGCAGTTACGTTGAAGTCCCTGAGACCGCCAGAATGCCAATCCAATGAAGTCTGCGAAAAGGCATCGTCTCTGCAGATTGGGATTTTCTACCTTGCTTTGTATCTTCTTGCTTTCGCTACTGGAGGAACCAAACCATGCATCACCACTTTCGGCGCTGATCAGTTTGATGATTTTCATACCAAGGAAAAGTTGCAGAAGAACAGTTTTTTCAATTGGTGGATTTTTGTTGTCTTCTGTGGAAGCCTGTTGGGTCAGACAGTGATTGTGTATGTTCAAGACAACATTAGCTGGGGACTGGCCAGTGGAATCATAACGGCAGCCCTGGTCATATCCTACGTTCTGTTCATTGTTGGAATTCCACTATATAGACATAAACTTCCGGCAGGTAGCCCGCTCAAGAGAATGGCCAGAGTAATTGGTATGGTTATCAAGAACTGGAAAGTGCGACGTCCTACAGATGTAATTTGTCTATATGAAGTGGATTCGAAGGAATACCTTAGTCAGGGTCGATACCCAATTGCTCATACAAAACTTCTGAGGTAAAAAATTTAATCCTCCTACAACTTTCTAAGACTATTTCTTCTCCAATTTTATGCAAATTGTAATCCAGCATTTATGTGCATGATTGAACTGTAAATGACAGATTTATGGACAAAGCATCAGTACGAAGTACCCCGGGCTCAAATCCATGCACTGTGACCGATGTGGAGGAGACAAAACTCGTGATGAGAATCCTTCCAATATGGCTGACTCTCATTTTGCCAAGTTCTTTGTTAATTCAATGTAGCACACTCTTCGTAAAACAGGGGATGACTCTGGATAGGCATTTGGGTCTTAACTTTGAAATTCCTGCTGCTAGTATTGGTTTTCTTCTTCAAGTATCAATGCTGCTGATCCTTCTAATCTATAATCGCGTCTTAGTTCCAGTGTGCCGAAGATTCACTGGAAATCCACGAGGCATAACTATACTACAGAGAATGGGGGTTGGTATGGTACTCTATATTATTGCCATGGTAGCGGCTGTAATAAGCGAATTGAAAAGGTTAGATGTTATTAAAAGCCATGGGCTTGTAGATAATGCGAATGCAGTTGTGCCTCGGAGCATCTTCATACTGCTTCCACAGTTTAGTATAATAGGTATGGCAGAAGCATTTCTAGAAGTGGCAAAACTGGAGTTTTTTTATGACCAAGCACCTGTGAGCATGCAAAGTTTGGGAAGTTCATTGTATGCAGCCTCGCTGGGAGTTGGTGCCTTTCTCAACAGTGTTATTCTCAATGCTGTAAACAACATTACAGGGCGAGAGGGCCATCAAAGTTGGATATTAGATAACGTGAATGCCTCACGTTTCCATTACTATTACGCCTTGTTAGCTATTCTCAGTTTCTTCAACTACATTTTCTTCTTGACTGTATCTTGCTCCTACAAATACAAAAGAGAAACAAGCCAAGCTCTGGGTAAAGAGTCAGCAAAAGCAATAGAAGTAATTTGCATTAACAACCAGAATGCTGAAGGAATTCAGCATGGCATTCACTGAAACGAGATAATTGAAAAACGTCAAGTCCAAGCATGTGCGGAAATAAATCAATTGTCTAAATAATTGTACTTGAAAAATATATTAACTATAGTTGAATAATTTAAAACCATAGCATGATAGCCACTTCCTATGATATCGATTTCGTAGCGGCTCAGTATTGCAACATGTAGAATATGTTATTGAGATAAGACCTCCGCATATTAAAAGATTATTGCTCTTTGTTGGCTCTATCTTGCTAGCTCCAATGAAGACCACATGAACATTATAGTTTTTTTATTAGAACTATTTTTTTTATAAAAGAAAATAATCTAAAGCAGATAATGGTGGGAGAGGATTAATAGATAATCCTGTCTCATTAGTTGTTATGATGTGCTCTATAAAAATATAAACTCTAGTAATTTTTTGTGATATATATATATATATATATATATAAAGGTGAATATGTATATTTATTATTAGTTTAAATAAAAAGATGGAGAGTACATGTGAAAGAGAAAGAGTAAAAGTGTTGTAGGGTAGAAAGCTTAGTTTTATAGAAGCTAAGATCTCTACCAACAAACAATAAGATGACATTAACAAAATTATAATCCCACCAAAAGATGATCTAGCTCTCAAACTTGTGGATTAGATGATGTAAGAAGTTGATTTCAAAGTAACATCTATGAAGGTCTACCTAATTAATTAACAAATTAATGGCATTGAAGTTATGATTGTTCATGTAGAGGACATACATTTATCCATCAAGATAGTAGAAAAATGAAGGAATGCCCCTAGCAGTTTGAGGTCATGGTTACTTCGCTTTACTAGCACCAAACAAAAGGGAGCACAAATAATTTTAATAGAAAAGGAGGAAAATGTTGTGCAATGGCATAAGGTCATGGCTGATATTGATCATGAACTGAAAGTTATTTAGTTTTAAATTATATAATGGATCAAAGTATTTAGTCTACACTAAAGCCCTTCACAAATGGGATGCCTAGTAGATTTTGGTGGGCTATGTTTTGAAAGAGGAATTTGAATTTGGCTATTAGAACTAGAAAGGGAGTGAACACAAATGTGGACAATAATGCTAGGGTCATGCACAGTTGCTTCATTCTATGATAGATTGGATTAAATATATAATGAACATCAATACAAGTCTAGTGGAAATTGAAGCTATAATGAGATAAGAGTACAAGCTAAATGAAACTATGTCATTCATGTCACTGCAAGATTGAGCTTGAGATATGTCCATCATATTATCTACAAAATTAGGGATTGGCTCATAGTGCTAGTGTAGTGTCCCTAATTTAGCCCTACACTCTTTAGTGGAAATTAGCCTATTTTCAAAGACCAATAGGCTAATCAGAAGTGCAAATTAGGGTTTCCTATTTTGTAGGAGGTTTTTGCTGAGTTTCTGAAGGATTGCCTGTAGGAGTTTGTCAGTGAGATTTTTAGAGCTTTCTAGGTTTTTAGAGAGCTTCAAGGTGTTGTGACATGCATCGCATGAAAATGGCATGCATTTATGTTAGGTGTTTTGCCTGTAGGAAAGGTTTTTGGAATTTTTTGGGTTTTCAAAGAACCTGAGAGTGGTTTAACATGCATTTTCTTCTAACAACCTTTTACAACACTTACTATTTTTAGTAAGTCATGAAAGCTACTTGGTTTGTGTTTAAATGAAGTTTGCAAACACTTACTATTTATAACAGTTTTCTATTTTTGATAAGTTTTATTTGTGGTAGTGTTATTCTAGCAGCAGTTTAGTTATTCGAGTCCATCATTCTATTTTTCGTTGTAAGGTAGTTCAGCTTTGGGCATTGGCTTCTCCATTCTTCTTGGATCTAAGTTTTAATAACTTAGTCATTTTTTAGCATTGAGTTTTTGACCCCGTCCCTAGGCAAATGACTTCAAGTTATTTTTAAAGAGGGGACTTGACTTGGATGCCTTAAGTAGAGAAGTTTAATATTTTCAAAATGTTAAATTAATTACCTTTTATCTTGGATGCCTAAAGAGTTGTGCTAAAAGGTAATTTAATATTATAATTGCATTTCAGAGTTGGGTGTCCCTCTTGGAATTTGAAGTGGTTCATGTTCTTTCTTGGAGGTTTCAAAATTATTTGATTTCCAAGACAAGTCTTTTTATTCAAGCCTTGCTCATTCATTCTCATATTTTGAAAATTATTATATCAAATTGTTGCTAAAATATTTTCAAAGCTTGCTCGAAGGAACAAATACCTCCTAGCTTCTTCCTTCCATTCTCCGTGCTTGAGTGATAATACCTAGCTAGACATACTAAAGACTATGCTTCACTCAGGAGTGCATATTGAGCTAGACATAATGATTGATTGCTTGTTGCAATTCATTCCTCTGTGATTTCCTTTGTGGGCGTGATTATTGGCAGGCATATATTTATTGTAACAACATTTTTTATATCTTCTAGCACTACATATTTTGTAATTGAGAGGCCCGATTATGTTATCCTGGCCCGATTTTGTGGTAAAAGGGGTAATTTTTCCTATTGAAGTTTTTTTTTTCTTTTTGCAGTTACCATGAGTTTTTGAAGCCACGTGCCCATTGAGGGGCATTTTTTCTCACAAAGGCACATTTTTCTTTGTTTGAGGCTACCTTCATTTTCCTCGAGGCATTCTTGCTACGGGCATTTTTTCTTTTGTTGGAGGCATTCTTTGTAAAGGCAAGGTCTTTTGGGTGGCGCATTTTTTCATCTGAAGGGGTTTATTTCAGAGGCGGTCAGGAGGAGCCTAGGTGATTCAAAAACTGAAGGGCACACTTTTTGGAAGGGCATTTTAAGTCCGCAACGATTTAAAAATGAATTTTTGTGGTGTAATCTGCAAATCTTTTTGCATCTGTAACCACTGTAGAAGAGGGTCGTGAAATTCATTTACTAATTGATTGTTTTTGGAGAACCCATGGAGACCTCTATACCTGCTCAATTTGCAATTTGAAACCTGCGTTTGATCTCTAGAGATCGAGCATCACCAAAATTGTAGGCCTTTTTTTTCCCATTGCAGTCGAGGCGTTCAAATTGGGTGAAATAGAGTTTCCTCCATTCTTGCTAGCGTAAAAAGTTTTCACCTCTTTTTCACTTGGTTGCACACTTTTTCCATATTGGCAGTGTGGAGGATCGTTCTGCTATTCATATAGTGTTGAAGGGGGTATGTTTGTTGTGAGCAAGACTCATAGATTGTTTCTTGTGTGTGGTGATTGGTGTTGTTGTGCTCTTTGAAGCCACTTGGTGAGTTGATCTGGGATCTAACTTGTGAGGTGGCATGTGCCCTTATTTTGCTCAATTTTTTTAGATTTTCAAACCTTTTTTGCATTATTACTTCCTAAAGTATTTTGGGAAGACTTCATTTGTAGTATTTGGAAGTTTCTAATTGTTGTTGAAGGTTAATGTCTTTGCATTCTTGGAGATTTTTCATAGTACATTATGGGGTTTTCACTTCATCCTACTATGATTATGTTGAAAAAGGGAAACTATAAACAACAGAGAGATGGCATCATAAAACATCTTGGATGGCTTCATTTGTTGCCACATTTGTATAATCTATTTCCCCCTCTTGGTATTAATAGTAAGAAATTTGAATGGAATTGCAAAAGGGATCATGTCCTAGGATTTATTACAATGCATATTGATGATGCCACTTTGAATGCTATTGATCATTTTGAGTATCCTCATATTCTTTGGACTAAAATTTGGGAAATCCATGGAGAGCCTGATACTCAGCTATTCCCAGATGATCATGTTTCAAATTGTCTTGTGCCTCTTCATTTTTCAAACACGATACCCTATGATTATGCTACTATGTAGGAGTTTGAAGTTTTGGAATACTTTTAGTCTTCAGATGAGGATGACGAGGGTTCTTCAGATATTCCTTCTTCTCCATTAGGGACAGTGGATATACTGTCACTTTAGTGACTCATTGTGCAGAGTCATTGATTGTGGCTCCTTTCTTGTTTAGCAGGAGCATTCAACTTGTGTTGATGATTCATTGAGCACATCTAGTGATTCATCACAACCAGTATCTTATTGTCTTCCTGATTGGGATTCATATTTTCCAAACATTGGTTCATTGTTAGTAGAATCTGATATTTCTGACTTGGAAGACACATTTGAGGGTATATCTCTCCTATTTGATGATAGTTGTAGTACAACTATTGTCACTCCATCTCATCCTTTGGATATTGTTCAGTATCAGTTTCCAATTGTACCTTGTTTGTCACCTCCTATTGTGATTGGGCATGTTCCTGATTGGTTCGCAACATCATCTTCCAAAGTCTTGGTGACACATGAGCAGATTCCAGAGACATCATCATACATCTTCATGCTTCCTTCTTTCAATTCCTATTTGGAGTGGGAATGATTCCTGCATTTGTATTTGGTTTTGTTTCTTCCAACAAGGAGATAAGTTGTTTGTCGGCATTGGATCATGCTTTGTCTTCAGACACTTACCATTTTTGCAAGTGATTACAGATTGTGGGGGGGCTATGTAGTCTCTCTCTTTCCCTCTTATTGGGGGGTGGTGGGAAGGGGAAGCTATTGATTGTATATATATGATGTATGTAGTCCTTGGGGGGTGTGATTGAGTCCTCCATCCATGCATCATTTTTTGTTTTCTTTTCTCTCATTTAGAGAGGGGTTTTTTCCCATAGGGTTTATCTTTAGTTGTGAGAGATTTCTTTTTCCCAGAGGGTTTATCTCTAGTTGTGAGAGATTTATTTTTTGCATTGTAAATGGGTACTTAACATGGTTGTGTAGCTGAGACCCATATTGCATTTTTTTCTTTTTTTCATCTTCAATCTCCTTAAGTTTACACTTAAAGGGGTGTGTTAGTGTGTTAAGTTTTTCACTTAGGGTAATTACTCTAGGTGGTTTTTTCCTGTAGAGTAGTTTTCTTACCCATTAGCATTTTCACGACTTTAAAAGCCTGTAAAATATGTAAATTATGCATTTCAAAATTTATTCACTCATATTTGGTGAAATGGCCTTGTTTTTCCTCTCATTTCTCGTGAAGGTTATTTTTGTAGATGGTGCTCCTAGGAGGTGGATGACACCAAGAATTCATACTCACATCCTTTTCTTGATTTATTCTCATGATTAATATAATTAGAATAGGTTTCTATAATTCTCTTTTCTTTAGCATCTTTATTTGATGCACTATATTCTCATTAGTTTTCTTATACCAATGAAATCAATCATCACTTATTTTTTTCATTGAATATGTCTAATAATTTCATTCATAGTAGCTTATGCAATATTTTTATCTCCTCTTTTCAAATAGACCATTGGATGATTTATGATGCAAAAAATCATCCAAACCTATTTTAACATGGTGTTATCCCCCTATTTTACATTTCACAAGCCATCCAATGCTCTATTTTGGATTTTTATTCTGATGAAGAAGAAGAAAACAACTCTTGCAACACACATAAACTAGATTACAATTGAATCCACAAAAAAATAATGCTAATCGACACAGATTCATAATTGCTTAATCATAAACTTCCAATTGTAAATGAACAAATAGATTTATTGAAATCAGATTTAATGAAGATTACACTACATTTATAGGCCATTTCTTCACCCCTCAGTGCTATCTAATTCTCCATATCATCCATCCACTGGTCTAACCTTCATACCTCAATGCCTTCAAACTGTGATGTCCCAACATGAGACTCCATATGTTGAACTGCATCAAATCAATCCTCCTTTCAAACTTGGCTCAACTCCCCTATTCCATACACCTATACCCCATCGAATTTGGCATTGTATTCTTTGTCGAATGTATGTTGTGCAACTTTTGATATATCTCCTTGTCTACTCACCTTCCACATGAGTTCCCCTACAATTCCTATTACACAATCTATCCACGCTTCTTTCCCCCATGCCACAACTTCCTCTAATCTTCCCGCAACCTTTCTCTAGAATTTGGGTTTGCTTACATTAGCGTGAATTTCCTTTTTTTTCCATTTGGCAGTTACATTGGTTCCAATCTGCAATCCTTTCCCTATGTCTATGCATACACCTTCTGGCTTGTGTGACACAACATGCTCTAGAATATTTCCAGTGCAACTTCTATTCTCTGCTAACTGCCAAATGATATATATTGGTCTTCAATATGGTTGCACAGTAAACTCTTTTCCCTTCTCATGTGAGCTCTCCTTCAATTGGCACTAGAGTGTATGAACTAAGTTTGTAGCCCCTATTTCCTGTGGACTTCCTTCCTAAGGCATGGGCTTTTGTCATGCTACTATGAATTTAGCTCTCCATTGCATGCTTACTCTCCACCCACGCACCTCCTTGTTGCAGCCCCCAATCTTCCCTAGTAGCGTCACCTCCTATTTCCAATCTACAATTTAATCTTCCCTGGAATCCTTTCAAATCCTCATCTACAAACTCTTTGATTTATTTTTTATGGCTTTTCATTTCCATCGACAACTTTGCATTCTTTTCTCATTATTTCATTATGGCTAATTTATATATTTTAGTCCATAACAAGATTTCCCCTTTAACTTCTCTATTTTCACTTCTCCTTCTCACTCATAGGATGATTAATAATCAACTAGAATTCAATTAAAATAGTCAAAATTTTGGGAATAGGACATTTTTTCAATTAAATTACAATAATGTTACATACAATCGACCAATAACACCAATTCAAATTAACACTGAAACCCAAACATAAGCTTAGAAATGCAACATGAAGCTGCGATCCAGCCAAAATGAAAAAAAATAAAACCAAATTTCTTTTATTGATGTTGGATCATTTGTTGGCTCGAGATTCTCCTGCATCAGACACATCAAGTGAGAATTTTGTGAGCATGGACTGACAAAGGTGAAGCTAAGTGGTAGAGCCACCCTTTGAGATTGCACACAACCTCTAGTGAACTCCGTCACTGACAGCCCAACCTCCTCCACCAAGTACTTCCTCTCTACTCTACAAATGACCTCTCACATTCATCTTCACGTCACCTCTTGGCTATACATTAAAATTCACAACCTATAGGTTCATATGCATTGTCTAATAGCTATGTTGTTTTTTGTCTTCACCTTAAGATAACCATTTCATTTCTCTCTCGACTTCTCTGTAACTCTACCCTTGCAACCTCCAACTGCAATCGTACCTAGATCCTCACAAATATTCACTTTGTCTATTGTAATCTACCATCACACAACACTTTTCTTTGTGCTTTCACTCTCAATCATTCAGAACTTTTCCGACCTACAATGATGCTTTTGAGCTTCTCACTCATGCTTCCAGTTTTGCACCTTCTAGCCCTGAATCACTAGGACACTCTATTTGCAATGGAACCTTTGGAATTCACTAGTGCTTCTACTATCCATAGGGTCTATCATAGGCTACCTCACATTCAAAAAACTACTTGTGCCCCCAAAACCTCTACTCCCTTCCCTCTTCACCCACAAGTCCTGGTGCGAACCACCTCTCTTAGTGATCTATTCACACACTCAAAACTGCGTGCTTCGATACCACTTGATGAAGAAGAATAAAAAAATCTCTCACAACACACATAAACTAGATTACAACTGAATCTGTAAACAATTAATGCTAATTAACATAGATTCACAATTGCTTAATCATAAACTTCTAATTGCAAATGAACAAATAGCTTTATTGAAATCAGATTTCATGAAGATTACACTACATTTATAGGCCATTACTTAGCCCCTCAGTGCTATCCAATTCTCCATATCACCCCTCCACTGGTCTGACCTTCATACCTCAATTCCTTCAAATTGCGATGTCCCAACATAAGACTCCATATGTTGAACTGCATCAAATCACTCCTCCTTTCAAACTTGGCTCAAATCCCCTATTCCATACACTGATACTCCATTGAATTTGGCATTTTCTTCTTTTTCAAATGTATGTTGTGAAACTTTTGCTACATCACCTTGTCTATTCACCTTCCACATGAGTTCCCTTACGTCACCTATTACACAATTTGTCTGTGCTTCTTTCCCTCATGCCATAGCTTCCTCTAATTTTCCCCCAACCTTTCTCTAGAATTTAGGTCTCCTTAAATTAGCATGGATTTCTTTTTTTTTTCAATTAGCAGTAACATTGGTTTCAATTTTCATTCCTTTCCCTATGTTTGCGTATACGCCTTCTGGCTTGTGTGAGACAACACGCTCTAGAATATTTCCAATGCAACTTCTATTCTTTGTTGACTACCAAATGATATATATTGGTATTCAATATGGTTGAATAGTCATCTCTTATCCCTTCCCACATGAGCTCTCCTTCAATTGGCACTAGAGTGTATAGAATAAGTTTGAAGCCCCTATTTCTTGTGCACTTCCTTCCCAAGGCATGGGCTTATGTCATGCTACTATTAATTTAGCTCTCCATTGTGTGGCTACTCTCCACCCACATGCCTCCTCTTCATAGACCCCAATATTCTCCAGTAGTGTTGCCTCCTTTTGATGTCAATCTACAATTTTATCTTCCTTGGCATTCTTTCAACTCCTCATCTCCAAGCTCTTTGGTTTCATTTGTTATGGATTTTCATTTCCATCAGTGAATTTTAATTCTTTTCTCATTATTTGATTGTGGCTAATTTATATATTTTATTCCATAATAAGCTTGTCGCTTTAACTTCTCTATTTTCGCTTCTCCTTCTCACTCATAGGATGATTAATAATAAACTAGGATTCAATTCAACTAATTGAAAATTTGGTAGTAGGACATTTTTTCAATTAAATGACAATAATGTTAGCCAAAATCAACCACTAACACCAATTCAAATTTAACACTTAAACCCAACTATTAGCTCAGAAATGCAACATGAAAATGAGATCTAGCCAAAATGAAAGAAAATCAAATCAATTTTTTTGTTGATGTTGGATTGTTTGTTGACCCAATATGCTCTTGCATCATATTCAATGCCTCATAATTATGATCTTGTGTGAGTTTCATTTATACTTCACCTTTGTCCCACCACTTACCAATTAAATTGTGTCACATTTAATTATTCAATGTCGTCCATATACAAATAATCTCATCTCTTTCATCTCATACCAACTATTTATCTTTAATCTTATCTTATGGATTCTATACTCTCCATATTATATGGTGATAGCGTATTCTAAATTTGATGGTAGTTGATATTTTCATATTGTAATTCTCATCATGTAGCTAGTACACCACCCAACTAGTAACATGAAATCCTTTCCCTTCACATTATATTACATAATAATTTAGCCATATCATCTTATCCATGTGACCCTTGATATTGTCATTTTTTCATGATATCCTTTTTCCACATTCTCTTATACATATGCACACAACATTTAATTATCACTCTTACATGTTTTCCTTGTGCGATTTCTGATTCATATGAAATATGTTCTATTGGTTATTTTATTTGTGTGTTATGTGATTCATGTGTTATGATCCATTAAAAAAAATCACTAAGGTTTCTTTCAAAATTATGGTGTTCTAATGGTATATTCTAGATTCTTTTGTAAAGATTTTTTGTAAGTCCATCAAGTTTTTTTTAGGTTTATATTGGTATAATTTTTTTACTAAACCAAATATTTTGGGTATATGGGCTCTCTTACGCTTCTAGGGTTTTGCACCTAAAAGGAGAGAGGTATCCAAAAACCTTGATGACTCACTCAAGAATATGCCCTTGAGATTTCAATACAAAGATGATTGAAATTTGTCTAAGGGTAATATCCTAAATTCAATTTATTGATAAAAGAGATTTATGACTAATGCAAAACTAACAAAATGCAAAATGTTTGAAAACACGTTGTGATATGCAACATGTCCTAAAAAAGCAAACAAACTATAACAAAAATTAATGAGATTAAAGATGTGCACCTAGAAAGTAGAAAGTGATGCAGAGGAGATTTGAAATCCTACATAAGTCACTATTGAAGACAATTGGGACTCATACACAGAGTTAGATGACTTAGTCCTGTTTTAACAAAATTTTGTCGAAACAAGTTTTAGACAAAAGGGTACTTAGAACTGCAAAAACCACTTTTTAGGCCTGGAAGTGGGACTAATATGCCACTGATGGTGACTTATTCCACTTTCAAATATCAACAAATTCAAAAGTGCAATTTATAGCTCCCATTGTTTACTTTAGCTCCTGACAAGTTTCTAGATCTGAAACTGTAGAATTTGACTTGTAGGTGTTCTGCAAGCTTCTATTAGGGATTTGACCACTTTGAATAAATTTGATGAATTTTTAACAACTTTTCACACCTTGCTCTTTGACAAACCTACACACAAGACCTACAAAACACAAGCAAAGAGGGGGAAAAATGGTTGACGGTTAGTGAATAGGGGCTTGCCTTGGTGAAACCCCGATTTGGTAATTAAACCCTTGAAAATGAAATGAAATGAAAAGAGAATGATGAATAAACAACATGCAATGCTATAACTCACCAAACCCTTGAAGTAGAAATCTGAAGACATGCAAGTGAAAGTTCTAATGGATGTAGACTTGAAGATGCTTGAAAATGCCTAAAATGCTAAAGTGATTGATTGAATTCTTAAGTGAATGAATGAGTGAATGGGGGTGAAATGAGAGGAAAAATGCTATATTTATACTTGATTATGCAAAATTTCCAAAAAATACAACATTACAGGCCGACCTTAGGTCTTAGAAAATAATATCCTACCGAAATTTTGAAATAATTTTTTTTTTTGAGCCAAATGGGACTCATTCACCCCTAATGGTGAATGGGTCCCACTTAGGAATTTTAAGCATGTGTTAGAAATTAAGATGTATTAAATGATGTTTGACATAATTATTCTAAAAACCACACTTATGTAAGGCCTAGACGTGTATAATGGGGCTAATTAATCATATGAAAGGGTCAAATTATTGATGACAAACCTAGGAAAATGTGAAATTTTATTATAGAACTTTACAACACTTTGAAATAAGGTTTGGTAAGTGATAAAAGGAGGTTATTTAAGTGAAATATATTAATAAGGTCCTAGAAAAGTGTGAAAGTGTGTTACAACACTTCACAACACTTTTACAAGGCATCATAAAGTTCTTATTGATTCACAAGGGTTCAAGATCTAATGTAAATGCGTTGACCACATTACAAGATTAAATCAAGGAAAAAATAGGATGAAATCCATAAGAAAGACCCAAATGAGCATAAAAATGTTCAAAGATACATTTTTCTATGCTACATTGACTATTCATTATGGGATGCATATGTTGTTCTCATACATATGTTATATCATTTCAATGTTTCAACATTATGTGTTATTGTAATTATTCATGCTGTTACTAGATCATAGTATTAAATGATTTACAAGAGATATGATGATCTAATATCATGCTATAATTTATACCACAATAGTTAGGTTATGTTTCATAAGCTATTAGTATGTGGAGTAGATATGCTTTATATTTCCCATGAGTGTGTAAGAATTTATAGGTATTAGACCAATGGTTGGTATGTGGAGAAACTTATATGGATTCCATTTAGCCATCTCACCCTACTTATACTCTGTGGATCCTTGTGTCAACCTCAATATGCATAGGTGGAAATTATAAAATTTCTATTTTTTGAAAACCTATAAATTGTGTAAGAGTATTTTATGCATGGTTTTCTGTCTTGGTGAATTTCATTTAAATGTTTACTTTTCATGACATTTTTACTATATTTTTGAATATTCAATGCTTATATGAACAAGATAATATTCATGCCTTAGTAGGAATTTCATTGTGATATTCTAATAAAGGAAATTAAAAGAATTTAATTATTCACCAAAATAAAATGTATAGCATAGGTGAAATAATATTTCTAGTTAAAAATTAATTTAAATCAATTAGTTATATAGTTTCATTAAACTAATTTTATTGATTTAATTATATTAGAATTTTATTGGTTGACAAAGTGAATAATTGAACTAAAGAAAAATGAAAAATAAAGAAGAGAAGTAGAAATTAAAAAATAAATAAATTAAAATGGATTAAAGGAAGAAAAAAAAACGTTTTCAATTATTCATCATTTTTGCATTTTTCAAGATATTTTTTAAGAGAAATAATGGATGTAATTATTTGAAGTTCAATTTGGATTATTTTTTCTTGGAGTGGGGGTCATTTAAAGATGATAGGAGTTGCATGGATATATGTGTTTGCATCAATATTTCTATTGATCCATTGTATGAGCTTAGAGTTCAAGAGGTATTTTATTTATTTAAATTATTGTTTAAACTAAATTCCTCCATTTGTAATGATAAAATAATTTTATAGGAATGATCAAGGTTTAAATTTATATTTTAGTTTTGGCTTCTAATATTTGTGGAAAATTATATTTTGAGGCCAAGTTGTAGCAAAAACTTCAAAATTTTATGTCACGAAATTTGAAACAATGAATTAACATGTATGTTGTACAATTTTGGAGCAAAAGAACACTCTTGAATTTTTAAATTTGATTTATTTTTGGAAATAAACATTTATGAGAATTTTTCCAATTTCATCAATGATGGATTTGTGGCTTCTATGGCTTTTCGTAGTTTTTTAAATGTTATGGCAATATTTGTATGAATTGTTTTGTGGATTTAGATGACTCATTTTTAAATTCAATTCTACATCTTTTGGGAAGGTGTCATGAAAGTTTAATCAATTTATAATTAATGACACATTGGACTAATTAATTAATTAATTAATTAATTATACTTTTCCATGCTAGAATTAAAATAATTATAAACTAAAAAATTGGTGAATTTCATGATTATATTCATACAATATTTTTTACCCTTAAATTTCCCATGGCACCATTGGGAAACTTAAATGGTACTCATGTGCTTTTCCTAGGATTCTTGTACCTCTTTTTCTAATGTTAATATTTAATATTAGTGTGTGTGGCATGCATTATCTTATATGTGTTGGTTTCCACACGAAATGTCATGGCTTGATTGGTATGATTGTTTCCATTTATGATTTTTATGTGTGTGAGTCTTGGCCTTCATAGTTTTATGTCCATGATATTCTTATGTATAGATCAAGGGTTTCTTGGAGTGGCATAAACATCTATTATAATTGATGATCGTAATATCATTGGGAGGTGGATAACATTCCTCCATTAGTCCATTTTGGAAGATCTCATGGGAGTTGGACGAATTCTTCATTTAGCATTTTATATTATGCTTTGGAATTATTGAAGTATTCTAGAGGTTTCTCATTATTGATGTACTAATATACATTACATTATTTATATATTACAGTGCAATCCTTTCTTGTTTGGGAGTAGGCTCTACCTTGAAATTATGTTTTGATCTCATTTAATTATTTATTTTTCTTTATAAATATGGTTTATGATACCTTTGCTTTTAATGTATATTTTTTCTTTAATGCAAATCACAATGCGGGTTTTGATTCATCCATGTTTTGGTTGAAACCCTTTAAGGAATATATTATATTTACATCTTTTAGTATTTGCTAGCACCCATTCCTATGGGGGTGTTGGATGTTTGTAATGTTAAAGTCAAGATAACTATGTATGTTTGGATTAAATTATTTATTTTTATAATGATGGTGATTATTTATTGGTGAACTTATATTTTATTATCACAATGATATTTCTTCAATCTTTTCTTTTGGCATGTATTGATTTTGGTGTCAAACATGCATCATTTTGTAGCACTTTTGTCTTGTAAGTTTGTAGTATTTCTCTTGTGTTAACTAGCTAGTGTTGATTTTTTCCTTGTTCCTTAGGAATTATGTCATTTGAGGTTCTCTCCTATAACCATTTTCATTTTGATGACCTATTGAGTGTTTCGCCTAATATTTTGTCTCAACTCATAAATTGAGCAAGTTATGCCTCACTGAGTAAAGAAATTAGTCATTATAACTTTCCTTTTAGGATTTGATAGTATTTTTATCGTCTAAGAATTATTCTAGATTCCATTTGAACTCATTTTTCTTGAGCATTTCTTTATTATCTAAACCCTCTTTCAAATGTGAATGAGATTGATTAAGAATATCTAACTTACAAAAATCATTGAATAATTTTTTTTTTTTGATAAAAGGAAAAAGGCCTAAACTATTTATATTAATCTTAAAGCTGGAATACATGCTTGTGAGTTCATAGCATCTATGCCAGGGGAAAATGTTTATCCCATAGGACTAAAAATTTAGGTTGAGTTTCAAAACAAAACTAATTATAGTCATGAACCATCAAGGGAAAAGAAAGAGAAAAAAATTATAATCTATCCCCCTACAACCCAACATGCACTATGAAGAAACTGCTCAAAATTCATGGTGCTCAACATCCATCCAAATTTTAAAATTATCTTTAAAAATTTAAAAACCCAAACATCCATCTACCCATAAATAACTACAAAATCTTGCTAACAAATAAAAGACCTTCTATGACAGAGCATTATACGCATATGGTAAAAAAGAACATAGTTCAAACCTTGTAGAAAAAAATTGGACTGTATATTACCAACTTCTTGTATTTAATTGAATGTTTTTTGGACCCATTCAAAGTCTTGGACTTACTCAACATGCAAAATTTTCCTCAGGAATCTTACTGGTACCTCTGCCCTCTCTCTATATGTTTGTATAGTTCCTCACCTTTGATATCTAGTATGAAGGGGTAGAAAGTTACTTCCTCACTCAACACCAAAACCTGTTTCATAAATTGATAGAATATTTAATATTTGGATAGTTTAACTATGCATATTTGAGTATATGTTTATTATTTTGTAATATGAATCCTTCTGATTACTTTTTCTATCAATATTCCTATTTATAAATATGGGATTTGTTTTATGTAAGGAAAGCTAGATGCGAAAGAAACTCTCCTAACGTCAAAACCTTAGGGAAGAATATAGAGACACTTTTAAATTTTACAATTACAGTCCAATTAAGATGCACTAGAAAGAGATTACTGAAACAGAGAAATAGACAAACACATATGAACACTAGAAATATGTGGGAAAACCATTACAGGAGAAAAAACCACCACACCAAGAGAAGTCACTTTGTATTACAGTAATAAAGATTACATATAGAGATCTGACTTATCTTTCTAATGTCAGTTTATAGGAACATTCTCCATGAACAACCTTGTTACAGAACATTCACGTTATAGTCTTCACAGAATAGTGTTCATCCATTGATCACACAATCACACAACAATCCGTCGATCCATCGAACCCATCACAATCTGCAATCACTGAGTATAACCATGTCGCCCCTATCTGTCGAGCTTCCTCTCAGTAATGGCCACAACAGTCCAACTGCTAGTGGTTCCCATTCAACTTCTCTGATTGGCCATAGACTCACCACGTAGGATGGTCTTCTCTCGGTCAAAGAGATCAACCTATGATGGCATGTCAGTGAGATACTAACCGTGTCTCCCCGATGCCACAAGACTTAACCATCGATGTCACCAAGAGTAATCCTTATCGCCAAGATGTTACATCGAGTCCAGAGAGCTATCACTGAGACTTTGCCATGCCACTGAGACCTCATACCAATGATCATCACATGTATCACTATCGCCAAGACTTATCGCTATCGGTGAAACATCATACCAAAGCTTCAAAGTCACATAGACATGAGTTTTCCATTCAGTGAGACAATCGTCTTTCACTAAGAGATCATACCGAGTCATTAAGGGTTATACCGAAATGTTCAACATATGGCAAGACATACCGCTTTTGCCAGGAGATCATACCGAGGTTCAAAGTTACTTTGGAGTGCTCATCTATCGCCAAGACATATTGCTATCGCCGAGACGTTACTCCGAAGTCTTAAGTCATATTGAGCACCAAACAATAGTCAGCAAGAATTCTGTCCATCGCTAAGACTTCATACCGAAGCCTCCACCTTCGACGAGACTTCACTTAGTGGTTTAGAGTTCTTCCCGAGACCTTTGGGTTACCTCGAGTGAATACTGTTGGTGAGACATTCCTATCGGTAAGACTTCTTACCGAACACCCAAGACTCTCCCCGAAGGCTTCAACAGAAAATGTTGTCGGTGAGACTTCAACTATTGTTGGGACTTCATAATGAAGTAAGCCTTTCGGCCAAGGGTCTCCCCGATATATGATATGAATGGCCTGTCAGCCAGAGATCTCCACTCGATAGGTCACACTGAACACAACATGTCATAGCAATAGGATCATTCAGTGAGACTGAAGCAAGGTCACAATGACTTGAACTGTTCAACAAGATTCAAACTACTAGTTGGCCAGACACAAAAGATGTCACACCAACTTGGCCCTTTCAGAGGTTTCAGCCTGTGGGATTGAGGCACATATTTTCAAAAATCTCCCACTTGACGAAGATCATACAAGCACCTCTAGGGCACAACAAACGTACTGAAAATCATGGGCACTAAGGCCCATCAAACTGGCACACCACCTAAACTTGTCTATGCTCACTGGCTTCATCAATGCATCTGCAACATTCTCCAAAGTATCAACTTTTTCTAAACTGACCTTTCCATCCTCCACCATATCTCGTACAAAGTGGTACTGTACATCTATATGTTTCATCTTGGCATGAAAAGTAAGATTCTTTGCTAGAAAAATTGCACTCTGACTGTCACAAAAAATAGTTATTTGCCCTGCATCAAAACCAATGTTAGAACATAAAATTTTTAACCAAACTGCTTCTTTACAAGCATGTGTAGCTTCCATGTATTCAGCCTCTGTAGTGGACAAAGCGACTACAGCTTGCCGCTTACTCATCCAACTCACTACACCACTATTCAACATGAAATTATATCCATTGGCAGACCTCCTGCTATCGATGTCCCCTAGCCAATCAAAATCCACATAGCCTCAAATACTGAGATTCCTTTGCGATTCAACCCGGTTCCCATGGTAACACAAAGCAAACTCTGAAGTGCCCTTCAAATATCTAAAAACTCTCTTTACGACATCCCAATGTGTCCTTCCAGGATTAGCCATAAACTGACTAAGAACTCCCACTGCTTGGGCAATGTCTGGCCTTGTATAGACCATTGCATACATGAGACTGCCAACCACAATAGCATAGGGTACACTTGTCATGTCCTCCGTCTCAGTAGGAGATTTTGGACAATCTTCAATACATAGCTTCATTCCCTGCAAGACTAGAACAACTAGCTGCTTGCAATCATTCATGCAAAATCTCTCTAGAATAGTCTTGATATACTTACTCTAATTGAGCCAAATTTTTCTACTATTCCTGTCCCTAGTTATCTCCATCCCCAAAATATACCTTAATGCACCAAGATCTTTCATTTCAAACTTAGCAGACAACTGAGACATAAGATCAGAAATCATCAACTTACTATTTCCTATGAACAACATATCATCAACATAGAGAACAATAATAAGAACTTCATCACTTTCAGCTTTGTAATAGACACAATGATCATATTTTTATCTTACAAATCCAAAAGACAATACAAAAGTATCAAATTTTTGGTACCACATTCTAGGTGACTACTTTAACCCATACAAAGACTTTTTTAACTTGCAAACCAGTTTCTCTTTACCTTTCTCCACAAAGTGCTCAGGCTGGGACATGTAAATTTCTTCTTCAAGATCACCATGAAGAAATGTTGTCTTCACATCCATCTATTCGACCTCTAAGTCATACACTTCTGCAAGTAACAAAAGAAATCTGATAGATGTCAGCTTAGCTACATGAGAAAAAATTTCCCCATAATCAATTCCCTCTACCCGGGAATAACCCTTCACAAATAATCTTGCCTTGTACTTTTCCACACTGCCATCTAGACCAATCTTCTTTTTAAATACCCATTTGTAGCTAACAACTTTTTTTCCTTTAGGCAAGGGCACCAAACTCCAAGTGTCATTCTTTTCTAATGATGCCATTTCTTTGTTCATGGATTCCAACCAAGAGTCTGAATCAGACATTTTAAATACCTCCTTTACAGTCCTAGGCTCATCAGTGCTAGAAATTAAAGCATAGACACAAGTAGAATCTATCAAAGAGAACCCATAGCTATTAAGTTGTTTTCTTTCACGGGTTGACCTCCTCACTTGTTGAGGTTGAGGTTCTTTTTTTTCTTCAGAACTTTCAGAACTACTTGAGCTCTCCTCAATTTCAGGTACATTTTGAATTTTCAATTCCTCTTTATCTGGTGTAGGAGGAATTCCAACTACATCCTTATTGTTTTCTGACTTTGTCTCTGACTATAGATCCAAGGTAGAAGGCTTCAACTTATGAAAGATTACACTTCTACTGTATACAACCTTCTTCGTATTAGGATTCAGAAGCTTGTATCCTTTTATGCCAGTACTATAGCTAATAAAGATACATTTGACAGCCTTGTTCTCCAACTTAGATCTTTTCTCATACGACACATGTGCATATGCCTCACAACCAAAAACACAAATATGTCTTAAAGAGGGCTTCTTACCAGACCACGCTTCCAAAGGTGTTTTCTCAACAAGAGCAGAATTTGGAGAATGATTAATCAAGTAAGATGCAGTAGCAATAGCCTCAGCCTAGAACTTCTCCTCCAAGCCAGCACTACTCAGCATACTTCGTGCTCTCTCCATCACTATCCTATTGAACCTTTCTGCAACTCCATTTTGTTGTGGAGTATAAGGTGTAGTATTATGTCTTTTAATCCCATGGTCTTTACAATACCTCTCAAAATTATCAGAACAAAATTCACTACCATTATTAGTCCTTAAGCATTTAATTTTTCTTCCAGTTTGATTTTCTACAAGGTTCTTAAATTCCTTAAACTGATTGAATACTTCTAATTTACTTTTCAAAACATAAACAAATTTTCTTCTCGAATAATCATCAATGAACGACACATAGTACTTTGACTTAGACAAAGAAGGAACATTCACTGGACCAAATACATCAGAATGAATAAAATCTAGCAAACCAGAAGACTTATGAGGACTGGAATAAAATAAAACACGGTGTTGTTTTCCATATATACAATGTTTACAAAATTCAAATTCAAGGTTACAATCTTCAAGCCCCTCACCCAGGTTTTTAAACCTTTCTCATGAATGTGGCCTAGCCTATGATGTGAGAGCATAGTCTTTTTTTTTGGAAGTTTAACTTCCATAGAGTTTACACAATTAGGAATATTTCCCTCTTTTCCTCTATGAGTAGCCTTTTGTGACTTTACAGAGACACTGTTGCATTGAACAACATGTGCATCCAGCCTGTACAAGGTACCAATATGAGCACCCCTTGCTAGCACCATTGAGCCTCTAGTCATCTTGTAGCCATTTCCAAAGAAAGTGAATTGCACTCAAATATCATTCAGCTTACTGACAGACAGTAGATTTAGAGCCAAACCTGGTATATGCATCACATCATTGATTCCCTTCACTCTACCATCAGTAAATTGGATTTTGACTCTTCCACGACCAACAATTTCCAAAGTTAAATCACTTGCCAAGTACACCTTTCCACCATCGTATTCTTCATACTTCGTAAACTAGTCTCTATGAGATGTCATGTGGAAAGATGCTCCATGATCAATCAGCCAAACATTATTTGATGCCTGCATAGCCAAGGCTACAATGAAGGTGGCTACATCACTATGAGAAGAATCATTGTCAGAAGAATACTTCTTCTTATTCTTCTCCTCTTTACAATCTTTTCGGACATGACCAGGTTTCCCATAGTTCCAACACTTCACCTTGGACTTCTTGCCAGGAGACTTTGATCTCCCCTTTGATTTCAATTTAGATTTCTTGTCCTTCTTCTTACCTTTCTCTTTTGACCTTCCTCTAACAGCAAGGGCCTCCTTCGCCATCTTAGAAGATTTCCTTTTCATCTCTTTTGATAACAAAGAAGCAACATCTTCCATCTTGAAACTGGATGTTGTACTCCCAATAGTCATCACCAGGTGATCCCATGAATATGGAAAAGAACACAATATTAGCGTACATCGATCCTCTTCATCAATCTTCGCACCAACAAATGTTAACTGTGCAATCAACATATTAAATGCATTCAAATGATCAGAAATAGACCCTGCTTCCTACATTCTCAAAGTGTGCAACTTCTTCCTCAGGAACAGTTTATTCACCAAAGACTTCCCCTTATAAATAGATGCCAGTCTCTTCCACAAGGAAGATGCAGTCTTCTCTTCATGCACATTCAGAAGAACAGAGTCTGGCAGACAGAGCCTTATCAATCCCTTAGACTTTCTATCTGCAAGGTCCCAATCTTCTTGCTTCGTGCGTGTAGGTTTAGTTCCACACACAACAAGCCACATATCACAATCCACTAAGAGAACCTCCATTTTGAGTTTCCACAACTCAAAATTGCTGCCATTGATCTTCTCTATTTCAATCTTTCCTGATGTGCTAGCCATCTCAATCTGTAATTTGAATTTGAAAAACTTCTACAAGACTCCCACTGAACAAAAATTGACACAAAAAACCCAATGTACCCACAAGGATAACACAACTGGCCAGGCTTTGATACCACTTGTAAGGAAAGCTAGATGCGGAAGCAACTCTCCTAACGTCAAAACCTTAGGGAAGAAAGCAGAGACACTTTTAAATTTTATAATTATAGTCCAATTAAGATGCACTAGAAAGAGATTACTGAAACAAAGAAATAGACAAACACATATGAACACCAAATATACGTGGGAAAACCCTTACGGGAGAAAAACCCACCACACCAAGAGAAGTCACTTTGTATTATAGTAATAAAGATTACATACAGAGATCTGACTTATCTTTCTAATATCATTTTAAAGCAGCATTCACCATGAACAACCTTGTTACAGAACATTCATGTTACAATCTTCACAGAATAGAGTTCATCCACTGATCACACAATCACACAATAATCCATCGATCCATCGAACTCATCACAATTTGCAATCATTAAGTATAACCATGTCACCCTTGTCTGTCGAGCTTCCTCTCAGTAACAGCCACAATAGTCTAACTGCTAGCAGTTCCCATTTGGCTTCTCTAATTGGCCGTAGACTCACCACATAGGATGGTCTTCTCTCAGCCAAAGCAATCAACCTATGATGGCATGTCAATGAGACACTACTATGTCTCCTTGATGCCACAATACTTAACCATCGATGTTGCCAAGAGTCATCCTTATCACCAAGATGTTACATCGAGTCCAGAGAGCTATCGCTTAGACTTCGCCATGTCACCAAGACCATATACCGACGATCATCACATGTATCGCTATCACCAAGACTTATCGCTATCGGTGAAACATCATACCGAAGCTTCAAAGTCACATAGACATGAGTTTTCCATTCAGTGAGACAATTGTCTTTTGCTGAGAGATCATATCGAGTCATTAAGGGTTATACCAAAACGTTCAACAGTCGGCAAGACATACTGCTTTCTCCAGGAGATTATACCGAGCTTCAAAGTTACTCCAAAGTGCTCATCTATTGCCAAGACATATCACTATCTTTGAGATGTTACTCTGAAGTCTTAAGTCATACCAAGCACCAAACAACAGTCGGTAAGACTTCTGTCCATCACTAAGACTTCATACCGAAGCCTCCACCTTCGACAAGACTTCACTTAGTCACTAAGAGTTCTTCCCGAGACCTTTGGGTTACCCTGAGTGAATACTATTGGTGAGACATTCCTATCAGTAAGACTTCTTACCAAACAACCAAGACTCTCCCCGAAGGCTTCAATAGAAAATGTTGTCGGCGAGACTTCAACTATCGTTGGGACTTCACACCGAAGTAAGCCTTTCGGCCAAGGGTCTCCTCGATATACAATATGAATAGCCTGTCGTCCAGAGATATCCACTCGGTAGGAGGTCACACCAAACACAACATGTCATAGTGATAAGATCATTCGGTGAGACTGAAGCAAGATCACAGTGACCTAAACTGTTCAACAAGATTCAAACTGCTAGTCGGCCAGACACAAAAGATGTCACACCGACTTGGCCCTTTTAGAGGTTTCAGCCTATGGGATTGAGGCACATATTTCCAACATTTTATAATGTAAACATTGTTGAATGAGATGACCATATTCAAGGTAAACTATAAATTTAAAGGGAAGGATTTCATAGTTGAGAGCTTTAGGCCATAAAAAATATCTAGCACATAAGGTAAGTCCTTTTAGAATAGAATAAATAAAATATGTTTCTAGTCAAGATTTTATATAGATAGAATGACGTTGTAAATTTTATGTCCTATAATTATCAATGTTCATCCCCAAGGAACAAATAATGACAACAAATATTTAGTGAGAGCGATATTATTGAAGATGAGTGTGCATACATATCCAAACTTGGGTTATCATAAGAATTTATTATAAAGAGTTAACACCTAGTGATTGATAATTCATGAAAGGGCTTCTGATAAATAATATGGACATACACTAAAGCCTATATCTTTACTAGACATTGTTTATAAAATAGAAATCAAATACTCTTTTACATAAGATCAATTCTTATATTATCTTTGGATATTTTAGCTCTTCCTAACAAAAGTGAATAGCCTATCCAAAGAAATAAGAGGTTCCAAGAATCTATATATAAAAATTCTATATTGAAATGATTAATTTATTCTTTTAAATTTATTTACATTTATAATAATATATTAGGAATCATGAAGAGATGACATGCATTGTCATAGATCTTTTGCTAGGAAGGTCCATGTTATTCTTTTATTTTTAGAAATGAACAATTCTAATCAATATATAATTACGATATCACTAAGTGAATGCAAGGGAGTCCAACAACTTCTACCAATCTGCTTTACTAGGAAAGTGCTTCATATCTTTCCATAAGTAATGTAAGAAACTTATGTGAATGGAAAGGAATTAATGGGATACCACCTTTGGGAGGCTATGGACTATATTAGATATAGCCTTCCTTAAGTTCTACCATTTCATTAAAATAGTTTTTATCAACATATTTATAGAGATAGTGGGAAATATAAATTAATATCTTTTCAAAGAGATCGTAGAAGACTTCTACTCAGATTTTCATGAGCACTTTGATTCCAAAGTGAGGAAATGAGTGTTCACCTCCTATATTATTTTCCATTCCTTTCATCATATTTGGATGACATTTTTACATTACATTTTTTCATAGTAGCTGACTGGCATCTTTCATTTGTCAAACCTAGTATTGAGAGAATTTATTTGCACTGTCAAGTTTATTACTCCCTCCCGTTGATAGTCTTGCTCTATATGGTCAAAAGGAGTTGAAGGGTGACATTGCATTTAAAATAAATAAATTGATTCATAGGGGTCTTAGAAAACATATCCAATTGAATTTAAGGGTGTCTTTTCTAGAAGTAAAATTGATTCATAGGGGTCTTAGAAAACTTAGCTAATTGAATTTAAGGGTGTCTTTTTTAGAAAGGGAAAACAATATTCAAATAGAATGTGGGAAAAAAAATTTCTCACACAATGAGCTCCTAAATATGCTAGTGACCAAAATCCTCTTTATTGGGAAAGCATTATGCAAATATTAGATCATAACCCTCATTGGACGATTTTTCATCATTTTGACCAAATAAAGTGTCAAAGAACACCAAATACATAGAAAACCATGTAGATGTCATTTTCAAACCAATTAAACATTCCACCATTCTAAAGATTACTTTGGGTTGAACTAGTACACATCAATAAAATCAAATTTCTTGCAGAGTGTCGTAAAAAATCAAACATTTTGTGTTGATAACATCAACAATATTGTGTTGATAACAAACATTTTGTGTTGATTACATCAACAATTTTACCCCCTCCCCTATGCATCTCAGGCTAATTCTTCTAGTGAGGTTACTTTCTCAGTGAAACCTCCCATAAGAAAAACCCCTATTGTTCCTTCTAGTTTGACACAACCATTTATTAAAGGCCTTGTTACCAAGGGAAACCTTGTCACTTAGAACTTGAAAGGAAAAGAGACTAGCTCTAACACCCCAGGTAACCTCATTGGTGCTAAAAGGAAAGGTTTTGATAGTATTGAACCTAAAATAGCCAAAAATGTCACTATTGAGATTAGAGACAAGGAGTGGTAAGGAAAATTGGATGATTCCAATAGTAGGAAGGGTGGAAGAAGGTCGACAAGGCTCGCAGGCCAATTGGCCAAAGGTAAGAAACTATGCTTTGAAGAACCTGGGGATGACCATGAAGATGATGCTTTATCTACCATTAATCTGAATAAAAAGGAGTTGTCGGTGGTTTTGGGAGAAGACCTTTTGGAAGATTTTGCTAGTAGTGAACATGATGAAGAAATGGTTGGTGATGACCAACTGATGGTTGAAGACTCAGAGGATGGGGAAGTGGAAGGGATCAAGAATATTGAACATGAAGTCAAGGAAGTGGTTAGGGAAGTCATAAAGGGAATAGAAGAAGATCCTATGGAGGAAAAGGCTGAGGAGATGTAGAATAATGATAGGTCCCTTGATTTTTGTGTTACTCAATTATGGGAATTACAACATGAAGTGGATAAGATGGATAAGGCTTTCAATAAGTTAATGACAATCACCTTGGGCATTATGCGAAAGGCTATCTTCAGCATGGTGAACAATGCGACTGAGGCTAGGAAAGGCCACTAGAAGATGAAAGCCTCTCAAGTTGATGATGAGCAACTAGAGAAAGGAGCATCCAGATCCATGGAACAATACAACGAGGCAATAGAATAGCAGGAGCAAGAATAGAACCTAATCTACTATCCAAGAGAGTAATTTGGGTGTTTTGGGTCTATGTTTTTGGGTTTTTGACCTATGTTCTTACTGGGCTCATGTGCCTCTTGATATATTAGGCTCGGTTCTCTCTTTTGGGATGACGTTTTTGCTAGTTCATAATTTTTGGTGTTTTGTGTTGTTAGGTATCGGTCCTACTATGGGGTGCTGGTTGGTTTTACGCCTTTCTATTTTGTTGTATTTGTGTTACTGGCCTCTAGACCTTGTTCCACTTTCTAGTTGGGTTTAGGTGCATTTTCCCTCGCTTCTATTACCAAAAACATCAACAATTTTCATAAAAGTAATTTAATAGCAATATTAACAATCTTGTACCCGTTAATCTTATTAATATAAGAATTTAATATAAAATGTCTTATAATATAAAATAACCGCTTCAAACAATATATCTTCGATTTTGCCTAAATATCCTCCCGAAATAGTTTTTTGAATTACATTGACATATTTTTCCTATTCTATTCTTCTTAAGTGTTTATAATGGAGTTTTACATACTAATATTCATAATTCACATGAAAATAGATATTGTAAGGGTAGAACTCACTCACTCTTGTTTCTTGGATATCGAGAATTACATGAACTTTGGTTTTGTGACAACTATTCCAAATTGGAGTCTACCATTGTTAGCAGAAGTTTTGAGTTGATAATATAAATGTTAAAAAGGTCATCTTACTGTTTATCTCCATCTCAATCTAATTGATGCATTTCGACAGGATTTGAGCGTAATTCTATAGTAAATGATATATTTGATTCGACAAATAGTATTTTCGAAATGAGTCGGCGTGATTCCAGGAATATAAAATGATATGTGGATTGTACAATCAGTGGAGCTACATGAGGAAACATTTTTTGTTTGTTTGTTTCGCTTATCTTCAATGCATCCCTGACTTATTCAAGATAAATAATTCATATGGACATGCGTTGCGCACTGTAGAAAAACACTATGAATACAAACACGGCACGGAATGCTGATGGAACTCCCAATAGCATCAGTGAAACAGAAAAAAAAAGATAAACTCCAAACGTCTTTCTTATAAACTTATTTGATTAAATGGTTGTAGTTGTATATATGATAACCATACTTGAATCGGCACAGTATGTTTGAGGAGACACGAGAGGTCCACCTATTAAATGGTCATTGTTGTTTGTTGGCTCCACGTTCACGTATTATTTTCGGATTCCCGAATCCTGCCAGCTTCAACGAAGTTAAACATGAACTCTCTACCTCTGGTTTTTAACACACAAATTTATACTGGAAAAGCAATGTTAAACAATCTCAAATGTATAAATTATATCGAAAGGAAAAACAAATTCTTTTATATTCAATTGTTGGTTGTGAATTTGTCATGGTGGTGAATTTTTTGAAGTGAATTTTTCAGCGGTGAACTGCTGGTGGCGAATTTGCCTCATGCCAAAAACAAGGTTGGATATAATTAATATAAAATTAGAATAACATGTAATTGTAGAAAAAATAGAAATATATAATACATATTTAACATTTAGTTTATGTATCAAAATGTATTTGTCAAAATTATAATCGAGGAAAGGTCTTCTCATGTTTCAATAACCATTCATTGATACATGTTAAATAAAAAGTCCACTAAAAAATTCTAAATGTATCAGTAGTAGTTGCACAAGCTTTATACCTAGTAGTTACACAAAAATTTACTTAATTGGAGGAAATGTCTAGTTTTAATGGTACCAATAGTAGGATATTTGTACTTATGTATTGGATCAATTCTGCAAATTTTGTGGTGGTCAAAGTGAATGGTTGGAGCACTAGAGAATATGTATCAAAAGACAACTTGAAATAATCACTTTTTGAATAGTTATCGACTATAAGCTATTAAGTCACATACAAGGAAATCCAATTTTTTGTCAAAATCCAACATACCATTTAAGAGCTTAAGATGCACAAAGTTAGCTATAATAACTACTGCTACATTTTCCCTAATAATAATATGAATATAATTTTATAATCTATATCAAAATAATAATTATTAATAAAAATTGTAAAAGAATCTATATATATATATATATATATATATATTTATAATTTTATATTTATGTTAAGAGATAAGAATTAAGAGATCAAAATTCTTGTTTATTCTAAAGAGATCTTATATTTAAAAATACATTAACTCATACATTTAACTTTATCATCAAATTAGACCTTTTTACAAATCAATCTATATTTATTAAAAAACTTTATTTTTTAATTTAAAAACGTATTATTTCTTACTTAATAATTGATGCTTAAAAGACCAATTCAAAAATAATTGTTTAATCAAATTCCAACATCAAATCTCCTATAATCAAGTGATGGATGTATATTTTAATTAATAAATAGTATTATACGGAAATAAAGTTTCCCTAAATGATTCTCGTTGAAAGTGGCCAAGATTAATTAAAGTGATAAAAATAAGTTTCATCCATCAATGATAATGGGTTTGTCTTAATCGACACATATTTTTCCAATTTTAAATTAAGATTCAAAATGACCTTTGTTCTCCCTTGAAATAGTCGTTTTCATTTCCCTATGTATCTTTATTTCTTGTAGTCATCTTTATAGGTAATTTACTTGTTTTTGCCATATATTTTGTCGCTTATGGTACTTTTCAAACGAGAATCATTTATTATGTCGTACATTAAGAGTTATTATTTGATAAATAAATGATGAAAATAGAAGGATTAGTGAGTTTTTTTTTAATTAAAGTTTTGGTTTAGGTTGCATATTTTTCCTTATGTTCCCTTTTTGATCTTATTATCTTTTTCAAGTTGAAATAAAAAGTAGGAGTCTATTAAGTTCTTTGAAGCTTTTTTTCTCACTTATAGATAGTTTTTCTTGATTGGAATAGCTACTAGGCTTAGTGGACTAGTATTTGTTTTTATGATTGTTTGTTCAAATAAGTAGAGTAATGATTTCATAGAGGTGACCTCACAAGATGGTAAATTATCTTTCTTAATTAAAATTTTGTTTTTTTGTGGTTTTACATAATGCATGTATATCATGTCCGTGACATTTTAGTGTAGACCCAACACAAGCATTTCAACTTTTTCTTTTTCTTTTTTGTAAAAAATAACATAGACTGACAACTTAACATATATACATCATGTTATCTTTGCATAGAATGACATTAAAAGTCTAACATTATTTGATAATATTATATTGAATGAGGAACAACTGATAGATTGATTAACTATAGGTTCTTGTTGACCAATTCCTTTAGTTGAGTTTTGTTTGACTTTATTTTCTTACCAATTTCTTGATGAGATAGCATGATCAATAACTTTGTTGATAATAAACTTAGCATTTAATTTGTTTGTCCACATATTTTCTTAAGATGCCAAAGTTTTGATTAGAATAAAATGGGAAGGGCTCATACCCATTACAAAACAACCATAGAGGCCACACACGAAGCTCATAAGAAGTGAAATGCTCAAAAAACAAAAATAAAAGAAACAACTAACCAACCAACAAGAGAAATAAAAAAACACAAAAATCAAAACTAGCAGGGGATTGAAACTGCTACTAGTCTCCCAGAAGCTTGAGACCACTAATTGCCTGCCACTTCTTAGCTAGGAAGTGGATTTTATCATCAAACAATAAGGGTCCCTTTTGAATAGGTTGGGTCTCCTTAGTAGTGGCCTGAGCCGAACTGCCCACCATCTTGCCTTTTCTCTGTGCATGACTATCTTAAAGACCACTCTCAACCACCCTTTTTCCATTACTTTTATTGAGTTCTTATTGAAAGAGATGGATGGTGATGGTAATATTCTTCATAGTCTGCTTGCTCTAATCAATAATCTCTTGGAGACATTGCATTGTTTCATCTTGGTTGTGAATACTAGCAGTTTCCTCTTGCAATTTCATTTTTTCCTCCTTTGTAACCACCAGGGATCTAAGCTCTTCCACCTCCTTGTCCCAATTATCTCATATGTCAAAATATTTGATGAGGAAGAAAAGAATATCCTAATGCCCACCATCCTTGACCTCGCTTGGCCATGGATCCTCAGTAGTAGAATTTAGAAAATAAATGACTACATGACAAACTTTTAGTCACAACAACTAAAAATGACTAAATTCTACTAATTTTTTGCAAGTCAACTATAAATGAGTAAATAAATGACTAATTTGGTCATGACTAAGAAATTAATTAGTCACACAAATAAAAATGACGAAATAGTTAGTCATTTATTTAGTCACAATCTATTTGAATATATCATTTAAGGAATAAAAAATCAATAGTGTTATTCCTAATTTTCATTTTAATAAAAATACTATAAAACTTTCATCAAAACACAATTTTTAGGCTTAGCCCACCAAAATGGTTAATTTAAAAGACATAATTTTCATTTTAATAAACATACTCTAAAACCTTTGTTGAAACCTTAGTTTTAGGCGTAGCCCGCCAAACTGGAGAAGTGAAATGACATGCTTATGTGCTCCCTATAAATAGCTAAAGTTGGTTGGGTTCAAGATTTTCAGTAAAGAATGATAGAGAATGGTAAGGAGATGTGCATGACAGGAGGCATAGGATTCATTGGTGCTTATCTCATTCCTACTTTGCTCAACAAGGGTTACATTGTTTGTGCTACTATTTGTAATCTAGGTATTTAATTGACATATATTTGCATAATTTCAAATCCCTTTAGATGCTTTTGAAGTATCAATGTAAGCTATACAGGGTTTAGAATGATTTCTTTTAATTTAAAAAAATAAATAAATGATGTATTTTCTTATGATTAGATAATGTCCTCTTTGGCACTGTATTCATTACTCTAGTTGCTAGGGTTTTGCATGTGACATCTTTAATATCTTCATGAAATTGGCTTTTAAATAGATCTCAGTATTTGCTTTAATATTTATCATGGTAACCATTCCATAATCCACCTTCAATATCTTCTAAAAAGATTGTCTTAGGCTAGACTACATAGTATCCATATAAAGCAAGTCCTTCATACCTTCCATTGTTTCGAACCACCACTCACTACCTCGCTTAAAATGATGCCTCCATAAGCACAAAAAATGATCAACATTGAAATTTAGATGATAGTTTTCTAAAAATTGATCACCGTTACAGCTAGTGCTTCAACATTTTTTTATTTTATGCCTTACACAAAATGATAGTTTTAGAGTTTTTGATAATTTTTCACACGATGGGAACAATTCATCATCCTTCAACATCTCCTTATTTGTGAATAACTAGTTGAGGCTTAAATATTGGAGTAAATTTTGAATCAATGTAAAACCATTGTGTCAACTAGGGGACAAAACTGAAAAGTTGATTTCTCAAAGTATTAGGGAAAATTTCTATTTTTTAGTTGACTCTAGATAATAGAGATTTTGTTTCTTTGAATAATTCCCTTTGAGATTTGTGAAGAATAATACAACATGGTTTTTTGTCTCACTCATTACCAAATTCTCTTATCATTGTCAATTTATTCTTTAATTTGATTAGGGAATACATTTTTTATGGTTGATTCTATGAAAGATTATGAATTTTATTTATTTTTGTTTACAAATGAAGAAATTGTTGCCAAGACTCATTAATCCAGTCTCACCACGATTTTCACTTAATATTGAATCCAATTTGAAGTTGTGCATGGCATTCATGATTTGCTCAAAATAAGTTATTTGAAACACATGTTTTTTTGCCAATTTTCAAATGATCTTTAACTTCTTTGTGGCCTTTTGATGCTAGTGCAAAAAGGTGGAATTCCATTCACTACTTTCTTTGCTTTAAAAGATCACCTTTGCCCATGAATTCTTTAATTTTTTTGGCAATTAATTCTTATTCCACACACAAAGTTCTTTTCCATTAAGTTATAGGTAAGAGATTAGGTGGAATTTCTATTTCCACTCACAAGAATCTCACTTCTTGCCCATATGATAACAAAGCTAGGTATAGAAAGATTTTTTAAAATTCTTCAAGGGTCATTTTTCCTTGTGCGGTACTATAGCTACATGTTTTTCTTCTTCTCATGTAATACTATATCGAGGTAGACATATGAAAATTTAAAATACTCCTAATAGGAATTTGACTCTTAGTAGATACCTATACTTTCTAACTGCCAATTGTTTGGAAAATTTATGACTCTAAAGATAACTCCTACAGTTACAATTTCCAGATATTGACAAAAAATTAAAATTCTTCTTGGCATTCTTTCTCAAATATGTACCTTCTAAAAGGCTTAATGTTCCTCATGTAAATAGGCATATGCCTAATATTCTTATTTGGCTTGATTGTAGATGTTGTGGCATGTTTTATGGAATACCATAATGAGTTTCTTCAATATATTTGCAAGAATAATTTGTTTTTAGGATATCTATTTCTCCCATTTAATCTAAAGAGGGAAATGATTTGAATGACCTGTGTCTGGGATGGCCACATTGTTTATATTTGTTGTACCTATACATTTTTTTTTTGTATTGAGTCAAATTCTAAATGTAAAACTCATTTGTTACTTGTAACCTGTATTTTAGAGTTTCGGGTGTGTGCAAGAAGTTGAGTCCACTTTTTGGCCAAAAAGTGGAAGTGTTTTTCCTGATTTTCAGAATTTGACACATTTGACCTTAAAATTTGAAGCACTTAGAGATGAAATCTTTAAAAAAGTCACTAATCATAAAATGTAGTGCTCAGAGCCTAGTTTCCAAATATGTAATTTATTTCAATACCCTGATTGTACAAATTAAGTTCCAATAGGCGTTTCTTAAAACCATTGTTTAAAAGTCACTTTTTTTTACCATACCATGCACATGTACGACATCCATATTTTGACTTAAATTATTATATTTTTCTAAATCCTTTTGGGAAAATATTTGTGACTCACTGAAGCTTGTTCCTGATATTTTTTTGTAATTTTTTATTGGATACTATTTTTTTGTTAAATTTTTATTAGGAACATTGGTCATTTTGAAAAATTGTCGTGTATGACATGCATAAGATGACCTAAACTTATCATTTTTTGAATTTTTTTTACATTGAAAAGAATTGTCTAAAGTTTTTTCTTGTGCAATCCGTTTGTCAAAATGTTATGTTGATCAAAATTTATTAAAATAGTAAAAAACCATGATATTTAAAGTTTATGGACCAATTTTATTAGAAATTAATTGAAAAATAGAAAAAATAATCCAATTGAAAAACAAATTACATATTTAGAATTTGCATTGTCTCATCTAAAATGGGTTTTAATTTTGTCAAAAAAATTTGCAAAAAAAGTCGTCAGCCATATGTCCAAAGTTGGTATTTTTCTCTGACATTGTTAGGACCTTCAACTTGTAGGTCAAACTAGGTTGAAGGCCTAGGTTTGGATTTCCAATGCTATTCTTGAACCAAAATCCTAGGCAAAAACCCAACCACAAAGCTAATAGAAATTCAAATTTTAAAAAACGGGATCACGCTTTATAAAACGAGATCTCGTTTATTTAAAATGGGATCCAATTTATAATCAAGATCCTATTCCTTAGTTTATAATATTCAGACCGTTTGGAGGGAAACAGAATCTCATTTCCCTTCCAATGGTCCCCACATTGAATATCTGAGAACAGGATCTTGATTATAGGATGGGATCCCGGTTTTTATAAACAGGATCTCGTTTCTTTTATTTAAATTTACTACAAAAAATTACTGTGAAGTCTGCAACTTCACATGTATGGCTAAGAGTAGTAAAAGTAAACTATTTTTCATGAGCTATTGTATTTACAGGTGGTGAACTTTATTTTTAGTTGATTTTATCAAACGAGGCATCATCTACACCATTTTTGAAGTGGAATTTTGTTATTTTTGTGCTTGTTTAGAGGAACAAAAGGTCTTCAACTTGCAATATGGATTGAATTTTTCAAAGGAGGCATGAAGAAAACAATTTTTAAAGTGGAATTGTGCTAGTTTTCTACTTGTTTTGAGGAACACAAGAGGAATAATTTTGTCCTAATAGGTATTCAACTTCCAATTTGGATTGAATATTTTGAAGAATTTCACTATTAACATTCATTTGTACTTGAGAATTTTATAATCATGTGAGATAAAGCTCGTAATAAGAGAAGGAAGAAATTAACTCCTCAAGAAGTTGAAGCAAATAGAGAGAAGTTGAGAAAAAGAAAAAGAAAAAGAAGGATGGGAATGAAATCAATGAATGATGGTGGAGCAACCAATTCCACAAATATTGAAGAAGAAAACATTGAGGATACCATGGTTGTAGATGAAGCTAATTTGCAAGGAGTCAATTTCAAGAAGAATATGATTATACAAACAAGTCCTACTATGTCTTCAAATCCCTCTTTGAATGCTACATATGGAGAATGTTTCAATATGCACAAATCCAGGTATGTCTTCAAATCCACATGTTAGTGAAATGGTAAATTTTTATGTAGAAGTTTTACAAGACGCTGGACTTAATGATGTTGACATTGATGATATTCAAAGAGATGAAAATTTTATAGAATTTCTTTAAAACGAAAAAAGAAAAATCTTTTGTTGCAAATGAAAATTAGAATGATCATTTTCTTGGAAATGAAAACAAAACTTGTATTTTTGATGAAAATGAAAATGAAAATGAAAACCATTTTGTTGATGAAAATGAAGATGAAAATGTAAATGAAAATGAAGATGGAGATGAAACTCTAGAATGTGATGTTGAATTTAATGAAGATACTTTTTTTAAAATTGGAAGTGGTGTTTTCGATAATCTTCCTGGTCAAATTTCTTGGAGGCAAATAAGAACACATGCAAATAGAATATATACCAAATTCTTTTATCTTAAAAAAATTGCATTTCAATGTCAACTAATGATGCAATTGATGAGAATGCAAAAAGTGAGGAAAGTAATGAAAAGGTTAGGCTTTTATGTTAAACCAAAAGGAAAAGATCAATCATTAAAACATGTTATGTCTACTATTGCTAGTGCCATTCAATCTATTGGGAAAAATAGTCGATCTAAAGATAAAAACGCAGCAAGAAGAGCTATAACAACTACTATAGTTAATAAAGCAACTTTGAATAAAAGAATGGTAAGCAATATTAGTGAAGTTTTAAAAATACATCCTAAAACATTGCTAAGAGCGGCAAAAAGAAGAGAAAGTATAGAAAATGATCCTATCAATCAATGTTGGAGTTTCAGTGGACGACTATCGAGGTTTGATATAAAATTGAATGTTGAAATTAAATCTTTGATCGAAAAATATTGGCATGATAATACTAGGTTTTCATCTAATGCTAGAGATGTTTTAAAATTAAGGGTGGGGTCCAAAGTTCGCGATCCTCACCCAAAACACCTATTAGATACAACACAAACTGAATTTTATAGAAAATTTTGTAGCAATTCAGTGTTACTTGGTAATATTAAAATAAGTCAAAGGTCTTTTGAAAAATGTAAACCCTGGTATGTAAAAATTAATAAGCAACAAATATCCTTTTGTTGTAAAATACATGTTCAATTTCGTTATTTTTATGATATTTTTTGATATATACGTTGTACCTTGCATACTAACATGATTATACAGGATTGTGGTATTGGTATGCCACCTAAAGCAATAAGAGAGTTTATTTCAAGTTTGTTTTGTGAAAAATCCAATGATAAATTATTTTATTTAAGTTCTTGTATTTCTGGACAATGCATTAACTGTGGAAATCTTTCATTTTTAAGAATTTGTTTGCATGAAAGTGTTGATCATGATTTTGGATAACAATTAGTATATGTCAAAAGATTTAGGAATGCTCACTATTCTTTAAAAGATGGAAAAATAGGAAAGCATTGTGATTTAGTTACATAAAAAGTTAGTGTGCATGCATTCATTAGTGAATTTAAGAATAAAATTGTACCAAAATATGTCATGCACTTTGAACATGCTCAATGGCTTAATGGCCAATTAAACGCATGTAGAAACACATTTCCAATTGGTACTATACTTTTAGTGGTTGATTTTGTGGAGAATTATACTCTTGCTCCACAAGAGGAAATTCAATCTCAATATTATAATTCACTGCAAGTAGCTATGTTTGTCCATATTGTTTATAGACATGCAGATGATAGCATTAAGGATGATAGAAAAGTTTTGAGGGAGTATCATTTTTATTTGAGTGACAATCGGTTACACTCGTCAGAGTTTGTTCAATACTGTTTTAGTATATTTTATAGAAATTTAAGAGAAAGAGGAATCTAGATGAAAGAACACCTCATATGGTCAGATAATTGTACGAGGCAGCTCAAGAATGCTCAAATGTTCTAATAGTTAAGTAGGGTTCACAAGGAACTTAATTTCCAGCATATATGGAGTTTTTTTGAAGCTGGGCATGGCAAAGGAGAACATGATGGAGCTGGTGCACGTGTCAAAATAATTCTTACTAGAGAACAATTAAAATTTGAGGATTTAGTAAAATTTAAAGATGCACGCAAGATTGTGGATTGGTGTAATAGAAGATTATCTGCACCCGGTTCGAGTGATTACTCTACAATTCATCGATTCTTTTGGTTGGTGGAAGAAGATAACATTGTACCTAGAGTTGATTGTGAGACAATCAGTGGATCTACTAAATGGAATTCATTTAGGAGTGCGACAGAAAGCACATGGACTATTTGGACAAGGGAGCTTGCATGTTTTTTCTAGTTTTGTATCTCAGGAGATTGGGAAGCATGCAAAAATATAGAATGGGTTGACTAGTGGGAGCAAAGATCATTGGCACCTACAGAAGCACATAATCAATATGAAAGAACTATTGAAGAAAATGATCAAGTGTTTGCATCTGAAGATTATGACCATGTTTCAAACCTTGTACAAGAAGGTAATTTTAATTCAATTTATTTCATTTTATTTCACTTTATTAAGTTATTTTGTAATACTAAATTATATATATGGATATGCACAAGTTATTAAATCAAATTTTGTTGGCAGGGCATGTGTATGTTGTTATTGCACCTGAGGGGAAGGAAGAGCAAACAAAATATTCATTGGCTCATTTTGTGGAAACTAAACATAAGTTAATAACACCTTGAGAAGATGATGATGGCTTTCATTATCCAATAGGTATGGTGATCCCCTTAAGACACCCCCTTAAGAAAATTTCGATAACAAGTTTTAGATCCCCTTAAGCAATTTTTTAGAACAAGTCTTGGATCCCCTTAAAAAAATTTTGAGAACTTATTTGATGATGGTTTTTAAACATGTTTTCCAATAGGATAGGTGGTGGTTTTTGGAACTTGGCTATGAAAATACCTGAGAAGAAAGAATGGTCTACCTGCATTCAAAGACTATGAAACACATAAAAGATTATACATTATTCACATTTGGTGGTGGCAACAAATATAAAACTAGAGCGATATCATGGAAGACCTTCAAAAAAAGTGCTATGGTCAATTTCTATGGAAGAGCATGAGGCAATCATAGATGCATTGCAAAAAAGAGAGGATGCAGATGGTACAATGGAATAAGTAAATATAGGTAAATATAGTTTTAGTTTTATTTTGTCCCTTTAAATACATTAAATACATGTTTCAACATTGGTCAAGTGTGTTATTAGTTGAAATTGATTTAAATTGTCCTCTTATACATCCTTAAGGCATAGTCACAAAAAGGATCTAGTCCATGCAGATTCAACCTAGACAACATGAAATACTTGGTAAAAATAGGTAATTATTAGTTAAATTATATTTAAATACATGTTTTGATTAAATATTGATATTGCTTGGACAATAATAGTTAAAATTGATTTATTGTCATTTTTTGTATCCTTAAGCCATCATTTCATTGATCTCATACTTTGAAACAAAAAGGAGACGATGCCTGGATTCAACCTACAAACATGTGTGGAATACTTTTAAATGCAGGTACTTGAGTTTTGTACATATAGATAGTTTTATATAAATTAAAATATGTATGTTTTGATGATTTCATTGATATTGCTTGTACCTTTTTGATATCAGGTGGTGTGAAGACCTACTACATTCTAGCCACGAATTTGAGATGTTCTTGAGATGGCATATCCAAATTTTGTAAACATTGTTTTGAGATGACATATATGTGTTGACGGTACTTTTGGAACAGCAACATGCAAATAGAGTATGGCTACTCTGTTTCTCCTAAAAGAGAAAGATGATCACATGGATACCTTAGCTCCCAAGGTCTATGTAGTTGGTTCTCAACTATGCTGATGTTGCTCAATTGGTCAATGTAACAGTAATATTCAAGGGGCTTGCTGGTGTTGAGCTTCTGGATCATTCTAAGATCAAGCATGAAATGAAAACTTAATTTAACTTGGGTTTTTAAAGAAATATAAAATGATAGATCATAGTTTTGGAATAGAAGAGAATGCTAATTCATCCAACGTTAACCAGACTTGTTAGCTTCAAGGAACTGTAAACAAAAACTGAAGAATAAGATTAACTTGTGATTAACACACAGTTATATTCATTCCTAGTGCTGATTTGATAGCAAATTGCAATTCATCTATTTAAACAAAACATAAAATAAAATTTCATTCCTTGAAGACTTCACAAATCAAATGATTAACTCAAGAAAAACACCATTCTGGAACACAAGATGAAATAGAATTTAATCTGGTTGCTTCTACTATTGGTGAAATAGATAAGCAACATTTACAAAGCTGGCACAATCACTAGTGTACAGATAATCTATGATTTCAAATTGTTTCCATTTACACTAAGGAAATTGAAAGGTGTATTAGTCTATTCTGAACCTGAATCTAAATCCTAACCAAAAAGATAGAAGAAACACCTATTACAAAGAATCAAGAGGCAACTCTATCTCCTTTTGTTAACTTACTAATTCCTAGATTTTCTTCTAATTGTCTATTCTAACTCTAACTATCTAACCTTAGAAATTCCCTAAAAGTTCTAACTTTTGACAAAGAGGCAAGAATGCCTTATATACATAATGTACCGAAAGAATGTGTTGTCCACACTGATGAAGGATTTCTATCCTCAGGAGAAGCCTATTTAGATATTTTTGATAGCCGCAACATTAACTCTCTTGTCTTCGTGTCCACCTTCGAACTCTGTTGAGGTCACCTTGAATGCTCATAATATCTCCATCAATACTGATCTACCTCCTTGTCAATAGTCACTATAGCTATCCCTATGAGTCACAATTTCTTCTTCCCTTCGGCTTCCTTTCTGTTCTGGACTTCTCTGTCTGTTGACCATCCTCTGGAAGCACCATCAGGACTCCTTGCAGATCTGAACACCGTCGCCTGAGCTGATCCATCATCATCTATTCTCATAAGGAATCCATTTTGCTTGCATTTTGTTATTCTTTTCCATAGGGGCAGTCAATCGGTCAATGGGACCAATGAGTCACTCTTTTGGCTCCTTCTGATTGGTTGGGCATATTTCCAAGTGAGCTCCTTAGGCGGTCAAAGGTGGTCCGATCAACATCGCATGTCGGTGAGACACCATTGGTGTCTCCCCGATGTGATTTCATCCCCTAGCAGCTATCAGCGTGACCTAAGACAGTCGGTATGACCCTTCAGTGAGCTGGAGAAGTCATACCAAGCCCATAAAATATCATCGCCAAGACCGTTGCTAGTCAGTGAGACATTATAGTGAGCCTCAGGATCCTTCAACAATCACATTTTTCATGTCAGGGAGACCATCGCTTATTGTTGTGACCTCATGGCGAAGTCTTCCTTATCTCCTAGTGGGCTCCCCTTGACAACCTTCTCCTACCGTTGAGACATCATCGGGTCAGCAAGACATCTTGCTGAACTCGATCCATTCGTAGAGAGTCCCTTCGAGTTGCTTTTATTTCCCTGGGCTTACTTGTTCTTTTGGTATGACCTCCTTTCCTTTCCAAGACCTTATGGTGATTGCACGATCCTTCGCCGAGCTCCATTTCTTCCAGTGGGGTCCCTTTTGCTTCGGTGTGACCATTCCGAGTCAGCGAGAGATTACACTAAAACCTAGGTCTTACAGTGATCCTCTTCATTTCAAGGAGACGAGCTCCTCTCATTGAGAAATCTTGGTGAGACTTTCTTCCTTTAGGGGATACCCAACCAGGTCGGGGAGACTCTTGCCGATTTCCCTCTCCCTTGAGCTCACTTGATTCTGTCGCCAAGACATTTCAGGATTGCTGAGACTTCTTAGCAAGCTCCAACTGCTACGCTGATGCCTCTTCATTTCGTTGAGACTTCTTTCGATCAACAAGACTTCTGGTGATACTACTTCTGTTTCACCAAGACTTTATCACTTCTGCCAGAATTTATGCAGATGGCACAACCTTTTGCCGAACTTTCATTTCGGGGAAACCCCTCTGTAGTCCTGCCGATGTGTAATTCTTCGATTGCACGTGTTGCTGTAACCTTCCTGTGTCGGGGAGATGTCCTATAGATGCCCTATGTTTCACCGAGGACTCTCCATAAGCACCTTTGGTCGCCGTGACAATCTTGTTCTCTCCCCGAAGAAGAAGCATGTCGGTATGAAATTTTTTGTTGGCAAGACTGCAAGACCTCATGCTGATAAACCCCTCTCATACTTTGTCAGCAAGACCCAATGCGTTTGCCGAGACTTCTTGTCGAAGAGAAAAGTTTCCCATCGAGATGTGAATTTTCTATTGGTGGTTGGTGACACTTAAGGCGTTCGGTAAGACCATATACCGAGGAGGGTGGCTCCCGCCGAAGTGTATGCTTGTTTACACTAGTCGGTGAGACATAAGGAGTTTGCTGAGACCTTCTCCGAAAGGGAACCTCACGCTGACAGGAAGCCCTTAGTCGCCAGGAATCTGATTGATGTCTTGTCAATTGATGCCTACACATGAATTCCACTCACTATGACATCCCCAAGGACTTCTTGACCTTTGCCTTAGCTGATTTTTATGACCAACTGGATTGGGGAATGCATTCCAGCTGAGCCCCCTTGGCAAATATCATCAAGTGTAGGATTCAATCCTGCAAAAGAAAGGTTTGCATTAGTCCTCAAAAGTAAATAAGACATATTATAATAAATCCACCATTGCTTATAATTATTTTATTGAATTCCTAGCAAGAAGAAAACCAACTTAGGCAGAGACAAAACCAAAATTAAATCAAATAGATCAAAAGTCAAAATTAGGAGGAAAAAAAAAGAATTTCAAAGAGGAAAGCAAGTAACCAAAAGCGTAAAGAAACCAGAAAGAGAAAGGGGGACCCATTTTGTTCAAACTCAAAATGGGGGTGGTTATGCAAGGCATAACAAATGGCGACTTGGCTGGGAAAATGGCTTAACCATTTTCAAGAAGCTGAAGGCTTTAGCTACCCAGAACTCCTGGTACATGACCATCACAACTCCAGTTGGGTCAGTTATAACAAGCAAGGTTGAGCTAGAATCTCAAATGTAAGTCAACACTAACTACCCCTGAATCTAAGTGTGTGCTTAATTGTGCATCATGCTTTCATAAAGTTTTCCCTATCTTTCAAACAACAATGTGCAAGATTTGAGCTACATGAGTTGATTCCTTTTAGCTGTCGTACAATGATATCCTGGGCATTGCTCTGCTGCCAGTCAGGTGTCTATAGCCCCGATGGAGATACCTCTAGTTTCCTTACAACATTGCTCTACTGCCAGCTAGACATGCATAGCCCCGGTAGAGATACTGGAATCACCCATTCATATTGAATCCTTTTCTCTTTAGGTAATTTTTTTCTCTTTTCTTTTATTTTTCATAGAGTTTCAGATATTTCATTTAGTTCTTTTTCAGTATGTTAGATGTTTAACATCTAATCTGGGTTGAAAACTTCCATGGACCTCAAGATAGCACTTGGGAATCAAAATTTTCACTCAAATCTTGCAACACCATAGTCCTAGGATAGATATATCCTTACAAGAGGAGATAGTCTTAATGATTTATGAAAGATTCAGAGGGGCTAATGAAGGTTACTTACTTTGCACCTTGTCTTCAAAACTCTCCACAATTCTTGTTGACAACAAGCATGAAACAAAGAATTTGGGACAAAATCATCCAATCAGAAAGCCTAAAAATATCTAAACCACTTCTCTCCTTGTGACCATAGTATGCTTCAAATAATCAACCACCATTCCAAGATGAAAAGAAAAAGATAAACCCCAAAGAAAATAAATAAAGGAAAAACCAAATAGCAAGACAAAAGGATAGAGGGACAAACAAACAAACAAAAAACTATTTACAAACAATGAGAAAATTATTTACACAAAGAGCAACAAATTATTCACATATAGAACAGAGCTATTTACATATAGAGGGTATTTACAAGAAGAAATTATTTATACAAATGCATCACCCAAAAAAATGCCAACTTCATGATTCAAAATAGTGTTTAAGAAACTATCCATTAACGAGCAATGGGATAGGTTCTCCAGTTAGAGTACTCAATCTGAAAGCCTTTTCTCCTAGGATCTTAACAATCTAATAAGGACCTAGCCAGAGTTTATCAAACTTCTGGTGACTGTCCTTCTTTTCACTAGCTTTATCCCAAAGCAACATGAGGTCTGATATCCTAAAAGCTTTAATTTCAGCTCTTTTGTCAAACCAACATTTGACAACAGCCTGGTGTCTAAAGAACTACTGCAAGGCAACATCTCTTTGTTCTTCTAATTTTAGAAGAGCAGCTAGTCTGACTTCTATCCTATTGTCACTAGAGTAGAATTTCTGCATGAACTCAAGGATAGGTATTTGCAGATGGATAGGAAAGACAGGCTCTTTTCCATATACCAGCTTGAAGGATGAGGTGTTTAAAGCAGCCTTAATCCTAGTCCTATCTGCCCATAATGCAAATCTCAGCTGGGTATGCCAGTCTCTAGGGTTATGCTCTAATAGTTTCTTAATTACCCCTAAGATATTCTTATTGGTTGACTTTGCAACTCCATTTCCTTGTGGGTAATAATTTAAAGAATACTTTAAGACAATCTTGTGATCATATGCCCAGGAAATAAACTTAGCAGAAGAAAAATTAGAGCCATTGTCACATACCAAAGCGAAGGGTAACCCAAACCTTGTAGTGATGCACCAGGTGAGGAACTTGATCACTACCTCTGTGGTGTTGTTCTTATAAGGTATAGCCTCTGTCTATCTTGTGCAATAATCAGTAGCAGTCAAGATAAACTTGTGTCTTGTAGAGGAATTCGAATTAATCACCCCAATAAAATACAGTGCCCATTGGGCAAATGGCCTTACCTCATAGACAGTTTGCAATGGCATAGCTGCATGGTGTTCCTTTGATGCAAAAATCTGACAGGTGTGATATGTCCTCACATATTGATGGGAATCTTTGAATACACAGGGCCAATAATAACTAGATCTAAGGATCTGGTGTGCCAAAGAGTCTGCAGACCCATGACCTGTGCCATGTTTCCCATGAAACTTAGAGATCACATGTCTAGCCTCTTGATGATCGAGGCATCTCAGGTATACTCCTTCATAATTCTTCCTGTATAGTAACCCTCCTTTGAGCATGGAATGAGAACTCTTCAGCCTCAAGGCTCTCCTTTGAGTCACATTCATTCCTTCCGAACAACGATTGTTAAGCATAAAGCAAATGGTATAAGCATACCAGGGGTCATTAGAGAAAGTCTGGGTCGTGTATTGCTAACAGATGATGTTGTCACCAGCATTCGCCATGGACTTGAATAAACCTGTGCCTTTGACTAGTTTCATCGAGTGTATCTCTAGATTGAATTCTTGCAGGATGGCCATCCATTTGCCTCTCCTTTCTCCCAACTCGCTCTGCATGAGTAGGGACTTCACAACTACGTTAGAAACTACAGCAATGACTTGGCTTTGGAGGATGTAATGTCATAACTTCTTGACAGCCCGAACCAACATGAAAGCTTGCTTCTCAAGAGGCAGGTATTTGATTTTCATGGTTTTGAATGCAGAGCTCATGAAAGTAATCGGTCTCTCCTCTGCCTCTTCTTTTCGCTGAGTTAGAACAGCCACGCATGAATGCTCAAAGGAAAAAGAGTAAATGTAGAATGGCTTGTGGTAGTCAGGGCTGGTGAGCATGGGTGCCTCCAAAATGGATCGCTTGACTTGTGCGAATGTGGCCTTCACCTCCTCAGTCCACTCTATTCTAGCGTCCTTCTTCATCATTTCATTTAGTGGCTTTACAATCTCTGCAAAGCCTGTGATAAAATTTCTTACGAATTTGATCTTTCCAAAGAAAGATCTTAACTCTTTCTTGCTTCCTGGCCTAGCAATCTTCAAGATGGATTCGAATTGATTTGGGTCGATTGGAATCCCTCTTTCAAAAATTATGTGCCCCAATAGCTTCCCTTCAGAAACTCTGAACACACATTTGTTGGGATTCAGGGAGATGCCATATTGGATGCATCTCTCAAGAACTTTGGCTAAGTCCGCAACATGATTCAATCGGTCCTTGGAAAACACTGTCACGTCGTCCATGTAGACAATGATACACTTACCGATTAGGTCCTTGAAGGCTATGTCCATGGTGCACTGGAAAGTTGCTCCAACATTTATCAGACTGAATGGCATCTTTTTGTATGCAAAAGTTCCCCATTTGGTAGTGAAGGTTGTCTTCATTCTGTCTTCACAGTTGACCATTACCTGATTGTATCTAGAGTAACCATCTAGGAATGATATCATTTGAGATCCGTTGACAGTTTGCAAAACTTCATCTAGAGAAGGAATGGGTAATTATCCTTTTCTAAGGCTCTATTAAAATTTTTGAAGTCGACACACAACCTAATCTCCCCGTTTTTCTTGCAGACTGGAACTAAGTTAGCCACCCAAGTTGAATGGCGCACAAGGAAGATTATCCTTGTAGAGAGTAGCTTCTAGACTTCCTTAAGGATCAATGGCTCAATCAAAGCATTGAGAGGGCATTGTTTTTGTCAAAATGGCTTAGCTTTAGGTTTCAGGGGAATTGTATGAGTCATTATAGTAGCATCAAATGTCTTTAGGTCTTCGTATCCCCAAGCAATTGCAGAAATATCTTTCTTAAGTTCCTTCAATATGTATTTCCTAATTGCTTCAGGGTAGGCCTTCCCTATGTAGACATCCTTTTTTGGGCCAGAATCAGGCAGGTTAACTGTTTCATATTCGCCTCCCTTTTCTTCAGTCGATATCTTCTCTCGAGCCCTTGGATCTAAGTCAAAAATTCTTTCCAAGGCCAACATTCCCTTGGGAATGTTATTAATCTTTAAGTTGAGAACTCCTTCTGTATCACATTCCTCAGGGCTCCAATCCTCTTGATCTTTGTTGGACTCATCAATAATTTTCCCTTCAAAAACATCTGAGCTTGCTAAGAAAGCAAAAATATGTCGGTCATCATCAAAGACTTGAAAGTTCTTAATATTATCAGGAACTGCAGGGGTGGAAATTAACTCTACTAAGAATTTCTTGAGCTTGGAGCCTCGCAGAGGTTCCAGGGTGCTTACAACAACATCCAATGAATCAGCTACCTGGTTTTCTTTAGGGATTAACCTAATCCCAAAGGCATCAAAGTCCTCAATCAGGTTCCACACCCGATTCCTGTAAGCTTGCCAGCCTTATGTTGTAATATGTGTATTGGCTACATACTTGCTTGATAACAACTTCTGAATCTCCTTTGACCATCAGGGTTGTGACTTTCTTCTTATGTGCAAGCATTAGTCCCTGTTCTAGAGCTTCATACTTTGCTATGTTGTTAGTACACCCAAATTGCAACCTGTAAGAAGCAAAGAATGTTTTCCCTTTCAGGCTGGTTAGTTCAATCCCAACACTATAGCTTGATTTAGATTTAGATCCATCAAAGGTGAGGGTCCATAGCTGATCACAAACTGGGGTTGATCCTTTTGAATTTATCGTGGGTGTTCAGATAGAATGAGCCATAGGTAGGGCTATTTGATCTTTTGCATCAAATGTGAAGGGGAGGTGTTGAACAAGTTCCTATGGTGTAATTTCTAATCCTTGGTTAGTTATATCATCCAATCTGTGGCTACCCTTTAGACAATCCTTTGTGCTTTTGGTTAACCTCTCAATTTCTGACATACTTGTGAGTGCAGGAATGTCGAGCAAGCCTTGGGGTTGTTCCACATGAGTATGTTGGTTAAGACATGTGACTAAGGCTAGTTCAATTTGGGAAGGAATTTCTTTTGGAAGTATCCTAGCCTTGGTTAGCATTGTTGCTTCCTTGGCTTCAAATGAGATGCAGCCTGCAATGGTCTCAGGCTGGCTTGTGCTAGCTTCTTCAACTTTGGACACATGATTCAAAATGTCAATGCAGGGTTGACAAGTCAGTTCAGAATGGTTTTGGTAATGTACCCTGCACTAGTTAGGGAGCAGGAGACTTTGCAGATCTACATCTTCTCCTATGACCAATTGATCTTGCTGCAATTTATTGATCAATTCTTGCTGATTTTCATCAATCATAAGATCAGGAGACTTAGGTATTGGTAGTTCTTTAGGATCAAAAACAAAAAAGGTTAAAGCTTCTTCTCTTTTGTACACCCCTATCCTAGTTTCAAAATAGGCTACCTCATTGGGACAATCATAGTAAGTAATAATATGCTTGAGGCAGGGCTCACTCTCAATCCTAATTTGAGTTGGAATCCCTCTCCATGGTAGCCACATATGTGAAAAGTCAAGGGAGAGATAACCCCCCTATACCTTTCATCAAATCTCTACTTAATAGCATACCATAGGTCTCAGGAATGTCTGCCACTTGAACATCTATGTTGGTTTGAATCCTAGGGTCTGATCCTACTTGGACATGTACATTTTTCAACTCTCTAACTACGTCAACTTCTATTTTATCAAGTTGGATGACCTTCTTGTTAGTTTGGAAAGGGTCCACTCCCAATTTCTTACATATAGAATATGGCATGACATTGCCCGAAGCCCCTGAATCCAACAAACAGTCATGTAGATTGTTTCCACAAACCCTCAAACTTAAGAAAAATGGTGGAGTACCTACCTTATTTCTATACAAGGCTGCATTCATGTCTGCAATAGGTGCAACCTAGCTTTTTCCTTTTGACTTATCAGCTAGTTCTAAAGCTTTCAACACTATCTCCCTTTGAGCAGGGCACCACTTTAAGATGTCAAATAATGACAAAGAAGTTTTTTGTCTTTGCATCTCAGAAACAACGTCAAATTCTATATTATAACTTGATTTACTTTTGAACATGGCAGAGGAATTACCCTTATTATGGAAGTCAGGTGGGCCTTTTGGTGGAGGAGGATTATTATTAGCACCTTGATTTGGAGGCACCATGTGATTAGGGGGTGCTGATGTGATGAATGGCCCCTTTGATTTCTCAGGAAGTGTCCTCCTTTCATTTGAAAGGCTTGGGCATCATATGAATCTTCCTCTGGTTCATTCTCCTCTTGCCTTGGGAATGATGGTTCCTCCTCAAAGAGGTCATAAGCCATTGCAGTGTCCACTGAGTCACCTCCTTTTTTTAAATTCCCCTGGAAGGTGTGGGCATCTTCGTGTGCCATCTTGACAACTTTATCCATCTAAGGGAAGTTCACCTTAGAATGGGTTGTTGTATCATGTAGCCTGCACCAATTGGTCATGAAGTTGAGGTGAACCATGTTTGCAATATGTGCCCTCTCCTCATTTGTTTGATAGTTATGAGAATCTCCCCCATTATTAGGCCCTATGTTCCATTGTTTGTTGTTGTTTGGCCTTTGATTATACCCTCTATTTTGATTCTAATAGCCCTGATTAGAGGAATTTTGGCCCTAATAACTCCTTTGGTTGTAATTGTTGTTATTCTAATAAGTACCCTGACTGTTGTTGTTTTGACTGGGATAATTACCTTGGTTTTGGGAGGGGTTCAATCAAAGCTGAGCCATGTCATTGGTAACTTGAGACAGAGTTTTCTTCAAGGTCTCCACCTCATTAGTAAGTTGGACCATCTTTTCACTTTCCATACTCTTGACAACAAGTGGCTGATCAACATGACTGGGAGTTCCAATTTGGTTATGATAACCATGGGAGCTTGGAGGAAGCTGTGATTGTTGAAAAAGATCAGAAGTTCCAGTAGCAAAGAATGGGACAGGAGGTTGGGTTTGCAATTCAAACATAGGCCCATAATGGGAAGGAGACATTCCCGAGACAATATTGAATAGAGGGGTTGGGATATGCATATGATATCCCATTGAAGGGAAACCTCCTCCCAGGCCTCCTTGTTGAGAACTGATTTGTTGCTACAGCTTGATAGTTAGATGATAATCTTTGGATAGAGAGTCAATATTAGCTGGTTGATAATTTCTTTGCAAGAACAAGCCAAGCAAGGGGTCTATAACTCTAAAGTAAGCTTGGATGGCACTATTCTCAGTGACTAGATAGGGATCTTGCAATCTCTTATACATTCGTTGGAACCTAGTATTGAATAAAGGAAAGGGTTTACCTGGTTCCTTTCTGATGGTAGTGAATTGGTGGTATAAAAGGGATGGATCCACATAAACCCTGAACTGATTGATGAAATCATTTTTTAGAGGTGTCCAGGTCAGAATAGAACATTGAGGGAGATTAAGGTACCAATTGTATGCCATATCCCCTAAGGAATATGGGAACAACCTATAGACTACATCATGGTGGGCTATCTAAGCTCTAGTACAAGCATCCTTAAAAGCTTGTATGTGCTCTTTAGCACTCCTTGATTCACCATGAATGTACTTAGGATAAAATTTCTCAAGGTTCTTAGGCAGGTCATGAAAACCTCTAGGGATAGTCCCCAATGGAGAGGGATTATTTTGAAAAAATGCCATTGGTGGTGGTGGTGGTGGTTGAGCCAGCTGTTGTATGGGTTGAACTAGTTGTGATGGTAGTTGAGACAGATTTGATGGTGGATTAATGGGTACCCACTGAGGTATTGGTGAAAAGCCTGGTGGAGTGAGCAGAGTTTATAAGGGTGGTATGCTAATTGCCCCATTTTTGCGAAACTTGTGTCTTATTGGGGTCTTGAGTTCTATCAAAGGTGATGGATTTTCAGCTGATCGAAGAACTCTGTGGGGCCTTTCTAGAGAGGAAAACCCAACTTTATCCATTTTTCCCTTCTAGGCCCTCCTTCTAGCACCAGTTCTTGTTGATGGTGCTTTTGGAACAGCAACAGGCAAACAGAGTATGGCTACTTTGTTTCTCTTGAAAGAGAAAGATGATCACATGGATACATTAGCTCCCAAGGTCTATGTAGTTGGTTCTCAACTATGCTAATGTTGCTCAATTGGTCAATGTAATAGTAATATTCAAGGGGCCTACTGGTGTTGAGCTTCAAGATCGTTCTAAGATCAAGCATGAAATGAAAACATAATTTAACTAGGGTTTTTAAAGAAATATAAAAAGATATATCAGGGTTTTGGAACAAAAGTGAATGATGATTCATCCAATGTTAACCAGACTTGTTAGCTTCAAGGAACTGTAAACTAAAACTGAAGAACAAGATTAACTTGTGATTAACACACAGTTATATTCATTCCTAGTGTTGATTCGATAGCAGATTGCAATTCATCTATTTAAACAAAACATAAAATAACATTTCATTCCTTGAAGACTTCACAAATCAAATGATTAACTCAAGAAAAACACCATTCTGGAACACAAGATGAAATAGAATTTAATCTGGTTGCTTCTACTGTTGGTGAAATAGATAAGCAACATTTACAAAGCTGGCACAATCACTAGTGTACAGATAATCTATGATTTCAAATTGTTTCCATTTACACTAAGGAAATTGAAAGGTACATTAGTCTATTCTGAACCTGAATCTAAATCCTAACAAAAAAGATAGAAGAAACTCCTATTACAAAGAATCAAGAGGCAACTCCATCTCCTTCTATTAACTTACTAATTCCTAGATTTTCTTCTAATTGTCTATTCTAACTCTAACTGTCTAACCTTAGAAATTCCCTAAAAGTTCTAACTTTTTACAAAGAGGCAAGAATGCCTTATATATAGAATGTACCGAAATAATGTGTTGTCCATGCTGATGAAGGATTTCCATCCTCAGGAGAAGCCTTTTTAGATCTTTTTGATAGCCGCAACATTAACTCTCTTGTTTTCGTGTCCACCTTCGAACTCTGTTGAGGTTGCCTTGAATGCTTAGAAAATCTCCATCAATATTGATCTACCTCCTTGTCAGTAGTCACTACAGCTATCCCTATGAGTTATAGTTTCTTCTTCCCTTTGGCTTCCTTTTTGTTCTGGACTTCTTTGTACGTTGACAGTCCTCTAGAAGCACCATCAGGCCTCCTTGCAGATCTGAACACCATCACCCGAGTTGATCCATCGTCATATGTTCTCAGAAGCAATCCATCTTGCCTACATTCTGTTAGTCTTTTCCACAGGGGTAGTCAATCGGTCAATAGGACCAATGAGTCACTCTTTTGGCTCCTTCTAATTGGTCGGGCATATTTCGAAGTGAGCTCCTCAGGCAGTCAAAGGTGGTCTGATCAACATCACATGTCGGTGAGACACCATTGGTGTCTCCCCGATACGATTTCATCCCCTAGCAGCTATCGACGTGACCTAAGATAGTTGGTATGACCCTTTGGTGAGCTGGAGAAGTCATACCAAGCCCATAAAGATCATTGGAAATACCATCGCTAGTCGGTGAGACATTATAGCGAACTTCAGGATCCTTCAGCAATCACATTTTTCATTTCAAGGATACCATCGCTTATCGTTGTGACCTCATGGTGAAGTCTTCCTTATCTCCCAGTGGGTTCCCCTTGACAACCTTCTCCTGCCGCTGAGACATCATCAGGTTGGCAAGACATCTTTTTGAACCCAATCCATTTGTAGAGAGTCCCTTCGAGTTGCTTTTATTTCCCTGAGCTTACTTGTTCTTTTGGTATGACCTCCTTTCCTCGCCATGACCTTATGGCGATGGCACGATCCTTGGTCGAGCTCAATTTCTTCCAGTGGGGTCCCTTTTACTTTGGTGTGACCATTTTGAGTTGGCAAGAGATTACACCAAACCCTAGGTCTTTCAGCAATCCTCTTCATTTCGGGGAGATGAGATCCTCTCTTCAAGACATTTCAGTGATACTTTCTTCCTTTAGGGGATACCCAACCAGGTCAAGGAGACTCTTGCCAATTTCCCTCTCCCCCAAGCTCGCTTGATTCTGTCGCCAAGACATTTCAGGATCGTCGAGACTTCTTAGCGAGCTCCAACTCCTACGCCAATGCCACTTCATTTCGTTGAGACTTCTTCCTATCTGCGAGACTTCTGGTGATACCACTTCCGTGTCACCAAGACTTTAGCACTTTGGCCAGAATTTATGCCAATGACACAACCTTTTGCTGAACTTTCATTTTAGGGAAACCCCTCTATAGTCCTACCAATGTGTAATTCTTCGGTTGCACATGTGTCGCTGTAACCTTCCTGTGTCGGGGAGATGTCCTATAGATTCCCTATGTTTCACTGAGGTCTCTCCATAAGCACCTTTGGTCACCATGAGAATCTTGTTCTCTCCCCGAAGAAGTAGCATATCGGTATGGCATTTTGTGTCGGCAAGACTACAAGACCTCATGCTGATAAACCCCTCTCGTACTTTGTCGGTGAGACCCAATGTGTTCACCGAGACTTCTTGCTGAATAGAAAAGTCTCCCACGAAGATGTGAATTTTCTATTTGGTGGTCGGTGAGACTTAAGGCATTAAATAAGACCATTTACCGAGGAGGGTGGCTCCCGCCAAAGTGTATGCTTGTTTGCACTAGTCTGTGAGACATAAGGAGTTTGCCGAGACCTTCTCTAAAAGGAAACCTCACACCGACAAGAAGCCCTTAGTCACCGAAACTCTGACTGATGTCTTGCCGATTGATGCCTACACATGAATTCCACTCATTGTGATATCCTCAGGGTCTTGCCAACCTTTGCCTTAGCTGATTTTTATGACCAATTGGATTGGGGAATGCATTCCAGCTGAGCCCCCTTGGAAAATATCATCAAGTGTAGGAACCAATCCTGCAAAATAAAGGTTTGCATTAGTCCTCAGAAGAAAATAAGACATATTATAATAAATCCACCATTGCTTATAATTATTTTATTGAATTCCTAGCAAGAAGAAAACCAACTTAGGCAGAGATAGAACCAAAATTAAATCAGATAGATCAAAAGTCAAAATTAGGAGGAAAACAAAATAATTTTAAAGAGGAAAGCAAGTGACCAAAATAAAAAAGAAACTAGAAAGAGAAAGGGGGGCCCATTCATTTCAAACTCAAAATGGGGGTGCTTATGCAAGGCATAACAATATGTACATACATACTTACAAAATTAAGCATACTATATGTACTTCTATGTATCAAATCAATATTTTATATATTTTGTTTGTTAAATGTGCATGTTTTCCTACTTTGAAACTTTATGTCTGATTGTATAATCACTAAATATCATGTATACATTATTGTTAAATCAATTATATCCTTAAGACATTATATTATGACCCCTTAATGCATCCCCTTAAGAAATTATATTATGACCCCTTAAGACATCCCCTTTAGACTTATTATGACCCCTTTAGACATCCCCTTAAGACCCCTTAAAACATCCTTTTAAGATGTTCTATTATGACCCCTTTAGACATACCCTTAAGACCCCATAAGAAATCCCCTTAAGACCCCTTAAAACATCCCTTTAAGATGTTCTATTATGACCCCTTTAGACATCCCCTTGCGACCCCTTAAGACATCCCCTTAATTAAGATGTTCTATTTTGACCCCTTTAGACATCCCCTTAAGACCCCTTAAGACATTCTACTATGACCCCTTTAGACATCCCCTTAAGACCCCTTAAGTCATCCCCTTAAGATGTATTATAACCCCTTAAGACATCTCCTTAAGACATTCTATTATGACCCCTTTAGACATCCCCTTAAGACATCATTATTTGTTTTGACAACTTATAAATTAGTGTTAGATGTTATTATTTATAGAATTTATTAATGCTTTTATTCTCTAATCTTCTATGGTATTGTTTATTTCTTAAAATTTTATCCTTTTCTTGTATATAAATAGATTACTTTTATTTGTAAATTATGATTTATTGACTAATTATTGATTGATGTGAATTGAATAAGTTCATTGAGTAATTATTGCTATTTATTGAATGTACATATCATGTATACCATGTATGAAATCACTAAATTTGTAAAGTATAAATATTAAAATGTCCTATATTAATATCATCTAAATTTCACATTAATGTCCTCTATTAATGTCTTGACTATGAACATAAAATGCATAAATGTACATGTGTAAATTAAAATTTTAAACAATAATAAACTCCATAATTTATGTAACATATTAAGTGCATGAAACAAATATATTAAGCACATGAAATAAAGTCCAGAGTACAACCTGTGAACTAAAGTCCAACTAAGTACTTGAGCCATGAAATATAATGTCCAACAGAGTACATGAGAAACAAGAAATATAGTCCATGAAATAAACAAATATAACACATAAAATCACATGTTTCTAGGTCATGTATTGTCTCTATAATCAAGAGACCTCTTCACACCATGCAGACTATGTGGATGACCTAAAACACTCTATACAAGAGAAAGATGAAATCAGATGTAAGACAATGAAAAATGATTTAATGACAATTTAATTTATAATCCATCATAAAATTAAATTGCCATCATACTATGTCAGGATGCTCTGGTGCACCTGAAGCAACCTCTAAATGCTCTAAATCAATCTACATAAACAAGACAAAGAAATTTGAAATTAGATGTACAACTCTACAATCAATTTTTTTTTAATTCAATTTAATTTATAATTTATCATATTTTAATTGTACCATATTATGTGGTTGTGCACTAGGCTATTCTCCAGGACCTATTTGTACATGCTCAACTACAAGATGTGTCTCATGCTATAAAAGAAAAAGAATATGTAACAAATCTCATATTATGTATATCTTCAATCTAAAATTTATAATTGACTTTAAATATAATAAAAAAATTAAATTACCATTTGATTTGGAGCTTGCTCTACATGTCCTCCTGGTGGTGTAAATATGTCTGGGTCAGGGCTAAAAGTTGCACTAACAAAGTCCTACAAGATCAAAATTAAAGCATGTACAATTGAATTAGGTTAATATATATATATATTCAAGTTTGCACATTTTGTGTAGAAATTTTTGTAAACAACCTGGAAATCAGTGGCCTCATGAGTAGTTACAACATCAAATGTTTACCCGATGCTCATTCTTATTGTGGTATCAACCTAGACATACATGTACATAGACATTTAATGCTTATAATATTTACAAGTGTACATGCATGCATTTCATATATCTGAATTCAAAACTCATAAAATTGTAACTATACTAATGTAAACTTTAAACAAATTTACAATATGAATGTACCTGCCCCTGATCTATGACACCCGATAGTCGAGGATTGCTTGAAAATCCCTCAGGAGGAATCGACGTGGATGTTGATTGACTCACCTAAACCAACATAAATATTTCAAACATATATGTGATTCAATTATAAATTTAAAACTCAAGTTAAATTTATGATTTCATATATAATTTTCAAAATTGAAATCAAAATACCCCATAAAGGTTGCCAAGTATGACCGGTGCCGATGTATGTACTCGTGGAATAGATGATTGCCCCATCATTAGTGTCATATGTACACCAAACAATTTCATTGTTAAAATGTATTGAAATTTTTTCTTTGATATATACATCCATCAAAATTCTTATAAAATGAATGTACATCTAGATGCATATTTATACCTATGTCGCAGTGTCCTCAGGGTGATGGTCTATTATAAGAAACTCTACAAATGAATTGATGCGACCAGATGAACCACCAAAATCTCCCCGTCCACCTGAACTAGGTGTGGCTTGATCAAGTCCATAGCATACTTGATGACAACTAGTACATATATGGGGGACAGGCCTTGACACTCCTAGAGCGGTACTCAAACTAGCTCCATAAAATAATCCTCCATCATCATCGTCTCTATGCTCCCCACCCACTATCACATAAGCATGTTGATCAAGGTCTCCTGCAAGTGTACTAAGGGAACCTAATGTTGAGACCAAAGCTCGATGATGTATAGGTGTGAGAATGGGAGGATCGGGAGCAACAACAAGGGGTTGCGCACGCACAGGGCATTGGGGATCAACCCTTCCCCCTAACCTCTATTGTGGCATGCCACCACCAACACCCTGAAATGATTTAAAATCAAAATAATTGGGCTTTTGCCCCCAAAAAAACTCTACATACAACTTTCTCAAAAAATACAATTGGCACTCCCAATTAACATTTGGAGGACTATCAAAAACCATATACCATCGATCCCAAAAATATGCACTCATCTACAGATGTATGCACCACCTCATGGATATTCTAGATTTGTTGGGTGGAATGGGTTCTCGAGTAACGGGGTCAAGAAAGTAGGGGGCTAGATGGGCTTTCGTTATTTTAAGGTCTAATATTTGTTTGTAAGAGAAACCATCAGAAAAAAATTGTCTCATTTGTTTTCTCTCTCGTCGATGCCTATCAAGATCATAATTGATCATCCTAATGGGATCAACAACATTTTTCATTGCAGATGCAAAACGTCTCGCATGTGGAGGAATCAATGCTTGACTTTGCATAACATTGATTTCATTTTGCAAGGATGCAACTTGATCATTTATACGTGCTCTCAAGTGAGCCTCGTTAGATGTGATAGGTGTTGGATGTGGCATATTAGGTGGAGGGGGAGGTGGAGGTGGAGGTGGAGGTGGAGGGGGAGGGGGAGGGGGAGGGGGAGGTGGATGTGGCTATGGCTGAGGTGGTGGATTGTTGATATCATCAATGTTAAAATCATCCATGATATTCTTGATATAAATTTTCACCTGCATTAAATCATACAAAATAGAATGTGAATGTACATATATTAAGATCATATATTTAATTGAAATAGGATGAGCAACATATATATTAAGATCATATATTTAATTGAAATGCACATATATATACATTGATTGTTCAACTTGAGCATGTCCATACAAAATTCAAAATTTAAGAACTATATATGCAAATTTTTAATGCATGCACATACATACTAAACAGTAAACTTGAAACATTCACAAAATCTCATTTTATGTCTAACACACACACATATATATATTACAATTTTTCAGTAGGATAAATCATGATCTAGTACATAGTCATAAAATATATACTATTATATATTATTCATTATAAGTTCATAAATTCCAAAAAAAATCATAAATCCATGTCACTAAAAATATCCATCTAGAACCAAAATCATAAATTCATGTCACTAAAAATATCCATCCAACCAAATTTATAAATTCATCACACAAAATATCCATCGTTCACCAAACTCATAAATTCATAACTATTTAAGATCATTGTCTTAATTTAGATACTATTGTGGCTCTCTACTGCATCTCTTCATTTATTTGTGTTTTTCTTTTTAGAATTGGAAATTCTCCTCTCCTCTAGCCATTGTCGATGCTCATCTAAGATCCCATCAATAACCCTGACAACATCAACAAGGCTTTGCATCCTAGATGCAAACATCCTCACAGGAGGCACAACACATTCTTCATTTTGAATAATGTTGATTTGATCTTGGATGGTTCTAAAATTTGCATTTATTTGTGCTTGCAAACAAGCATGTTCATTGATTTCAGGTGGTGGAGGTGGGGGGTTATGAGGTGGAGTGGGTGGAGGTGGAGGAGAAGGTGGTGGAGATGGATGGTGTGGAGGTGGATTGTGAATATGATTGAATGGATCCATGTGATCTTTAAGATATGAGTGAACCTACATTAGATTTGTAATTTCAAGATGTAAGATACATGTTTAGGAAACACCTTCAAACCATTCAATATAAAAGGCCTTAAATAATTGAATACAAATGATAAAATACGTAAGCCTCATTTATGTGGAAGGGACATGCTACTTGAATGAAAATACAATTAACTATTAATATTAATAAGCTTGCATGATCTTATTATTGTTAAATTTGGTTGCCTTGGGCAACTTTGATCACCAAATTTTAAGAACTTCTTTGATCCCCTTAAGAAATGTCATATTGGGACCCCTTAAGAAATCGAATTACAATTTAGGGTGACAGGATGGCTTAAGGGGATCTATGTCTAGTGAGGTCCTAGGAGAAAATGACATGGATCAAGTGAATAAAATTTGGTTAAGTTGCCCAAGGCAACCCAATGTCATTAAGAGCCTTTAAAGAAAAAATGATGGCTTTAGGGTTTAGGGTTTAGACTTTAGAGTTTAGGGTTTAGGGTAATAGGATAGGTTAAGGGGATCTACATGTAGTAATATCCTAGGAAAAAATTACAAGGCATAAGGGAATGCAATTTGGTGGAGTTGCCTAAGGAAACCAAATTTCATTAAGAGCCTAAGAAAAAATGATGGCTTTAGGGTTTAGGGTTTAGAGTTTAGAGTTTAGGGTTTAGGGTAATAAGATAACTTAAGGGGATATATGTAGTAAGATCCTATGACAAAATTACATGGCATAAGGGAATGAAATTTGGTGGATTTTCCTAAGACAACCAAATTTCACTTTAAGGTGAGGTAGGACAAAATGAATGGTTTACTGTTTAGGGTTTAGATTTTAGAGTTTAGTGTTTAGGGTTTACAGAACTTAGGGTAAAGTTTTGGTGCCCCTTAGAATATAATGAACTTTCAAGTTAGTGAAGAACATTTTCTTGTGGAATAGTTGATTGAGATCTACTCTTGTTTCAACTGACCAACCTAGATCCTGAAATCTCATTCATATTATAATCTTGCATGATCTTATTATTGTTAAATTTGGTTGCCTTGGGCAACTTCACCAAATTTTAAGAACTTCTTCGATCCCCTTAAGAAATGTCATATTGGGACCCCTTAAGAAATCAATTTAAGATTTAGGGTGACAGGATGGCTTAAGGGGATCTACATCTAGTGAGGTCCTAGGAGAAAATGACATGGCTCAAGTGAATAAAATTTGGTGAAGTTACCCAAGGCAACCAAATTTCATTAACAACCTTAAATAAAAAATGATGGCTTTAGGGTTTAGGGTTTAGACTTTAGAGTTTAGGGTTTAGGGTAATATGATAGCTTAAGGGGATCTACATGTAGTAAGATCCTAGGAAAAAATTACATGGCATAAGGGAATGAAATTTGGCAGATTTTCATAAGACAAACAAATTTCAATTTAAGGTTAGGTAGGAAAAAATGAATGGTTTAGTGTTTAGGGTTTAGATTTTAGATTTTAGGGTTTAGGGTTTATAGAACTTAGGGTGAAGTTTTGGTGCCTCTTGGAATATAATGAACTTTCAAGTTAGTGAAGAACATTTTCTTGTGGAATAGCTGATTGAGATCTACTCTTGTTTCAACTGACCAACCTAGATCATTAAATCTCATTCATATTATAATTGTGCATGATCTTATTATTGTTAAATTTGGTTGCCTTGGGAAACTTCACCAAATTTTAATAACTTCTTTGATCCCCTTAAGAAATGTCATATTGGGACCCCTTAAGAAGTTGATTTACGATTTAGGGTGATAGGATGGCTTAAGGGGATCTACGTCTCGTGAGGTCCTAGGAGAAAATGACATGGCTCAAGTAAATAAATTTTGGTGAAGTTTCCCAAGGTAACCAAATTTCATTAAGAGCCTTTAAAGAAAAAATGATGGCTTTAGGGTTTAGGGTTTATGGTAATAGGATAGCTTAAGGGGATCTACATGTAGTAAGATCCTAGGACAAAATTTCATGGCATAAGGGAATGAAATTTGGTGGAGTTGCCTAAGGCAACCAAATTTCATTAAGAGCCTAAGAAAAAATGATGGCTTTAAGGTTTAGGGTTTAGAGTTTAGAGTTTAGGGTTTAGGGCAATAGGATAACTTAAGGGGATATGTGTAGTAAGATCTTATGAAAAAATTACATGGTAGAAGGGAATGAAATTTGGTGAATTTTCCTAAGACAACCAAATTTCACTTTAAGGTTAGGTAGGAAAAAATAAATGGTCTAGTGTTTAGGGTTTAGATTTTAGAGTTTAGTGTTTAGGGTTTATAGAACTTATGGTGAAGTTTTGGTGCCCCTTGGAATATAATGAACTTGCAAGTTAGTGAAGAACATTTTCTTGTGGAATAGTTGATTGAGATCTACTCTTGTTTTAACTGACCAACCTAGATCATGAAATATCATTCATGTTATAATCTTGCACAATCTCATTATTGCTAAATTTGGTTGCCTAGGGCAACTTCACCAAATTTTAAGAACTTTTTTGATCCCCTTAAGAAATGTCATATTGGGACCCCTTAAGAAATTGATTTACGATTTAGGGTGATGGGATGGCTTAAGGGGATCTAGATATCTAGTGAGGTCCAAATTTAGTCATACTATGGCCTCATTGGTTCCATCTAGCTCTGGGTCAAAAGTGTTTACCCCTCTAATAAAAAAAATTATCATGTTAAAAATGAATCAATCTAGATACATATCACAAAAATAACATACATCTATCAAAACAAGCAAAAATTTCCTCCTACATTAGAGGATATCATAATAAATGTGAAATATTTTAATAATTATACTTGTAATCACTTATTAATAAGTTATATCATACATAATTTTGATCACATAATAAATGAATAAATATACATATTTAGAAGATACAAAAATAAAAAGAGGCTACTCACATGGAACTTGATCCTTCTAGGAAGTGCCTAGATTGGTGTATTTTGTGTATGACTCTATGTAGGTGTTGGGACCTTCACCTCTCTCCTTGTATATTCCCAACAATCCCACTCACTCCCTCTATATAATTATTTCCTTTGTTATTATCTAGTTCTTTTAATCTTCCAAATTAACCTCTTATAAATTTATAGGAGCATAATATGAATCCTCCTCCTATCTCTATTGTAATAATAGCATAGTTCCTCCAACCTATCATCATGTACCTCCTCCCTTTCCCATGTAATAGGTGTACCTTAGGTGTTAAATGGTTCCATCTTGGTCTCCATAGTGATGCATTTCTATCCTTCCACATAAATCTATATAGTATCGAAATATAGGTAATTTTATGGTTATTGAATCTCTCTGAATTGCTAAAGAATCCATTATGATTGAGGATAGATGGATTATTATCTAGGATTACATCTTAAAAATCCTATAGAGGTCATGGTATGTGTTTCTTAATACATATATTCCCATACAAACCTCTTTCCATGTATTATGAACTCTCCTATATAATAGACACCTTGCTAGATTTAAATTTCATATGATGTATACCCAAGTGTTTCCAATTGGAATTGCTATAATTATACTTTTATGGTATTCTAGATATTCATAATAGTTTTGATAAATCTACCAAATAGATACATTCTTGACATTAAACCTACATAATTTTAGGTATGTCCAATGAAAGAAACTTTACCCATAACACTCACTTGCACTCTCGTATCTTGTGGATATAATAGAATAAAGTTTTCTTCCAATGATTTAGATCCCTAATGATCATGTCTAAGTGTGATAAAGAGTGATCATCCACTCTTCATAAAATTTTAGAAACAAAAGGGTTTTATATTATGTGTTCAAATAAGTGAAAACATTTCAAAAAGCTCTACTGAATGGTGACAACATAGGGTTTTTTAAGGAAACCAAATTTCATTTTAAGGTCCTAAGAAAAAAATCAAATGATTTAGTGTTGAGGGTTTAGATTTTATAGTTCAGGGTCTAGGGTTTAGAAAACTTAGGGTGAAGTTTGGGTGGCCCTTGGAATAATTTAGACTTACAAGTTAGTGCCAATTGGAATCGATTATACGTGCTAAGTAGATTTACGAATTTGCTAACTAAATTTGCAAACAAACATTGATAAACTTTATGAATTTTAACTAGATTCTTTAACATATTGTTTTCTAATCTAATTCTAATTTAACATTGAAACTAAAGTTTAACATATTGTTTTTTCCATGCAATGCAAATAAAATTTAAAACATTTAAGCAATGCAAATGATTTTTTTTGAGATCAAAATTACCTAGTTTTCAAAATCAAAATTATTTGTCTGATTTCAATTTAGGGTTTTAACAAAAAAAAATTGTTCCAATTCAATTTAGGGTTTCAATTTCTAAGCAATTACGGTTTTCAATACAACTTTTTCATTTCAGTTCAAACTAGGGTTTTCAAATTCATTTTTTTTCATTTGATTTGAATTCAGGGTTTCAAAAAGATTTATAAGGGTTTCTAAATGCAATTATTTTATTTCATTTCAATTTCTAGGGTTTTGAAATGCAATTATTTTTGTTTTGTTTCAAATAGGGTTTTCAAATTCAATATTTTTTTGTTTAACCAAACAATTTAGGTTTCAAAGTTAAATTTTGTTTGTAAAACACAATTCAAGGTTCATTTTTTCATTTCTATTAAAAATTATTTAGGTTTCATTGCATTTTTTTGTCTATTTTTACAATTACTCATTTCTGTTATAACAGGAAGAAAAATGCTCAAAATGTGAAATAAATTAAAAAAAACATGCTAAATTCACTTATTTTCTTCACAATTTCAATAAAAAATGGAAAAATGCAAAAAAAAAGGGTGTGGGCGAGTACCTAGAGCTGTTTGTGGGGGTCGTTGTCGCCTGTACTCAGGATCTCCTCTGCTACAAAATGAACTATGTTTTTCTTAAAAAAATAAATTGCATTATAAAATGGGATCCTGATTTCTACAAAACGGGATCCCGATTTTTATAAATCGGGATCCCGTTTTGTAGTAATCGGGATCTCGTTCCTTCTCCATTGGTTTGGGATCTTATAGGAAATAGGATCCCAATTTTTAAAAAGCAGTATCCTAATTCATATTTAGGCTCAGGATCCTGAACCTAAACGGGATCTTGACTGTTAAAAATCGGGATCCTAAAGCTAAACGGGATCCTGTTTATTAAAATCAGGATCTCGTTTTTGCCAAGCTAATTTCAATTTTTTGGTGAAGGAAAAAACTTCCACGTTTCATGGAATCAACTTTGTGCACTTACCCTTTCATCAAGATAAAAATAGATTTGTGTTTGTAAACTTAAGGCATTATGCAAGATAACATCATGAATTTTTTGTTGTCTATGGTTTGATTTTCTTGCACATTTATTGCTTTGCTAACTACCTTTAAGATTGGATATTACACACTCATCTGTAATCTCAAACAACTCACTCACTATCACTTGAAGATTCCTTTCATGAGCATCCTTCTATAAAATCAGACTATGCCCTATAGGATACCTACTTACAATAGGGGACTCATTATTTCATGTTGTTGTGGGTCTTAAGATCCTTCAACCTTATTGTCACTACTTCACAGTGCACAAGGTATTATTCACTATTCTCCCATATTTGATGAGTCTCAAAACATTGCTCAAACATGCAATCCACTACCTCCATTATATAATGGCTAAGAAGAAACATTGAACCTATGACTACAATTATTGCTTCATTTGGACAATCGTTCTTTGATTTCATTTTCCTTGTCTAACACTATCAATAGCATTTGAAAATCCCTTAACGTCAGCAAGGAGGTAAGGAAACTCACTATTAAAATATCCAGTTTACTATGCAAGGTTTGAGCTTTATTAACTTGTCACTGCTCAGCCTCTTTTTAACTATCAAACCTCAAATGACTGTCATTCTTCTTACAATAGATTACATTTACAAATTTCATTGAGCTACATATTATGTTCTTGCCATGACTAACTATCATAAATCATTGATATACCTTATAAGCCTTAGTTCTTATCATCCCTTTTGCCTTAAAAAGTTCTCTATTACATTCAAAGGAACTATCATAAGGTCTTAATCTCATACATAAGACTGATCATAGTCATATGAAGGTCATTGTCACTCTAATATGTTGCATTTAATCATGGTGAAGAATGAACTACCTTCATCTCTTTGATTGTGGTCTATAAAGCTACCTCTTAAATGATTAATACTATGACTATGCATTTAATACCAAGCGTTGCCATATTGTTTTCATGTATTTAATACCTCTACCTTCTCAAGCATAAAATCATGTTAAACTTCACCATTCACATTTACTGCATCTTGAATCATGAATGATGGGTTGCTTACCACTACGACTACATCTTCTGGCTAGAATGCTACAAGCTAATGAAACATACCCTAGACTTTAAACATTATTATCTCCTCTTTGTCTCCATGGAAGCTATCTTGTCATTAATGATAAGGACTACAAAACTAGTGAAAAATAATTCCTTAGTCCCTTGCATAGGTTGGATATGCCATAGAAGTTTGGTATAGGGTTAAAATTGTGCTATCACAATCATGCAAGAAATACTTGTCACTACCTCTTCCACTTCACTACTACCTTTAAAACCTTGTCACTATGGTTTTCATGCCAAAGAAACTTGAATGAAAACATTGGTTTTCTTGTCCAAGTCCTTGAAGTTTTTTACTACAATAATGAAAATATTGCCACTTAGAAGCATCAAGCTCTTGATGGACTACTATTGGTAAAACTTGATTTGCATTATGTAGAAAATAAAACCACCATACCTTGATGCAACACTTCTCACTTTTGTTGTTTCTTTGAAGCCCTAGGCTATCCAAGATCATGTGATTCAAAAACCCTACTCAATGATTAAATTAGCACAGGTTTAAAGCACGGAAACTATCTTGACCTACCACTACTTCATTTCTTTCAACACAGAGATCTGAAAGACATCCTTCACAAGGAATATGCATTCTCAAAAATATCATTCAAATTTTAGCTTGAGTATGGAAGGGACATAGCCTCTAAATAGAAAACAACCTCTTCACAATGCAAGCAATGAAGAAAAGAATGTTGGACATTGTTTTCTTAGAAACATGAAGATGAGGAAAACCAATCTTGGTGAGAGACATTCATGAAAATGGAGTTGAAGAATGGTGTAAACTTCTACAAAAAATGAGCATTGCATGAAAACCAAGTTCTTTCCCTTTTCAAGTTAGTAGTTTTCTTCATGATCCCAAGCCTTTTTTTCTTTTTTCTTTATCAAAATCAAGAAAACAAATCATTTCCCCACCATTGCTACAATTGAGAAATTATTGTTGGGATGCAAATATTTCCTCTACTGTCTTTTTGTTAGTTTGAAAGCTGAGAGCCTCACAAAGGAATGTAAGCTTGAAATGATATATTTATTACAAAAACTACTTCATCTAGTTCTCATTGGATAAACATTAATGAATGAGATTGCCATGTATGAAGAGGATTAGGATTTGAAACTTGATCCTTTTTTCAGATGTTTGATGGAGAATAAAGGACTTCTTCAAGTAGAATAACTTTAGGACACAAGGATATTAGTAATGTAGTATAACTTTAGAACTTGTTTGAATGAGTAGTGGCAGTTCTTGATCCCCTCTAAGAGATTTTCATGAGAGAATATTTAGTTAACTACACCAAGACATCGGTTGAGATTATCAAGGAGTTTCAATGAGAGAAATCAACATGTTTAAATTCCCTTCTACACCTACAAGACAGTGAAGCTAACTGAAGCATTGAAGAAGTAGTTATACATTGTTCTCCTTTTAAAGACATGTTCCTTGTTTCTATCACATAATTAGTTACATTTCTCTTATAGCTTGTTGTAATCAAGCAGAAGATGGGGAGAATCTAGACTTTTGGTATCAATTTTTGCATATCATTCAAATTTATAACATATGCTTGAGCCTTCACAATCAATAAAACAACTGATTATTACCTTTGTCTTGTATGGTTCCATTGTGTGTTCTTAAAGAATTGTAGGTTTCTCTTGTGGATATCAGTTCCTTTCACAACTACACCTTTCTCCTCCTAACTTTTGCAATAGTATTTGATGAGTTTGTGTGAATGCAGGTCAATCCTTGATGTTGTTTTGTGCTTGATGAGTAGGTCCAGGGTTTCTCCTATTATTTGTGCATCACCTTTTTTGTACTTTTAGTCACTTCTCCCTCCATTTCCATGATGTGAACCTTGTTTATATTATTGAGAAGAATTTTTTAGTGGTTTTTTTTATGTAGAATATGGATATCTTGAAAGATTATATCATAAGATAAATTTGGGTTGTGGGTATGTTCAGGATCATGATGGGCCAAAAAGTGGCAATATGATGGGTATGTGTAGGGTATGTGGCTGATGATTTTTTTTTACCCAAAATTGATGAAATGAAAGGGGCTTTTAAAGGAGATTCTCAACTTTCCACCAATATAAATTATGATTTACTTTGAATTTAATAAATAATTATTATTCATTTTCTATTTGAATTAAGACTAAAGTTTTGATTGATAAGCTGATTGAAAAACATCTATAGCTTTCAAACGGTATCACATTTTTTGAATCCAAGATATGCGTCACATTCTATGCTTCACATACTATAGAACAAAAAAAATGAATTTCATGAATTTTTGACCAAGTTTAAGGTGGTCAGACATACGAGTTTTTATATTTTTTAAAAGTTGTAATAAAAAATTCATAATTAATTATTTAGTTGGAAAAAAATTACAAAAAAATATGCATCACATCAAGACATGAGTCCTCTACTTATTTATAACATCTTATAAAAAAATATTATCATTTTATCATGGTTAGGGTGGTAAAAAAAAACACCTACTTCTAATTTTTTCCTTGAAATTTAAGTACCACTATATTGAAATTTCAAATTTTCACCAAATAGATTTAAAAACCTAGTAGTTTAGAAACTACATCCAATTTTCTATAGATTCTATTCTTACATATTTTTGAAATAATATAAATAGCCTATTCAAATTTTTATGTCAAGTGTCCTAACTCTGATTTTTTTGTATTTTTCACCACTTAAGGGCCTATTTTTTCCATTATGATCCTGCACATACCCTTGTCTTTGATACTCATAAATAGTTTTTAAAAATAATATTTTTATCTTGTACAGGTTTCATTACCACTGGGTATTAAAAAGATTGTTTGTGGGATATGGGGTTAGCCTTACTTCCTATGTAGTATGTATCCTTTCTATATAAGGTTAGAAGGGATATTGTTTATCCTCTGAATATATGGGTGAATCAATGGGCGGGTGCATGAAGTTGGGTACCAATTTTCTGGCCCCTTTTCAAAAAAGTTTTAAGAAATGCACCGGTGTTATAACTCGAGCACGCTATAATGTGCTCGCGTTATTTTGTGTTAAAAAAAAAGAAAAAAGTGAAATTACTTGCCTTGGAATACCAACCCAAAGGCTTGGAGGGCATTCCCAACAAGGCCAAAGACGTGTTTTTGCAAATTCTACAATTTTTCACATAATCGGTCCGTGCTCACCATCAAGATTGCATCTAGTTCAATATCGACAAAATTGAAAACATGGGTAAAGTTAGGTTCTCTCTTGGCTATCCAATGATGTATTTTTTTTCACTTTTTGACAATTTTAAGCCTTTCATCAATAATTTCTTTTGTTTGTATGTCTATTTTTTGCCAAAAAGTAGTGTTTGGTGTTTTTTTTGTTATAAATTAACCGTTCATCAAAATTTCAAATAAATTACATTTTTAGAAACTAGACTCTATTCTAAAAATTTAAAGAAAAAAAAGAAAAAAAAAATCAATCATTTTCCAAATTTTGTAGGGGGAGCACGGCCAAAATTCCGCTTTTCAGGAAGTGCCCACTTAGAAAATTAGTAAAAAATCAAATATTCATTAAAAAATTATCAAAAAAATTGTACATCAACTAGATACTGTTAGCTAACTTCTAACCATAGCGATTTTAAAAATACTACAAAAATGTTCACCGTGCTCAGGTCATACAAGAGTTGCTATGTTATGTTTTTCTGACAAAAACAACACCAATTTGTGTACATCCCTCTTTTGAACCCCTTAATCTCAACCATTTTCAAAATAAATTAGTATTTTAGAAAGTAGACTTAGAGTAATTTGATCCTTGTTTTTGTTCTATCTCAAAATTTTGAGTGTAACTATCCTCAATTTCACATCCAAGGTCAGCATTTCTTGATGTCAGAAAAAAAGTGGCCACTTAAGCCCCCTTTTTGGGAACCATCTTGGTGCACTTACCCCAACATCAATATTTATATAATATAGCTAACCATGGCTCATTTTTATAGAATATATAGAATTTTGAGGTTTGAAAAAGGTTGATTATGTTTATTTTCTGGCATTGCATTTAATTCCCTTATTTTAAATACCTAAATAGGTTCCTATCTACATAACTGAAATAACTCCCAAGAACTTGAGAGGAGAAAACACAAATACAAATCAGGTCAGAGTCTTTAATCTACCTTATCCTTTTGTTAGTAGATAGGTGAGAACATGATTAAAATAGATAGAATTATGTTATTAAATAACTTGCATAATAGAAGAATATGATATGAAATATGTTGCAAGTACTTGATAGTAACTGAGAATAACAAGCCACTTCGAGGGGGAAAACCTCCAAATATCTCTAATGAGAACACACTTCACAACTTGATGATGAAATAATCCTCACAACCTCCTATATATACCTATTTATGCCTAGGATATCACCTAGGCTAACTTAAACACACCTATATAAGTCTTAGGTTGACCTAAACAACTACATAACAATATACTAATGATAATATGACTTAATAGAGAGTTAAGATAGCCACAAGTTGACTATTCATAACCCGTTGCACACTAATATTAAGGGCATAGCATGCCCCCCTTCTTCAAAGAAGCATTGTCCTCAATGCTGATCAAGTTTGGATTCTTTTGAATGAACTCCTCATCCTCCCATGTGGCATCTTCAACTAGTAAATTCTTCCATTGGATGAGATACTTAGTGAGAGTTCCATTCCTTAGCTTCTTTGTGCGTGTTTGACGAATGCACTCTAGTTCCAAAATGATTCCTCCTTCTTCATCAATCTCTGGTAGTGTTGTTTGAGTGGGAATATTATGCCCAATGACCTTCAAACATGAAACATGAAAAAATGGATGTATCTTTGTTGTTGGTGGCAACTCTAGCTTGTAGGAAACACTACTAATATTTTGCATGATTTGGTATGGACCATAATACCTTGGAGACAAATTATTATTCTTTTTTTGTTGCTTTAGTGATATTTTCTTATAAGGTTGCAATCTGAAGAAAACCCAATCCCCAACTTCAAAACTTCTTTCACTACAATGTTGGTCTTCCTGTTGTTTCATTCAATTTTGTGCCATGGCTAAATTTTCCTTGAGTCCTGAAAGTACTTGTTGTTGATGAAGCAAGTGGTCTTCTACTACCTAAACTCTTGGTGACACCTTTATTGATGATGTGATGGAAGGAGGATGATATCCATAAAGTTCCAAAAATGAAGACATTTTTGATGAGCTATGAAAAGAAGTGTTATACCACCATTCTGCAAGTGGTAGCCAATCTACCCATTAAGACTATTTCTCTGAAGTGGAACAGCGTAGATATCCTTCCAAACACTTATTAACAACCTTAGTTTTCCCATTTGATTGAGGGTGGTATGAAGAGCTATGAGCCAATTGAGTACCCAAACATGAGAATAAATCTTTCCAAAAGTGACTAGTGAAGATAGGATCACAATCACTAACAATAACCTTAGGTGTACCATGTAGCTTTTGGATATTCTCTAAAAAAGCTTTTGCCACTGCACTTGTTGTAAAAGGATGTGATAATGCAATGAAATGTGCATATTTAGTGAGGAAATCAACTACCATCATGATGACATTATGACCTTTAGATTTGGCAATCCCTATGATGAAGTCCATGGATACCTCTTCCCAACATTGGCTAGGAATAGATAAGGGTTGCAAGAGACCTGGTGTCTTAATTGCCTCCCCTTTATTCCTTTGAGAACCCAAACATTCAGCCACAAATTTTTGAGCATCACCTTTTAGCCCTTCCCAAAAAAAATCTTGCTTGACTTGATGATATGTCTTCAAAAATCCTGAATAACCACCCACTAGAGACTCATGCAACTCTGTGAGAATCTTTTGTTTAAGAGTGGAATTCTTGCAGAGATACAAATTCTCTTTATACCAAAGAGTATCTCCCTTCCAACAAAACTTATCTAAATGACTAGGATCACTTTTTAATTGTTTGATGAGATTACTTGTCGCAACATCATTTTGCCACTTTGCTTTGGCTTCCTCCACCCAATTTGCTTGTAATATTGAAAGGGAACACAATAAGGCTTCATATTTTTCATCCTTCTTTGAAAGTGCATCTGCTACAATATTTTATTTTCCTTTCTTATATACAATCTCAAAGTCATATCCTAACATCTTCGTGACCCATTTTTGTTGCTCTTCAGAAGATAGTCTTTGTTCCAAAAAATATTTTAGGCTATCATGATCTGTCTTAACCTTAAAGTGTCTACCCAATAGATAAGGCCTCCATTGTTTAATTGCATGGAGGATTGGTAGCATTTCCTTCTCATAAATAGATTTTAGTTGATTCTTACCCTTTAATTGATGACTCTCAAAAGCAATTGGTCGACCTTCTTGCATGAGCATTGCTCCTATCCCATTTCTAGAAGCATCACATTCCACAATGAATTCCTTGGTGAAGTCAGGATTGGCAAGCACTGGAGTTGTACGCAACCTCCTTCAATATCTCAAATGTTGTATTGGAAGACTCATTCCAATGAAAATAATCCTTCTTCAATAGAGTGGTGAGAGGTGTTGCTATACGACCATAATTCTTCAAAAAAATTCTATAGTACCCTGTCAATCCCAAGAAACCCCCCAGTTTCTTAATGGTTTTTGGAATAGGTCATTCCATGATAGCCTTAATTTTGTAATGCTTGATCCACATGCTGCAAATTTTCTTCCCAAGTCTTGCTACAAATCAATATATCATCAAAGAATACTAACACAAAATTTCTCAAGAACTTAAAAATGGAATTCATCAAACTTTGAAATGTAGATGGTGCATTGGTAAGAGCAAATGGAATCACCAAAAATTCATAATGATCCTCATGATTCTGAAATGCTGTCTTACAAATATCTTCCTCCTTAATCCGAATTTGGTGATAACCAGATCTAAGATCTAACCTGGTAAAATGCATAGCTCCATTCAATTCATCTAGCAAATCATCAATGATTGCAATAGGAAACTTATCTTTAATGGTGTACATGTTGAGCACTCTATACTCTTGACACATGTGCCAAGTATCATCCTTCTTATGTACCATCACCACAAGCGAGGAGTAAGCACTTTGGCTATGCCTGATAATTCCTACCTCTAGCATCTGCTCAACATTTTTTTCTATCTCACTCTTTTGTATGTGTGGATACCTGTAAGGCCTGATGTTCGGTGGTTGGCTCCTTGGGACTAACTGTATGGCATGATCATGATCCCTCTTAAGAGGAAGTCCTTTAGGAATATCTCCAAGAACAACTGAGTGATGATCAATTATAGCTTGCAAATCTAGATGAGTAGGAGCATTAGATTGAGAGACTTCTAATGAACATAGCTGGGCCACAAATCCATCAACTCCTTTCTTAAGAATTTTTTTCATTTGATGAGAGCTTACCATTTGTGGGGATTTTTCCTTGAACCCTCTTAGCTCCACTAGCCTTCGTTCTGATTAAAATCTCATGAATAGTTCTTGGAAGTTCATCTCAATCGTTCCCAATGTAGTAAGCCATTGTACTCCCAAAATACTATCTGTTGCACCCATGGATATCACATAGATTAGGGTATCAAGTTGATAATATCCCATGGATAATTTAATACTATGACACTTCCTTGAACAACTAACTATACCATCATCTACAATCAAAACCTGAAACTTTGGAGCTAGATATATAAAACAATCTAGACAAGTAGCTAACATTTTGTTGATGAAATTATGAGTACTACCTGAGTCGATCAACACTGTTACCTTATGCTTCTTTAAGAACCCCACCACCTTGAGAGTTTTTGGAGAACTAAAACCTGAGAGTGCATGACAAGAAATGATTGGTTGAGAATCATGTGATTCCTCATTTGAATCCTTTCCATCCTCTAGTATGGGTTCCTCCTCTTCTTCCTCACTTGGACCTTCAATGTAGAACAATTTCTTTTCACTGCATTTATGTCCTCGACTATATTTGCTATCACAATTGAAACACAACCCTTTTGCTCTTTTCTCCTCATTTTTTTGTGGAGTCAACTTAGTAGGTTGTGTTGAATATCCTTTCTCTCTTGTCACATTAGCCCCTTGCTTCTTAGGAATCAAATAATTCTCCTCTACCCTAGGTGCTAAGATAAATGACTCATGTATGGAGCTAGGGCTAAACATGCATACCTCATGTTGAATGTGATCCTTGAGACCACCCAAGAATAAATAATTCAATTTTTCCTCCATAATTGTATCCACTCTTAAGGATAGATTTTGGAATTGCTGAATATAATCCTTAATTGATCCTATTTGCTAAAGATTAGCCAGCTAGCTGAAGAAGTTGTCTATCACGCTATTGCTCTATTGTGCTTGGATTTCCTCTGTAAAAATTGACCATGAGACGGTGAGCCCCCTTTTCCTTCGATGAGTGCAAAGCCAACGATACCAAATGAATTGATTTGGTTCTAGATATAAGGAAGTCATTGTGACCTTTTGTCCATTTTGGATTTGGTGTACTTAAAAATAATTCTCCATTTGGTTTATCCATGTTAGAGGATCCTTTCCATCAAACTTGCGCATATGCACCTTTGGAAATAAATTCCTAGATGCCATAGGAGTACTAAAGCTTGTGTCAGTGGTAGCTAACCTAGAATTTTCACCTTGGTCGCTTGAGAACTCCTTTCTTGGTTCAGCCATGTAGGTGCTTAACATGTTTTGTATGTTCGATATATATCCTCTTAGGTCACACATCCATCTTAATTGAGGAAATGTCTTCCTTGACCTTATTTATTTCCTTGACATTCTTTTTGCCCCTTGTTGTAGGCCCTGTCATGATGGTAACCACTAATTTTGTAATAAATCACACAAATGAAACTTAAATTCTCTGAAATTTTTATTGTAGGTTTGACAAAAATCTCATACTCCAATTTGAAAGATGTGCGAGATATGCTTCCAAATTGTAGAAACTAATTCTAAAAATCTGGACTGTAGCTTCTTTAATATGGTCTTCAAAAACCCTTTAAAAATAAGAAAACAATTCATCAAAATCTGAAATATATTCTCTTCCCAAAATTGCCTCCAAAATTGAGAAAAACCTTGCCTCTACGGTGCCACGATCATGCTCTGATACCACTTGTTATGAAATAACTTGCACAATAGAAGAATATGATATGTAATATCCTCCAAATACTTGATAATAACTGAGAATAACAAGCCACTTTGAGGGGGAAAACCTCCAAATATATCTAATGATAACACACTTCACAACTTGATGATGAAATAAGACTCACAACCTCCTATATATACCTATTTATGCCTAGGATATCACATAGGATGACTTAGACACACCTATATAAGTCTTAGGCTGACCTAAACAACTAAATAACAATATACTAATAATAATATGACTTAATAGAGAGTTAAGATAGCCACAACTGACTATTCATAACCCAATGTACACTAATATTAAGGGCGTAGCAAATTATATCAATTAAAATTTAGAATAAGCATCATTGTACTTCATTATGCTCAAAAGAAAGTGCTCCTATCTGCAAATCTGAGTTTCATTTTTGACTCCTCTAACAATTATTGATAACTATTGGTATTCGAATAGTACACCTTCTTGGAATGTTGGTGACATGGTAGGAATTTTCTGTTATAGGTAATAAAATCCATTAAGGTGCCACTTGACATGTTTTCATCAAATAAAGCATCACAATAAGTAGTGAATGTTCTCCATCCAAGTTGAAGTCTTGTAAAAATCACAACATTTATATAGGCTTAGTATCATAAATACATCAAAATTGTATTTTTACATATGAGGGAACTCAACATTGGTCCACTTATGTCTAGCATGAATGGTCTTTGCAGGACTTCTCCCCTATTCTATTTTGGTCTTAGATCTCCTCTTTATTCTAGAGTCTTGGGCCATGTAGTTGGTGCATGGCTTTTTAATTTGGTAATTTCATCATGTTTTGTGTTTAATATGCAGGCAATTAAAAGAGTGAGTGAAATTAATATGTTTTGTGGTCCTCTTCCTTTTAGATGTTTTCATCCTTAATCACTTCACCTCATAGTTTTGTTTACTTGTAGTCACTAATTTTCCATGTGAACCTCAAGACACTGCCATCAAGCATTGACTCCTAGAGGATTTCCTTTGATTGCTAATTCTTCACAAACCTTCAAGACTATCCTACCTCTAAATTTGATCATTGTCTTACACTTCATTGGTCATTTACTATAAAAAATAACTTCACTTATAAATTATGAAAATTAACTTTATCACCTAGAACTTCTTAATTTTTTAGGATTTGTTTCTTTTGTTAAGAAGAGAATACTTATGGCATGTAGTGAGGCTTTATGCATGGTGTTTTGGATATAGGAATTGGGTTTAGTTTTAGGGTTTTTCTTTGTTCTATGTTTTTTTGCATGAAATGATATAATCAGTTGAGTGCTTTATGCCAATGTCTATATTTTGAAATTCTCAAGACTCTACATTTTTTAATACTATTATCCTCTTAAATATACTAAAACTTTGATCTTATTCAAAATAAAGAACATTAGACATCAAAATCCCATGTTGGCATATTGTTCTACTCCTCGCCTCTAGGGAAACAAAATTTGAACAATATAACTGTAAACAAAAAGAAAAAAATTGATAAAGAATTGGCCTCATGGGCTTCCACAAGAATGGTCTAAAGCTTAAGCTTAAACACAAGGTACAAAATTTGAATATAAGGTAAAATGTAAGACAAGTCTTTGGAAATAAATTCCTTTGTTCTAATGTGTGATTTGCTCATCAACGAGAGAAAATCTTGTTTTACAAAATTTAAAGTATACAAACTTAGAATCCTTGGAAATAAGTCCTCTTTTGGGCTCAAATTAGCCTCTAGCTTGATAGAGACCTAAAACAACCTCTAACTTTGCCTTCTATTTGTGTAATTTTTTAAAATTAGCCAATACTCTATAATTGTAATGCATGAAATATAGATTTCTAGATGATGTCTCTAATTGTTGTTAGTTGTTGATCAAATTTTATAAAATTAATTTCTTAAACAACATAGTCCATTATTAATGAAATCCATATAGTAATTCATAATAAATGTCACCCAAAAATCATTTCTTAAACAATATAATCCATTATTGATCAAAGCTTTATAGGAAGTCATAATAAATGTCACCCTTAAAACAACATAGTACAACTTTTTCAAAACAGCTAGAGATAGTCATAGAATCTTCATCATGTGTACAGCGAGTGCATTAGAATTTGGTCGAGTGTCTTTTGATGAAGTGACTATGACTCTTTAGTTCATTAGCAACTTGATTGTCATATTTTGAATTTGCAATACATCTATACATTCTAAAATATTTCCATTTATCTTCTTGACTACCTTTGGAAGAGTTGTAGGTTGTCATCTTGGTATAGATCTTCAAATGTAATGATGTCTTTTATCCTTTTTCCTTGGAAAATTCTTTCATATCCACTCTCTATGCATTTCTCAAAATAAAACAAAGGAATCCTAGCAATCCACCACAACATCTGATAGACATACATGAAAATGTTAAAGCATAGACAAGGAAACCAAATTGTTTCAAAAAATGCCTTAAAGAAATGTGATATCATGGAAGGAAACCTTGTTCTCCCACAAACACTTCAACTAATGCTCACGGTGATGCGGGAAAGCTTGACAGGCTTTCTCACATCACCATAGGCATGACTTGAAGTGTTTGCCAGAGAGTGGGTGTTCTAGGACTAGGTCAATTTGAAGCTGCTAGTTCAACATCATACTTGATGGTTGGTCAATGGAAAATGGACATTATTTAACTAGATGGAGCTGAACTATTACCCAGGATAGGAGGGAATTTCATTCTTGATGGCCTCCATAAGTGGCAAAGGCTCCAAGTATAAAAAATAAAAGAATGAATTGGCATGTGCCTGCCCCGCATGGTTGTTTCCTTCATTATTAAAGGATATATGATGTAGTGCACATTATTATAGTGTAATCCTATTTTTCAAATTGTTTCATTTAGCATCACCAATATTTTCCACAAGAACATTGTCCCTATTTAAAATGATGGAAATGGTTCACATCTCTCAAAAGAATTTCTCTTGCAACAATCTTGGAGATGCATTTAGATGGAGAATATTTTTTCATTTTATGTTGTCTTTTGGTCATGTAATATAAATCAACCCATGTCTTTTCCTATCAATTGAATCATTATTGTAGAAAAAAATTTGTTATCCTTGTATTTGGCATCGACATGCAATGTCACCTCCTTATCATTTCTCAAGATCAACCTATCTTTGAAGCATTATCCAGATTTTGATTAAGAGGACTGCCACCTTGCATTTTGAACCCTTGCACAATAATAACATCCTCTGCATATTTTTTCATGATTTCCATTTTTTATATGATGATCTTTTCAAACAAAAAGGTTTTAAATGGTGGACACCAAAACTATATTTATCTCTAATACTAGTCTGTGGAATGCTCATAAAAGAACCTTTGTTTAAGAAAAGAATCTGAGGATGGCTTCATGAAACTATCATCTAATACCAACTGTCTTGGCATTTTGACCTCATATCAAGAAAATGAATTAAGATGGTCTAACTCCCTGTCTTTCAGTCTCTCATGAGGCTCACAACAAAACCATTAGTTGCTTACTTTTATAGGGAGGTAATTGATTCCTATCAAAAACCTCCCTCTTTAGTATCATTTTTGTGGTAGTGTTATAATGGTGCATGCTCCTGTCAAGGCTATATTTGATACAAGAAAGTTATTCATCAAACCTATTCAAGAATGCACTTTCATTGTGTATATGCTTGATATGATACTCACTACATTCACTAACTTGCACTCAACATCATTCATTTAATTTGCATAGTCCCATATCCCTACAATCACCTCATTACAATGTTACAAGACACGAAATACAAGTTTGACATCATTGTGAAATACTTTATGGTTCCAAGATAGAAAGATATTCTTCAACAAATTTTGTTACTTTGGTGCTGTCATGAATTCTGCAGACATGAAGCAATACCCTCTACATGCTTGCATGTAGTTCAAACATCGCACTGTATATCAAGTGCTCTACTTCATCTATGAAAATAGCTCGTTCAAAGATGTTAATCATGATTGTGTAGTGAACCAATATATCTCTGACACAATTTCTCATGTAATGTTGCTTGAACAATCAACTTTTGAACTTGAAATTTAATCTAGGCTTCATTTCCATAAAATTTCTCTATATGAATTACCATTAAATATTTCATTTTTGCAAAATGAATCCATTGACTTAATTTAACCCCTTCATACCTCAAGTTCTTTAGGTGTTACTGTGAAACCTGCTTTAGGCTTGAGACTCATGGCAACATCTCCCAATTCCATATTCTTCGCAATGATGTCCATGCATACCTCCAAGAAATCGGTGTTTTTTCTATCCTAAAAAATGTTAATCCTATGCTCAATAAAATGCCAATATATGCACAAGACAAATAGATATAGCCAGTTTCAAGAAGGCCTGGTAGAAAAAAATTCTAGAATTCCCACCATTTGGTAGTAGAACATGATTCCTTTGATCCAGTAATTTTAACATCTAAAGCAACTACAGTTGGTGGGTTTTTTGTTGTCAATCAAAGGGGGCAAGTGTTGTTTGCAATTGTCAATGAAGCTACAATTGTTCCTTTTCTTAGTGGATAGGTGGTTTTTCATATCCTTATATATGTATTTGACTGGAGCTTTTTTTCTTTCAATTTAAATATCTCCATGTATTAACAAATGTGCTTGTTGCATTTCTCCTTGAGCTTGTTGTGAATATTTCTAAAAGAGGAAACCTTCCTAGGATAGAAAATCCAATATTGTAAACAACTATTATTTTGCATATTTTAGTCCCTGCCTAAAATGTATGCTTTGGCATACACGAGGATCATGTACCAAAATATTTATGTACTATTGCAGTTTAAGCAACTTCATAATATCAAATTATAAATATTCTTGAGAAATCTAGTGTGATCATACACTTGGAACTTATTCTAGTAATAATTGACATATATGTTTGAAGTTGAGTGCTTGGACTAAAACCTCAAATAGGAAATTGAGGGGAATTTTCAATGAATAGTTTCCTGGCACTTTTATTTTTAGTGTTTTGGGTCATTTTTTTGTGCAATTTTTTTATTAACTAAGTGAAATTAATGCATAATTGAACATAATGGACTCCTCACTAGCATACATTCAATTAGCAAGGGAAATAGTGTATTTTTGGAAAATTGGATTTATACTCCTTTTGTTAGTATTAGGCAAAAAGAATTATATTTTTATGATTGCAACTAGGAAGATAAATTGGTATCATTATGTTATTGCAACTTGAAGAAATAGATGTTGTAATTGAATATTAGTGTTTGCTATGTGGGTTGTGCAATGATTCCAAGAGTTGTTTACTCAGATGAAGTATAAATAAGCGGCATAGCTTGCTACTGAATCTCCTCAAGGAATTCTTCGTACACCAAACATTGTAGCAAAGTTCCAAGTAGTTTTGGATTTCATCAAAGTTATATCTGTTGGTAGTAGGTCTAGTAAATCACACTTTGTAAATATTTTAATGTTTGTAAAAGAAAGGAAAATGCCATACTCCTTAGAATTATTATTAAAGAAGCTGCCAATATTATTGTAGAGTGTTCTAGTACAACTAGGGAAAACACCACCTCTTCTTCAGTATTTTGGTACTCTATTGATGAAAATAAATTTGAATGCATTTCCATCTCTTGAACTTTCACGATTAGTTATAAATCAAAATTTAAAGACCTTATGGAGAATTGGCTTGCCAAGGACAAGTTGGAGGGTAGCGAGGAATTGGGGGATCTTGTGAAGGTTACATTTGATGCTTTTAGTGTGTAACCAGAGAGTCAAACTTCTATGATGCTAAAAATAAAAAAGAACTTTCTTATGGAAGCTACCAATATTTTGTAAATCACACTTTGTAAATATATTTTATGTTTGTAAAAGAAAGGAAAATGCCATACTCCTTAGAATTATTATTAAAGAAGCTGCCAATATTATTGCAGAGTGTTCTAGTACAACTAGGGAAAACACCACCTCTTCTTCAATATTTTGATACTCTATTGATGAAAGGAAAGTTGAATGCATTTCAATCTCTTGAACTTTCATGATTAGTTATAAATCAAAATTAAAAGACCTTATGGAGAATTGGCTTGCTGAGGACAAGTTGGAGGGTAGCGAGGAATTGGGGGATCTTGTGAAGGTTACATTTGATGCTTTTAGTGTGTAACTAGAGAGTCAAACTTCTATGATGCTAAAAAGAAAAAGAAGTTTCTTATGGAAGCTGCCAATATTTTGTAAATCACACTTTGTAAATATTTTTATGTTTGTAAAAGAAAGGAAAATGCCATACTCCTTAGAATTATTGTTAAAGAAGCTGCCAATATTATTGCAGTGTGTTCTAGTACAACTAGGGAAAACACCACCTCTTCTTCAGTATTTTGGTACTCTATTGATGAAAGGAAAGTTGAATGCATTTCCATCTCTTGAACTTTCACAATTAGTTATAAATCAAAATTAAAAGACCTTATGGAGAATTGGCTTGCTGAGGACAAGTTGGAGGGTAGCGAGGAATTGGGGGATCTTGTGAAGGTTACATTTGATGCTTTTAGTGTGTATCCAAAGAGTCAAACTTCTATGATGCTAAAAGGAAAAAGAACTTTCTTATGGAAGCTTCCAATATTTTGTAAATCACACTTTGTAAATATTTTTATGTTTGTAAAAGAAAGGAAAATGTCATACTCCTTAGAATTATTGTTAAAGAAGCTGCCAATATTATTGTAGTGTGTTCTAGTACAACTAGGGAAAACACCACCTCTTCTTCAGTATTTTGGTACTCTATTGATGAAAGGAAAGTTGAATGCATTTCCATCTCTTGAACTTTCACGATTAGTTATAAATCAAAATTAAAAGACCTTATGGAGAATTGGCTTGCCGAGGACAAGTTGGAGAGTAGCCAGGAATTGAGGGATCTTGTGAAGGTTACATTTGATGCTTTTAGTGTGTAACTAGAGAGTCAAACTTCTATGATGCTAAGAAGAAAAATAACTTTCTTATGGAAGCAAGACTTCAAGATTCTCATCCATTGATAAATGTTTCAATTTTTTTAAGAGATGAAAGGGGCACGTGTTCACATTGAAGGGCTCCAAGCATGCATTTCCATGCTAGAATTTTTTTTTTGGAAAAGTTTATTTCTTGTCATTGAACTATGCATTGTAACTTAGATTTTCAATCTTGTGACTAAAAATAAAAATTGCAATACTATATTTCTAAGTATTTTTCAAGCAAGATAGATATTTGAAACTTGTGCAAGGTCTAAGAACACCTTTGTTTTAATAAATTTCAATGATTTTTCCTTCTCAATGGCTATCTTATTGTGTGCAATTGATGATTTATGTGAATCTCTATGTTTTATGTTTAAATCCTCAAATATTAGTCAATTAAAATGACTAAATATACTAATAATTGATGTCAATTAATAATTAAATTGACTAAATATACTACCAATTGACAAAAATTAGTGAACAGTGAATAAATATGACTAAATATATGGTTGGTTAAATCAATGAATAAAAATGACTAAATATACTACCAAATTGATCAAAATGATGATTAAAATTAATGATTAAATACACTACTAATGGATAGAAATCAATGAATAAAAATGACTAAATAAGTGACTAGTTAACAATAATCAACGACTAAATTTAAAATGACTAAATATATCAATGAATAAAAAATGACTAAATAAGTGACCAAATTACAAAAATCAATGACTAAATAGACTACCAAATTGATCAATAAAAACAACTAATAAATGACTAAAAATGGTTTATTCATCAATTTGGTCACATTATAAATGACTAGAAATAAACTACTAATGGTCATGTGACCATGTTCAGTCATTTATATGTAGTTTATGTAGTTTATGTAGTTTTTTTAGTCATATATTGTTGTTTCTGTACTAGTTCCTACTGGTTGAGAACCTTCTATTCTAGCACCTAGATTTTTTCCTTCATGGTAATGAGTTGACATATAAGCCACTTTAAGATGTCATTCTAGACACTGATAGTCATTGAAATTTCATTCATTTTACACCGAAGGGGAACACAGGAGTCACAAATATCATTACCCAAATTGGGTTTAGCAGAGTTGTCTTCTAGATTAATGCAGAGTTTAGGGGATTTTTGGGGACTAGAAGGGTTAATGATATCAGGGGTATTGGGAACATCAAACACCTCATCATGAACAGGGGAGTGCATAAAATAGTTACTAGGGGTAGGTTTCCAAGACTCTTCATCCAAGTTATCCAAATTATTAGATCCAGAGGTAGAAATAAGGGTATTTTAAGGGAAAGAAACACTTTTGATGGGTCAAAAGGTGTTTCCTTATTCACAAGAATTTTTCTCTAAGCCTTGGTGATTCTAGAAGTGGTAGGTGGGCTTTCATCTAGAGTAAAAGTTGAAATGGGGCCCTCACGAGGGTTGGTAGGATTGCAAATGACAAAAGTGTTCCTCTTAATAATGGCTATGGAGGGGAAGAGAGCAGCTTGATGATGGAAAAGGTTGAAAGTTAAAACTTAGTAAATGAGGAGATTTATACACTTTCCCTCAACATTCTTAATGTACTGTTCAAGAGAGGAGAAAATCTAGAACTTAGCAAAGTTCATCTTGACATTATAGTGGAAATGGTTAGGCATGGGAATAGTATGGGCATGAAATTGATGGAAATTTCCCTCTAATGTGATGTACCTCATAAGAACCTCCACAATTTTACTCCACACTCTAGGGAGGTTAGCCCTATTGAAACTATTTTGTAGTCCATTAACCTTTTTACCATCTTTTAGAAACATCTCCATATCTTTTTGGTAGTTCCCTTTAGGCTTTCGAGGGATGCAAGCACCACCCAATGAAAGCATGATCACTTCAATAATCAACCCAACATTCACAAGGAAGTACCACCCAATAATGGTGATAATTCCCCCATTCCAGTAGTTAGCAAACTCAATAGACAACTTGGGGTCATGCCCCTTCATACCCTCCACATACAAGGCTAATTTACCTCATTGGATAATAATCTAAACCTCCTTATCTTTCTTCCACACCTTGTAGGAGGCATGTTAATCTTGGACCAGCTCATTCCCATGGAAAAATTCATAGACAATAGAACAAGAGAAAGTGTTATGTAGAAATGTTAAGAAGAATACCAAAGCCAAGAATAGAAAGGCTTATGAAAAGGCTACTTAGGGAGGGTAATTTTCCATAATTGTAAGCCATGGTAGATGATGAAGGGATATGACAAGAGATCTAGCTCAATCTCATTTTTGTAGTACTTTGACATCATTATTAATTAATTCACACACATACCTGGGAATATGAGAGATATTATCCTAAAGAACCAAATTTGGAGTAAAAGGGCCAAGGTTAGCTAGCACATCTACCACTTTGTTACCATTTCTATAAAAATGAGTAAATTTTCTATTCCCAACAGTAATAATGAATTTTTGAGTTGATAAGATGGGGTCATGGAGGGACCAACGGAGTTTAGCCATCCTCGTTAGGAAAAGATTTTTTTTTTTGGAGTCTCCTTTAATGGACTAGTTGGAAAATCCAACATTCATGGCTACTTGAATACCATAGCATGTCATCACCATCTCTGTAAAGTTGGAGGAGTGAATTCCAATATTCATGACATAAGCAAGAATCATTTTCCCATTATGATCACAAAAGACGCCATCCCACCCACTTGACTTGGTTACCTTTGGTTAATCCATAAAAGTTAAGCTTAAGCCAACCAAGCTCACATATAGACCATAGAGTACTACTACTATTCAGAGGAATGTTGGAGCTCAGAGTATTTAGAGACTAAGATGGATTCTAGGTTGATGCAATTAAGAGCTCCAAGTTATTAGGATTCCTTTTAGGCTTGTAGGAGGTCATGGTGATATTCTCAAAAATTTAACTAGTAGCCTTATTGGCAACAACTAGCCAAGGGGATATTTTTCACTAAATATGATGTTGTTACACTCCTTCCAGAAAATCCACACTGTGAAAAAAGACATTAGCGCCATAGCTCAATGAGCATGGGGTCAGAAATTGATGGATTCCAACTATCCTAAATTTCTTTAACATCCCTTTTCCAAACCTAGTTGGTATTGAAATGAGATTGAGTTCTTTGATGAACTTTCCAAGAGTAGGTATAGTGAAATAAAAGGCAGCAGAAGGATTTTGCTTCATATTCACACAAGAAAAAATTGGTTGCCAAGAAGGAGACCTTTCTTTTGCAAGTTATCTAGAGTGAATCTGTTTATGGTAGGAATTCCACCAAAAGAATTTAACTTTTGGTACAAAATTATTTCTCCAAATCTTCATATAATAAAATAGAGGATCCTAAGCACTAGAAAGAATGTTGTAACCAGACTTAACAGAATAATTCCCATCCTTAGAGTTCATCCAAACCAAGGAGTTTGACAAATTGAAGTTAAAGAACTTGCGATTCTTAACAACTATGAGGAGCTCTTGAGAAACCAATTAAAGGGGGGATCAAACCAATTGGGATCAAGCTCCTAGTGTGGTAGATCCAGGGTAAGGTCCAAATAATCAGAGACCTTATTCCCCAATCGAGCACAAAGGTAAAAATTCATGGTAGAAATTATTAGATGTAAACCAAGGGCCTGCAAGCAAAGTCATCTATCATCACAAAAATAAATGAAAGTACCAAACCAAACCTACTAGGAAGAACCTAGTGAGAGAAAATTCTTGTATTTGAGGAGGTTATTCCAAATTATGGATCCCAAAGGAAGAACACAATTATCAAGAAGGAAGAGATAATATCTACCTTATATATACTTATCCTTAAGGATATAAATCCATTCCACCTTTTTTGTCAAAATCTTCCAAGTGATTTTAGATATGAGGGCCATGTTCATCTGCATATTCTTTCTCAAGTCAAGGCCCCCATAATATTTTCTAGAGTACACAGTATTCCAATTCACCAAAGAGAAGTGACTCTTCTTTGTAGTGCCCGAAAAAAGGAATCCTTTCTAAATTTTCTCAAGTTTCTCAGGCCACACAATGGGCATTAAAAAAAGAAACTAAATACACAAACAAACTCTAAAAAGTGGACTTAAGAAGGAGAAGCTTACCTATCTTGCTAAGGAGAGCACCCTTCCATGCCGCCAAATTTATTTGCACTTCTCTAAGTAAGTTAGAGTAAACAGAGCTTTCCACCTTAAAAATAGTGAGAGGAATTCCCAGGTACATCAAGGGAAGGGGAAGAATCTAGCACTTAAGGATTCTAGATATCTAGGTTTGAAGTGAAGGGTCAACATTAAGAAAGAAAATAAAACTTTTAGTGAAATTGATACATTGGTCGAAGGCCTAGCAAAGTTTTTGAGAAAATTGATCCACTCCTTGGCCTCTACTATAGTGGCCTCCCCCAAAACGATTGTATCATCAAAATATTGATGATGAGAAATCAGTTGAGAAATAGAAGAGGGAGCAAAGCCAGCCAATGTTCCATTCAAAAATTTACGTTCAAAGTTTCAATCAAGAACTTTAGACATAAGAATGAAGGGGTAGGGGGACAAGGGATCCACTTGAAGGATACCTCTAGACACTAAGAAAAATCCTTGTGGAGTACCATTGATAATCATAGAAAACTTGGAAGAGGTAACACACCCTTGAATGAGTTTCAATATTTTACTAGAGAACCAGAACTTTCGTAAAACTTCAAATAGAATATTATAGGACAATTTGTTATAGGATTTAGATATATCTAGTTTAAAATCCAACTTTATTATTTTATTTTTCCCATGGAGTGGAGGGTTTGATGGAACAACATAATAACATCCATAATTTTCTGCCATGTAACAAAACCTTTTTGGGGAAGATGGTTCAATTTGTCTAGAAAGAGTTCAATGCGATTAACTAACAACTTAGAGAAAATTTTATAGAACTTATTGCAAAGAATGATAGAGGATATTATTGAAAATTTTATAGAACATATTGGGGGGAATAACATCAAGGAGGTCATCCTCCACAGATCCAGTCTTGGGTGAATTGAGGAGGGAATGGAAGTAAGAAACATTAACATGAGTCAAATCTTCCTCAAAAGACAAAAAGGAACCATCATCAGAAACTGTAGACACGCAAAATATGCATACAGGTCAATCCAATGGTTTAATCAAATAATAACATTTCATCTCTCATAAATCATTCAACCTTTATCTTGCATCATCCATTTAATTAAATAAACCAGGACTTTATTTAATTAAGTCTGAAAATTCATATTTCTCCTTTTCTGATTTAAATAAATCAAATCTCTAAGTCAAAGAGGTCAAACTCACCTAATCATCGTTAAGCTAATCTAATCCTAATTAGCCTAACCTAATCACCCATCACATCCTCTAGATAATGCCCCTTGCACAAACAAATCAATTTATTGATTTATTAAAATCATCATTTTCACTCAACATGGCATTTATGGGGAATATTCCCTCAAGTTTGAAAAATATGACAAGTTGATTTGTCCCTCCAACATTGCATTTATTGCTCATTTTCTTGTCCCCCTCTCAAAATTTATGGCACAAATTTGAATTTGAAACTCCCTCTCATGGGAACATTTCCCAAATCTTGCACATCTCTCACCTCTATGGCATGATGACAAGTGTCCTCATCTCAATGGTCCAATCTTTAGTCCCACATCCTCCATTTTTGGCACTCTTAGCATTTGAAAATCAATAGAGGCATCATTCTTCAAGCAAATCCTCCACAATTTCATCCAAAAATCATTCATGTACAGTCACTCTCTTCAGGAGAACTGATTTTTCCCACCATCACTCCATCTTCAAGGAATTTCATCATCTAGCTTATCTATCAAGGATTGGGAAAGGGCTATTTTCAACAATAGCACCAATCCACTATGAAATAAAGTTTTGATTATGTTTTTATATGCTTGCATTTCATTATCTTTGTTTTATTTAGTTTGCATATTTTATCATAGTCAATTATTTCATAGGGAGGTTGAATTTATGTTTCAAATGACTAGCATAAGGATATTATGTTAGGATTTTTAACCAAAATGCAGATTTTCAACATCCACATTATGGAGCTAGAAGGAGGGCTTTTCAACAACTTACATAATGCAGTTTTCTTGTTTGATTGAAAAATTTTAGCTAAGGGATTTTGATGCTTTATTTCATTTGCTTTTTTATCATCAAACTAAAGCTCCTCCATAAAAATATCTTTGTATTCTTCTTTAGCTGTGCGTAATGTACAAATTTCATGTGATAGGCTACGTAATTTCATGTGGAATGTTTGTTGTTTTCTCTAACATGCCTTGTTTGTGCCTTGTCTATGTTTGGCACGGTTCGCATATATATTTGGATGTGACTAATACAGTTGACAAAATCCTCCATGCTTTACACTTTTGATGGATATCCACAGATGGTTCTAAAGCTCCCTATTTGGCGTAAGCAAATAGAAAAGGTTGTGGAATGCATTTTTTTTAAAAAAACCTGACAAATGCATTTTGTTTGAAAATATCTAAAGTCGTTCAAAGAATCCATTCCGCACATCACATCCTTCCCTAAGATCATGTTTTCTGTCAAATAGTTTGCATCCCTTCCCTATACTCCCATTCTAATTCACTGGCTTAACATCTGCAATTGCCTTATCTTGAAAATTTCTAAAAGTTATTTGTTCACTGACTTTGCATTTACATTTGCTTGAAAATTTGAAGCCTATTCAAATAAATCCATTTTGTGCATATCCTGCAACTGTTGTGTTCCATGAGATAACGTGTGGTTAAGGCATTATGTCAAAACATCCAAATAACGGTGCTAGATCATGCTTTACTGGACATTCGTACCTTGTTTCAAAACTCCCATCGGTGCATAGCCAGGGAGGATGCTGGAAAGGTTGTGGAATTTGGCTTACACCACCAATTTTATTTACTAGAAATTCTCTTAATCCTTTCAATCAATCTTTGCATTTCATAAGATCTATTTCTTTGAGGCATTTTTTCATGTAGTTCACATGGCTTATGGGCATCCATGTTTTCCATTCAGCCCTTCTAAACAATGGAAAACTATCACAACTGCTGCATTTTACACTTGATTTCATGTAGTGAATTAAAAAATATTCTTTCACCACTTTGCACATCCTGTCTCAGCCGTAGCACTAAAACATAATAGGAAGTCTAAAAGTTTAATAAGCTACTAACTGCATTTGCTTGAAAGTTTCCAAAGTCTTTTCATTTGGTGTTATGTCTGTCCAACGCAATTGATTGAATGTTTTCAAAAGACTCTAGCCACTATTTTTGTCATGCGCATAACAAATACATTTCCCAATGAATATTTTTGTCTAGCAATATGACGCAGGTCTGCAATATGATACTCCACCAATGAATATTTGCTTGAAAGTTTGTGAAGCCTTTTTAGTGAATCCAATCTATTCAAGAACCCATGCAAGGCTCTCGTGGCATTTGATAGCAGTTCTTTGAAGGCAACCTGTCAAACACAGTTCACGTGCCTTGTCTTTGCTTCCACATCCAACTATCAAACAAAGTTCATGCACCTTGTCTATGCATCCACATTAGACTGTCAAATAGTTCAAGTGTCTTGTTTGTGCTTCGCATCTCCTTGAGGCATTCTATTAAACAATTATCGTGCTTGTCCCTACATCCACATTCTATTAAATAAGTCTCGTGCTTGTCCGTGCGTCCACATTCTAGTGCTTTGAGGGTCCTCCATACCTCATTTCAAACCTCCCATTTTGAGCCAAGGTGGTGAGGACGCTGGAAAACATTAGTGGGTTGTGTGAAAGGCTATGGCATTCCCTGTTACCTTTATCTGCATGGCAATATTAGCAGTGATAGAGATATGCAGCAATGGAAAGAAGCCCATTGGTAGGTTGGAGTTAATATGATCACTACAGAAGGCGCAATTCCATTGTATTTCCTCTGACATACATTTGTTGTCCAACAGATCTTGAAAGGGAGGATGCATGTTCATCAGTCATCTATCTTTAATATTTTAACAGACATAGCATGGTCCCATGTATCATCCACACACAAGGGCAGGCTCCTTCTTATCTGTTAAAACTTTGATGGACTTTGTTGTCCCAGCTAGTAGGTAATTTTCATAAATACATTTTAACAATGATATGATCGTGTTAAGTGAGAGTGGACTATGTTCTGACAGGAGTTAAATTCTGCACTGTATAAAACGTATCTTTTTAAATCAATCTTTGACCTTATTTTTTACAGTGCGAACCAAGTGTAGGACTATAAAGTTAATGCAAAGGACAGGAAGAGAGACCGCCAATGGCATTAGCTTGTAGTACATTGGGAGACTCCAATCAAAATGCATTCATGTGCATTTAATCTATGTGGTTTTATGTGTAAATTTAATGTTTCAAACTTTCAGTCTTCAAGGATGATGCATTATGTTGACCCTTTGACAAACTAATCATATCATATATGCTGCGAGCTTTGAAAATGATTTTATAGATCTCAAAATTAAAATTCGTCTTTGCTTCTATTTACTAGGCATTAAATGGAAGTGACAGTCTTCGATGGGATAGGTTGTTTTTATATTTGACTAATGAATTCATTGGAAGTGGCAACTTTAGGAGCTTGTGTGAGTTTTAATTAATAGGATTTATTTTTTATTTTTTTTTTTTTGAATCCAAGGGTATCAAATAGCAGAGGAGTAAATTATGCTGACATTTTTTGACTATTATCAAACCTTATTAAATGTTCTTTACTTTTAGCAGGGTTTGTAAATACTTTTAAATATCTTTGCATTGATCTTACAGTCTTATCTTGCTAGAAAGGAGAATCAAAGATTATCAATTACATATCATCATTAAATTTTGATTTACTACACATATGTTGGAACTAATTTTCTTTCAATATTTATATCTTGAATTGTTTCTTAACAATTAATTTTCATGTGTTTGTCTTTTTTGCAGATCTCATTTGCACATAGAACTTGAAAAAAATTGAAGCATTGGAAGCAATATTTGAACAAATGTTGGAGTTAAAGAGAATTAAGCATCAAAATTGAAATTTGCAAAGTGTTTTTAAACGCTTTCAAGGGCTACCATTTTACACTTTAGTTTTCTATTTTTGATCAACTTAAAACCTTTTGGATTCTAAAAAGAACACTTCCATTTTTATGACAAAGGGATTAAAACGGACTTTAGGACACAAACTTACTAAAGTTGGTTTTTAGATTTAAAACTTGTACAAGGAAATTTCTCACACTTCATTTGGTGCTTTAAAATGAATCGAAATAACTGCTTTGTGGGATCTAAAATGAACAAGTGCTTTCATGTTTTTGTAAACTTTTTTGTAAAATAATCTCATCTAAACAGGCGTATGCACTTCTCTCGTGCTTCACAATGACCTTGAGAATAAAAAGCCTTTTTGATAACATTAAGTTGCATAAAAGATTGCCTACACACTTCAATTTGGGTTTAAAAATGAACAAAACACTTTGCGAGTGTTCTCCCTTTGTTTCTAAATGAAGGTCAATCGAACTACGGATGTGCTTGCTCACTATTGTTCACCTTTAGAGGGGCCTGCCTAAGAGACACATCCGAAAGGAGAACTTGAAGGCGAATCCAACTAGTTTTTCATTCGGGCAGGTATATAAATGGATAAGACTAAACTGTCAAGTCCTCATGGTATGTAGGCCTTAGATGTATAGTGTCTTTCAGAACGGGGTACTACCGTAAAATGTATAAGAGCCCCTATTAGGATTGATTAAAGCCTTTAGTGGCTTGTTGGATGCTCACAAGGTGCCATGTCCCCGATGTTGTGTCATTAAGAACCTTGTTTGTAGTTGCCATCAAGTCCAACCAACGAGTTTATCAAAGTGGTGCATTGGAACTTAGATTCCAAGAAGTTACTTGCCATGTCCGATCTTGGTTAGAATATAGAGGTTAAGAATTCATTCTTAACATACCTTTATATTTTTTCCTTGGTTGCATGTAAAGTCATTTCTTCTACTATGAAGGGCATGAGGCAAGCCCACTAAGAAAAACATACCAATTGAGTTAGGATGTTGTATTGCTCGTGAGTCAGTTTGAAAACACAATGCTTTTATCGAAAACATTTGAAAACCAACATTCAACATGAGCATAAAATCTCAAACCTTTTAGGAGAAGCAAATATCATTGAACAAATTCAGATGTTATTGCTTTCCCTTAGGATTCGTGTCCTTAGAGGCATCTAAACATTTGGATTTCATCTCAATTTGCTCCTACTAAAGTCAACAATAGGTAACTCTTGCCTAAAATTTCCTTGGTTTCCACATAATGCACTTTGTTGGATAAAGGGAAAGTTGAGACATTAGACATCTAGATTCAAAAACTAATCAAGAGTGTGTTTGTGGTAAAAATAATCCATTAAGAAAATATTGAATCAATTGGACCCCACACATGTGCTTGATATCTTTTGGTCGTATGGTTTTCATGCAAACATTAATCTTTTGATTTTGAGTTACTTTTAGAGAAAGGCATGTTCTTCACTATCTTGGCCTAGTAAACAAGTCCTTCCTAGGTTCATTTAGGAGGAAATCAAACACTTCATTCATCCAAACACTTATCAAAACCCATCCCACCAAACAACTTTAGAGCTTTTGGAAACATCATTCTAGACTTGGGTAAATCATCAAAAACAAAATCACCTTGTTTATTTAGGTGTATGGGAATGCATCCTTTCTCATACATTTAGTTGAATTAGCACTTCTTTGAACAAGTTTATCCTAAGATAACATCTAAGATCTTAGGGTTTTGCAAGTTCATTATCCAAATCAAACCAATCAAAATCAAACCCTAAGTCTAGCATTGATACAAAGTTCCTAAACTTTCAACACCCATATCATCCACCCTTTTCATCCTTCATCTCGTCATTGGTCCTAAGAACCTTAAAGGTCACTTTTGCAACAAGGTCAAAACACAAGGAGAACATGGAATATAAACTTGATCCACACATCATGAGTAATCCAAATCAATTGAACTTTCAAAGCCTTACAATGTCAATTGATTATCGAAACTCACACTTATACAATCCATACATGGGATCATTACCTTCTACAAATGTCAATGGTACAAAAAGTGTGAGTATGCCCAAATCAAAGATTGGAACACATTTCCTGATGGTAGATCTAAATCCAAACCTACAAATCCACCAATCGAACAATCAATGCATGAGCCTTCAAACAAACAATGTCATCTCATCAAGTCCCAACATGCCAAATGTGAATGTACCAAGTACGAGTTTTCCAAACATGAATCTGGAAAACTTTGGGATAAATATGTTTGCAAATCATACGAATATCATTCAAAATCCAAACATGATGATAACAACTCCATCCATTAGTCCAAGTCAAGGTAACACCATGCAAAATCAAAGTTACCTAAAACAAGGCAATGCAATTCCCAACATCAACAATGTTCAATTTCAACCTATCATGCCAAATCTGAGTGTCGTCCCAAATCAAAACATTGTCCAAAATCAAACACAAGTACACACTCCAAATCTGCTTAAACAGAAGCCAAATCAACTATACTAAGGGAGTCAAGATCGAAATCAAGAACAAATTTGGCTAGGTCAAATTTCTACACTTACCAAAATAGTTGAGTCATTGCACCAAGAGACATCTCCACCACCATTAACCATATCAACATCATTCCTTGGTTTAGGGCTTCCTCCTTCACCTAGCACCAATCACTCCATCCAAATCAATCCACCTAACACCAATCAAGCCATCACATCAAATCTTTTGAATATACCATCGATATCCCACCAACAGATGGTATCTAATCAAATGACAACATCAATCCTAAAAAATCAAAACATGGTCTCCCAAGGGCCTATCACCTCGGTCATTCCAACCATCCCTATCACTTCAATCATTCCAACCACCACTATCATGCCCATCACATCTCAAACATCACGATTGCTCCTAGCATATCTCAACCACTTGTCACTACATCCAACACAATTCCAAATCCACCACCACTACCACCAAAACCAAACGTAGCAAGACAATATGACATTGCGCTAAAAGCTCACCATGCCTACCAAAAGGCCATCCAACAATATCTAGCCACACAACAAGCAAGACAAGCTCAACAAGTACAACAAGCCTCTCAAGCTGCCCAAAAAATGCAAGCACAAACACAAAAGATGACAACTGTTGAGAGCAAGGATCAAGATCAATCCATCACTGAACACATTGAAGCTATGTCTACTTCATTAGATGATCAACTCACCATACATCAAGAGCCAACTTTTAGTGATCTATTTCAAGGAGTGTTACAATTATTTGATCCTATTGACATAATGCATGATCCGTTGACCAATGATCATGTCAAAAATGTCTCTAAATTTCCTTATGAGTTAGAGGACATATCTCAAGAATTTATCCCAAAGCATGATCAACATCTTTCACTAAGGTCTAGCAATGGTCCTTTCCAAGACATGTTGAACCCCTTTGACCTCATGGTTACAAATATTGAAGGAACCCTAAACTCAACACTTGAGGATATTGAACCACTTACCATGTCTAATGACAATATCCAAGAACCCTTTGTAAGCAATCCATCCTTTGAAACTGACCCATGTCAAGAACTTGATCCAAAGCATGTCGAAAGAAACTCTAAAATCATTCAAGATCAAGAATTTGTATCTTCAAGATACTACAATAATCTAATGGACACTCTTATCTATGCAAGATAATCATATCCACATAGCACATACTCCTCCATCTACCCATGAGATGCTTTTTATGAATGGACATGTAGATGATCTTCATCTAAAACAAAATTTTGTTACACAAAAAGAGTAGATTATTAACTCCTACAGTCAAACTGAGTTATCAACATCAGGATCAGATATATCCAAAATCTAGATTGAGGACATCATGAATAAAGATATCCAACATTATCTACTCAAGGAAGCAAGTTAGACATAACAGTATAATTTAGAGTTAGCAGAGAAACAAATTGGAGCAATGTCACCTATGGTGGTCATTTATCAGAGAACGCTTATTGAACAAGACATCTCGAAACAAGTAGAATCAAAGCATGAAGGTACTACTTCCACAATATTGGGGACAACTTCATCTCAAGCAAACATCAACATAGGGAGCACAAAGAGTCCTTATGATGAGACTAGTGTCAATACTACAACCATCCATGTCATGAATCTTCATCCACCCATCATCCCATCCACGAATTGGGACCGATGTCAAAAGAAAGATTTGAATCAAAGCACAAAGAACGTTATCAAATTGAAAGAAGCTGAGAAGAATAACGGACAAATCAAATGCACATGGATACCAAAACATACAAAGAAAGATTATCCCTATCAAACTCCATTAGTCAAAGAAACTATGGGGCAAAATAAGAAAGGGAAAAGTATCCATCAAAGATGTCCACAAAAGCAAAAGAAAGCTTTTCAAGCGACGTATAAAGTATATCAAGCAGTTGGTCCTAATTCCACACACACTTTCATATCTACCCATCATTGCTCATCTTCCCAAGTTTAGACAGTCAAATATTCCAAACTATCAAACAATCCATCTCTATCCCTAAACACACTCCATCCATGCCTCCACACATGATATCAAATTCTCACATTGACCATGTATTGCTTAAAGGACCCTTCATCATAAAGTTGAAGGCACTCTATTGCGATATGCGCCGCGAGAGATAAGTAACCCTGGCCATCAATAAAAGGATCAAGAATCCCAAGTTGCATTCCAGTACTGTATCTTAGCAAGTAGCTCCTTGGGGAAGGATCAATGGAATATTGATAGATATATATGGGTCAACATAAATCACTAAAATCAAAAATCAAAAATATAATCAAAATCAGATTGGCGTCAGTGACAGATCAGTAGTTGGTCAAACGTATCCCATCCGTAATAAATCGAGCATTCCATCCATCTTATCCATAATAAATCAATTTCATCCATGAACCATTTATCCAATCCATTTTTATCCATCTGCATCCATCATTCAAGTTATCTTGATCTTGATGAAATTCTGGGGCACCTTTAAGCTTGCTTATGGTAAACATCTTGACATGGGTAGTTTTCATTAATCATATCCTATGCAACATTATCTGAGCCATGAAGCACTATCCAAATGATCTTTCTATATTCAAACACCTTATTTTAGCGCAAGATAATCCATATCCATCCATCCATACACTTATCCAAGAATCCATCCATGACATTCCATACATTGCTAGACATTTGGGGCAGATATCTCGAATCTTGCTTTGAGAATAAATCTTGGTCTATATCCTCTAACTTTTGTGGTGATCTGAACATTGGAAAACGTGAAATCAAATTGATCAAGCATTTGTGATCCAAAATCCAAATCACTATTATGGCGTATTTTGACAAAGATGTTCCTTATCCAGTCTTCATCTTTCATCAAACATCAATCCAAACAATCAATATCAGGTTGCATCTAATGCTTGCCCTTCAAGCGTCACATCAAATCATTCAAAACCGCTTTTGTTCCAAACCAAAGCTACGTTAGGGTTTGAGATGAGATATCTTAACAATTAAATGCATATTTAAATAATAGCGAGAAACTAAACATACCGCAGATAAATCATAACCTGAGAGAATTTCGCGTGGTTCACTGTCTGCGGGCTACATCCACCAAATGTCGCGGCCATCCAATACTTTTATTATCCAGGTGCAAAAACCTAACAGCCCACCCAATCTACATGAATAATGCGCGTTTTCCTCATCTTTAACCCCATCCCAACCCCTTTTTTAGCTCGGCTTTAGAAGCTTGCGGAATTAGGGTTTTGGAGAGTCGTTTTTCTTTCTTTTAAGAGGTGTTTTCCTTTTTCGAGGGCCCGGGGCGAGGGTCACGACCACCATGGAGCTACTCTGATTATAGCATGATCAGTCGCCACACACCAACAGCTTCAACAATCCTGATCAATCGAATCCAATCAATCCATAATCTTGGGATATCCTTGTGTTGCTTAACACTATCCTTGCATTGTTGTGCATCCTTAACAATGTTATCATTATCAATCCTAATCAATCAAATCCTTGCATTGTTGTGCATCCTCAACAATGTTATCATCATCAATCCCATCAACACCCTAATTCTTGTGTTGCTTAACACTTTCCTTCCATTGTTGTACATCCTCAATGTTATCATCATCAATCCATCAATCTGATCAATCAACCTTAGCTTGGTTTTTAGCAAAATCCCCAAATAGAGCACTGATATCGTCACACATATCCATATCCAAATCGTCAAAATCATGTGAAAATCCAAAAATATTAGAAAATCAAAAAATTCAAAAACATCCAAAACATCAAAAAATCCAAAAACATTCATAAAAGCCAGAAAACATCAAAAACATGGTATCTGAACTACGTCATCTTTGAGCTTAAATGTAGGCAAGGCTAATCTTTATTGGCCGGAGACATCAAAATCAAAACATTCAAAAATCAAAACCCAAAACATTAAAAAACACAAAATCCAAAACATCCATAAAATCTCAAAACCAAAAACATTGGAAAATCAAAAATCAAAACATTTGAAAATCTTGAAAAACATAAAAGAAATAGCCTGAAACATTTCGGAAATAATCAAAAGCATCAAATGTTGAAAAATCATCTGCATCTGCGTTTTGGCTTTCACCCATAATCAATCATCCTTAATAAAGCGATGTCACTTATGCATCGCTTTGTAAAACAAGCAGAAACAATCACTTGTAATGGAATTAAAGTCAATCTTCAATAAATGGAAATCAAAATTGAAACAACAAACCTTTAAAACAAAATCAAATATGCTTGATCATTTTCAAACTCAATCAACTTTATATCAATAGCTTATCAATTAACTTATCAAACCATCATCATCCTATACAATGCATGTCCTAGGATATATCGTTCTGACAATGGGCATCATTTTGGATCACTTGGATTCTTATGCTATCAAAACACATCCCTTTGGCTAGAGATATGAAGAACATCAACTTGTTTGTGTGCTTTATCTTTCTTCTTTTGAATTATCTTATTGCCCTCATTCCAAGGACCTCTCAATGATATCCAAATGAAGGTTTTAGAAGGATAGGAATGGGGCAACGATCATCATTCTTTTGTCTATTGTGCTTGTTAGACATTCTTGTAAAATAACTTGGTGAATATTTGCTTTTGTTGGAGTGCGTCCTAGCAAGGTTTCCATTATGTTGAGTGTGAGCAAAGAATACTCCTATTTGTTTGTGAGTCAGAGTCCATGTATAGGTACAACGTAATCCTAGTTCTTTTATACCTTGATGCATTGTTCTTATGTGTGTTATCAAACATAAGGTAAGTAGCCCTTTTAAAATCCCAATCCTTGATAAGAAAATCATCATCATCATCTATCATCATCATCATCTCTCATAAAGTTGGCCTATTGGATCCTCTTGTCATCATCTAATTGCATCTTTTCCACACTAACATCATGTCATGAATAGTTAATCATCATCACCAGTGCATCCATCTTGCATCCACAAATCATCAGCATCCTGCATATCATCTAACATGCATGTTCATCATCATAATATAGATATGTTAGTCTAAGCATCTCATAAAATCATACATTTGCATAATCATAGCATATCACATCATTCATCTCATCCATCTCACATCATATCATCATTTAACTTTGTTTAAGAATATAGATTTGATATTCTAAGCATCTTAAAATCATCTCATTTGCATCTTAAAATCATCTCATCATAACCATCCATTTTGAACCTCTTTATCACGAGATCGACCCTCAAATCAAATCTTTTCACTCGATATCTCGAGGGGGCAATGTACTAGTGAAATTCTTTCCGTTGGGGCATCCGAAAAATCAATAAATTTTTTGAATTTTGATTGCAGTAAGATTATTCTTTGAATCAACGCAACAAGTACATTGCTTCAAAGAGGGGAAAAATGTAGACACACAAAATATGCATACAGGTCAATCCAATGGTTTAATCCAAATGGTTTTCATCTCTCATAAATCATTCAACCTTTATCTTGCATCATCCATTTAATTAAATAAACCAGGACTTTATTTAATTAAGTCTCAAAATTCATATTTCTCCTTTTCTGATTTAAATAAATCAAATATCTAAGTCAAAGAGGTCAAACTCACCTAATCATCGTTAAGCTAATCTAATCTAATTAGCCTAACCTAATCACCCATCACATCCTCTAGATAATGCCACTTGCACAAATAAATCAATTTATTGATTTATTAAAATCATCATTTTCACCCAACATGGCATTTATGGGGAATATTCCCTCAAGTTTGAAAAATATGACAAGTTGATTTGTCCCTCCAACATTGCATTTACTGCTCATTTTCTTGTCCCCCTCCAAAAATTTATGGCACAAATTTGAATTTGAAACTCCCTCTCATGGGCACATTTCCCAGATCTTGTACATCTCTCACCCTATGGCATGATGACAAGTGTCCTCATCTCATTGGTCCAATATTTAGTCCCACATCCTCCATGTTTGGAACTCTTAGCATTTGAAAATCTACAAATAAAGGCATCATTCTTCAAGAAAATCCTCCACAATTTCATCCACAAATCATTCATGTAAAGTCACTCTCTTCAGGAGAACTGATTTTTCCCACCATCACTCCATCTTCAAGGCATTTCATCATCTAGCTTATCTATCAAGGATTGGGAAAGGGCTATTTTCAACAATAGCACCAATCCACTATGAAATAAAGTTTTGATTATGTTTTTATATGCTTGCATTTCATTATCTTTGTTTTATTTAGTTTGCATATTTTATCATAGTCAAGTATTTCATAGGGAGGTTGAATTTATGTTTCAAATGACTAGCATAAGGATATTATGTTAGGATTTTTAACCAAAATGCAGATTTTCAACATCCACAGAAACTAACTTAGAAATTGTATTCCTCTTCCTGTACCTAGAAGTCATCATATGAAAGAAATTGGTATTTTTATCCCCCTCATGAAGCTATTGATTCCTTGCCCACTATTTCCAGTAGACCTCTTCCTTCTCAATAATGTTATGGAGATCAAGTGCTTAACAAAGTCTTTTGCTTATCAACGAAATTTTCCTGGGCACCTGCTTCCATATCCATTTGGACTTGTCTAAGTTGATCTTTAATAAAATTTTTTGGTAAAAAATATTACTGAGGAAACTCCTACTCCATGCCTCTTTTGGTTCGTTCAAACCCCAAGAATGATTTTTTTTGGCATGGAGTCATTTTTTGTTAGTTTTCCTTCCTCATTTGAATTGTAAACCACTTTTATGGGTTTACCCCATTCTTTCAGATTGACATTGAGGGTTTTATGTTTGAAAGCTAGATTAAACATAGCAAAACCATAGCCCTTGATATTCCACCACTTTGAAAAAATTTCTTTGAACTGTGGATGATGTGACCACATTATCACAAATTGGAAGGGGAATTTAGCCTTAGGAGGAGGGGTGTTCCATTGAAGAAGTAATAACATATTATCAAAGCAAATCCTTACAAGAGAAGATAAAGAGAGGGAGGAAATATCCTAGTTGGAGGACACTAGACATCTATCAAGCCTTGAATATTAGTATCTCCAACCCATTTATTTTACCAAGTAAAAGAACTTCCCTCAAGGTTCGAGTCAGATAGACCAACATCATACATGAAGATACTAGGGTCTATCATATTGTTTAAAAAATCCATAATACCACCCAACTTCTTAGAGGGGAAAAAGCGGTATTGAATTCGCCCATCACCAATCCAGTTACTATGAAAAGAGGTTCTCCTACAACCCAGCAAGTCGAGCTAAGTATTCTTCCTTATAACTACATTATTAGGCACATAGACATTGGATAGAACCCAATTTTGAAGATCAAAACATTGAGATAAATGAACATCGAGAAGCTTTTTTTCCTTAGAAATCAAGGATCCCTTGAGAAAAGGTTTCCACATCATAACCAACCCACCAAAGGCCCCAATTGTATCAACCGCCAAGTGGAGCACATTGTTCCAAATACAGTTGTTATATTTTTCAAACTCAGCAACAATCATCTTAGCTTCTTGTAAAAGGAGAATGTCAGGCTTGAACTCTTTAATAAAATCTCTAACCATATGCTACTTATGAAGGCTATTGATCCCTTGGATACTCCATGACAGGATCAACATTTCTTCTTATGTCTGGATTCAATCTACTCCAAATTTCCTTGATTTCTGTTAGCAATATCTCTCATTGTATTCTTCTATCTAGTATTTTTAGTTGACTTCTTCCTGACCTTAGAACCGGTCCCAACATTAGTCGACCTTCTTGGGCTAGACAGCTTGGGAGAGCTAGGTAGACCATCCAAACCCATGATGATTTTAGGTATAGGTGGAGCCTTGCAATGGATAACCAAAGTAGGAGAAGACACCATACCTTCAGGATCACTGTAAGGATATCAACCAACTTCACCCAAAGGAAAACATCTTGTAAGGGGTTTGAGGTTAGCATAGAAGAGGGAACTACTAGACTAGCTTTTAGTAGGGGAAAAACCTTGGGGAAATAATGGTCCACTAAAAGCAACCAAGAAAAACATAGGGATATGCAATTCAGGGCAGAAGGAGTAGGCTCAACATGCTCAAACACTAAAGAGTGGGGGGAGACAAACCATGGAGGTCAAGCTAAGAAATATGGATAACGGCCAATGAAGGAATCTTAGGAGTAGCTGGTGAGGCCAAAACCAACACTAGAATTGATGGGGAGCAACAAGCCTCTAGCCTAGGGGATCAGGAGGCCACATTATTTCCCTTTCACAAAGGGGTTAAAACCTTAGGTAGACCTTTAGGACAAGTATTTCCCAAATATCCAACAAAAGAACAAAGTTTACAAAGAAAAAAAGAGTTTTCATATTCCATGCCTTTAGACCACTTACCAAGCCCTGATTCAAGAGTAATTGAGGTTGGGAGTGCCTTATTTGGTTCAATTCTAATGTAGAAATGAGCAAACACCAATTGACTTGGTTTTTTCATTTGTGACATAATGTAGAGAGAGAAATTTTCTAATAAATTTGGCCACTCCTACAATAATCTCCTCATAAAAAATTCTAGGTAGAGGCCTAAGAGCAAAACCTAGGTTGGGAGTGTGGTCTGGTCGCCAAGTGAGCAAAAGGATCAAATCTAGATCACCACTTATGCAAAGAAAGACTTTGATTTCCAAAGAACCAAGTGCCCCTAGATAGAGTAGAAAATAAATCCTCTTGAATGGTGATTGTGAAGGAGAACAAGCCTTTAGGTAGAGCTGAAGTGGAAAAGGAACCTTTAATAGCTCAACAAGAAGAACCCCACTTACAAATAGACTCAATGTTAGGTCGCCTGCCCACAAACCTTAAAATAAGATAATTTTCCATGTTTTCCAATGAATGATCAATAGAAGGGTCCTTTATTTTATAGCTTGGTGCCCTCATCTGAATGGAGAATTCAGACCCCATCACCAACCACACATGCCTTCTTGGTACCATCAAAAAGCTCTTTCTAGTTAAGTAGTAGGGATACCTTTAGTAGACCAGAAGAGATAGGTGATGATCTAGGAGGCCCATGATTTCCATTAGGAGACATACCCTATCCAAAAAAAGCACCAAAAACATCTCTCAACAAAAGATAGGAACTAGGAGATTCTACCCTAGCTCCATCATCTTGCACACCACTCATTTTGAAAAAAGATTTTTCAAGATTCCAAAGTTATCTCAACTTGGTCAAATTGATTTTATTGAAGAATATTTGACTCAAATATAGTTATTTTTGCATACATGTGGATTAATATTAAGAGAGCTTTGATAACAATAATACTCAATTATAACCTTTTGTTTATTTACCTGAGTAAAATATCTTTTTGGAATTGTTCCACCTTATTATCCACTTCTAAGGGACAATTGCTTCATTATTTAACTAAGAAAGGTTATTTAAAATTTATATACTCCATATTTCATTTTGTAGTGTCGAAAAAATGTCGTCTGTGACATTTTCACACTTGTTTAGGCCCTCCTTATTGAATTAATCTTAAATGTGGCCTTGATTTAGTGTTGTAATGTGTTTGACACATTCACATTAGGTATTGGGCCCTTGTGAACTAAATGACCTTAAATTGTATCTTTCTAAGGTGTTGTAAAGTGTTGTAACACACTTTTACACTTTTCTAAGGGTTTACAAATTAATTGATCCTAATAAACCTCTTTTTAACCAAAATTTCCCTAATCATGCCCTGTTTAGAGTGTTGTAAGGTGTTGTAACACACTTTCACACTTTTCTATGGTTTTATTAAATAATTTGGATTCTTTATGCTTTAATTTTTTTTGTCCACAAGCCCTAATTAATGCATCTTTTCAAGGATAATCCTGACATAAATAAACATCCAATCATAATTAAGGCATTTTTAGGTTTTTTGTCCTAGATTAGTGATCTTGGACACATACGCCACCTTGGATGTATGATTCCCACCTAGGGTTTTGGGTCTTGATCTTGATTTTACACCTTTGTAAGCATTTTTGAAAATTGTCCCATAATTAAAGCCTAATGGGACTCATACGCCAGTTTTGGAATATGAGTCTCATATGGCCAAAAATTAAAATTAATTCAAACTCTTGCCAGTATTCTATTCTCCTAGATCTATTGTCAGCTTGTAGTGTTGTAATTTTAGGAAATTTGGCATAAACAAGTATAAATACAAGGTTATTTCACTCATTTCACTAAAGAATTTTGTGAGAGAATTCATAATATAGTAAATTTGAGTTCACAAGAGCATTCAAGAGAATTCAAGGGTTGATTATCAAGCATTTTAGAGTTTTATTAAAGTATCAAGCACCTTGTCAAAGTCAACATGCATCATGTTTATTTGTGAGCTAACAATTGTGATGTAGGGTTTCATTATTCAAGCTAGCATTCAATTCAAAATATATCCTATTTAAACAAGAGTCAAGATCTACATCTATTGGAGATACTTCATACATGTTTCCAACACCTTATTACTAAGGTTTGGTGAGTTTTAGCATTGCATGTTGTTCATTCATCATTCCTTCATTTCATTACAAGGTTTGATTACCAAAATGGGATTTGACCAAGGAAAACCCCTTTCCACTAACAAAACAACTTTTTTCTCTCTCTTTGTTGTGTGATTTGTAGATATAGGTTGAAGACATATTGAAGAGCAAGTTTGGAGAAAGTTGTCAAGTGTCCAAAGTTGTCAAAGTTATCACCTTGCATTGAAGATCATTAGAAGATTTCTTTAGGTTGCAAATTAAGGTTTTGGATCTGAAATCAATTGGAAAGGAAAGAATAGACATGGAAGAGTAGAATCAAACTCTAAAGTTATAGAAAACACTAACTGGATTGATACACCAGTTAGGGTAGTTTCCAGGTTTTTGCAATTCCAGACACCCATTTGCTAGATTTTGGTTTTTGCCTAGAAACCCTAATCTAGGAATAAATTTCCCATTCTATCATATGAGTCCCAGTGAGCATTAAAATTAGTGATTTTAGCATTCCAGAGCTTCATTTGATCATCTTTAGATTTCCAAGTGCACACTTTTCATCTCCTATCTTTTTATTCTGATTTACATGATTTTCTAGGCCATTTAGTGAAGTATTACATCATATTAGGTTTAAGTATTACATATTTCATTTCATTAGTCTTTCCAATCCCTAGCTTAGTGGTGAACCCCTCATTAGTTTATAATCAAACCCTAGGTCAACCCTATTGCAAGATCTCTTTCTCCTTTCATACTTTAGATTGACATCTCTAGTAATTTCCTTGAATGAGAGAGAGTGAAGATTTTTGTTCTATCTCCCAAGCATAGAATCCTAAAATTTTACACCCTTTCACATTTATAAATGCTCTTGCTAAATTTAATTAATTATTGTATTCAACATTTGAATTGATTACCAAATAATTTCCATATACCTTACAAAAATATACTCAAGTAAAATAGATATTGTGGATGACTTTCATTAATAATTTGATTTTAATAGTCAATAAATGAACTATTTAATTAAACCATTTAGTTTTAACCATATAGGAACAAAGTTGAAAACAATAAATTAATTCAACTACATCATTAAAAAATATTGTATATCCAAATGCTTAAATGATTATTATTTAAGTTGTACTAAGATGGGTAGATTTAAACTTAGAAATAACAATTTACACTCAAAAATAAATGTCTCTTGAATATTTAAGTCAAATTCCCTTTTCATTCCATATTTATAAATTTAATACTCAAGCAACTAGTTCCACAAGGATTTTATTTGATCCCTTGTTTTAATAATTAATAACATATTAGATTGTTAACTCTTATTCAATCATTATAACATATTCAAAAAATAATGCATTAGTCTATGAGCGGGTGCATGAAGTTGGGTACCAATTTTTTGGCCACTTATGATTTTTTTTTTTAAAAACGCACTCGCGTTATAACATGAGCGCATTATAATGCGCACACATTATTTCACGTAAAAAAAAAGAAAAAAGTGAACTTATTTGCCTTGGAATACCAACCCAAAGGCTTGGAGGGCATTCCCAACAAGGCTAGAGATGTGTTTTTGCAGATTCTACAATTTTTCACATAATCGGGTCCGTGCTCACCATCAAGATGCATCTAGTTCAATATTGACAAATTCGAAAACATGGGTAATGTTAGGTTTTCTCTTAGCTATCCAACGATGTAATTTTTTTCACTTTTCGACAATGTTAAGCCTTTCATCCATAATTTCTTTTGTTTGTATGTCTATTTTTTGTCAAAAAGCAGTGTTTAGTGTTTTTTTTTGTTATAAATTAACCGTTCATCAAAATTTCAAATAAATTACATTTTTAGAAACTAGACTCCATTCTACAAATTTAAAAAAGGAAAAAATCAATTATTTTTCAAAAATTTGTAGGGGAGCATGGCCAAAATTCTTTAGGAAGTGCCCACTTAGAAAATTAGTAAAAATCAAATATTCATTAAAAAATTATCAAGAAAATTGTGCACCAACTAGATGCTATTAGCTAACTTCTGACCGGATTTTAAAAATACTACAAAAATTTCACTGCTCGTCGTACAAGAGTTGCTATGTTATGTTTTTCTGACAAAACATCCTCTTTTTGAACCTCTTAATCTCAACCATTTTCAAAATAAATTAGTAGTTAGAAAGTAGACTCGGAGCACTTTGATCCTTGTTTTTGTTCCATCTAAATTTTTTGAGTGTAACTATCCTCAATTTCACGTCCAAGGTCAACATTTCCTGATTTTAAAAAAAAAGTGGCCACTTAAGCCCCCTTTTTGGGAACCATCTTGGTGCACTTACCCCTATTCAAATTATTTTATCATATTTTAGAATAACTTTACATTAGGTCCAATAGTAAAGTTAAAGTAAATTTTAAAGCATAGTCCCCTCTTATGTTATTAAGGATTAAATTCAAACTTGATGGCTTTTAAAATTTTAATTTGCAAAATCAATATATCTATTTATTGAAATCTCAAAAGTGACCTTAAGTTGTCACTTAAAGAAGGGGTCCTAGTCTAATGTAGCCCAACCATGGACTTAATCATTATTAGTGAAATTAGATTAGTTCAAGCAAAGTTTTGGGCTAAGCAAGTGGTAACATGGAATGAGCACTCAATGAGATTAAATCTCCACCCTTGGATCTTAGGAAAACTGTAACACTAATCCTTATGGATTCCCATTTAAAACATGTTTTCCTCTCAATTTACTCTCTATTATGTTTTGTAGGTTTGGAAGGAAGAGATGGATAAGCTCTCAAGGATTTTATAAGACTTTTTTTTTTCCTTTCCATATCTTCAATGTATTCTCCCCCATTTTATCTATCATTTGTAAATTTTAAGATTGTTAATTTATTTAATGGTCATTCATTTCATTCCATATGCAAACTATTCTTTAAATTTTTTTTCTCAATCTTTCTATCATATTGGTGAATATATTTTTATTTAACTATTGATTTACTTTATCTATCTGTTGCCATTTTATACATATACAAATGTATATAAATATACATATATATTTAAATTTGTATATATTTTTCTACATATATAAATTTGAGTACCTAATTAAAATAATTGTATTGATTTTTTTTTTATTGATGGAGGTGTGGTCAAGCAAGAAGCCCTAATTGAGACATTTTTGTGTGCTTGGTTGCAACACATATGATTGTGTGCCAAGGGAGAAAAGATTGAAGTTGAAAAAAAATGATGTTAAATGTATCTTCATCAATTATGTATTGGTGCTAAAGGGCAAAGGCTTTGGGATCTAGTTGCCTAAAAAAGGTCTCTACAGTCAAAGTGTTACCTTTAGAGAGATGAAACTTTCTTCCATTGTTTTGTAGCCTACAAAAGAACAAAAAAGGAAGATGTGGTTTGACTTCCACTTCAACTTGAGAAAATTGAAATAGAAGCCCAAAATGGACATAATGATGAGGAGGGATCTAGTAGCTCTGAAATCTAAAAAGAAGAAGAAACTCAACCTTAATGTCTAATGAGGTCCACTCATATAAGACAAAAAATTGAAAGGTTTGGTTATTCACTGTTATATTCTAATTGTATTTTTTCATCGATTGATAATATTGATGAGACAATAAATATGAAAATACAAGAGGAAATAGGTATGAGTGATACAGATTCCTAGATGAAATCCATTGATGAAGAGATGGTTGCATTGAAGAAAAAACACCTAGGATCTAGTACCTTTATCCAATGGATGTAAACCAATTGGTTGCAAATGGGTGTTCAAGGAGAAATTTGGTCTTTAAAATAATGTTGAGAAGCATAAAGCAAAGTTGGTTACAAAGGAAAGTGGTGGGAATAGATTATGCAGAGATATTATCTCCTATTGTCAATATGACATCTATTAAATTCTTATTATCACTAGCACCAACATATGATTTAGAAGTGGAATAGATGGATGTGAAAACCAGTTTCCTTCATGTTGAACTTGAGGTAGAAATGTATATGTCATAGCCTGAACAATCAATGCTTAAAGTATATATTATGTACATGGAAGTTGAAAAAGTATCTCTATGGTCTTAAGCAATCTCCTAGGATGTGGTACCAAAAATTTGACAATTTTTTGTAGATTTTTAGATTTTTGATATCTAAGTCCGATCATTGTGTTTATTACAAAAATTATCATGATTATATTCTCATGATTGCATTGTATGTTGATGATATGGTTTTTGGGAAATATAAAAGTTTTATTTCAGATCTAAAGTTTCAATTGTCATCACTATTTCAAATTTAAAGGATTTATGTAAATCACAAAATATACTAAGGATGGAGATTAGTAGAGATAGAGCAAACAAAAGGCTTTGGTTAATTTAGAGTAAGTATGTGAATTTAGTTTTGAAGAGATTTAGCATGAAAAATTGTAGATAATTAGTTGTTCTTTTGTTGTAAGGGATGAAGCTTTTTATGGAGGATTGTCTAAACTCTACACATGAGATGGATGACATGACTAGAGTACCCTATTCTAGTGTTGTAGGTAGTTTAGTGTATGCTATGATTGTATGAGGCCGTACATTGACCAAGAATTTGGAGTACTAAGTAAATTTACAGCTAATCCTAAATGGGTGCATTGGGATGTAGTTAAGAGAGTGTTCAGATAATCGATTGATACTTCCAAGAATGTAATGTGTTTTCATGGTTATTTTACTAAACCTCATCATTTAGTTTATATTCATGGGTTTATGGATTCTGATTAGGTGAGAGATATTGATAGCAAAAGATCCACTAATGGATATGTATTCATGATATTGTTAGAAAACCAAGATCTGATTGCAAACCTAAAAATTGCCTTCCATAGAAGAGGAAAATGAAAAAGCAAAGATTTGCATAAAAACATGCAATTTGATATATTCAAAAAAGACATCTTGAAAGGAGTGGTCCCCAAAACTAATAGACCCCTTCCTTGTAACACTCATGTAAGTGTTGTTTCCCATCAAAATGGGAGACATAGTGCAAGGCTCAAAGGAAGTGAACATAGACTGCGAAGATGCCATATGATGAGATGCTCCTGAATCTAGAAGCCATCTCCCTGATCCAATACCTGAAGAAGCACAAATAGCATGTCCCTTCATATCTGATGAAGTATGTAAACCAGCTATGCCTGTGTTATGTTGCTCTGAAGAAGAAGAATGAGGAGAAGAAGATGATGCAGACATCCTAGAAGGCAAATCAATCTAATGTTTTTGAAGAAGATGTTTCAGTTCATCAATGTCCTTCTTGTAACAATTATGTTCTGCATGTCCTTCCCTCTTGCAATATGCACATGTAGACTTCTCCTTCCTAAATAATTTCCCCTTAGAAGAGGAGGGTGAATCTGAGGACTTCTTTTGCTGCTCATGAGGTTTGGAATCCTTTTGTTTCTGTTTCTTGCCTTTTCCTATATAAGCCTTCTGATCTCTGGGCTCCTGTGATGCAATAAGTTCCTGTGAAGAGGAAGAAGGTTTCACCGTACCCATGCTAGCTAAATTAGCTTGCTCTCGAGTGAGATATGAAGAAAAGTCATCAAGAGATGGCATAGTGAATCTCGTACCAAGTGCATCCCTAGTGGCATAAAAGGTAGAAACAAAAACTAAATAATCAGGTCCAAGCTTAGAAAGGATGGACAATATCAACTGAGAGTCTTCTTTCTGAACACCACACTATGACAACTATAATCTAAGAGACTTGAGTTTGGTGAAAAACTCCTGTATGTTGTCAAAATCCCTAGGATTTAAACCAATAAGATCATTCTCTAACTGAAAACCTCTCATAGTATCCTGCTTCCCAAACAAGGACTCCAAAGTATCCCATATCTCATTTGGTGTAGTGCAAGATTCAATGTGGAAAAGGAGGTCAAATGAAAGAGATAGACATAATGTGCCATAAGCTTCATCACACCTATTAAACCATTTTCTCTTTTCAATAGCACCTTTTCAAGTGAATCTCCATTTGTTTTTTCCAACCAAAATAGTTGAATGGAGTAAGGGGTGCAATATTGTGTAAATCCATGATAGAAAATAGCAGTAATATACTCTCAAATAAAAAAATTCCTCTTGGATCTCAAAAAACTCCTGATTGCACGTTTCCCAAGAAAATAACTCAAAAGATAAAGGTTGAGTTCTAAAAAATATATTAGATATCTGGTAAAAATTCTACAAAAAACAAATCTAAGATCTGAGAAGAGGGCGGAACCAGCTTTCCAATGCCTATTCATTTTTGAAAAATGCAGCCAGGACGCAAAAGTTATGCCTCCTGGAGTGAAAACAACAACTTCTGACTTTGACAGGAAAAAAAGGCATCAAAACAGAAAAATCAGAAAACAATACCAGCACCAGTAGAATGGCATTGGAAGCAACTTTTCGACGATATCTCATTTTCAAAAAACGGAGACCATATGCTCAAGATATGACCATTTTACTAAATATGCTCATTTAGGCTTTAAACCAAAATTTTTATTAATTTAAAGATGAAAAAATTAATAAAATATTTAGCTGAACCTTCATTCACAAAAATCGAGGTAGCATAGAAATCAAAATGGCATGGAAATTGATGCGGCCGTACGGATCCGTACGGATTTTCTGCAACTATTTTGAAATTTCCCAAAAACACTAAAAAATTAATTTTCAGCAAACCCTATCATATTTTATATGAAAATAGGGGTTTTTGGGCCTTCTGAGCACTCTATGTAGTCCGTTTTGCACCAAAATGCACTATTTGAGAGATCAAAGTCAAAATTTCTCAAAAAATGATGAAAAACCCCGCTGATCTGACAAAAAACTACTGGAATAAAACCCTTGCACATAAAAAAGATGTTGTGAGAGAATATCTTCAAAACACGAATAGGCAGTAACAGATCTAGAGCTCTGATACCATGTAAAAGTTGAAAAAACAACTTCATAGATATTTTGTGGTGACATTAGTTGGATGAGTAAGGGGCATGCTAAAGTCACTTTTTCCATAACAAATGTAGAGTACATAGAAAATACTAGTGCTTTTAAGGAGGCCATTTAGATTAATTGGTTATTTTTAGATGTTTGAATTGATGCAAGAAAAAATATTATCTACTATTATAGTCAATGTGGCATTTGTAGCTTGGAAATGAATCCAACTTTCCATGCTAGAACAAAACACATTGATGTATAGATTAATTTTGTTCATTATATGGTGGAATATGGGAAGGCTAAATTGGAGAAGGTTAAAACCCTAATGAATTTTAGAAATGCATTAACAAAGCCAGTGAGCATAGAGAAGTTTAAATGGTTTTCTATTTGTATGGTCTCATGACCTTGAGTGGTTGAATGTGGGTGACCCTTGAATTTTCTTTGAAATGTTGGAGAATGTTGGGATTAAGGTGTCTTGACCTTTGTAAGTCCTATTATTTAATTTAATGATTAATTATATGTTTTTCCCTAATTTTATTTTTCCTACTAATGTTGTGGCACTTTGTGGAACCTACTGGTGATTTTCCATTCTACATGGAAGCTGACATATACATTTTGGAAGCTAATTTCAAGGAGGTGGGAATCCACTTTTGAGAGCCTAATTTTGTGGCTAAAGTGGTGGCAATAATCATATGTTGCTATGTCACATTTTATGAAAAACTATGAAAATATTTTATGATAGATTGTGATGGTTGTAAGTTATGGTAGCTATGATCTAGATTGGTGGAGGTAGGTGTCCCATTTTGGGGGCCTCAATTCATGCTAATTTTAAGGAAGTTTTCATTTTTCACAAGTTAATTATGGCTAATTATAACAAGGGGTATCATATGAAAAAACATAACAACATAAGAGCTGATCATAACAAATTGTGACATGCATGCCATGATCTCTATTAATTCTTTTGTTACATTTGGAGTTTTATATTATTGTTCTTTTCTAGTATTGTTATGTTATCAAAATAGCTCTAGAATTGTAACGCTGAAAAAATTCTATAGAGGATTGCATTGCAATTTTATTGTAATTGTTTAAGATAATGCATTGGCTAGGCTTTTGGAGTGTGCGTTTTTTCTTGTAAAAGGGATTTCGCCATATATACTAGGTGTTATGTGTTTTTAATATATTTGTGATATTGTTTATGTTACCTATTATGTGCACCCTCTTTATTGTAATTGAATAAATATTTAAAAATTTATAAAATTTGGCATTCTTTCCTCTAACAGATTAACATAGAAACCTTTTTTTGTGTACCCATCTTCCTTCTATAATGACTTGAAGTATTTGCATACTTTTAGTACTTTTATCATTGTATCTTCTTAAACAAACTCAATAATCTAATCTATGAATAATTATCATCAATGCAGTTTCAACTCAAATTTTCTTTGTGAAAACCATATAATATGGCTAGTTCAAAAAATATATTTATTACTAAACCCTATTATGGGTAATTTAAACATATATTTATAAAATAATAATAATGGAAATGTTATACTAAAATAAACTATGAAATATAGTTACTAATTGAATTAAATAATGAAGCTCGAACATGCTTATTGTTAGGAAATAAAAATAATGTAACTAGGGATTTGTGAGAGAAGAAAATAGAAGGTGCTTAAAGTTAAAGTAGAATATATTTGAAGAGATAAGGAACAAAGAAAGGAAGATAATTGGTTAGGATAAAATAGTACAAATCAGCAAGGAAATTAGAAAGGATGAAAAATAAGGTCTATGGAAAGAAGAAATATAGGAACAAGATGACATAAAGCTAGTGCTCGGATCCAAAATATTACATAATGGGATAATAAAGTTAATGATGCTGAAATGATTATCAAATAACTACTTGAGAATCTAAATATATAATATGGAAATGTAAAAATCCAATATGCAAGTAGAATTTTGCATATGTGATGTGAAATATAGAGAAATGATCCTTTTGTAGGCTTTTGATAGCTAAATTTTGTTATATTAAGTGTGACTAATTTGAATTGATTTTTTAAAACTTTAGTTTAGATTTCATTTAGTTTTTGGTGTAAATGAAGGGTAGAACACCTATGCCCCTATCTTTCTATGAGCATAACCAACCCATACCCATAAGAAGGTGTGATTGGGTAGTAAAAATGTAAGGAATAAAATATGATAATTGGAGGTTGTTTTAACTAGTTTAGAGATTTATTTTCATATGTTATAGAACCATTAGGGTGATTTTGTGCTAGTCATGAGAGGTGATAAGAAGACAATTTTTATGTTTGTGGAATTACATTGAAAAATAGAAACATGGATAACTTAAGTTAGAAGGAAGCATAAATAATGAACATGCACATTAAATGAGAGAAACAATGAAAAAAGGATAAGAAATAGGAACTAGGAAGGGGTAAAGATATGCAGAATGGGGATAAATAAGTTGAAGAAGGTCTTAGAGCCTATATTTTTATGATTCAAAACTTTTATATTTTTCCTTATTTCTTTTTTTTCTCTAAGACCCCATTCATTTCATTAAACCAAATTTGGGAGATCTTCAATGTGACCTATTCAAGTATTTTTATTCTTTCTAGTTAGTAGAGGTTTCTATTTATAGTTTTATGACAAAAATATTATTCATTTTTTGTTTTCTACAATTGCATATGTCCCTTTTATGTTTGTCTATTCTAATTTTTACTAGTTTTTCTACTTTTTTCAATTAAATTTGACATCTTAATACCATTCAATTTCATAGTCTTATTAGCCTTTGCTTTTTCATAGTGTTATTTTCTCACCCATGTATTATTCCACATAATATTGGTAATAATTGTGTTGTACCTTTAAGTTTCTTCTAGGATTCCAAATGTTGAATTTCTATTACATTATGAGGGTTCATCATTTTTCAATTTTAATTTAAGTAGTTCTTATAAAACCATGAGGTAGGAATTTTATTTGATTTTTCCCTAAGTGTGTAGTCATGCCTAATAGTCAATAAAATTTCATACTATTATTAGGCTAATATTATGACTTATGAGTGCTCCATTAATTCATAAATTGGTATGCCTCATGAGGTAATTACAAAATATTGGCCAACTTTTGGTATATGGTAGCATGCTATTACATCTTGTAACTCTTTCACATCATATTTTTTAGCTAGGCCTCAACCTTCACTCCCATGAAATATAATAGATTTACATATTTTCTATGGGTATGCTAATTTAGCTTCCAACTTAGAAATATTTTATTTAGTGTTATACAAGTGGAAAATTATCATTGCATTATACAAATCCCTCATTGTTTTTACTTAAATGTGTTTCTTAAGGTTACAAGATGGAAGTTTCATTCCATGTATTATTAAGTTGGGTTTCATACCTACTTGTTCTTGTATTGTTTTGTTATCCCCATACCAAGTTTATAGGTTATGATTAGATCAATAATAATCCTTAAGTGTGTGCCTCATGAACTATAAAACCCCTATTATATTAGGATTATTAACAATATTATATTTCATTTCAGATCTCATTCATGATATTATTCTAAATGCAGAGACCGCTTTTAATTGTGTGACATGTGATGAGTTTTATCTCTATAAGGAAATGCTAATATGATTTTAGTTTTGTGACATTATATTACATCATATGTAAGTTCCTTCAAAGTATAATTTTGAGTGAGGCACATACCTTCACTCCCATGATCCACATGGTATATTTATGTGGAACTTTTGGAGAAAATATTGATGTGTGTTCTACTTTATAAATATTATATGTAGTAGGAGATAATTGTATTTTATTATTAAATCATGGAGGATCTTTACATTTTGATTTTCATTTTAGGTCTTTCTTTAATATGTGTGTTTTTTGATGATAAATATTGAGGTGAAATGTGATTTCATCTAGTGACTTAGTTTTCAATATGGATTGAAAGATTCTATAATATTATTCATCCACATAATAATCACCTTGACACATGGAATATTTCTATTAGTTGAAATGTATAGAATATCTCTCTATTTGCACTATGTGTAAAAGTAGAAGCATAAAATTAATGCCCAACATTCCTTATCCTAGCACTCTTACATGAATTTGAGCACTATTGATTATCTAGTTTAGAAACTAGTTACAATTGCTAGATTTAATTATATCTATCTATAAGCAATAGTTATCATAATGGCATTGAATCACATATAGTTGTGGAGAAGGAAAATCACTCACACAACCATTAATGTAGCATGGTCTTTTATGACTTCTATTCTAATATAATGTTGGATTTTTTTTCATAATTGACATGAGAGGTTAGCCATTTTTTATATTTCATCTTGTAACAAGTGTTAGCTATCTATGGGGACTATCTTTGTCATGTTTTCTATATAAGGGATGAAAATAATTTTTTTAAGGGGATGGAAGATAGAAATTTGGTAAATAAAGGGGCATACGAAGGATGAAGTTCCCTTAGCATAACTCTAAAATTTTAGTTTCTAACTCCACTTAAAAAATTATGATATTGTAATGATATAGGCTTGTCCTAAAGATATAATTAAAAAATTTAATATTTGAATAGTGAATAGTTAAAATGATATTTAAACTTGACTGTGTGTATCCTTGAGTATGTTCATTTCTAGATCTATTCCTAACTAGTTTTATAGCAATATGACTATTAAATTCTTGTAAATCTCATACAAGATATATTTTGGACACTAAAGGAAATGCATCGTTATGAAAATTGATTAATAAGTAGATTCATTGAATATTTAATAAATATTTATTATCCTTATATATATCTAAAATCTAGTTTACTTTTGTATTTTGAAAGATATGTTCTTTTCTTATATCTTCATTAATGTGTCAACATTGATCTCAATCATTGCATATTTTATATGAGTGTAGTGAATCTATTTACTAGGTAGATATAAAGAGTAATTTTATACTAGCTTCACCTTTCCATAATCTCAACATAGTCATTAAATATCCATATAACTATCTTTTTAGTTTCATTCAATATAGTATTTTCCCATTACAATTTATTAATGGGTATGACAATATAATGGGTTATCATGAAACACATTTATATAAATTCATTTGAAAAATTATTTAATTTAATAAGGTGCTCAACCTTGAATATTGTAATCTAACATATAGGAATTAAGTTAAAACTAAAATAAGGGAGCACTATACAATGGGTATATTTTTTGTTAAATTAAGCATTTATTTTATGTGGCCTAGTATGTTGAATGCACAAGAAAAATGAGAGGAGGTGGATTAGTTGTAAATTAAGACATCAAAAGCATCATTAACATTCAAATTTGCATGAATCCTTATGAATCAATAACTCTTATCATGCATTAGCAGAATATAAACATGAGAAACAATAATTCAAGAACATCCATACAAATGAGAACACCTAATTTACATGGAAAACCAAAGAAGTGAAAAACCACATTGAGGATTAGCTCACAATATAAAGTAATTGCAACACTAATTATAATAGGTTCACTATCAGAGGGATCATTTCTCAGAAGAAAAGAGGGGATCACTTCCAATTTACAAAAATGAAGAAACAATATTGTTACAATGAGAAATCCATCTCAAAGAAAAAACAAAGTTTCACCACTATACCATCTATGCAAATAGTCTCTCTAAAAAATGTAGACAACTTCTGCTCAATGCTTCTAGTAGTCTTAGTCATTGGATCTCACACTGCACTTCACACTTTCCCACTTCATTATCCAATCCTTCATCAACTCAACACATATATACCATCCTCAACCTTGAAAATAATCTACAATGTTAGTTATGCACCTAAAACAAGCAAACTCAAATTAGGACGACACTAAGCATTCACACAATGGAGAGGAATGAAAGATTACCACATCAAACCTTAAAAAAGAACCTAAATCCTCATATAAATGCCACACCATGCTTCCACACACACAAAAGAATTCTTGCAATTAGTGTAAAAACCCAAGGTCGACCGAACCTATGTTAACACCATTAAACATTTAAACACATGCTTCCTCAAATCCAAAGATGACTTGTGGACCACACAAAATACATTAAAATTTTTTGGAATATTCCATCAACAGCTTGAAAACCAAAGAATTCCTTCACAATAGATTTCACCTGAAAAACACATTTATCCTATACACCCAGTTAACCTTTCACATGCTATAACACATGAATCAAACCTTGCAGAGCACCAAACTTCAAAAAAATCACATTGGAGATAGACATGGGAATTGTAAGCACACGCTAAGATCCACAAGACCAAAAGCTATGTGAAACATATATTGTAATGGTTAGGAATGCTATATCTCTTTTGCTCAATTAGAGTCTTTCACCTAATGGAAAGAGATATCTATCCCACACCAAAAATCGAGGTGGTCCACTCAAACTAATGTATGTATGATGAAATTGTGACTGAATGCAATGATCTAGATGCAAAAAAATAATAAAATTGATTGATTAAGTATGCAAAACTAATGAAATATGAAGTATTTGAAAACACGATGTGATATGTAGAAATGAACTAGAAATGTGAACAAAACTGAACAGAAAAGGATGAAACTAAAAGTGTGCACCTGAGATATGGATGGAGACTAGAAATGACTTCTAGAATGTTGTTGATCCTTATCTGTAGGCCTAGTGGGACTCATTCACCGTTCTGGGTGAATTAGTCATAGTTCTGTGAAATTGTTCTAGAGCCTATTTCGAACAAATGGGTATCCAAAAATGTAGAAAACCAAAATTGGGATTGGAAGTGGGACTCATCCAGAACCCATGGTGAATGATTAAACTTTTTAATTTTTGAATATTCAAAGGTGAAAATAGGAGCCTTCAATCTGCACTTTCTACTTCTTTAGGTGTCTGGTTCTGAAACTGTCAAATTTGGGCTTGAAAGTGACTTTTTGTAAGTATTTTGACTTATCTATTGAAGAAATGACTTGAAAAAAAATGCAATGTAATCTTCAATTATTTATAAGCCTCAAAGATGTCTAAATATATAAACACACAAGAGAAGAAAGAGAAATGTTGGATGTTAGGGCATGGGGAATTGCCTTGGTCAAACCCCTTTTAGGAAATTAAACCAAAATGATGAAATAATGTAATGAAGCATGAGACAATGAAGTCAATACCTTTCCATGATGTGTGATCTTGAATTTCTACAGCATTGGAGGAAGATTTTTCCCTTAAATGTCTTAGGAGGCTATCTTAAGGACTTGCAATGATCAAAACCTAACTTGCTTGACTTGAAAGAGAAGATAGATGATGAATGAATGATAAGGGTATGTATAGGATCATCATGGAAAAAACAGGCCCTTAAGTGGCAAAAAAATCACAAAAGTCAGAGTTAGGCAACTTGATGTAAAAATTTGAATAAGTTATCTATATTATTTCAAAAATATGTAAGAATAGAATCTGTAGCAAATTGAATGTAGTTTCTAAACTACTAGGTTTATTTTATTTTTTAAATCTATTTGGTGAAAATTTGAAATTTCAATGCAATAGTACTTAAATTTTAGTGAAAAAAAATAAGAAGTATGTGTCTGTCTGACCACCCTAACCACAATAAATGATAATATTTTTTATAATATTTTAGATATAAGTAGAGGACTCATGTCCTGATGTGATGCATATTTTTTTGTATTTTTTTCGAGTAAATAATTAATTATGAATTTTTTATTGCAACTTTTAAAAAATATAAAAAATTGTATGTCTGACTACCTTAACTTGGTCAAAACTTCATGAAATTCAATTTTTCTTTTTTTAATCATATAGTATGCAAAGCATAGAATGTGACGCATGTTTCAGATTCAAAAAATGTGATAACGTTTGAAAGTTATAGATATTTTTCAATCAGCCTACCAATTAGGACTTTAGTCGTAATTCAAATAGAAAATGAATAATAACTATTTATTATATTCAAAGTAAATAATAATTTATATTGGTGGAAATATGAGAATATCATTTAAAAACCCTTTTCATTTCATCAATTTCGGGTTAAAAAAAAGTCATCAGCCACATGGGTCATCATATCACTTACATATCGCCACTTTTTGGCTCAACATGATGTTGCACATGCCCATAAGAGATGTGTGAATAAGTTAGTTGATTATGAATTAGGGATTAGAAGGTTAATTTTATAGGAAATTCACCACATTCACCCATAAATTAGATTCCTAAGGCTAGCATGAAGAAAATTAAACTTAAAACCTAATTTTTCCTACTAAAAAGTCAAAATTGACCCAAATGGGACTCATTCACCACCTTGGACCAATTAGTCGCACCTGACAGGGACTCATTCACCACAAATGGTGAATTAGTCCTAGAGGGGTCCATTTACTAGCTGGGTTGTTGGGGAATGCATAAATTAGGTTTAAATGATGACTTTGTCAGTTATTTCATCAAATTACACCTCAAGATGCACAAAATAGGGTAATAGGGGCCTATTAATGATGATGTGAAGGTCAATTAGGACTTGGGACACAAAATTCAATGTGAAAGTGTGATTAAATACACCTTACAATACTAAAATGAGGTTCACGTAGCCTAGGAAGGCACAACATCCAATATGAATGTGTAAGACACATTACAACACTAGATTAAAGTTAAATTTAGTTCACAATCCTTCTATATTGATGTGAAGATGCAATTAAATATATTCTATAATGTTGAATTAGGGGAAAGACGGGTTTATTAAGTCTAGAGAGGCATGAAAGTCTTTTACAACTCTTTACAACACCTTTACAAGACACCATTAAATGCATTTGAAAAGGTCGAAGACCTAGTGCGGATGTTGAAAACACCTCACAACACTAAATCAAGGCCTCAATAAGTCTAATTTATCATCAAGTATTCCCAAATCAATCAAGTTTCCTTTTTTCTATGGTACACTATGCTTTGGATAAATGCAAAGGAAAACTATTTCTCCCAAACAACACTACTTTCATAGTTCACATACTAGTGAAAACAACATTCTATGAACATTGATCCTGGACAAAAAAACTCTGGATATAAAGCCTATTAACACCTATGATCAACATATCCAAAATACATAAGCAAATATTCAACCATTATGAAATTCAGAGCAAAAACTAGAACACTACTCTACTACACTAAACACTCTTTACCACACTATTTCCTCTTCTATTCAAATTTTCTCAAAAGAACTTCAAAAATGAACACAAAAACCACTATTTTATCATATGCAACACTTTCTCATCACCATCAAACTAACTACACTACATCAATTTGACCACACACATGCTTATCAAGGAAGCACTAGAGGTTGACACAAGTGAGACTACTAATGATAACATAATGCAGCAAATAAAATCATCTCAAAGGTTGACATCCATGCATCAACATATGCTTGTTGTCATCAATGACAATACAATCTACATAAACTTCATCATCATTGATCAAAAATCATGGTATGAAAAACTGCCAACAACAAAGCAACAAATCTAATCACCAACACATAATGCACAATAGTACACACAACACCCCCTTACACAAACATCCATCCTTTCCAATACTTTCTCTTTCTTCCTCTTACTTCATAAGGTTTTTATGTTAAATATCTCCCCCTTTGAAATCAATGGAAAAGGGAAACATCTCATTTAACATCAATCGTACATGTATCTTCTCTACAACTTCCTTTTCCTCTTATTGCACTCTATTTTATTCACACCTTCTCTACACACTCCCACTTAGGAGTACACAACATACTACACCAGGTATCAACTAGTGCACATATCCTTTGAAATAGTTGACAAAGGAAAACATATGTACACAATCACAACACTTACTCCCCTAATTGCATCAACCAAAAATGATACTACCTACTCCCCTTGAGAGGTAGCCACCAATATTATCCCATAACAAGGAATGCACCTTGAAATCCACTAGACTGATGCATAACCTTATGCATCTAATTGAAAGGAGGAGCAATAACTAAAACACTACTCTACTACACTGAACACTCTTTACTACATTGTTTCATCTTCTATTAAAATTTTCTCAAAAGCACTTGGAAAACAAGCACCACAAACACAATTTCATCATATACAACACTTTCTCATCACCACCAAACCAACTGCACTACAAAAATTCAACCACACACATGCTTATCAAGGAAACACTAAAGGTTGACACCATTGAGACTACTAATGACAACATAATGCAATAAATCAAAGCATCTCAAAGGTTGAAATCAATGACAACACAAATTGCACAAAATTCCAACATAGTATATATTACAACACCTTATAGAAGTCCCTCTTGGTTTAGTAGTTCCAAAAGTGAAGGTTTTAGCCACATCAATAATTGGTTACCAATTTCCCAATCCTAATAATAATTATGTATTCTTTTATCCAAATTTGACACCCTTAGAATTTTGGATGAGATTCAATTAGGTATTTTTGCTTTATAATATATCAAATTACCAACAAGACAAAAATTTGGATAGAGTGATTAAAAAGTAGAAAACCTACAATAGACATCAAAATAAGTGTAAATCATAGTAAAATATAATTGTAGGATGCACACATTCTTTTATTATCATAGCATTAAGGTTAAGAATAAAATGATAATTTACCTTAATTGACACTCATTAGGTTCAAATTATTCCAATGTGACATGGTTGAATACTTAACCTCGTTTTGTACTCAAATGTTGATATAAAGAAGCTTACAAATAGGCATGGCATTAAAATATTTTTTCAAAAGAAATTATAAATATTCATTATATAGTTTATACTAATTCATTAAATTAGAAAGGCTAGATGTGATGATCACATTATGATGAAATTTAATATGAACTTTAATTATTATCATAGAATCTTATGTGCAAAACCATAACCCAAGATTCTTAATGTTTTTTGTTGTAAATAAACTACTTTTGTACTATTCTTATAGTGAAAGATAAAAAACTAGTCTAACATAAATTAAAAATGTATATCTAAATCATATCCTAAAAACTTATTGTGCTTTATTAAAAAACTAAATAATACATAGAGTAGCTAAAAACTAAATTACACACACACACACATATTTGGTTACATGGAATTACTCAAGGAGGGATGCTCCTAAATTAATTTTACTTTATTTCCCATAGGATATGCACTATTTTCTCATATGCTAAATGATTAAATCCTTGTAATAAAATCATAATCCTATATCTAGATGTTTGGAAATATGTTTTGGACAAGTTTCATAGAAAGGTTAGTCATTGGACTTGTTGGTGGCTTTTGTCTATAGTCATTTTACTCTTTTGAAGCCAATGGTCCAATCCCTTCCTATTTATAAATACTTTGTTAAGGTTGCTCCCTAGTACTTTGTTAAGGAGTTTGATACCCTTGCTCGACAATTTCTTTGGGAAAGTAATTTGTCTTCTTCGAAATAGAGCCTTGTGAAGTGGGATTCTATGTGCAGGCCAAAAAATGATGGTATTCTTGGGTTCAAATCTATGGGTTTGAGTGGCTAGGTCTTAGTTGCTAAGTTTTACTGGTGTTGGTGTACCTGTGATTGGGCTAGAATTCTCACTCTTACATATCTTTAGGGGGTGAGTTATGTTGATGTTCCTCAGTATGGCCTTTTCAAGAAGGGGTCCATGATTTTGGATACTCTCAAAAGAGGTTCAAAGATTATTATTAAGGGTTTCTTTTGAATTTACAAGAAGGGATTTGATGCCCTCTTTTGGCATGATTCATGGGATGGACATCCTCCCATCCTAATTGAGTTCCCTCATTTGTAGTCACTATATAACAATTTGCTTACTACAGTTTGGATTAAGGTGGATGATTCTAAAATGCTTCATGCTTTGGTTGAGATGGAGGTGATGCATTGGAAGGTTCCAAAGGAATCACCATTGAATGGTGATGGAACACATAATTTTTTTTTGGTTCCATTGATAAAATTCTACAAATTTTCACTTAGTTTCAGATGTCTCCACTTAGGGTTTTACTCATTGATATTCCCTTAGGATTTTGCTGTCAAAATATCTCCTAAGAAACCCTTAAATCAAATCCCTCATCAAAATTATAATCTATCATTGACTTCTTATCACCCGTTTCTAGTCATCCTAAAACATCTTGATTCATTAAAACTCATGGGGTAACCGATCCCTTGGGCTTAGGTCCAGAATATTATATTTTATAAAGGTCAATTGACCTTATTTAGCCTTTACATCCTTTGAAAGTAATATGTTCTAAACCATTTGATGACTTTTATATGATGTCCTAGGTGGTCCCCTTTCTAGTAAACAACTTTTGAACATGTGCTTAATTATCCCACTTAAGTCTTGTCTACCACTCCCTTGCATTGCTCATCGTTAATAGCATTATGAATGCACATTTGAATTGGAGACAAACGATGAGTGGTATTTCCTTTGTACCATGCATCGCAGATAGTTTTGAGAACTTGTGTTTCAAATTAGCGATGCATGATGCTTAACTTTCCCTTTGTATCACTAGCTTCCTTCATATCACTAATCACTTAAGAGTTTTGAGCTTCAAATTAGCATTGAGTAGTAACATTAGGGCTCTCTATATATATCTTTCCATTGCTCATCGTGGATAGTTCTACACTGGTATTCTTCAAATTGGCGATGAGCGATGAGATAACCAGTTAGTATGAGCCATTATTGTTTTGAGGGAATTAAATGAGCAATGTGTTAGTGATAGTGGAGGATGCACGTGGCCTAATTTCATTCCATCACTATTTCTCATCTATCACTAATATGGTTTGGAATTTGAAATACATATCAGCGATGAGTGATGCAAGGTAACTTAGATTTCCAAGAGGGTAGTATCCAACAGTTGATGTTTCATTGCACCAATGCTCTCATCACTGATTGAACCTTGGAATGGTGGGGCAAATCTGTAATGCGCGATGGGATATTTTGAGGAATAATCTCTTCAAATACTGGCTTCTTGTACTTCACCAATATAAATGAAAAGGCACAGACTAGGGTGGTGATGCATGTTAATTGTTAGATAAAAGATGACTAATGAGGTTAAAGGTAAACATGGAAACTTTATGTAGTGATATCACCATTTTTGAGACAAGATTTAAAATCCATAAATGATGCTTGAGGATTTCCATTGATAGTGTTTTAAATCCAAAAATATTGATGGTTCATACTCAAAGATGATTAACTAAGTTTTTACATTGCTCACACAAAGTTATCTTCAATCATTAATTAATACATGCTCTATATTTCCTACTTAATGTAGATTGCTTGTCATTTCATTTAACTATTTATAGTCTTCATAAATTGAGAAGTGTGAGCCAGAGTGAAACTATGCAAGTCTTGGGTTTTGATTGCAGAAGTATTGAAGTGTGTATCCCAGGTAAGTTTGTTTTTTTTCAATGATTCATGCATTAATCTGTTCAAGAGTTTTATTTTTAGGGTGGTGAGAGTTTCAATTGATTGAAAGTATCATTGGGGCTAGTAATATTTTCTAGGTTAGTCAATATTCTATCTTGTAAGATCATTTTAGGAGCTTAGGCTAGTGATTTTTCTCATAATCAAAAGTTTTCTAGGCTTTACCATGTGTCTTGTGAGAATGGGCTAGTTAGGTGTGTCTATTTTTCCAACTCGGAGATCCAAGAGACTTAGTGTGTTTGAATTCCAAGAGGATATGTCTGTGGTTGAGTGAGAAGTACCTAGGAATTATGCAACACCAAAAGGCAAGAGAAAGGATTGTGGCAAAAAAGAGAAGACTATTGTCAAGCGAAATTATAATTTGAGAAGCAGGACCAGTTCAGAAGAGTTGGTCAAGTTTAAAGGGAAGGAATCTTTTAAGCCTATGAAGAAATCCAAGAAGAGAAACAAGTATCATAAGGCCTACCTAGGGAGACACAATTCTCCCATTGTGGTTTCTGATAGTCCTTTAGATGGTGGAGGCTATATTGACCTAGAGTACAACCATTATCTCCTCTCCCTAGTGTCATATGAAGACTCTGACATGGAGGGAGTGATGGTTTGTCCAATTTCATTATGTAGGAGTGAACAATCATACTCTAATGCTGACGAATTAGAGTAGCATCTTGGCTCCTTTTTTGTTTTTGATGACACCATTGCCACTACATTAGAATCATCCTCTTCAACATATCTAACATTTTTTGTTTTTAGTGCTGATATGGAAACCTTTTGGTCTAGTGTGTGGTGGATTTGTTGAACCCCGTGACTTTGATGGCGAGTATACCTTTTTCGGGTAATATATGAGTTTTGGCTTCTAGTACTAGTGGATAATCTTCTTTGGTGAACAAGGATAGGATATTTTGGTGCTACTATTGCAATGAACTGTTCCTTTTCAAAGTTTGGTCAGTTTTCTACAATTGAATTGTATAGAATTCTATTTTTTCTTTCCCCTATTTTGCAAATGATTACATGTAACTTACTAGAGAATATCTCAAATTCAAGTTAAATGGGTGTGAAATGAAACATAATTGTAATTCATGTTGTGGCTTGCTGCTCCTTTGTTCTATAAAAGGGATTTTAGGGCTGATTATGGGGGTTCAAGTTTTGAGTCTCAAAAGGGTCTAAGTGAAAAGCTAAGCTAATATAAGAGTAGATTGTAAATATTGATGAATATATCAGAATGGATTCTAGGGTAGGAGTTATGTATGTAATGATCTTAAAATAGTTTTATTGTAGTAGTAGTAATATAAGAAAGTTTTAAAATATATGCTCTCCTATGTAAACTTCTCACAAATTATGAATGAAATGGTTAATGATCTTTTCATTTATCTTCAATTGTTTAAATTGAATGAATGAGTTTATTTCTGCTTCCATTCAAGGAATTGATTTAATGCTTAAATAAGGTCATGGGTTTGTGAGGAAAGGATATAGGATTTGCTACTTAGTTATGTTGAGTTGAATACTACAAGGTAGTATAACAATAATCCATCAATTACTAAGTTGAATTGCTAAGGTTTTATTGTAAATTTACAAATATGACTCCATTATCCCAATGGATGAGGCACTAGTATTTTCATTAGGTTATCTTAGAGATAAGTAAGTTACTAATGCACTAGATCAAAGGGATTGAAGCTAGAATGAAAAACAATTAATACATCTTCAATCATAATGTACCAATCGAAAGCACCCTTTTATTCCTTGCAATAGATAATAATTTGTTTAAAGGTCAGCCAAATCTTTGATTAATTATGTCTATCTACATCTCAAATGAATTCATCTATTTCTAGAAATGTTCTTTCTCAAATGCATATTACATGAACATATATAGGACCACCCTCCTGTGTTTCATAGAGCCCGAAGTGAAGAAGTAAGGGCCTCAAAATCCCTACGTATGTGTTGGCCAATCCTTACTTTTACTGATAATTGAATTATGGTAGGTTCATAGGTAAGTGATAAGATTAAGTTTGGTTCTTAAAAAATAACCATAAAAAATGACAATTCTTCTAGGGAATGACTTGAAAAAACTCTAATAGAAGATCATTTTTCCTTAAAGAGTCAAATATTTGTTAGAGAATTACATTACCAATCCCATATTTGTGTCAATTACCCAATCCTCCAAGATGTTGATGGAGTTTCTTGTATCTCCTTTAAAAGCTCAGAAATGTTGTCAATATTTATTACAATTCCATGACTAATCTTTGAATCTCTCACTAAATGTGAGTGGCGACTCTAAAGATCTATGTGCTAGTATGAATAACTTGAGAGACTCCAGTAAAATGGAATAAAAAGTTGTTGGTGAAAAAGTAAGAATATGTAAAGGACTTATAGGTCACTCTGTTGGTTAGGGAAGCTTAAATTGAAAGCTACTTGTGAATGAAACTTCATATTGTTAACGTTTGTTCCTCTGAAATGGAAGCGGTGACTCTATGCAAAGAACCTAATCAAGACATGAAGAAAGTTGTAGATCTACAAGATCCTCCAGTCAAAAGCATAATTCAAAATAACTATAGTATATCCAGGTATTTTCCCCCTATTTTGGTTTTCAAGAAGAAATAAATCTATGTGAAAACCATATTACAATTATTTGGTGAAAATTTCATTTCCCTATTATGTGAATTAAGAAAAAAATAGAGGGAATAGTAGTCATTTTACATACTTCTAAGGTGAAATTTGAAATATCTAAGTTGGGTGAAGAAGTATGTTTGTCTTTGAAATCTTCCTTTTAGAAATTTTTTAAAGCATTAATATGTTTGAGCTATGCATTGTAAAATCATAAATGAGGCAGTAGGCAATAAAATATGAAGTTGATTTATAAGGATTGAATAGGGATACAAAAGAGATGTATCATTCCCCTATATCACCTTGTGGAATACCGAGTAAAAGTATGTAGGGTGTATAGTTCTTATCATGCCATCAAAGGAAATTCTCTATAGGGATATGTAAGCCATTAAGTTTTAATGGTATTCAAGGTTTTCCTAATAATATTCCCAATGATATTAGGAAAAAATTTCCAAAATTTATAGGGAAAAGTTTAGAGTCAGTTTCCAAAAATTTAAATACATTCATGGATTTGATGGGTGTTTTTGAGATAGATCATGAGAATGTTGTCATGAAGCTTTTTGCTTAATCTTTAAAGGAAAATGCTAGAGACTAGTTCTCATATTTACCAGTGTGTTTTGTAGCTTCCTGGGATGACTTCATGATAGCATTTGTTGAACAATTTGTAGAAAGGATTAGTCCAAATGTGATAATAAAATGACTTATGGAAATCCAATGAGATGAAGATGAATTGGTTCCTGCCTTTAACCTCATATTTGTGAGAGCAGTAAAAGATATTCCTGAACTCCTAAGACCTAGTGATGTAGAATGTTTGATTGTCTATCTAGGTGCCTTTGATAATGAGATTATTTATTTGATAAGGGATAAGGAACCAAAAAAATTTCATCAGGCATGTTACATTGCCATGGATAATCAAAATACTATGAAATACTCAATGATGAGGGGATATATGGCTACAAGTGTTTATTGTCCTAATACACATCATATAAATGGCATAGATAAGGATGAAAGAAATAATTAGAGTGATGATGTTTTTGATTCCTTATCATGTTCACTTTCACGACATGTTAATCATGAACAAATTCAAGATGGACTTCAACAAGGTCGAAGTGATAATGATTAGGTATTATTCAAACTATCTTGTATGAAGAGACGTGAAGGGGAATTGCCATATGAATTGTTAGCAAAGTTTTTGGATTCCTTTGTAAAAATTCCTAAAAGGTTATGATGCGAATATTTAGTATGTATTGACCTATTATGTGACATTTATGAGCTAGGGCTTAGTACCTTGCCCAAGGAATTGAAACCTTGGGATTTTGATCAAATAATTGGTTGGATAAAAAATTTTGAGGAGGATAAATGTGAATATATGAAAAAAATGATGTTCCAAGATGAGAGGTGTGCTCATCCTATTGTCAAAGATCAAGGGTTTATCCAAGAAATGGATAAGGATGTTTCAAAAGAAGAATATCTATCTAGTAGTGTGGATGATGATATTGCCATACTTGTAGGAACTACTAATATACCTTTGAAGGTTGGTGACCAAGATAATGAAAATGAAAATTCGGATTGCTTTCAAGAGGAATATGAATCTTTTTGTGAGGTTGACTTGAAGGAATCCTTTTTTCCTGAAGGATTCAGCTATACCAGTATTCGTGAGATTTTTCCCTCACTAGTAGATGAATAGATTGCATATGATGGATTCTTGAAATGCAATTTAGCTGTATCAGAATTGGAATGTCCTTGCAATATGGTAGATGATGAATTTCAAGATAAGAATGTATGTATTCATGATCTTGGGCCTGAAGTTAATAATGAGATTGTTGATGCTAGAAAGTAGGGTCTTGTTTCTAAGTGCCAAACATGAATAGAGTGTATAAATTTCATATTAGAGATGGACATGATAAGTTTCAATGAAGAATGTGTTGAAGAGATTTGCTTGGCTAAAAATAAGAAATTTTCAAGCTATAGCAAATCCTACAACCTATCCACTGGTGGTATGCTTGAATTCCTTACTATTGATCTTAGCAACCTAGAGTTACTTGATCCATCTTTTGAAACTTTTTGTTTCAAGTTGAGCAATGATTGGAAGAAAGGATTGGAGCATATCAACAAACCAAAAATGGAAGTTTTTTTTTTATGCCTAGGATGGTATGGATAGTGCTCTTTATGGGAATGATCCTAATCTGAATGAAAGTAAAAATGATATGGGGACTGATGAATCACTTTCACGAGGAAGTGAAGCATATGTCAGTATAATGGGTTTGTATTGCTCTGATGAATGTGAGAACCAATTTGAAAAGGAGCCAATGTATAAAAATTTCTTGTTCATCACATAAAGTGAATGTGTGCTTGGTGTGGAACAAAAGCTAGATAGGAATGACCCTAAAATAATAGAAATAAAATTGTAGAATCACTTTAAAGGGATAAGATGTGTGTTCTTGAATGCTCATCCTAAAAGAAGTATTTATGAGGGTTTTTAGTTTCATGATCAAATTGAAGTTGATAATATCCCTTATGATGGTAGTGATCAAATGCGTTCTGAGTGTTTCACATTCCTTGTCCAGTTGGATGGACATTTGGTGGAATTTAATTACGAGCTAAGTCAGATAGGATGTTCCACTAATCATGTGTTTCAGTTAATGCTTGATCATAGTTCACAGTTGGACATGAATGAAAGTGATGATAATAAGTTCAGACACATGTCCATGATAGTTGGTTGCAATATCCGTAGCATGGTCAACTATTGGGAAATTCATGATAATTTTTTCAGCCTTAGCATGGTACAGACAATGGAAAACAATGTTTTTGACAAGGGTAAGTACTAGTTCTAAGGTTGGGGCCTAGGGCCCCCAAGTAGTATTGAATCCTAGTAAAACTTGTACATCATTGGAGGCTTCAAGAATGATGGAGATTGGGTCTCTTGGTATGGCCATGGAACTTATCTAAATATTGTACATATATGTTGTTTGTTTTCATTTGGTTTTCCTACCTGGTCCTGGTAGGTCCTTGGTTTTGGTTCTCTGTGCTTGGTCTGCTTCACTTGATTCTAGAATCTCGCTTTGTTATGAAGGAACAAACATCCCCAATTGGAGCCACTGATGGAACCCCTAAAATTTTTTTTGTTCCATTGATAAATTTTTGCAAATTTTCACTTGATTTCAGATGTTTGCACTTAGGGTTTTTCTCATTGATATTGACTTAGGATTTTGATATCAAAATCTCTCCTAAGAAACCCTTAAATCAAATCCCTTGTTAACATTATAATCTACCGTTGACTTATTATCACCCATTTCTAGTCATTTTAAAACATCTTGAGTCATTAAAACTCATTGGGTAATTAGTCCCTTGTGCCTAGGTCTGAAATATTATATTTTATAAGGTTTATTGATTGACCTTATTTTTCCCTTACATCCTTTGAAAGTAATATGTTCTAAACCCTTTGAGCCTTTTATACAATGTCCTAGGCGGTCCCCTTTCTTGTAAACAACTTTTGAGCACGTGCTTAATTATCCCACTTAAGTCCTATCTACCACTCCCTTTCATCACTCATCATGAATAGCTTTATGAATGCAAATTTGAATTGGTGATGAGCAATGAGCAGTATTTCCTTTGTATCATGCATTGTGGATAGTTTTAAGAAATTTTGTTTCAAATTAGCCATGCACAATGCTTAACTTTCCCTTTGTATCACTGAATTCCTTCATACCATTGATCACTTAAGAGTTTTGAGCTTCAAATTAGCGATGAGTGATAACATCCAGGCTCTCTATATATATCTTTCCATCACTCATCAGGGATACCTATGCATTGGTCTTCTTCAAATTGGTGATGAGCAATGGGGTCACCAATCACTATGAGCCACTATTGTTTTGAGGGAATTAAATGATCAATGTGTTAGTCGATGATGCATGTGGCTTGATTTCATTCCATCGCTATTTCTCATCTATCTTTGATATGGTTTGGAATTTGAAACATATATCAACGACAAGCAATGTAAGGTAAATATTGCTAAGAGGGATAGTGATCCAATGGTTGAAGTTTCATCGCACCAATCCTCTCCTCGCTAATTGAAGCTTGGAAAGGTGGGGAAAATCCATGATATACAATGAGGTTTTTTGGGGAATAATCTATTCAACTATCAACTTCTTGTACTTTGCTGATATAGATGAAAAGGCACAGACTAGGGTGGTGATGCATGATAATTGACAAATTAAATATGACTAATGAGGTTAAGGGTAAACATGGCAGCTTTCTGTGATGATATCACCATTTGTGAGGCAAGTTGTAAAAGCCAAAAGCCATGCTTGAGGATCACCATTGATAGTGTTTTAAATCCAAAATGATTGATGGTTTAGATTCAAAGATGATCGGCTAAGTTTTCAAATCGCTTGCACAAAGTTCTCTTCAATCATTAATTGCTACACACTCTAGATTACCTACTTAATGTAGATTTCCTACCATTTCATTTCACCATTTGTAGCCTTCATAAATTGATAAGTGTGAGCCAGAGTGGAAGTGTATGAGTCTTGGGTTTTAATTGAAAAAGTATTGAAGTGTGTATCTCGGGTAAGTTGTTTTCTTTCATATGATCTCTATTTGATTCATGCATTAATCTATTTGAGAGTTTCATTTCTGGGGTGGTGAGAGTTTTAATTAATTGAAATTATAACTGGGGCTAGTTGAATTTTCTAGGTTAATGGGTATTCTATCCTACAAGGTCATTTTAGGATCTTAGGCCAGTGATTCTTCTCATAATTAAAATTTTTCTAGGCTTTACCCTATGTCTTGTGAGAATGGGTATGTCAAGTGTGTCTATTTAGCCAACTAGGAGGTCTAAGAGACTTAGTGTGTTTGAATTCCAAGAGGATATGTCTATGGTTGAGTGAGAAGTACCTGGGACTTATGCAACAACAAAATGCAAGAGAAAGGACCATGGTAAAAACAAGAAGACTATTGTCAATAGCACATATAATTTGAGAAGTAGGACCAGTTCAGAAGAATTGTTCAAGTTTAATGGGAATGAATTTATTGATCCTATGAAGAAAGCCAAGGATAGAAACAAGTATCATAAGGCCTACTTGGGGAGACACAATTCTCCCATTGTGGTTTTTGATAGTCCTTTAGATGGTGGATGGGATATTGACCCAGAGTATGACCATAATCTCCTTTCCTTGGTGTCGTATAAAGACTTTGATGAGGAGGGAGTGATGGTTCCTCCAATCTCATCATGCACAAGGAGTGGACGAGCATACTCTGATGCTAAAAAATCAAAGTAGCATCCCGATTCCTTTTATGTTAGGATTATGGATGCACAGTCCTTGAAGCTGCAGTCTTCGATGTAGGACCTTTAAGCCAGGAAAGATAATCAACCACCCAGAAAGTGTTGCAACTAGGAATGCACAATAGAGATTCTATATTGATATGATATGATATGATATCTGATTGATATATGGATATATTACAAATGTACAAGATGCCTTGAATATATAGGCATGAGCTAAACCCTAATATGCATGAGATGTTGCCATGTGTCAAGATCAAACATGTGACAACATGTGAACCCTAATGGTGATGATCATTAAATAAGGGGAAAAGTTCTAGAAGGACAACTCATCTTCTAGAAGGAATCTTATCTCCTACAAATAAGGAAGGGAGTATTATCCCATTTATTAAATGATTGCAACCTAGGACTTAATGATTAAATGCAAGACCTAAGTTAACTTATGCTAGTGTAATAATTAATTAATTACACCAAAACCCTCCCATAAGTGCAACTTAGGGAGGAAAATGCAATGATTATGCAAGATGATCGATGATGATGGGTCCCGGCTACGAGGCCATGTTAGGTACCCATGTACATGAAGATGCAGAAAATCTCCCACAAACGGAGAAAAGGGGAAAACCCTATGGGAACAAAACCCCTCTCCAAAAAGGAGATGAAAATGCAAAAAATGTGAGATAGGATGGGAAGGATGGAGGACTCCCAAATACCCACCAAGTACACCATCTGTCACATGGATATAATGCAATCAATGCCCCCCCATAGGAGGAAAAGAGAGAGACTATATAGCCCCCCCAAAAGATGAGATCACCTACAAGAAAGGTAAGTGTCTGAAGACAGAACAAGATCCAATGTCGACAAACAACTTGTCTCCCTTTCGGAAGAAACAAAACCAACTGCAAGTGCAAAGATGCTTCCCATTCCATATAGGAATTGAAGGAAGGAAAGATGAAAATGGATGATGATGTCTCTGAACGCTGCTCAAAAGTCTCCTTGCCTGATGATAATGCCACAATCAATGAAGAGGGTGACAAACCAAGACGATGCAAAAACTGATGCTGAACAATATCCAAAGACTGAAATATGATGAATATGATGGATGTGATGGAGACTTGATAGCCCCCCCTGAATGAAGTGTCCTCAAAACCACTGAAGAAAGTTTGAAGCAAATCCAATTGTAGATGCTGAAGAAACTTCAAGTCCTGAATGGAAGGATAGGGAAGAAGTCTTGGATATGAAATCTCTGAAGAGAAACCCCTCCAGGATAGTCTCTGAATTCCCAATCAAGGTCAAGACAAAAGAATGAGGAGACTCAAAACAACTCTCCAATGTGTGATCTGAATAGAGGAGTGATATCCCCTCAAGAATGTCCTCCAAACTTGTAGAAGTGGCCAAGGCAGTGAGACCTGAAACAAAGCCATCATGTGATATCAAGTCTAGAAAACTGAATGTGTCCTGATTGATGATGATAGTGGAAGCCTGAATCAATGATTCTGGACAAGGAATTACTAAATGTGAAGGGATACCAACTGTCTCTGATGAAGAAAAAGCATGGAAAGGAACCTTGTCAACCTCTTCGGAAAGATCAAGGTAATCAACTTCCTGCATAACAATAGCATCATAGGGAACTTGATCTGAAGCAAGACATTATGAATCATGACCATTGGGGAATGATGGAGTATCTGAATCTCCGTAGATCTCCCATAGCTTAGTCCAAAGAATGTGAGGACAATCACAATGATCAATAACATTCAAAACATCATAATCAACTTGCATAGAAATGATCTCCAAGACAGTATATCTACTGCAACTCCAAGAAAACTCAAGAATACCTTCACTTGGATGAGGAACAATACCAAATAGATGTGGCAACAAATCAAGTGAATGAAGATGGTGGCAAATCCCATCTCGCCATTGTGAATAGTTACCCTTGTGCAACATAGTCAAAGGAGAACATGCAATCCCCATAATGAAATTTCTTCACAAGAATACAAAGACACTGACTTTCAACAGCAAATAAAGACTTCCAAATATGATTTACAATTGAAGTGATGCAACCCGGATCAAAAAATCGTTTCCCAAGCTTCAGGATGTCCAGGTTATTGAACAAATGCACCAAACTGAAAAAAACAATGCAAGAGTATCTGGAGCTGAAACTGATAAGGGGATCTAGACTAATGAAAAAATCTCTGAATCACCTTCGTGATGCTGCTGGAATCACTGAAATCTGATGAGCGGTTGCGAAGATACAAGCTTTTATGTCCAAATTAGGGTTTGGACTGCAATTGGATGTAGAATTTTCTGTGAGCAAAATTTCATAGAACTGATGTCACCACTGGAAATTACATGAAATTCCCTTTCCGTCGGTATATCATTTGCAAAAAATCGATACACTGGGTGAAAGTTATTATCAAATGAAAAAAATGCCTATATGAGGCGATCTGCAGGCTAAATAGGAGCAAAATTTGAGCCCCTCCGGGCTTAGCACTCGGTCCTTAATGTGACCGCAGCGAATAGAGTGGCAAAAAAAATGCACCACCGGATAGGTGGCGGCGGGGCTGAGAGTTATGGGTGGAGCGGTGAGTTCAGGTGGCGCCGCTCGTGGTCGGATCCCGTCGGCATAGGCAAGAATCCCGGTAGAAGCCCGGTGGTCGGCGACGGTAAGATGGGCCGGTAGAGTCATCGGCAGCATGGGCACCGGTGGGAGGAAGCTCCGGTCAGTGTTCTGGTCGGCAGCGGGCGTCGGCGGGGAAACGGCCGGTGGTCAAAACACCGGTCGACGCTAATGTGACGGGCCCCGACCAAATGGGCCGACAACAGTACAAACACTGCAAATGATAAATGCGTCGGCACTGCAGACTATGAAGATTTGAATAGGCCAACAATACACTTTATTTGATTTTTAATATTGCCCAAAGGCAATTAAAAATCAAAAAACATTTTTTTGTAAAATATATGCCAACCACATATAAATCAAACTCACAAAAAATGCCGATGGATTTAAAAAAAAACAAAAACACAATGTGCCGACGGGAATTAACAAATAAAATCCCTAATATGATGCCGACGGGTGAATATAATACCAGGTCGCCCGAATTGTTTTTAAATTTTTCTGCAACTATATAAAAAAGGCAGAATATTTTTTTTTGCCAAACAATAAAGATAAATGCCCTGATTTTTTTTAAAGAAAAAATGGCCTGCGTATAAAAAAAAATTTCCTCAGAGGACAACTGATTGGGATAATTTTTCACTGCAAATTGTACGGATAGTACGATTGATTTTGCAAACCCTAAAAATACCTCTGAAGCTCCCGGGTTGATGTATCTGATTTTGATGAATGGGCAGGCGATCCTAGGGTTTCAAGGCCTTCTGAAGACAATGGCGAGCTCGGATCTGACTCAATCTGCTTCAGAAATCAGCTTGGTCCCCGAGTGGAAACAAGTAGCCTTCAATGGAAACCTTCAAGCCTGCAAGAATCTCGCACACCAACTTTCTTGATCGAGGGTTGACGTTTCACTAGATAAGCTCTGATACCATGTTGGAATTATGGATGCACAGTCCTTGAAGCTGCAGTCTTCGATGTAGGACCTTTAATCTAGGAAAGATAATCAACCACCCAGAAAGTGTTGCAACTAGGCATGCACAATAGAGATTCTATATTGATATGATATGATATGATATCTGATTGATATCTGGATATACAAATGTACAAGATGCCTTGAATATATAGGCATGAGCTAAACCCTAATATGCATGAGATATTGCCATGTGTCAAGATCAAACAACATGTGACAACATGTGAACCCTAATGGTGATGATCATTAAATGAGGGGATAAGTTCTAGAAGGACAACTCATCTTCTAGAAGGAATCTTATCTCCTACAAATAAGGAAGGGAATATTATCCCATTTATTAAATGATTGCAACCTAGGACTTAATGATTAAATGCAAGACCTAAGTTAACTTATGCTAGTGTAATAATTAATTAATTACACCAACATTTTATTTTTTCTGACACCATTGCCACTACATCAAAATTTTCCTCTTCAACATATCTATCATTTATAGTTTTTAGTGCTAATGTGGAAACATTTTGGGCTGGTGTGTGGTGGATTTTTTGAACTCTATGTCTTTGATGGCGAGTATACCTTTTCTAGGTAATATATAAGTTTTGGCTTTTGGTACTAGTGGAGAATCTTCTTTGGTCAACAAGGACATGGTGTTTTAGCACTACTACCATAGCAAACTATGCCTTTTAGAATGCTGGCCAGTCTGCTACAACCGAATTGCATGGAATTTTATTTTTGGTTTCCCCTATTTTGCAAATGATTACGTGTAACTAACTAGGGAATATCTCAAATTCAAGTGAAATGGGTGTGAAATGAAATGTAACTATAATTAAACCTATGGCTTGTTCCTCCCTTGTTCTATAAAATGGATTTCAGGGTTGATTATGGGGATTCAATTTTTGAGTCTCAAAAGGGTCTATGTGAAAAGCTAAGCTCAGATAGTAGCAGATTGTAAATATTGATGAATATATTAGAATGGAGTCTAGGGTAGGAGTTATATATTAATGATCTTAAAATAGTTTTACCATAGCAATAGTAATAGAAGAAAATTTTAAAATATATGCTCTCCTATGTAAATTTCTCACAAATTATGAATGAAATGGTTAATGATGTTTTCATTTATCTTCAGTTGTTTAAATTGAATGAATGAGTTTATTTCTACTTCAATTCAAGGAATTGAATTAGTGCTTAAATAAGGTCATGGGTTTGTGAGGAAAGGATATAGGATTTGCTAAGTAGATATATTTTAAACATAGTGAGTTGTAAACTACAAGGTAGTATAACAATATTCCATTAATTACTGAGTTAAATTGCTAAGCTATTACTAAAAAGTTGTAAATATGACTCCATTATCCCAATAGACGAGGAACTAGTATTTTCTTTAGGTTATCTTAGAGATAAGTGAGTTATTAATGCACTATATTAAAGGGCTTGGAATGAGAATGAAAAATAATTAATACACCTTTAGTAATAATGTACCAATCTGAAGTACCCTTTTATTCCTTGCAATAGATAATAATTTTTTTAAAGGTCTGCCAAATCTTTGATGAATGTTGTCTATCTGCATCTCATAGGAATTCATCTATTTGTAGAAATTTTCTTTCTCAAATGCATATTATATGAACATATATAGGGCCACCCTCCTAGGTTTCACATAGTCCGAAGTGAAGAAGTAAGGGCCTCAAAATCCCTACTTATGTGTTGGGAAATACTTACCCTTACTAATAATTGAATTCCATAAGGTTCATAAGTAAGTGATAAGATTAAGTTTGGTTCTTGAAAAATAACCAACAAACAACATTGGGGAGGCTCATTAGAAGCTTGCTAAGATTTTGGCTAGTAGATTGTGTAATTCCTTTTTTGGGAGGGATACTCTAGCTTGGGGCCCTAATCTAAAAGGAATGTTTTGAGTTGATTTAGGTTATTTGGAGCTTAATAAATAGGTGTATGGGAAGGTTAGCATGCCTTGGTGGAAGTAGGTTTGGAGAAAATTTTCCTAGCCTAAATGTAATTTTTTCTTATGGCTAGTGGTCCAAAACAAATGTCTTACCTAGTATAATTTGTGGAAGAGAGGCTCTTAGGTCCCTTCTATTTATGCTCCTTGTAAGAGTAGTGAGGAAGATTCCCCTCATTTTTTCTTCTAGTTCCCTTTTTCTCAAGGTATTTGGCACTTTTGGTGGGAGGCTTGGAATCATGCTTGTTTACATGTCTCATCTTTGGTGGAGTTCTAGTATTGTATGGGTAGATCTCCTACTTAGACCTCTCTTCTTAAGATTGCTTGGATTATTGACCCAACTTTAATTATTTGGAATTGATGTTTGGAAAGGGATTGAAGGATATTTCAAGGTGTGCAAATGGTAGTGGCTCAGTTATGACAAAATATCCTTAGCAGGATCTAACTTAGACCATTTATGTGAAATGTGATTTGTATGATGCTATGGATCCCAGTGATGCAACTATTATGGGGAACCTGAAGCTAAATGTTGGTGGATTGGGTTCCCCATTTGGTAGAAGACCTCATGATACCAAGAAAAATATTCAATGGAAAGGTAAGTGGACTCCCCCATCTTGTGGTATCTTGAGGGTGAATATTGATGGTTCCCATAGGAGGAATCTTGGACAGGTGGGGATTGCTGCCATTGGTAGAGATAGTGGTGGTGGTATGGTTTTTTTATTCTTTGTGTATAAAGGTCAAAAGACCAATAATCTTATTGAGGCCCTTGCTATTCTTTAGGTAGTGGAAAGAGGGTTCTCTCTTGGTTGGAGGGAAATCATCTATGAATCTAATTCACAATTCTTTATGGATATGCTCAATGATCATAGTTTGGAGGGAGCTAGCGAGCAATTAGCTTTGGTGTTTAAGAATTATTTAAGTTTGTGTAGTTCTTTGGAGCTTATCTACTTAACAGAGTGGTTGATTGCCTAGCCAAGTGTGCTTCAGAGCATGAGGAGGTGTGGGATGTTAGATATTGGGGCCTTTTTCCATTGGATTGTGTGGGGATTCTGGGTAAGGTTATTTTGGAAGATAGGAATATGTAACTAGTTATGTTTGGGGCTCCCTTGGTGAGACCTTGTTGTCTCTTGGACTTTTCTGTATTTTCTCTTGAATTTTCTTTAAATTTTTTTACCCCTTTTTCAAATAAATAAAAAAATAGAAAAAATGAGTCTCGATTATAAAATCCTAGATATTTTATCATTTCCACTCATTTAGCATTTAAGAAAATATAGATTGAATATTCTGATAACTCTCTACAACCCAGACACCTACCTCATTGCCCATTTTAGATGAACTTTAGCTTACATTGGTCATATTTTTGTAGTCAATTATGGATATAACTTGAACGCACCTTCACACATATCAAGTGTCTATATTTGATATGTACCTTACTAACTTTCTACTCTAGATCAAATTTAAATTATGCATCTAAAACTAGTTGAAATCAAAAATACAAATTTAAACCTAGAAGTTTCAAATTCAAATATAAATTTGGGCCTTAATGACCTTTTTTATTTCCATTAATTGTTGACTTAAGTATAAAAATACTTTATTTGGATGTTTCGTTGTATAAAATGACATAAACCCTATTTCATTTTGACGCATTGAATATGTAAGAGATATTTATCATTTAAGGCAAATATAATTCATCATATAAACTATCATTAGGGAACATGATCATATAGTAACATATCTATAGATTTCATCCAATCACTTTGCGTAATAATTTGCACAAATAGATGAGACATATTATTTGGTATGCCTTCAAAACTCTATACACCATTAAATTGGTTCTAGGCATTTGATCAAGTTAAAATTCATTTCACAATAACCTCCAATGACTTATATTGATAACATCATGTTCAAATTCTTGAGATGAACACTATTTTGAAACTAAAAATCATCCAAATTGAATTAGAATATAGAGATCAAGTCCATGGGTGAAATATTTAGACAATGCAAAAGTAAACTATGACCAAATACAATTAACTTAAAACAAGAATCATCTTATATAATTATATGCATTGAATATAATAACAATAAAAAACAGCAATTATTACAAATATTTCATATTAAACCATAAAACAAAATACATTTATGCACACGTGCACAACCATACATATACACATAATTTCCTCCTTATATTGCTTCCATATAATTACACATTTAATCCAATAATACTATTGCTGTAAATCTTGAGAATACTTTGTGAATGGATAAAACTAAATTATGAATTTAAGAAATTTAATTTGGAAAAATTCAATTCATATTTATGATCGATGCCAATAATTGATGTGGGTTGGCAAGATTCACGGGTTGTTTAAAAATACATTTAATAAATTGATAAAATTTGACATTATCTGATATGATACTAAATGATATATGAATCAATCCCTGAATGCTTTTGTCTCGACCCGACGATATGATTGTACAAAATACAATTCAATCAATATAAAAGGATTGTTGACTTATTCGAGATTAACGATTCATATAAGTCTGTCGAAGGTTTTCTCAATGTTAAATCCCTGTCATGACATCGAAACTTCACCGCGGACGTTCTACAGATTTAAAATCTTATTCAAGAGCGAGATTACACAGTCAGTTTGTGCAAATTTCAAGTACCAGTCTTGTTAAATAGAATGGTCAAAAACAAGTGAATGTAAGCGGAGACTTTTTGACGGTGGAATATAATATTCCACTGCCAATCTTTAGTTTTGCTTTCAAGTATTAATTATTTTAGAAGCCAAATAACTCCAATCCGCTGACATTTTAGCAGAACCTAAAATATTTTAATAGGTTCAAGAACTGCTATCATTTCCATAGATTTTGGCAAATGACATTTATTTTCTGGATTCTGTTGGACTATACAATAACTATTGCTACATATTATCTTTGCTTAGTCTTTGCATTCCTAAATTGTAGGAACGGAACAATTATTAGTATAAAGTGGTTGACAACAATTTTATAAAAATTAGTACTACTTTATGAGGCGATGGTTTTAGTTCTAAATTTTGGTTTAAATTAAGTGTTTAAATATGACATTTCAAAGTTGTTTTTTATATATTAGATGTTGGTTTGGAAAATACTACATTGCAAGTTATCTATAGGGGATAGATTGAAATATATTATGGTCCAACCAGTTAATGGTCCCTTTAATCATGGTGTTGAAAGTTTGAAACAGATTTTGAGACTATCTACATGTTAAAAAATAATGGTTTTCTATGTTTAGAGATTTCTTAGCAATTTTTAACCATGAATTGAACTGGAAAGAATGTATTTTTGGCTTTGGTATGCAAAATGATGTAATTACTGATTTTATCTGGCATGAGGTTTTAAAAAATATATAGAAGAATAGGTGCATTGTGATGTTTTGTAATAACTATTATCAGGTAACTGGTACTCTAAGGCTTTACTTTGACATATATTTTCAATTGGCTTTTCTTTTTACACAAATCCAAGTCTTATGCAAAAAAAAATGAAAATTTGAAACAATAGCTACAACAATTTAAAGAACAAGTTATGAAGTTTCAACTTGATAATAAGCTCAACCATTGTTAAAATATTGTACAACTCATGTAATTTTTTCTATATTGTGTAAAATTTTTGTACAACTCATGTATTTTGTCTATTTTGTTGTCTTGATGGTGGATATTTGGTGGCAGTTGTTGCCTTTGTGGTTGGTTACTATGTTCTTCAGCTACTTGTCATAGTTTCATTCATGCAATTATTTATTATTTTGTTCAATATAGAAGAAGACCAAATAGATTTATAAGAACTACATAAATATTGCATTTGATGAAAATAATGCTTAATAGACTAATAATAACTACATAAATAAGTATGTACATATAAATACATACATACATATTCTATGCGTATACTCAACAATTTTAATTTGTTTATATTTAAAGATGTTACTTCTTCTTACTAGTATGTATATCTTCCCTATTTTTTAAATATAAGTACCAAGTTATGGTTGAAGAGTAGTTAATTTTTTAAATAGATCATTGTTATGTATAAAACCTTCAAAAAACTACCTACTCTCCAACCATAATCAGTACATATATTTTAAAAAATGAGTAAGATACACATACAACATCAAAATAATAATATTCTTAAAATATGGAGAATAATTATTTTAATCGTTAATTTATGTTGACTATACACATAGAATATGTATGTATTTGTATACACTCATAAGTATATTTGTCATTATTTTCACAAAATTCTAAAGTTCTAAAGTTCAAAATTAGTTACCAATTAAAAATACACATCAATTTGCAATTTAAAATATTTGAATGTAAATCATATAGGCATAAGAAAACATCAAATAAATTTCTTGCAACAATATATTAATGTAAGAGTTTTAAATGCATAATAGTAAAATTTAGAAATGAATATCAATAAATGGTACAATCTTTTGTACACTAGGCTTCATTTCGTAATTGTTGACATTCCCATTTACACATTATGACATATATAATGATGCAATATTTTCATCTAAATATAATCTCACTTACCCAATACTTACTTCATTTCCTATATCTAAATATTCATTCCCCATACACACAATACTATTTTCTTATATTTGATCAATCTTGAATGCTTACGTGACCTTGTTGTTATTGATATGACCTCAAATTTTAAAAGTATATTTAAAACTTAATAAAGTTTTCCATATCTTAGTCTTAATGTGAGCCAAATTGTTACACATTTCATTTGATTCTTGTTATGTATTGGTATTTAAAGACATTCATTTTGAGAAAAAGTAATAATGATATGCTATTGTCATTTGACTTCACATATCATGCATGGAGAATTTATTAGTGGAACATTTAAATTGATGCATTGAAATGACTAAGATTTGTTTTAGAATCATTAATTAGATTTTTATTTTTTTTTGTATTGACTATTGATCTTTAGCATTATCATAATACTACCAATCTTTCAAAATGAACAAAAACTTGACATAGTTAAGATATAAGAGGCTATACCTAATAATATGATGTCCTCCTTATATATTTAAAATATTATCAATTCTTATAATAAACATGAAAAAATCTACAAAATAAAAGTGTTATAGTGTCTAATTTATTAGACCAAGTCCACAAACAAAAAGACAAATATAAACATGTGGAATCAACTTACATCATCAAAATCAACTATAACATATTAATAATTTAGTTCATGAAAGTCTAAATAATAAGCACAACCATGTTCTCCCTTTTTTTCACAATAGAAAACATTCCAAATTTCTACATCACCATGTTACATCCTTCCTCATAATTCCATGAACTAAATAACTTTTTTCATTCATATTGATTTTCCTAACTTCACATTTGATTGTTTGAATTATGAATTCCATGATTATTATCAAATTAATTTTAAATAATTTGTTTGAAATTATTGCAATTAACTTAAATTAATATTATAAAATCTTTAAAAAATACATAATATATAAGCTATAAATAATATGAATTAATGCATATTTTTTAAAATAACTCTCTACCTTTTCCTCTCTTATGGACTCATTAGATGCAACTCTCTTTTCCTTTTTCATGTTGATTCCTACCTGTGTCTAATCAAGTTAATCATATTGTTTAGAGTCATTGCACTAATTGTTTCTATAATATTTTTTGTGCATTATTAAAAAACAATATTTTGGACTTTAAATTAAAAAATCCCTCTTTGTTGTCCTACTAATTTCTTACTAAGTTTCTAGTTGTTATTTTATGTACAGGCTATAAAGCTATGGAAAGGATGGATTTTGTGGGCATCTGGGTGAATTTAGTTGTCTGTCTCACTAAAAAAATTCATGAAGGTACCGTGTCCTCATCTAGGAATGTCGCCAATTGGATTGGCACTGTTTGAACATCAACGAAAGATAAAGAGAAAAACTATAAATTAGTTGAAATAAGATCTATGTGCCTAGTTTAGATACATTAGTCACTCATAATTTTTAACACAAATTTAATATAATAAGTTATAATAATAACCAATTTAATATTTAATTTTTTTTCTTCAAACATATAAAAAAATTGATTAAAAATTATAATTCAAATGTTACAATTAAAATAGTGAACACGAATCATAAAGATGAAAAAGTAGTTTTTCCATTTTCATTTATTTCTATATTTCACATTTTATTACATGATTTATCTCAATTCTTAATCATATAATATTTTTGTACCAACATTTATACATTTGACTTATCTTAGGTATTTCTATTAAGAGTGTAATTACTTTCTTACAAGAATAAATTTTTATGAGTGATAACTATGAAAGATGATCAAACTAAAAGATGTAAGTATTATTTAAAAGCATTTGTAAAAGGAAATAAAATATAGAATTATGAAACTAAAGTGGTATATATAATAACTTGAAGAAACAAAATATAGTTTAAATATCACGTGCCTATTTCGCATAATTATTTTAATGGATATTAAGGCATTAACATCCTTTTTTTTTTTCAATTTAAATAAGCTTGAGAGGGTGAAAAGTCACAAACATTTTTTAGTTAAAAAGTAAGCATTAAGTCATTATTTAAATTGACACTAATAAATATTGTGAGATGAACATAACTTATGAGGAACTTGTATGTTCTAAAATATTTTCTTATATGAAAAGAGAGTGAAAAAATAGGTGATGAATATAATTTCATTCCATAATTAAATATCACATAGGTTTATATTTATAATAAATTCAAAAATTCAAAGAAAAAAAATATTTGAAATCTTCAACCTAGTGTGTGTGTGTGTGTTTTTTTTTTAAGGTACACTTTGTGTTAGATGTGATGCTTGAGGGGTATCTTTTTCGTAAAGCTTCATTCATTAGAGAATGTCATACATATTACTTGATCCTTTTCCATTGAAATATACCACAAAAGTGAACAACTAAATATTTTAAAGTAACATTTGTCTTAAAAGTGAAAAATGAGTGTCTAATATAAAATCTAGATATTTTATCATTTTTACCATTCCATTTAGCATTTATGAAAATATAGATTGACTATTCTTAGAACTCTCAACAACTTCCACACTTACATCACATAACATTTTAGTTGCACTTTAGCTTGTTGGTCACATTTTTAAAAAATATATAAAAATAACTTGAACCCACCTTCACAGCTATCAAGTGTTTATATTTCAAATGTAGATTACCATCTTTAGAGTCTAGGTTGCATTTAAATTATTCATCTAAAACTAGTTGAGATAAAAAACAGAAATTTAAACCTAGAAGTTTCAAATTTAACTATAAATTTAGTTCTACATGACCTCCTTTTTAATACCATCGCCATAAAAATATTTCATTTGCATGTTTAGGTATTGATAAAATGACTTAAACCTTATTTCATTTTGAGGCATTGAATATGTAAGAGGTATATATTATTTAAGACACATATACTGCATCATATAACCAATTGTTAAAGAACATGATCACATAGTGACATAGCTATAGATTTCATCCAATCACCTTACTTAATAATCTACATAAAGAGATGAGGTATATTATTTGATTACTTGGTGTGACTTCACAACTCTATACATCATTAAATTTGTTAAGAGGCTTGACCAAGTTAGAATTTCTTTCATGAAAACCTCAAAGGATAAATATTGATAACATCATGTCCAAATACTTGAGATAGACACTATTTTGAAAATCAAAACCATTGGAATTAGTGAATAGAGATCAAATCCACGGTTGGTATATTTAGACTATGCCAATATAAACTATGACTAAGTACAATTAATTTAACAAATGTCATGTTATATAATTATATGCACAAAATATAGTAACAATACAACACATCAATTAATTTTTTTATTTACAACAGGGGTGTCCTCGCGACCCAGCCCAACAGCTCGTATCTTGGGTACCTGAGGTGAACTAGGGTGAGACTAGTCCCCTGTGGGTGGGACCTGTCACCTGCAAGAGGTCCCACCTCTTAAACCCCCGAGCAGAGTCGAACCTGAGACCAATGAGAAACAAACCCACTGTCCAAACCAACAAAACATCAATTATTACAAATATTCCATGTTAAAACAAAATACATTTATCTTTAAAACACACACAGTGCGCACACACATTTAAACCAATACTACTATTGCCATAAATCTTCAGAATACTTTGTGAAAGGATAAACCCAATTAGGAATTTAAGAAATTGAATTTCAAAATATTCAATTCATATTTATGATCAATGCCAATAATTGATGTGGGTTGGCAAGATTCATGGGTTGTTCAAAAATACATTTAATAAATTGATAAAATTTGGCATTATCTGATATGCTACTAAATGATATATGAAACAGTTCTTGAATGCTTTTGTCTGAACCCGAATATATGATTGGACAAAATACAATTCAATCAATATAGAAGAATTATTGACTTATTCCAGATTAACAAATCATTTAAGTCTGTTTAAGCTTTTCTCAATGTTTAATCCCTGTCCCAAATGACATTCAAACTTCACCAGGACGTAGTACAGATTTAAAATCTTATTCAAGAGCGAGATTACACAGTTTGTGCAAATTTCAAGTACCGATATTGTTAAATAGAATGGACAAAAACAAGTGAATGTATGCGGAGATTTTGTGACGGTGGAATTGAATATTCAACTGTTAAGCATTAGGTTTCCTTTCCAGTATTAACTATTTTGGCAGCCAAATACTCCAATCCGCTGACATTTAAGCAGAACCTAAGATATTTTAATTGGGTCAAGTACTGCAGACATTTCTCTACATTATTCTGCGTATTTTGTGGATTCTGATTGACTAGATAAGAGCTATTGCTAAATATTATGTCTGTTGTCTTTGCATTCTGTAAATTAATTGTATGAAAGGAACAATTATTAGTTGAAAGTGGTTGCTAACAACTTTATATAAACTAGTACTATTTTCGATAGAAAAGTTCAGATTTCAATAAGATATTTTATCAGACAATGGTTTCCAACCACTTTATACTTCAATGATTATTAATTTTGGTACGCACATTAGAAAATATAAATTTTATATATGTAGTGTTTTTCAAACGCAATAGAATATATGAAAATTCATGGAGATTTAATAGTAGAGTTTGAATTGAATGTACATTTTGATGTTAATTTTTATGAATTTATAATTATTTTTTCAATAATAAATTCATGTACTAGTTTTTATATTCTGTAGTATTCACATTAGTGAAGTATCATTTTTTTCTAAAAGTTATTTTTTTTAATTATAAGTCAGATTGAAATGTAGTTAAACAAAACTTTTAAAAGTAAAGTTAATACAATTATAAAATAATAAATGTAAAAATGATTATTAATGGATTTCTATAATTTAAAAAATATTGAAATAAATATAAGTATATGAAACTTGAATGTGTGATAATCCATCACTCTAATTATATGATTATTTAATTATCATCATCTTGAAAAAATATTAAGATAGGAGGAATGAGATAATTTTTTCAAGGAATAAATTTGAAAAAGGGGAAAGAAAAGTCTAATCTCACATCCTACAAACTAAAAGATTTGAAATAAAACCTATTATAATTCATAATGTAAAAGATCTTCATGAAAACTTATGCGAAATTATTAATGTGTAAATATTTTTTTTAATTTAAAACTTTGAATTTGATGAAAATAATTTCTAATAGACTTATAGGAACTACATAAATATTCAATTTGATGAAAGTAATGTTTAATAGACTTATAATAACTACATAAATAAGTATGTGCATATAAATACATGCATATGTACATATTCTATGTGTAGAATCAACAATTTTTTATTTTATTTTTATAGTTAAAGATGTGATTACTCCTTATTAATATATATATCTTCCTTTTTTTTAATATAAGTAGCAAGTTATGGTTGGAGAGTAGTTAATATTTTTGATAAATCATTTTTTATGTACAAATCCTTCAAAAAATACCTACTCTCCAACCATAATCACTACATATATTTTTATGAATAATAATATTTTTGAAATATAGAGAATTATTATTTTAATCATTATTTTTTGTTGACTATGTACATAGAATATGTATACATTAATATATACTCACTTATAAGTATATTTTTGTCATTATTTTCACAAACTTTTAAAGTTATGAAGTTCAAAATTAGTTACCAATTGAAAATACATATTAATTGTAAAGGATATTTGAATTTAAATCATATAAACATATAAAAACATGAAAAATAATAATTTGCGACCATATATTAATGTTATAGTTTTAAATGCATGGTAGTAAAATTTAGAAATTAATATCAATACATGGTGTATAATCTTGTGTGAACTAAGGTTCATTCTATGATTGTTCACATTACTGTTTATAAATGTGATGACATATATAATGATGCAATATATTTATTTTAAGATAGCTCCACTTACCTAATATTGCCTTCATTACCTATATCTAAATATTTATTACCCATACACATAGTATCATTATCTTATATTTGATCAATCTTTAATGTGTAGGTGATCTTGTAACTATTGATATGACCTTTAATTTAAAAAGTATGTTCAAAATTCAATAAAATTTATCATATCTTATCCTTAATGTGAGCCAACTTGTTACACATTTCATTTGATTCTTTTAATATATTGATAATTAAACACATTCATTTTGAGAAAAAATAAAAGTAAGATCATATTGTCATTTGACTTCACATATTTTCTATGGAGAATTTGTTAGTGGAACAACTAAATTGATTGATCGAAATGACTAACATTTATTTTAGAATCATTAATTACTATATTTAAATAATTTTCTATTGTCTATAGATCTTTAACACTATCATAATACTATCAATCCTTGAGAATCAAGAGAAACTTAAGAAAGTTAACATGAAGAGCCTATCCTAGTAATATGGCATCTTCCTTATATATTTTAAAACATTATCAATCTTTATAATAAACATGAAAAAAACTACTAAATAAAAGTGTTATAACATCTAATTTATTAGACCAATAAACTAAAAGACAAATATAAACATGTACAATCAACTTACATCCTCAAACTTAACTAGAACATATTAGTAATTTGACATGAAAGTCTAAATGATAAGCACAACCATATTCCCCTTTTCTTTCACAACAAAAAACAATTCAAATTTCTACATCACCATTCCTCAAAATTCCATACACTAAATAACTTTATTCATTCATATTGATTTTCCTAACTTCACATTTGATTGTTGAATTATGAATTCCATGATTACTATCGAATTAATCTAAAATAATTTGTTTCTAATGATTTCAATTAACCTAAATTAATATTAAAAAAATCTGTAAAAAATACTTAATATATAAGCTATAAATAATATGAATTAATACATATTTATAAAAACAACTGTCTACCTTTTCCTCCCTTGTGGACTCATTAGTTGTGAGTTTTTTCCTTATGCATGTCTAATTCTAATCAAGTTAATCATATTGCATACATTTGCACTAATTGTTTCTATGATATTTTTTAAGCATAATTCAAAAACAATATATTGGGCTTTAAATATAAAAATCCCTCTTCGTTGTCTTTTGAAATTTGAACATGCGCAATTTCTGCCCAGAACATAAAACCTATTTTTACTGCAAGTGACCTACACTTTACAGTAGTCCGACTTTTAATGGTAAATTGATGTACAGGAAGAAAATTATAAGAAGCCCCCGAACTTTGAAACATCAATATGCAGCTTACTTTCTAAGAATTATTAAGCTAAGCTGAATTATGGCTAGTGATCAACAGGAATTGACACTAGACGGCTCTGTGGATTTGAGGGGAAAACCCGCAATTAGAGCGAAGACTGGAGGGTGGAGAGCTTGTTATCTCATCATTGGTATAGGTTTTTGCAGCTTGACGTTGTAACAAGTATGCCATGCTCTCTTACTAAGTTTTTTAGTTTGTATTTCATCTACAGGATACGAAGCTGCGGAGAGAATGGCTTATGCGGGCATCTGGGCGAATCTAGTTGTCTATCTCACCAAAAAACTGCACGAAGGCACTGTGTCCTCGTCTAGGAATGTCACCAATTGGATTGGCACTTCGTGCCTTACGCCTTTTCTGGGAGCATACATTGCCGATACATACTTGGGCCGTTTCCGCACATTTGCAATCTTCTCATGTATATACATCCTGGTAAGTATTGTATTGTATGAGATTATTGTCAAGGGGTTTGAGATTCTGAATGTTAAGTGACAATGAGTTTAGTGCAGGGAATGGCAATAATGATTCTAGCAGTTACGTTGAAGTCTTTGAGGCAGCCAGAGTGCCCATCCGGTGAAGGATGCGAGAAAGCCACGACTCTGCAGATTGGAATTTTCTACTTTGCTCTGTATCTGCTCGCTGTGGGCGTAGGAGGAACCAGACCCAATATCTCCACTTTCGGTGCTGATCAGTTTGATGATTTTGATCCCAAGGAAAAGTTGCAGAAGACCTCGTTTTTCAATTGGTGGATTTTAGTTTTGTTCGGTGGTAGTCTGTTTGGGCAAACATTTCTTGTGTATGTTGAAGATCACATCGGTTGGGGAGTGGCTTCTATAATTATCATCATAGGAATGATCATATCCTGTGTGGTGTTCATGATAGGAACTCCAATTTACAGATACAAAACTGTCACGGGTAGCCCATTGCAGCGAATGGCCAAGGTAGTTTTTCGGATGATTCAGAACTGGAAAGCACAGGTTCCTTCAGATTCATCGACTCTTTATGAAGTAGATTCGAAAGAATACCTTACACAAGGCCGATATCCTATCTCTCGCACAAAACTTCTAAGGTTGGAAACTAATCATTAGCATTGTTTTCTCTCTCAACATGAATTATTGACTAATATGTATCTTAACTAGCTCACAGAAAACGAATCTATTTGTGAATTGCAGAATTTTGGATAAAGCAGCAATACAAAATAACACAAGCTCGAAACCGTGCACCGTGACAGATGTGGAGGAAACAAAGCTTATAATAAGAGTCCTCCCGATTTGGCTAATGGCCATTTTTCCCAGTACATTGCTAACCCAATCTATCACACTCTTTGTGAAGCAGGCCACCACACTGGATAGGCATATGGGTCCTCATTTTGAAATTCCAGCAGCTAGTATCGTAGCTTTTCTTCAAATATCCATTCTGATATCCCTCGTAATCTATGATCGCTTCCTACTCCGCATCTGCCGGAGATTCACAGGAAACCCACGAGGCATCACTATATTACAGAGAATGGGGGTTGGTTTGATACTTTATAGTGTTGCCATGGTAGCAGCCATGTTAACAGAAATGAAAAGGCGAGATGTTATTGGAAGCCTTGGGCTTGCAGATAAGGCTAGTGCCATTGTGCCTCGTACTGTCTTTACTCTCGTTCCCCAGTACTTAATAATGGGAATGGCAGAAGCCTCTCTAGAAGTAGCAAGGATGGAATTCTTTTATGATCAAGCCCCAGAGAGTATGCGAAGTTTGGGAACTGCGTTGTATTTGTCGTCTACAGCTTTCGGGGCCTTCCTCAACAGTGTATTTTTAACAGTTGTGAGTGACTTCACCGGGCGACATGGGCATAAAAGCTGGTTATTAAATAACGTGAATGCATCACGATTTGATTACTATTTTGCCTTCTTAGGTGTTGTTAATTTTCTGAACTACATTTTCTTCTTGTTTATCTCTTCCTTGTACACATACAAAAGAGACACAAGTGAAGCTTTCGGAAATGATTCGACCAATGCTGCCCAAACAATTGCCTTTACTGGTCAGATAGGTGATAGCGTGGAAAGCCATATTTAGTGGCAAAATGAATCTGCAAATGTATCTTGATCCACCACTTGGGGATGACTGGAATTAGAACTTATGGCATCGTATAGGAATCATGATGTATGGCATGGCAAATACAGCATAAAAATTAATAGTAATATAAACTATCGCCATTCATAACTCTTGGCATCTTGGCATCTAGTTTTCTCGTTTGTTTTAAATGAAATAGGATATAAATATTATTGGTTCCGGGCATGGAATTATAATACTAATGCGTTTTGGCTGACCATTGATTTTTCCATTTTCAGTTAATTATTATTAATTACTATCTTTATTAAATTGTAAGATACTGTTGAAAATATAGAGGTATTATTTATTTTTTATGAAAAGTTATAAAGAAGAGATTTTATTTTATTTTAATTGGTTGGAATATTTATGGATGAATTTTTAAGGGAAGGTCTGAATATTCAGTTTAATTTTTTCATAAGAAGTAGCAAAATAACCAAATATATTTATCTTCATAGATGGTTAATAATTGGCTAGCAATTTGTTGGCAAGTGGACATGTTATACAATTGAAACATAAAATGTTAAGATTTAAGGATATGTTACATACATTCAAACTTTGAATGATATGAATGTAGTAAAAGACATCACATTAATTTTAGTTGGACATATTATTCATTGGCATAATAATGGATACAATATTTTCTAAGGGAATGTTTACAAATGACACCTACTAATATAGGTCTTTGAAAACATCTATCTATCACTCGCTATTAGATTTGAACAATGTCAACCTTCTAATTTACAGTAAACATTTTTTTTCAAAAACACCATTTGCTCTATATTCATTTCATTACTTGAATTGAAAAGCATTGTTAGTGTGAAATGATTTATTACAAAACTAATTAGCTTTTAGCTTATCTAGGAAGGTCCTACTCACACTAGGCTTAAGATCACTTGACACGCATCTCACTTTTTTTTCTCTCCTCATGTGGGATCACCAAGTGTTCCAAAACTTTCCCATAGAGTTTTTCACGTGTTTTACTTTTTGATGGTAGTCAGAGTTTCACTCATACTTTCTCACCTCATTATCATTGCCCTTATATGAAAAAATATTTTGTAGATTTTACACATTGTATGTTGAATATGGTAATTTATTTCATCTTCCTTATTCTTGTTTGTGTAAGTACTTTTGACTTTGCAAGATATTTTGGCTACTCTAACATGGTATCAAAGCTTCCTTCCAAATCTTTTCCCAAATGGACACAAATTTGTAAGGGTTGTATGCATCCAATTTCAAATTGCGTTTCTTGGAGAGAAAAGAAGACAGTATCATTGCACTCAAAAGCCCAACAAAATAATATTGATATATAAATTTAATATATTTTCTGACAATAAATTCTACTTTTTTTTAAGAAGCAAACAATGGAAGCCATACAAAATTTTGTACATTCCATATAGATCCATATGGACATGTGACCTCCATAAAGTTCTTATATCATTGTATAACAAAACTACAACAAGTCATCTCAATTCATTTGCTGATAGCCACTAACGATTTAACTTTTATTTCCCTTCTCAAATTGACTTGAATATGTAAGGGTTGTAGGCATCCACTTTCAAAGAATATCTCTTATAGACAAAAAGACATTGCCATTACACTCAAAATTTGTGATAAAAACTTCTACTATTGTTTTATTAAGAATACAATAATGCAAGCCACTCAAAATTCCATATAGTCCATACAAATCTTTATTGACATACGACTTCCATAAAGTTCCTATATTATTAGTCCCTACCTTTTAGGCAGAGACTAATGTTTTCGGTAAGCTGATTTTAGCATTAATGCATCTGGAAACTCCTACCAGAGGATGATATAACCATTTAACCTATGGTCTATGATAGTTATTTTATTTAAGCAAAATTTCTTAGTAGTTTTTGGAAATTTATGATTGGTGGATGGTATTTTGTTGGGGCTTTTGGCTTTTTCCATTTTCAAATTTGGAGGAAAAATCTTACAGCCAATAAAAAGTGAAAAAAATAAAAAATAAAAAAATTGTAATGTTGGGGATGGGGAAAAGAAGGAAGTGAATGACTATCCACATGGTAGCATAGTTGTACGATGATCTCCCATGTAGCAGCATTTTTGACACCACATTTTGCATACATGGGCTAAATGAAGGTGGCATTCTTCATGGAGTTCACATGTCTTGCCTCTTTTATTCCACATTTTGCATTCATGCATGCTATAGGGGATTTGCATCACATTTCAAATCCAGTTGGTCTACAGAGGACTCAAAATAGAGTAGTGCCAACTAAGAACAATTTGAGTCATTCACCCAACTATCTCCTTTGGAAGGAATCGATCTTCTAACTTCACCTCTGTAAGTTGAGGTTGCCCTCATACCCCCTGCATTCTCAATGAAATGTTTGGGTCTTTCTCAGACAATGATGGCCATCAGAAATAAAGACTTGAACAATGCCACAATTTGATCGCTTCATAATCCATTAATAAACAACTCCTAGCACCTCAAAGAAATGTGGTCTCATGGTGATGTCATGCTCGATTAGGAAGAGAAGGTTCTATACACTTGATTGTAGAATACTCTTTAACATTTTACAATATTATCAATTTTTTTCTTTCATTTTGTTGAAATTCTCATTTTCATGGCCACTGATTGTTGTCTTTTTCTTGAACTATTCCTTCAACCCTTGGTTATGTAATTGAAAAAATATCCAAAACAATGGCATACCCTTAGGCTAGGACATACAAACCCTATTAGTGTCTCAAAATTTATTCAATTTTTCCTTTTTTTTTTTGCATGGCTATGCTTGATATAGACAATTATCATTCCATGCTATAACACCCTAGCTCATTTTGGGTTTTGGTTATTCTGTAGATGGGGATTTTCACATACATCATATAGTAAAAGGATTATGTTTATTCTATGTCACCACACTCTTAAGATTATGTAATCATGGGCTCAATGTAGTTAGTTGTGTTAGGTAAGTCCTATCTAGGATGCAAAGATTTTTGGCACTGGTGAGCTCCATTGTGGTAATTTCTTAACTTGTATCTAGACACTATATTTTAGCAAAAATGATACGATACCCATAAAAAATAATTGTGGTGCATGTTGTGGTCAACTACCATCATATTCATATTGGTCATCCTTTTCTATGTGTTTCTACCCGCTCTACAATTTATCATGCACACCCTTTATATGCTAGACCACAATCTCTAAAGCCCACATTCCAAGTTGCCACATTGTCTTTCTAGCTAAATATGAAGAAGAGAAAAGTCAGGCATGGCAAGGCCAGCTGGGCATCATTGGCATTAATGGTACCCCTGTTTCTAGTCACAAGCAAGGATGCAGCCAAGAGTGGCATTGATGGGTTGATCGTGATATTGTTAGTAATAAGGTAATTTCCTTACTTTCTTTTTTAATTTATCTAAGTAGTAGTTCAAATTTTGTTTTTAGTGTATGCTTGTTCAGAAGCAACTTCATGTTCAATTTTTGTAAGTTGACATCATCTATACTTCATCCACGAATTATTATCACTGGATCTAAGTTTTTCATTCATTTGGTCATGAAATATTAAATTCCTACAACTAGCATATATGATAGATTGTGGTCCTAATTTTTTATGCTAATTTTTTATCTCTCCCTTGTAATTAGAGACAATGAGATAATGATCCTAAGCTGTTTGATTTCTATTAAAAATATTTTAGTATCATTTACTCATTGAGAATCCAAATCTTCTGGTGTTGGAAAATGAGTAAACACTTCTATCATGCCTTGAATGCAATTTAATTTCAATCCTGCTTGTAGGACAATATTAACTGATGAAATGATGCACTTTATGTAACTTCGATTCATTTGAAATCTTTGGCCTCTATCACAATATTAATTGATGGAATTTTTCATGTATGTGCTTCAGATTTTTGTAATGTGGTTGGGTCTAGTGATATATCTATGATTCTAAATCATCAAGGTTATGACAAGAAAGTTATGTGGTACAAAGGAAAGCTACAAACTATGCAATTCTCTTGCAATTCCATCAATTTTTTTGAGTGTCTAAGGTCTATTTTGTGACTATTAAATTATATGATGAATTAATGTAGAAAAATAGAGGGCATGAAAGAGGGTCTTGCTCATATTAAGACATTGTTGCTGAAAGAGAATCTCAGCTTGGTCTATCTAGCTAAACATTCAATATATGATCCTTTTGTGTTTGAAAATAAATGGATTATACAGCTTGTCAGTTCATAATTTTGTTAGTAGCAAGTGTGTTTCATGAAATTATCTTATGACTAATCTCTATTGCTCAACTTTATGAGTGTTAAAACGTGTTAGTTTGTGGCTTTACAACTGTCAACTATTTTTCTTAAAATTATCAAGGCACTAAAACATTTGAGGACACATTGGGAATCATTTTTTATTAAAGCATACTATGTTTTTATTCTTAGTTGCATTTTCCTTGGTATTCTTGGGTTAAAAAAATGTGTGTTAGGACATCCTTCTATTCACTTTGATTGGATTTTCTTTGCAAAATTATTGCAAGGTTGTTGCATAAGAATCAACTCTTTCAAGGGTAACCGACCCTCCCTGGCATGATTAGAATATGTTATATAATGGTAATATTCATAAAAACTTCATTAAGAGCAGAAAATGATAGCTTGTCTCCTCTCTGGGAAAGAGCATACATCATACTCTGAACCGACTCAAGAAAAACTCTTTCCTTAGGGGCTTTTTCCTGGCTTCACCACTTTCCACAAGCATGTTATGTACTTGAGCTTCTTAGCCCTTACATTCAATTACATAGTAGGTTTTTGTGTTTAGGCTTGAACCTTCTATAGTTTTTGTATCATTTTCATTGTACTTAGATTTTTCTACCAATAATTTTTTAGTTTTAGATCAACTAAAAATCTTATTTTATGGAGCACAACAACACCAAATCAATGTTATGATCCAATTCTTACCTTTAGGAATAGATTCAAACCAATCTTGAGTCTAGAATTGGGAAAATTTGCTTGCTTGTTAGACATAGGTAATATTATTGGGTTCTTGTTATGCCCGAGGTGCCCTAATAAGATTGTGTTCATATTTGAGCCTTGGGTGTATATCAAAAACCCATATTACCTTCAGTCTACAATACTTAATTGAAATTTATAATGGTTCTCTATCTATACAATGAGATCTTAGTCTGTAATAATTGGGTTCTTGTTATGCTTGGGATGCCCTGATGGATAAGCTTGTGTTCATATTTGAGCCCTTGGTGTGTGTCAAAAACCCCATACTATCTGAGTATACAAAGCTTATTTGAAAATCATATTGGGTTTCTATTTATACAATGATGAATGAGATATTGGTCTATAATCTTCCATCTTTCTCATCCTGATAATAGGATTCTGAAAAAAATCCAAAAATAAATGTCATTTCTACCCTTAGACAGCTATTCTCCTTGCAAGTTTTTTCTTTTACAATTTTTTAAAGCATCCTCATCTCAGCTAAGATAAAACAAATGAACTACACTTAATAAAAGAGATTGAACTAAGGATATTAGCCTTTGCTCCAACTCATAATTGTACCACACTTTAGCAGAACAATGAGAGCATGGCTTTGATGTGCTCTAATATTAGCATTTGAAATAATATAGCTAATGTCGATGACACATGATATTAAGTTCATTTTATGGCCAAATCACAAAGAATAAATATGTCACATTTTCCTTTTTTCCATTTATTAAAAATATCTGAGCCAATAGTTACTTTGAGGCCGACTCCATTAAATCTCTTTGGAGAAAAGTTCTTCACATCATTATAGAGTATATCACCTTGGATGGATGGTTCACTAGGGTCCACGGCTATCATTTTTCCTTGATCAATCATTTTTGATATAAGGTCAGGGTTTCTCTCCCCTACTACTTACTTTGTTCCTTAAGAAACAGTGTGGAAGACCATAAGAAAAACCTTAAAAGATATCCTATATTACATACTGGTATGATAAGATTAATTTTTGAACATTTCCAAAAAATGTCGGCCCTTGCTAATCCAGATGACTCTTCGGCTTCTGAGGATGATGACACAAAACCTAGTTGTTCAGGAAATAAACCTAATTTGAGTCCGATAAGGATGGTCCTGGACCCTCCCATTGTCTAGACTAGCAAGAAAATCAAAGTATGTAATCCCCAGCCTATTAAAGTCTACCCTGCTTTTGAGCCTGGAAGTTCTACCCCCAAAGCCAAAGGCGTCGAAAAGAATTTCCCTGTTAAAAACCTTGTTTCTTACTCTGAAGATTCTCCAGATTCTAAGGAACCCGATGCAAATAACAATTCTTACTCCTCTATCCCGTTGACAGACAGAGATGAGAGAACTAGGACCCCTCAAACCTCTGACCCTGCTAAAAATTGCCTCAATCTTGATAGGGAACCTACTACTGATTTTATGGGCATAGCTAGGAATAATGTCGTAGACCACTTTAGAATGTCAAAATGGGTCTTTCATGAAATTAATGACCTAAAAATAAAAAACTGGGCCCTCCAGAGTAAATTGGAAGAAGTAGAAGCTAAGGTTTCCGCGTTGTGCAAGAAGGATGAAGAGCGTAATGAGAACATGCTAGTAAGGAGATCCAGGACAATGCGGGTAAGGTCAGAAGGATAGAAATTGACTTTGAAAAAATAAAAAATGTTGTGAAGATAATTACTGAATAGAATAATAGAATGACAAGACACAATGCTATCATTATCAACGCAATGACTGAAAAAATGGATAAAGCTCAACAGGGGTCCTTGGTTGTTGATTTATAAGAGGTTAAAGATAAAAACTAGGAAGAGGACATAGGGATTTTGAAGAGAACCAGGGCTAATTTGAAAAGGAAGGCACCCCCCATGCCACAGATGACTCAAACTTGCAAGAACGTAGTTCAGGATATGCAGGATCTGGAGGCTGAGACTGAGAAAGTTCTAAAGACTCTGGATTAGTTGCTACTAGTTTTTTGGTTTGCACCTCAGCTGGCTCTTTGGTGGTCCTTTCTATCTTTTTTTGGCTAGCTTCTATTCTTTTCAGGTTTTTTCTTTCTTTGCAGCCTGTTTAATTTGGAGGACTTTTTTGTGCTTTCCTATTTTATGTTGTAAACTTTGTGGTTTCAGGCACCTGTAAACCCCATTTTTTCCTTTATCAAAAATGATATATGAGCCAATAATACTAATGTGAAAAATAATCTGCTTTATGTTATCAAACGTATCAGGGCCAAAGATGATTACACCAAACTCAAATTTCAGCAGATATCTGTAGTAGTCTTCTACAAAAGTGGTAGTCCTAATCTAGATATTACTAATTTTGATTCACACCTTGAGGCAATCATGGGATGAACCTCAATTCTAAAGTCATGATCCATTGGGAATGCATAAATGAAGAAAACCATCAATAAATTTCAAGTTCCCCCTAATTTGGATCAACAATGTCAACATTGCAGTCCTGATCTAGTCATGAATTTTGATTTGAAACTTGACACCAAAAATCCATGCAGCTCAATTGTAAAATATTGATTCATTCTATACACATAAATACATATATACACATACATATATGAACTTGTGGATCACCAAAAAGAATAATTTTTCCTCTATTTTGACTCCAAAAAGTTAGCATTAGCCAAATGCTCTTTCTCTAAACCTGAAATTCTTCTTGTTGAACTAAGTAACTTATGGCGTCTATTTGATATACCTTCAATCCAAACTAAGCTGAAATGAATAGAACCAACTGGAAGGTTAACAATATGCACGGGGTGCAAAGGTCTCTTGCTAGTCTACAACTTCCTATTGAGCATGTTCTTATCCATGATGTAGACACAAGTCTGGTATATTGAAGTCTAGACCATCTATTATTAAAAAAAAAATTATAATAAGGGTTTTTAGAGGTGTCCAAAGATTCTTAAAAAAGCACAAACTAGCCTCTCCATGACTTCTATCTTGACAAAAAAACTAGCAAATCAAAATCAAACTATAGTCATGGCACCAAGCAAGAAGAACACAATCTGACTCACTTCTGCATATGTTTCACTCAATTCGTGGAATGCTACATCAACTGATGGAGCTTGGCATGCCAACCAAATTTGACAATAAGGATAAATTTGAAGTTAGATAATGCTAGACTGCAAATTTGACAATGAGGATAAATTTGAAGTTAGATAATGCTAAACTTGCAATTTAGAACACAACCATACAAATTAAAGCACATTATCTTAAGTACATAAGTAAATGTATCTGATGTCTCATTACTAGCATTTCCTATTCTTAAGACCACATGAAATTCATAACATAATTGTGCAAGATGACGAGCCTTATCTTAAACATATGGGGATATGAATTGATTTCTCATTATTATTCTTTTCTTTATTTAACAGTGTGCATAAACTAATTGAATTAAGACTGGGGGCATATTAATAGGACATATGAATTGTCAAATGATTGAAATTGGTGTTACTTTTGGATTCTTGCAAACAAATACTTCAAAAAGAAGTCATCAAAGACCAACTCCAAAATACTCATAACACTATTTTCCCTACACCCAAACCTACTTGAGGCAAGGACTCCAGCTCACGTAGAGCGCTTGTTGTATTGAAAAACTAAGCCAATTCATCTCAATTCATTATCCTGTAGCCAATATACAATTTCATTTTCTATTATATTTTTTAATTTTAATGGAGCGCACACCCTACATGGCCATTCCATCAATCACTCGGGTCTAACAACTATAGTCATCCACTAGCAACTAATATTTTTAAAATATTTTTTCTACTAGTAATTGCGATATTTTATATAGTTCAAAGAACAATTTTTAAATATGTCAATTATATGAAATATTTTGATAAAATCTTTAAATATCGTAGATGTAATCATGACATCGGAGACCCCATTTCTTGGGCCTAGTATAAAATGACTTAAATCTTATTTCATTTTGATGCATTGAATATGTAAGAGGTTATATCATTTAAGGCACATAAAATGCATCATATAACCAATTGTTATAGAACATAATCACACAGTGACATATCTATAGATTTGATCCAATCACCTTGCACAATAATTTACTCAAAAAGATGTGGCATATTATTTGATTACTTGGTATGACTTCAAAACTCTATACATCATTAAATTGGTTTAGAGGCTTGACCAAATTAGGATTCCTTTCACAAAAAATTCCAATGATATATATGGAAGAGAAAATGATTAAAATTAAAAATAACTTAAAAAAAGTTGTTGAACAAAACCATAAAATGGCTAGGCACAATGCCATTATTATCAATACTATGTCTAAAAAGTTGGAAAAAACTCAATAGAGTTCGCTGGTTGTTGATTTGGAAGCAAACAAGGAAAGCAAGAATGAGGACCAAGGTATTTCTAAAAGGACCTGGGCCAATCGCAAAAGGAAAGAGCCTCCCACTACATAGATGGTTCAAATCTTAAAGAGAGGGATTCAAGATATGAATGAGCTAGAAGCTGAGACTGCAAATCTTTTAAAGACACAAATTTAGCTGTTGCTGGCATTTTGGCTGGGTTTTTTGTTTTGTGGCCTTTGCTGGCCTTTTTTATGGTTGTGGTCGTTTACTATTTTTATTTTTACAGTCTTTCAACTATGATGTATTTACTGATTTTTTCTTTATTTTGTAAACTTTGTGGCTTCGAGTCCTTGTAAAACCCATTTTTTCCTCTTTCAGAAACATCATGTTCAAATACTTGAGATGGATACTATTTTCAATGCAATTAGCAAATATATATCAAATCAATGACCGATATATTTAGACTATTCCAATGTAGATTGATTAATTACAATTGATTTAACGAAAATAAACTATGACTAAGTACAATTGATTTAACAAAAATAGACTATGACTAATTACAATTAATTTAACAAAATATAGTAACAATGCAAAACATCAATTATTACAAATACATCAGATTAAAACAAAATACATTTTATCTTTTTTAAATTTGCACGCACACGCACGTGCGCCCACACATTTAATCCAATACTACGATTGCCGTAAATCTTGAGAATACTTTGTGAAAGGATAAACCCAAATTACGAATTTAAGAAATTGAATTTGAAAAAATTCAATTCATATTTATTATCAATCCCAATAATTGATGAGGGTTGGCAAGACTCACGGGTTACTTAAAAATACATTAATAAATTGATGAAATTTGGCATTATCTGATATGCTACTAAATGTTATATGAAACAGTTCTTGAATGCCTTTGTCTCGACCCCAAGATATGATTGGAACAAAATACAATTCAATCAATATAAAAGGATTGTTGACTTATTCAAGTACTGGGGAGTAATAGAAAACATGAGTTCCAGAGATGCTGGCAAATGACATTTTTCTGCCTTATTCTGCGTGTTTTCTGGATTCTGGTGGACTAGATAAGAACTATTGCTACAGATTATCTCTGCTCAGTCTTTGCATTCGGTAAATTAAAAATTAATTGTATGAAAGTGGTTGTTAACAACTTTATATAAACTAGTAGTTTTCTCGATTGAAAAATTCAGATTTCAATAAGATATATTTTATCGGACAATGGTTTCCAACTACTTTATATTTCAATGATTATTAATTTTGGTACGCACATGGGAAAATATAAGTTTTATATATGTAGTGTTTTTTAAACGTAATAGAATATATCAAAATTTATGGAGATTTAATAAGGGAGAGGGGTCTATAGTGGGCCACCCTAACCTCGCGCTTCCCAAAGTCTTATGTGAAAATTTCAAATCACTCTCAAATTTGTACAACTACTTATTTGGAAAGTCCCCTACTTATAAAAAATGGTTTCACAGCCACATCATCAAATACGATGCGCATCAACATGGTTTTTGTCAAGGTATCCAAAAAGGACCAAAAAAAAGGTGACACTGATAATGAGTCACCAAGTCATGTATTAATGGTGAATTGATGTGGCATCACATGATTTGCCAATTTGTGTACTTTATGGATAAAAGTGTTTTGCAATTAGATATTAAGTGTAAGTTTATTGGATATTAACCTACCCACTATTGAGCCCACTTAGACCTACTTCTATATCCACCATTGGACCCCTATCTAGTAGAGTTTGAATTGACTATACATTTTGAAGTTAACTTTAATCAATTTATAATTAATTTTTAATAATAAATTCATGTAATAGTTTTTATTTTCAGTAGTATTCACATTAGTGAAGAATCATATTTTTTCTAAAGGTTACTATCCTTTTTAAGTATTATTCATATTAAACAAAACTTTGAAATTTAAATTAATACAACAATTAAATAATAAATGTGAAAATGATTATTAATGGGTTTTTGTAATATAAAATTTATTGAAATAAATATTAAGTATATGAAACTTCAATAAGTAATAATTCATCATTCGAATGATATGATTGTTTAATTGACTTCATGTTGAAAAAATATTAAGGTTGTTGGAATGAGATATTTTTTCAATGAATAAGTTTGATTAATCTCACATCCTACAAATTAAAAAATATGAATAAAAAATTAGTATAATTGATAATGTGATAGAGCTCCATGAAAATTTATGAAAAAATATCAATGTGTAATTTTTGTTTTTTACTTTAAAACTTTGACTTTGATGAAAATAATTATAAATAGATCTATAGTAACTACAAAAATATGTTTATATAAACACTCACATACATATTCTATATGTATAGACAACACAAATAATTATTTTCTATATTGAAAGATATTATTACTTTTTACTGGTATGCATATCTTCCTCACCTTTTTTTAAATATAAGTAGCTATTTATGGTTTGAGAGTAGTTAATATTTCATAAAATATTTAAAGATAGGTAGTGTTATGTATAAATCAATGAAAAATTACCTACTCTCCAACCATAATCACTACTTATATTTTTGAAAATGAGTAACATAGATATACAATTTGAAAATAATAGTAATCCTAAAATATAAATAACAATTATTTTGATCATTATTTTTTGTTGATTATACACAGCAAATATGCATATATTTAAATGTACTCACTTATAAGTATATGGGAAAATATTTTTACAAAATCTTAATGCTTTGAAGTTCAAAATTATTTTCAAATTAAAAACATATATTAATCCCTAAAAAATATTTCAATTTAAATCATATAGACATATAAAAATGTCAAACAAATTTCATTCAACCATATATTAATTTTGGATTTTCAAATTCATAGTAGTAAAATTTAAAACTTAATACAAATAAATGATACATCTTGTGTGATCTATGGTTCATTAAAAGATTATGCACATTCCCATTTACTCATATTACGCAATATGTAATATATAATGATATATTACCTTTGTCTAAGTGCAGTCTAGCATACCTAATACTTCATTACCTGTATCTAAATATTTATTCCCCATACGCACGGTACCATTCTCTTATAGTTTACCAATATTACATGCATAAGTGATATTTTCATTATATATTTAAAATTTGATCAACTAAATATCATATCTTATTGTTATTATGAGCTAACATGTTACACATTTCCTTTGATTCTTGTTATACATTGGTATTTAAAGTCACTCGTTTTAAGAAAAGAAAAAAAAATTGCATACTATTATAATTTGACTTCACAGATCATTCAAGACAAGTTATTAGTGGAACAATAAAATTTATGCTTTGAAATAAATAACATTAATTTTAGAATAATTAATTAGTATATTTAAATAATTCTTATATTGTATCAATATTTAGCATTATCATAATACTACCAATCCTTGAGAATCAAGAAAAACATGAGATAGTTAACATACAAGAGTTTGTCCCTGGCAATATGACATCCTCTTTATGTATTTTAAAATATTATTAATCCTTATATCAACCGTGAAAACAAAATCTACTAAATCAAAAGTGTTATACTGTCTAATTTATTAGATCAAGTCCACAAACTAAATGACAAATATAAACATGTAGAATCAACCCACATCCTCAAACTCAACTAGAAGACATTATATATTTAACATAAAATTCTAAAAGATAAACACAACCAAATTCTTCTTTTTTTCATAAAAAAAAACAATTAAAATTTTTACATCGCCATGTTACATCCTCAAAATTAAATAATCTAAATAACTTTACTCATTTATATTGATTTTCTTTCACCAATTTAATAAATACCTTGTTTTAATTTGAATAATAATTCTATGATACATAACAAATGGAAATCCACAGGAAATATGGTTGAAATATTAAAATAAATATAACATTTGTCGATATTGTAAAATCATACCAAAACTGTGAGAAGAATATTTGTATCAATCCACTCTAATTTAGGCCATAGATTGAACTATGAAAATTGTTAATTAATATTGAGAATTAAGATTTGCAATTTACAAATTATCAAGGCTTATGAGTGTTTCACATGTTGTCATTGATATCAAGGAGTTCATCATTCAAGATACATGTCATTGATGTCAAAGACATATGAGAGATTGTTGAAAAGTTTATTGTCATTGATATAAAAGAGCATTGAATATTGTGATGGAAATAAATTAAAGCCAAAGACCATTAGATTGTCCTATATGAAAAGTATTTATTGCATTATTTCCACTAATCTAAATTAATATTTTTTTAAAAAGTTGTAAAAATACTTAATATATTAAGTATAAATAATATTAATGAATACATATTTTTAAAAATAGTTGTCTACCTTTTCCTCCCTTCTGGACTCATTAGTGTGACTCTTTTATCCTTTGGCATGTTGATTCCTGGCTGATTCTAGGGAAGTTAATCCTATGTTTTAGTCATTTCTATAATATTTTTTAAGAATTATTAAAAATAAAATATATTGGGCTTTAAATGAAAAAATCCCTCTTTATTGTCTTTTTAAACTTTGAACACGCACAATTTCTACCTAGAACATAAAACTTTTTTATGGCAAGTTACCCACTATTACAATAGCTCAATTTTTAGTATTTGGTAACAAATGGTAAATAGATGTACGAGAAGAAAATTATAAGAAGACCCCAAAATTTTAAACATCAATATGCAACTTACTTTCTAAGAATTATTAAGCTAAGCTAAATCATGGCTAGTGATAAACCGGAATTGACATTAGATGGCTCAGTGGATTTGAGAGGAAAGCCCATAGTTAGAGCAAAGACTAGAGGGTGGAGAGCTTGTTATCTCATCATTGGTATGGGTTTTTGATGCTTGACATTGTGAAAAGTATGCCTTACTCTATTACTAAGTTTTTAGTTTTTATTTCACCTACAGGCTATGAAGCTATGGAAAGAATGGCTTTTGCAGGCATCTGGGCAAATCTAGTTGTCTATCTCACCAAAAAACTGCATGAAGGCACGGTGTCCTCATCTAGGAATGTCACCAATTGGATTGGCACTTTGTGCCTTATGCCTTTTCTAGGAGCATACATTGTCGATACATACTTGGGTCATTTCCGCACATTTGCAATCTTCTCATGTATATACATCCTGGTAAGTATTGTATTGTATGCAATTATTGTTTAAGGGATTGAGATTCTGAAAGTTAAGTGACAATGAGTTTGGTGTAGGGAATGGCAATAATGATTCTAGCAGTTACGTTGAAGTCTTTGAGGCCACCAAAGTGCCCATCTGGTGAAGGTTGCAAGAAAGCCATGTCTCTGCAAATTGGAATTTTCTACTTTTTCTCTATATTTGCTCGCTGTGGGCGCAGGAGGAACTGTTGGAATGTAAACCTAACTGCTACCATCACCACCAGCTACTACCCGCGATATCACAATAAATAATGGTACCATTGCGATACTGCGGGAGACCCCTATAGCATTTTGGTTCATCTTCACCACCAGTCATTATCCGCACCGTCATCAAACCATTGCCTGCGATATCGCAATATGGGTAGTTACCCATTGCGATACCATGAGGAACCTTTTACCAAGCTGCCTCCGCCAGAGGATATTTTGTAATACAAAAAATTGATATTTAAGTTTTTATATTAATGTAAAAGACACTTTATTAAATACGTTTTGTTCGGGAAAAGTTAGTTAGGTAATTTGTAATAAATTTTATTTCGTGCCCTCCCTTCCGTGAATGTTTTTCACGTGATTTTTAACTTCTACCTATACTTAGATATGTAATTTACTTTTGAATTTTTAAGGTGAATGTGAGCATACATAAATTAATGAGCAGCAACTCTGTGTTAAACATATTTTTTTAAGTTTTCATTTTTTCTATGAAAATTCCTCTGCCTCTGGCCTTCATGTGGTATCAGAGCAAGTTCGATTATTAGAGCCAATTTTATCAAAGTAGATTATCTGGGTAAATTTCAAAAATGGCAGCAAGCACAAGCTTGACAAACCCACAAATTCCATAGTTTAATAGGAAGAATTATGAGTACTAGTCAATTACCATGAAAGCGCTATTTAGTTCACAAGATATATGGGATTTAGTAGAGAATGAATTTCTAGAGCTAGTAGATGTAGTAGCATACAATGCTTTAACACAAGCAGAGAAAGACTTATTAAAAGACATAAGGAAGAAAGACTCAAAGGCTTTATTTTATCTATTTCAAGTTGTACATGAGAGCATTTTTCCAAGGATTTCAGTAGCAACAAAGTCCAAACAAGCATGGGACATACTTCAAATAGCCTATCAAGGCATGGCAAAAGTTAAAACAGCAAAGCTACAAATGCTGAGAAGAGATTTTGAAACAATATGTATGAAGGACAATGAATCTATAGATTCATTCTACACCCAAGTCATTGGGATGGTTAATCAAATTAGGTCTCATGGAGAGAATCTGGAAGATACTAGAATTGTTGAAAATATTTTAAGGAGTTTGCCCACAAAATTTCTACCAGTTGTAGTTGCTATAGAGGAGACAAAGAATCTCTCACAGTTCTTAGTTGATGAGTGTATGCATCTCTAATTTCTCATGAACATAGGCTGAAAAGGTCAGCAGATACATCACTGGAGCATGCTTTCAAAACTCAAGGAAGAGGCAGTAGATCAAGAGGAAGAGGAAGAAACTCTTATAGAGGTGAAAGATACAGTCTATCAAGCTCAAGTGGAAGAGGCAACAATCAAGGCTCAAGCCAAAACCCAACACAGAATCAGTCACAAAATCAAAGGTATGATAAATCTCAAGTCCAATGTCACTACTGTAAAAAATATGGGCATTATATGAATGAGTGTAGAAAGAAGCAGTATGATAATAATAGACAAAATGCAAATTTTTCAAGAGAAGGTCAAAATCAGAATTCAGATAAGAGCACAATGTTTTTAGCTTGTAATGTTGCTCAAGCAAATGAAAAAGATGTATGGTTTTTAGATTCAGGTTGTAGCAATCATATGACAGGGAATCTAGAAATGTTTTCAAATTTAGATGAGAATGTAAAGTCTGATGTTACATTGGGTAATGACAACAAAGTGTCAGTCAAGGGAAAAGGAGATGTCAATATTCTAACTAAACAAAGGGAGAAAAAGTATATTTCAGATGTGTATTTTGTGCCTGGTCTGAAACATAACTTAATGAGTGTAGGGCAACTGGTTCAAAAAGGGTATAGAGTAACCATCAAGAATGGTCTGTGCACAATTTTAGACAAATACCCAAGCAACCAACTTATTGCAAAAGTCAGAATGACAAACAACAGAATGTTTCCCTTAAAGATAAGGCCAGATTTGAATATAAATTATGCTCAAGCACAACACTTAATGAATTCACAAGTAGGTAGAGAAGAAACTACAGCAGTAGTGCAGACAATCTTTCAAGCTAAGATAAAAGATGAAAACTGGTTATGGCACCTGAGATTTGGGCATCTCAACTTTGGAGGTTTAAATTTACTTCATAGGAAAGACATGGTCAAGGGACTACCTTTAATAGAAAAACCAAAAAGGGTATGTGAAGGGTGCATTTTAGGAAAACAACATAGAGAATCATTTCCAGCAGGAAAGTCAACTAGAGCAAAAGCCCCTTTGGAAATTATTATACATTCGTGATTTGTGTGGACCTATGCAAACACCTTCAATAGGTAGTTTTTATTTTCTAACATTCATTGATGATTATTCAAGAAAAACATGGGTTTATTTTCTAAAGCAGAAAAATGAAGTGTTTGATCTATTTCATCAGTTCAAGAATTTGGTTGAAAAACAAAGTGGTTATTATATCAAAGTGTTGAGAATAGATAGAGGTGGTGAATATATTTCAAGAGATTTTTTTAATTTTTGTAAAGATCGTGGAATTCACAAGGTTCACAACTAGATACACACCTCAAAAATGGAGTAGCTGAAAGGAAAAATAGAACAATCATGGAAATGGCTAGAAGCATGTTGAAAGCCAAACATTTGTCAAATGAATATTGGGCAGAAGCAATATCTTGTGCAGCCTATATAATGAATAGGTGTCCAACAAAAAGTGTCATGAATATGGTACTTGAAGAAGCATGGACAGGAAGAAAACATAGTGTTACTCACATGAGAGTATTTGGATGTGTAGCATATGCACATGTGCCTGATGAATTGAGAAGGAAGCTAGATAACAAAGGAGAAAAATGTATATTTGTTGGATACAGTGAAGAATCCAAAGCTTATAAGCTCTATAATCCAACAACAAAGAAAGTTATAATCAACAGAGATGTACAATTTGTAGAAGATGAAGCATGGGATGGAAGCATAGAGAAGACAGTCAATATTTCAGCCAGTATACCTCAAGAGGAGAATGAAGTTTCAGCATCAACAAATATTCCAGCTATTGTGACTCCTACCACTCCCATTCAAGCTCAGCAAAGTAGTCCACAAGTGACACCAGCATCGACTGTAAGAACAGCCTCATGCATTCAAGGAAGCAGTCCAACAAGAGGACAACAAACACCATCTACAGCAGGACCATCGGTCCACTTTCCACAAGTTCAAGTGATATGTCAAATCCTACATTGGCAAGTCTGAGAAGACAGAAAATCAGAAGCATAAGAGATATATATGAGAAAATGAAGGTGAGAATAATTCAGATCAGATTTCTCTTTTACATTTTATTCTCAAATAGAAGATCTAGTTCATTTTGAAGATGCAGTCAAACATGATAAATGGGTAAGTACTATGGATGAAGAGATTGAAGCAATTGAAAAGAATCAGACATGGGATCTAGTCAGTCTTCCAAAAGACAAAGATGTCATTGGAGTGAAATGGTTTATAAAACCAAATTGAATGAAAAAGATGAAGTTCAGAAGCTTAAAGCAAGATTGGTTGTAAAGGGCTATTCACAACAGCCTGGAATTGATTACAATGAGACATTTGCACCTGTAGCACGATTGGATACTATAAGGATGATTTTAGCTTTAGCAGCTCAGAATAAGTGGTCTGTATCTCAAATGGATGTAAAGTCAGCTTTTTTAAATGGTTATTTAGAAGAAGAAGTTTATGTGGATCAGCCACCTGGATATGAAATTCTGGGTCAAGAAGACAAAGTTTACAAATTGAAAAAGGCACTGTATGGATTGAAGCAAGCCCCAAGAGCTTGGTACAACAGAATAGACAGTTATCTTTTGCTGAATGGATTTAATAGATGTAGCAGTGAGCCCACACTGTATACAAAAATGAATGAAGAAGGTGAAATACTAATAGTATGCTTATATGTGGATGATTTAATTTTCACTGGCAATTTGTCAATTGATCTATTCAAGGCAGACATGAAGAAAAATTTGAAATGACGACTTAGGTCTGATGAAGTATTTTTTGGGCATTGAAGTGAATCAAAATGAAAATGGTATTTTTATTTCACAGCCAAAATATGCAAATGACATTTTGAAAAGGTTTAATATGATGAAGTGCAACCAGCACCAACACCTACAGTGATAGGTCTGAAACTAAGCAAGGATGATAGATGGTCTAATGTTGATCCAACTTTGTTTAAGAGGCTTTGTTGGAAGTCTCATGTATCTCATAGCCACAAGGCCATACATTATGTATGGAGTAAGTTTGATTTCGGGTTTATGGAAACACCAAAAGACACCCATTGGAAAGCCGGAAGAGAATTTTAAGGTATGTAAATGGAACACCTAAATTTTGGCATTAAGTATTCAAGTTCGCATGAGTTCAAACTCATAGGATACACTGCATGCTGACTATGCTAGCAGCATTGATGACAAAAAAGCACGCCCGGTTATGTATTTAATTTTGGGACTAGAGTTGTCTTATGGTCTTTCAAAAAGCAGCCAATAGTCTGTCTTTCATTAGCTGAAGCAGAATATGTGGCAGCCACAAGTGCAGATGCCAAGTAGTTGGATGAGAAAATTTTGAAAGAATTGCAAAATGAACAAATGGAGGCAACAAAAATTTACTGTGATAACAATTCAACCATAGCTCTCTCAAAAAATAAAGTCTTTCATAAGAGAAGCAAGCATATTGATACCAGGTATCACTTCATCAGAGAATTAATTAACAATGGTGACATAATTTTAGAGTTTTGTAGATCAGAAGAGCAAAGTGCAAATATTTTCACAAAGGCACTGGGAAGAGATAATTTCATTTTTCAAAGAAACAGATTGGGCATGGTGGACAGTGCAGTTATGTTTAAGAGGGAGTGTTGGAATGTAAACCTAACAACTGCCATCACCACCAGCCGCTACCCGCGATATCACAATAAATAATGGTACCATTGGGATACCATGGGAGACCCCCATAGCATTTTGGTTCATCTTCACCGCTAGCCGTTATATGCTTTGTCATCAAACCGTTGCTCGAGATATCGCAATATGGGTAGTTACCCATTGCGATACTGTAAGGAACTTTTTACCAAGCCGCCTCCGCCAAAGGATATTTCGTAATACGAAAAATTGATATTTAAGTTTTTATATTAATGTAAAGGACACTTTATTAAATACATTTTGTTCAGGAAAAGTTAGTTAGGTAATTTGTAGTAAATTTTATTTCGTGCCCTCCCTTCCGTGAATGTTTTTCACGTGATTTTTAACTTTTACCTATACTTAGATATGTAATTTACTTTTGAATTTTTAAGGTGAATGTGAGCATACAGAAATTAATGAGCAACAGCTCTATGTTAAAGATTTTTTTTAAGTTTTAATTTTTTCTGTGAAAATTCCTTTATCTCTGGCCTTGAGGAACCAGCCTAATATCTCCACTTTCGGTGCTGATCAGTTTGATTATTTTGATCCCAAGGAAAAGTTGCAGAAGACCTCATTTTTCAATTGGTGGATTTTAGTTTTGTTTGGTGGTAGTCTGTTTGGGCAAATATTTCTTGTGTATGTTGAAGATCACATCGGATGGGGAGTGGCTTCTACAATTATAATCATAGGACTGATCATATCCTGTGTGGGGTTCATGATAGGAACTCCAATTTACAGATACAAAGCTGTCTCTGGTAGCCCGTTGCAGCGAATGGCCAAAGTAATTTTAAGGATGATTCACAACTGGAAAGCGCAGGTTCCTTCAGATGCATCGATTCTTTATGAAGTAGATTCAAAAGAATACCTTACGCAAGGACGGTATCCTATCGCTCGCACAAAACTTCTAAGATTGGAAACTAATCATTCGCATTATTTTCTCTCGCAGTATGAATTATTGACTAATATGTATCTTCCTAGCTCACACAAAACTAATCTTTTTGTGAATGGCAGAATTTTTGATAAAGCAGCAGTAGAGAATAACACAAGCTCGAAACCATGCACTGTGACAGATGTGGAGGAAACAAAGCTTATAATAAGAGTTCTCCCAATTTGGCTCACGACTATTTTTCCCAGTACATTGCTAACCCAATCTATCACACTCTTTGTGAAGCAGTCCACCACACTGGACAGGCATATGGGTCCTCATTTTGAAATTCCAGCAGCTAGTATTGTAGCTTTTCTTCAAATATCTCTTCTGATATCCCTCATAATCTATGATCGATTGTTACTACGCATCTGCCAGATATTCACAGGAAACCCATGAGGAATCACTATCTTACAGAGAATGGGGGTTGGTTTACTACTCTATTGTATTGCCATGCTAGCAGCTATGTTAACAGAAATGAAAAGGTGAGATGTTATTGGAAGCCTTGGGCTTGCAGATAATGCTAGTGCCATTGTGCCTCATACCGTCTTTAGTCTCGTTCCCCAGTACTTACTAATGGGAATGGCATAAGCCTTTCTAGAAGTAGCAAGGATGGAGTTCTTTTATGATCAAGCCCCAGAGAGTATGCGAAGTCTAGGAACTGCGTTGTACGTATCGTCATCAGCTTTTGGGGCCTTCCTCAACAGTATTGTTTTAACAGTTGTGAGTGACCTTACAGGGCGACATGGGCACAAAAGTTGGGTGTTAAATAATGTGAATGCATCACGATTTGATTACTATTTTGCCTTATTAGGTGCTATTAATTTTCTGAATTACATTTTCTTCCCGTTTATCTCTTCTTTGTACACATACAAAAGAGACACAAGTGAAGCTTTCGAAAATGATTTGACCAATGTTGCCCAAAAAAATGCCTTTAGTGGCCAGATCGGTGATGGCGTTGAAAGCCATATTTAGTGGCAAAATGTATCTGCAGATGTATCTTCATCCACCTCTTGGGGATGGTTGGAATTAGAACTTATGGCTTGGTATAGGAACTATGATGAATGGCATGGCATATACAACAAAAAAATTAATAGTAAAATAAAACATTTCGATTCATCAACTCTTGGCATCTAGTTTTTTCATTTCTATTAAATGAAATAGGATCTAAATATTATTGGTTGTAGAATAGAATTATAATACTAATGTTCCCGGCATGAAATTAGAATGCTAATGGTTTTTGGCTAGCAATTGATTTTTGTATTTTCATTATTATTAATTATTACTTTTATTAAATTATATGATATCGATTGAAATATAGAGGTATTATGTTATTTTATGAAAACTTATAAAGAAAAGATTTAATATATTTTAATTTTTTAGAGTATTTTTGGATAAGTGATAGCATGCATGAGGATCTCTTCCTCTTTGTTATTTTACTTATGAATAATGTGTCTTCCATGTATTCTTGAATTGTCTTTTTCAGTATGTGTATTAGAGATATTAGATTGTATTTGAAAAGGAAATTGAAGCTTTTATGTTTTTTTTATGATGTTTTATAAGTACTCCATAATAGAAGTTTCATATTTACCATAGCTATTATATACTAGGTATGATTGAACATGAAAGGCACATGTGATACACTTAGTTAAGTTATTGATTTAACTAGGAAAGATTGTGTTTATTCCTAGGATAGTTAATCTGGTATGGGAGGGAGCTTTTGTACTTACTTGTTAAGTAGGTTTGTTCCAAGTAGACTAAATTGGTGATAGGTTATCTCTGGGATGATAGATTATCCATTGAAGGAAATACCTATGCAAAGTTTAAGATGGCCTTAGGTCAAATCGACCTAGAGTAGTGTATGTGATAGATGACCCTCAGTAGAAAATACTAAATGAAAGACATTGGCCAAAGTAGTGTGATGACCTTTGGCTCCACTATCCATTCACCATGATCCAGTATTACATGTTTGTTCTAGATTGCACGGGATTAAAAGTTATAGTTATGTAGGACACAACACTATGTTCAGTTGTTTGTCATTATTGGTTACTCTACCAATCTCTTCATTGAAGGGGAGGGCCATCTATCAAATGATAGATGTGCAGGGGACCATATTAAGAGTTCATGGTTGGTGGAAAAGCACTTGAGTGATGCTTCTCCTCCACAATAGGTGATAGAAGAACCAAGATTTGGAAGAAAGAATCCTGGACTGTCTTACAACTATTTGTTCTAAAGCTCATTGAGCTATGTATGTAATTGTATGCTTTCTAGTATTGTTGTTACTTATGAAGTTATTGAAATGAAATGGAATCCATGTTGTATTATGTTATGCATCTTGTTTGAAATTTATCAATAAAGAAAAGAAATTTTTTAATTGCAATGGCTTGTTACATAGTTTATTTACTCAAAAGGTGAAAACTTAAAAATTTTACTTCAAGGAAGGGTTAGTATAGTTACAATAATTTTAGGTTTAAATTACTTTGTTGTCACTATCTATTAATATCTCTCTTCAAGAAGATATTCCATATCCAACTCTCATAACTCATAGTCATATATATTACATTTTTTATGTCAATCCAAGTGTATATAAAGTCATGTATTTCACACACAAATTTTAAAAACTAAATTCACCATATTTCACACTATATTTTAGAAAATATTTCTAACTACAAGATCCAAAGGTGATCATGCTTTTACACAATATGTTAGGATAAAAATGGTAAACTACTCCATTACAAAAACATGGAATTAAGTTAAATAACGTAATATTTGGAATTCGTGTTCATGAAAAACCATTCAACTAAGTGTACTTAAATGTAAAATACCACTAATAGATTGAGGAATTGAAGTCGCAACATTATGAATCAATAAACCACATGAGAACATCACAATACATAATGTTTACATGAAGAAATATTTTTGAGAAGAAAAGACTCAAAGAAGAGATGCCATGTACGTTTATGTTATTCAATACAACATGAACAAATAACGCAGTTTCTTCACTCCTTTGTCTTCATGTTGAAAAAACTTATGTACATATGAATTATCAAAAAATGTATTCCATTTTTTTTTAGGAAGGTATATTTGGCATACCTTACCATCATCACAAGGATCAAATTTATTAAGATATTGGAAGAAGGAAACCACATGAATTTTTTCAAATAAAACATTCTCATACCATGCACAAACATGACACATAAAATGTGGAAAAAATAAACTGTCCCACTCTTTAGAACTATCCTCAAAATATGTAAAGCCACTAAGTATTGCATCCCAAAAGATATAATTTCCCTCCTTTTCAAAGACCCAATTTTGGGAAGCTAACAATCACCTATGTGGAACACCAAAAGATAGACTTATCTCATTTTCAAACAACTAATTAATTATTATCACAAATAATTATTTACCTTTACTGATGAACGCATTCATCCATTACAAATATATTTACAATCTACAAAGTACAATATTATCACAAATTATTTTCCAATGCCACTTTCACAAAAATATCGAAAAAAATAAAATAATATAAGATTAACAATTTTGATAATACATTCATTCTTACATTTTTTCACTTAACAAAACACATTGTACATATATGGATAAAATAACCAACAAAGAAAAAATATCCACTGCTAATTCAACATGCTGAAACAAGACTATTATAGCTCCCAATGTACAATATATTAAATACTCCAAATAATCAATTTTTTTATCTATAAGTCCTCATGAAAAAATGTATGAGATACTCCAAATAACCATTTTCCTCTCTTACTCTAATGAACATAGAAGTATAACAAGATGACAAAAAGACCAACCAAACAAAATCTACATCAGATAATTGATAAAATCTGCATACATACAACTCAAAAAATAATAATAAAATCAATGCTCTACATAAATAATATGTAAAATAGAGACAACCAGTAAATTTCCAATACTCAAGATCAACACTAGGTCCAGTAAATAAGCCCTACCTTTGACTGGAAGCCACATCAATCACACACTTATATAATAAAATTTCTTTTATTATTTGCATACGTTTGATTCATTAGATCAGAAAGGGTTCCCTGATAACTAAACAATACAGCTAGGCGTCAACATTTTCTGAAACGAAAAACAGCGAAAAGTTTTTTACTATGTGGAGCTCGGATTTTATATCAATAAAGCTCTGATATTGTAAAGAACAATGAAGGTGGGAAGCTCAAATTTGAAATAAAACAACATGGTGTAATAATATATTGAGCTTTAAATAAAATAATCGCTACTGGTTTGTCTTTTAACTTTCAACATGCACAATTTCTATCAGGAACATATATTTTGTCAACCTCACGTTCTTTCCAGCAATAAAAATCAGACGTTTTAGAAGCATTTGGTAAGCCGTCGTAATCGAAGTACATGCACGTATGGCCTACAATTGACAGGTAGAAAATTATATAATGTCCCTGAAATTTGCAAACGGAAAATATCAAGATATTTTAATTATTCTTTGCAACGTTATTGACCTAAATGAGTTCTAATATCAATTTTATCTAATATTCATCTCAATTGTTTAAATGAAATTAAAAGGTCAATGGTGGTTGATACTTTGTAGTGATTTTTTATTTTTTAATTAATCCAAAATAATCAATATGGAAAATTATACCTAACGTACAAATGGTTTAGTATAATTTATAATACTATCAAAATTATAATTAAAAATTAAAATATTGAAATCATAATTTGTTTTGTTAATTAATTCAAAAAAATCAACTTGATAAACTATACCTAACACTAATGATCAATTATAAATTATAACATTATCAAAATCATAATAAAAGATTAAAGCGAATATTAATACTCTACACAACCACCTATTGATGTCACAGTCTATACACACTCATAAATGCCATTTCAAATAAAATTACTCCCAATCTTCTAGCATCCATAAAAATAATCACCTCACAATAACTTCATTGATCAAGGTGCAAGCATGCCAAGGTATGGGTGATTATTTATAAAGGAATATTTATCAAATAGAAGAAGCATTATAAAGAGAAACATAAATGATGTAATAAAAAAAAATAGTAGTTAGGTTTTAAAAATTTAAACGATAGACTATATGTATCATGGACAATGCTGACTAAACAAAAATAGTAAAGCATAATTAATGAAGGCATGGACACTATGTATAAATTCAAAATAATAATTAATGGGATGTGAAAGATGAATTCATTTGGGCTCCTCACTCTAGACTAGGAGCTACATAGTTGCCTTATGGTATGCCTTGATTCTCAACCTCCCATGATTTAATTCCAACTAAGGAACTTCATTTTCAATCATAGGTTATTAGAAAATCTTAACTTCTTTTGGTGTGTAGCTAATCACAATAAATTCTCACCCAAGACAACCTACTAAAAATAGGGTTATAATTTTGAAATTTAGATGTCCTCTTTACTTCTATATCAAGAATATTTTTTAAATTATATTTTCTTTCACTGCACATTCTCTAAGGAGGTTTTGGAGGTAATTATCACTATATTTGAGGCCTAATGGTTTATGTCCAAAGATGTTAGAGATTTTTCTTTGATAGTTGGAATTGTAACTCTCTATTCAAGCATTGTGTCATAAAGGATGTTTGGTAGCAAACTTATCTTGATGAGGCCTAGCATGTATAGACAAAATGAAATAATAGGATTTAAAAAAATAATATAAGAAGTTTTATGAATTCCTTCCATGCTATTTTTTGTTTAATCTATGAAATTGTGAATGTAGCTAAAACAATAAAATAAAAAGTTATCCTTTAATTCAAGAAGTTTGAATAAGTCAAAATTGGTACATAAATAAAGACTTATTTAATGTCGATCTTAACAAGGCTTTAATTAAGAAAAATACAAAGGGGAAATATACTAAAGATGGATAGGTGAAAACCAATTTTTATGGTTTTTCTATAAGAAATGTTAGTCTAGATGGGGCAAGATAAATAATAAAGAATGACATGTAAAATATTAGAAATTTATGCTTGTACATTGGAACTAAAACTAATAATGAATCAAAGGCTATAACAACTAAGTGAGGATTTAAAAGAGATATATTCAAATGAATGCAACCATTATTAATAAAAGGGGGTTCTAAAATTATTGTAGACCTCCTAAATAATGAGGAAGCCCTACAATTGAAGACTAGTGATTATATTTGGGAGGTCAAGTTGCTATAGAGATGTTTAAACATTATTTTAGAATGCTTATCTCAAGGGTAACATAATTGTTGATAGCAAGAAAATGTGGGGCTTTGAATTGAAAACTAGACTTGGTAAAAAAATAGTATTGATTTTCCAAGCTTCGTTCCTAAACATCAAATTAAAGATGATGTGGCTTTCTACAAATAGTACTCCTACACACAAGAATAAGATGAGGTTTAATATTTTTGGTTTATAGTTATTAATAACTGTGATGTATCATAATTTTTATTTAAATATGGGATTGAGTTATAGTTTTGATCAAAGAATGGAAAAAAATTTAGTGTGGATTAATAGTGATTTAGAGAGAATCCTTCATCCTACCCGTTTGCCTCCTACAATGATTTAACAACTAAGCCCTTACCGCTATGATTCAGAGATAGGAAATCTAAATTTAATAGCTATTCAATCACCATGAAGGCGCATTTAACTTGTCAACCCAGGGACATGAACTTGAAATAGGTCAGCACGATATGTGCACTAAGGATCCCAAGTAGCCATATTTATTCTACAACTAAGAAAAACAAAATGCTCAAGGTAAATTTCTTAGAAGGAAATAACATAAGTACTAAACATCAACCAACGACTATGCTAAGCTAAAATAAATGACAAAAATGAAAATCTGAGCAAAAAAACAAGAAACTACTCTATTTGCTTTGGCTGCAGGAATAGTCACATAATGGAATTGTAGTGGCTGTAAGAACAGTCACTGCCAGATTCTTAACTAATTACTAAACAAAATGTAATAACTAAACTAAACTACACTAAGGATGGAATGCTCACCAAGTGGGCCCCTTGGATGAGTATCCTCTAAAACTAATGTAAACTTAGATGCACAAACCTATAACTTCATCTTTTTCATTGGAAAATATGAGTACAATAGAGTAGTGTAACTATATTGCTGAAAACTAAGAATACAAGTACACCATCAGATTGTGCAACCTCCTAAGAAGAAGCATCTAAATCTTATTTATAGGGAAAGAAGTGACTAACTAAGCAAGGCAGTCAACTCTACAAACTGGGAGGACATCACTTTAAGGAAAGTAGAGAAAGTGGAAAGGCGGTTACACATGCATGGAATCTGGTCAGATGTGCTTGCCTCAATGCAGATTTAACACAACAGTAATGCCTATATTCGCTCAACATCAATAAAGATCATTTACAAGGCGGTTACAACTTGGTTTGCATGAGGAATCTCCTGTTGTTTACCTCTTTGAATGATTCCCTTCATTGACCTTTGCATGACCACTTTGTTGGTTGTTATGGTGAGTTACCAGATGGCGAAATATTCTCAATATAGTGGCCTTGAATCATATCTACATGGGAATATTAGTACGCATAATAATCACATATCTATAACTATCTTAAGGAACATTCATTAATTCACATGTAAAATTAACACAGATAGTCCATATAACATGTCAATGTCATTAAAGATTTGCAGAGTTAAAATTAGGCCCAATGTCTATGGTTTTGAGGAAATATCAACATTCAAACATCAAGGTTCATGACAATTTCAGTAAATAGATCATAAATTTACCAAAATTAAACCATAAACTAGGCTCATCATCCACCCCAACCTAAGGTTTTGTTGGTCCTCCAATAGGGGAAGGGTTGTTCTTCTACTTAGTCAAAGCCCTAAAATTTGCAACCACCAATTGTCCCACATCAATGGTTGTTGTGTGTGAATTAGGATCTCGATAGAACCCTTGTTGTCTATCCAATCTTTGTCTCTCTACAGCAATATCATAGTTGTAAAACTTGTAATTTAGCATAGGCCACATCAAGATGGGTGGCTAAAAATTCAATGGAAGCCAAAATAGTCCTTTTTTCCTCCTAATCTATATATATCTATCAATTCTTTTAAGTGCTACAACATAATTTTGTATAGAGTGGGGCTTAGATTGCTTTAGCTCATTAGTTAGGTTGTTCCATCTTTGTGAGAAGTACCTCTTCATTGTTTCCTCTTTTGATTTTTCCACCAACTCATATTAATTTTAAAATACTTCTATCCAAGGTATAATCCTATTACCATAGCTAGGTTTGAGAAGCATTATGTGCCACTCCTAGTAAATGTTCCCTGGATTTCCTGATTCAACCCTAATGGGTAGAGGCATGTTGGATTCCAATTGCTTATAAGCCCCATATTGTTGTCTCCAACTGATCTCATTTTGTACCTAGGAAATAAATGCCCTTAATTGGACATCCCCAACATATAACAGTGGATTCCAATCATGTTCTTGAGGCACAACATAATTGTGCAAGTAAAATTCACACAACAAATTCTTCATCTCATGGGAAGCCATTTGATAAGCATTAAAAAATTCAATAGGAATATCAATAGAAGGGCTCAAACCTAAGAAAATCCTTGTTAACTTAAAAGAAATATATTTCTCTTTCAAATGCAAAGCATAGACCCTTAGAGGGTTCCTACATTCTACTATCTGGGGTACCAAGGTTGTCATATCATCCACCCTCTTTAAAGTAGCAATTTATGCATCCTTGTCTGCAATCTCCTCATTTTTCTTCCAAATTTCCTTCTTCAGCCTACATTTCTCTTCTTTCCATTCCTCTTCTCTTCTTTGCATCTCTTTCCATAAATGCATAGCTACCATGTCCATTAAAAAATAAGGGGGGTTATGTATTCCTACCAGCATTTTTCCTTGCACTAATGTTTTCTCTTCATATAGTACTAGTTGTAGGGATTCAGGTTGTTCAGTCAATTCTAGCTGTAAGGCCTCTTATTCCTATTTTTGCTCATGCTGCAGGATCTCTTGCTACATAAAATCTTGATTTTCCTCATAAGTTTGATTCTCAACTTGTTCTACAATATCGACAAGATCTACCAGTGTTATGTGTGTTGCTTTCTAAAATATATCCTCTTCCTTGGCATTCACCTACCGCATTGGAGATTTTGTGTCCCCCTATGATATTTGTCTAGACTTCGGGTTTTCTTGTAGAGGCATATCAAAGGTTGGCCTAGCTGGTCTTGATTTACTAGGAGGGCTTTCACATTTTTCTTTGGCTACAGGATGGACAATGTCAACCTTCTATTTCCTAGATCTTAGTACTTTTTTTATTAGATGCTTTTTAAGTTTCCCTTTTCTTATTTTCGCTTCTCTATTCTATGCCCTAGTTTTCATTACAATGCAAGTGGAACATCATCATCATAATCTAGGGAGGAACTTTCTTTTTCTGAGTGCTCTATCTTAGAAGAGATAATCTTTATGTTTTGTTCTGCTACTAGGGCCTACACCAAAGGTTGAAGCACCAAGGGTAGCTTCAGTTGTGCTCAATTTCTTGCTAGACCTACGGGGTTGAGGTAAAACCCTAGGTCACAAATGTGCTAGTCTAATTTGATCAATATTTATGAATTCTTCCCAAGTAATATCAGATACATCATGTAGAGACTTCTCAACTAATAATTTAATCAAAGAATGGTGGGAAACAAAATTGTCCCTACCTTTTTGAGTCTCGGCTAGCATGATTGAAAGAAGGTGGTAAAGCACATTCAACACATTCATCCTCCTCTTGTGCCTCATTCGATTCAAGATTTTAAAGTACACAAAATGTAGATTTGGCTCGCATCCTTCACAAGTGATATATTTTATGACATGAATAGCTAGTTGCTTCCATGGCTCAGGTAGAGAGGTTTTTTTTGCACCTTGTTTGTCCACGCTAATGGAGGGTCACCACATTATGTAAATTTGACCCTAGCTAACCTAACATCTCTATAAGTAGGGTAATTTTCATCGTCAGTAGGCAACCCTATAACCTCTGCAATTTTTTCTTCAGTAGCCAATACTGCCATCCCTTTTACCATGGCTTTACCTGAAGACAATGTATGGGCTTGAATTCTAATGCAATTTTTTCATTAAAACCATTCAGCTTCATGAAATATTCTAACTAGCAAGAGTTTATGAATTTAGCTTGTGAAGGTGCATCCTGCAATAATATGTCATGAACCGTGGGTTAATTACTAACTAACCCACTTCCCAATTTCTACAATCAATAATCACTCTACAAATTTTCCTTCCTGCAATACTGCCAAATTTCTAACGCCAATGTTCCCTAAATTTTCCTTTTCTATTTTGCATTTTCTTTCTTTCCATTTTACCTTTTGACAACTTAAGATTATGACAGGATCAATAATGGTAGTAAATGAATAATAAAGGAAGGTTATGATGGAGAAAATTGGTGGTGGTAGTTGGTGTCACCTCACAGGTATGAGTCATCATCTTACTCATAACTCAAATTGGCTTGATTTAAATTATTCTGATGTAGATTAGTATGGACTGACATGTGGGAAAAGTACTCACATCTTTCCCTCCCCAACCTAAATTTGAGCATGTGTCCTCACATGAGAGGTGGTAAGGATGATTTGATAGGGATAGGAAATAATGACATGCTATGATGAACTTCCATATTAATTCAGAACAATTAAATGAATGCACTAAAGACAATTAATAGATAATAATTAATGCACACATACTAGGATTCATTGAAAAGATTGTGGAGAAAGTATTGGTCGCCTTTTAGGAAATAAGTTGAGCAATTAAGGAAAATGAGGTGGAATGAGGTGGAGTGGAATGAAGTAAAGTGATGGAAGAGAGAGAAAGGTGGAGATGGATGGGTGGATGGGTAAATAAGTGGACTCCCATAGAAGTGGAAGTCTTTATTATGACAAGTGGGTATGTGTAGGATCATGATGGGCCAAAAAGTGGCAATATGATGGGTATGTAGCTAATGACTTTTTTTTACCCAAAGTTGATGAAATGAAAAGGGTTTTTAAAGGATATTCTTAGCTTTCCACCAATATAAATTATGCTTTACTTTTAATTTAATAAGTAATTATTATTCATTTTCTATTCAAATTATGACTAAAGTGCTCATTAATAGACTGATTGAAAAAAATCTATAGCTTTTAAACAGTATCACATTTTTTGAATCCAAAAAATGCATCACATTCTATGCTTCACATACTATCGGATTAAAAAAATAAAAAAATGAATTATGAAGTGTTGACCAAGTTAAGGTGGTCAGACATATGAGTTTTTTTATATTTTTTTAAAATTGTAATTAAAAATTCATAATTAATTATTTACTTGGAAAAAAATTACAAAGAAAGATGCATCACATGAAATGAGTCCTCTACTTATATCTAAAATATTATAAAAAATATTATCATTTTATTGTGGTTAGGGTGGTCCACCCTATTTTTCCCGAAATTTAAGTACTCATTGAAATTTCAAATTTTCACCAAATAGATTTTTTCAAGTAGTTTAGAAACTACATTCAATTTGCTATAGATTCTATTCTTACATATTTTTGAAATAATATAGATAACTTATTCATGTTTTAACGTCAAGTTGCCTAACTCTAATTTTTCTAATTTTTTTGCCACTTAAGGGCCTTTTGTTTCCATGATGATCCTGCACATACCCAAGTACATACCTTACTTAGCTAGAAGGAGGGACACTAGGTCCACTTTCCTCAGTTGTAGGAAGCTTGGGTGTTGCATTCTCAGTGAATTGCTACAATAGTTCTCCTCCTTGGAAGTTGGATTATGATACAATCTGAGGTGATGACCATTGGCAAGCAGCTTAAATCTGACTGGGTCAATAGTAGTGAGTTGAACAACACTATTGGGGTATACTTCAACAACCTCATATGGTCCTATCCACCTTGTCTGCAATTTCCCTACATTATCTTGATATCTTGAATTATAGAGCAAGGCCCAATCTCTTGGTTGGAATTTCTTGTCCTTGATGAATTTATCATGTCACCTGATTCTGTGATTCTGCACTACCTCTGTTTGATGCAAGGCTACTCTCATCATCTCATATAAAGCATTTAGCTATAAGATTTTTTCTTTTTGTGCCTCAGAGATATCTATCCCCAAGTCTATTGCAGTCCTAAGAGTCTTATGTTCAAATTCAATGGGCATCATGACTACTTTTCTATATAGCAACTCAAAAGGAGTGAAGCATGTAATTGTCTTCCAGGTTGTCCTATGGGCCTAGACAACTGAACAACACTATTGGGGTATAATTCAATAACCTCATATGGTCCTAGACACTTTGTCTTCAATTCCCCTGCATTATCCTGATATCTTGAATCATAGAGCAAGGTCCAATCTTTTGGTTGGAATTTCTTGTCCTTGATGAATTTATCATGCCACCTAATTCTCTATTTCTACACTACCTCTATATGATGCAAACTTTCTCTCCTCATCTCATACAAAGCATTCAGCTACAAGATTCTTTCCTTTTGTGCCTCAAAGATATCTAAGCCCAAGTCCACTACAATCCTAAGAGTCTTATGTTCAAATTGAATGAGCATCATGGTTTTTTTTCCATACAACAACTCAAAAGGAGTGAATCTTGTTGTTGTCTTCTAGTTTGTCCTAGAGGCCCAGACAACTTCTAGTAGCCTATTTTCCCAATCCTTTTTATGAATAGTCACTATTTTGGTTAGGATGGCTTCAATCTCCCTGTTATTCACCTCAACTTGGCCATTGACCTGGGGGTGATAAGGAGTAGACTACATGTGTCTTGTATTGTACTCATTGACTAGTGTTGCAACAAGGGTTGATGTGAATTGAGCCCCTTGACCAGTCACTATCTCTCTTGGAACTCCATACCTTGTGAAAATATCCTCATAAAGAAATTCAACAACCTTATTATCTTGTGTATGCTTCATGGCCTTAACTTCTACCCACCTAGTTACATAATCAATGCAAACTAAGATATAAGACTTACCATTTGATGGAGGGTCAATGGGTCCCACAAAATCTAGTCCCCATTTTTTAAATGGGGTGATTACTACCTGAGGGAAAAGTGGCATCTCATCAGAATTGGTTGGTCTGCCCATCCTTTGGCATCGATCACATTTTCTTGTATACCTTCCTGCATCCTTGTGGCATGTTGGCCAATAATATCCTATATTCAAAATATTCATTGTTGTCCTCTTGGATGCAAAATATCCTCCACTTGGTTTGTTGTGGCATGCATGCAAAATATCATATGTATCATTTTCTCTCACACATCTCCTCATGACATGGTTTGGTCCAGTATAAAACAAACATCCAACAATCCATGAAAAATTAAAATATTTTTCAATGAACACCCTTCTCTCTTTTGGAGAGAAGTGAGGTGGAACTCTCCCTGTGACCAGTTCATTAGCTATGTCAGCGTACTACCTAGGGTGTTTGCACACTGATGGAAAATAGATGCTCATCAGGGAAAGAGTCATCTATGGCTTGATTGTTTTCTGATGTAGTGGGCCTTGAAAGAAAATTTACAACAACATTGGCCTTCCCTGGTTTATCCACAATGGTTATGTCAAACTCCTGCATCAACAATAACCATCTTGCCAAACTACCAGTGATTAGGGGTTAATTCATGAGATATCTAATGGCTTCATGATTAGTGTACACAAAGATTTGATAGCCTACTATGTAGTTCCTAAATTTGTTCAAGGCATAGATCATTGCCAACATTTCTTTTTCTATCATTGTATAGTTGAATTAAACTCCTTGCAAGTTTTTGTTGACAAAATAAATGGAATTTTCAATAGCTCCTTTCTTTCCTAAAATTGTTCCTATGGCATAGTCTAATGCATTTGTATGGATGTGAAAAGGAAGCTCCCAATTAGGTCATTTGAGTACAGGAGCATGAGTCAAAGCCTTCTTCAAATTAGAAAATGGTTTGTCATAGTCTTTTGTCCATTGAAATTCAACATATTTGGTGAGAAGAGTATACAATGGTGCTACTATTTTACTAAAATCCTTGATGAACCGCCTATAATAGCCTACATGTACCAAGAAACTCCTAACATTTTTTTTGTTTTGTAGGTGTGGGAAGATTTGTGATTACCTTAATCTTTGTAGGGTCTACTTGAATTCCTTTGTGAGAGATGTAGTGTCCAATAGCTACACCTTCTTGCATCATCATGAAACACTTTTCATTGTTTAGAGAGAGATTGTGATCTTAACATATTTTTAGAACTTTCCTGAGATTCTCCAATCCTTCATTGAAATCAACACCATAGGTAGTGAAATCATCCATATAAATTTCCATGCAATCATGAGAGATGCCTAAGAATATGCTAATGACTTCCCTCTGAAAAGTTGTAGGTGGATTGCATAAGCCAAATGGCAGTACTGAGTAGGCATAGGTTCCCCATGGATAGGTAAAGGTAGTCTTCTCTTGGTCTTTAGGTGCAATTTGGATCTGGTTATATCCACTGAAGCCATCTAGAAAAGAAAAGTATTGCTTTCTTGCAAGTGAGTCCAAAACTTGGTCTATGAAGGGTAAAGGAAAATGGTCCTTTTTTGGTGGCAACATTAAGTTCCCTATAATCAACAAAAATTCCTCATTTACCTCCTTTCTTGGGCATAATCACCAATGGAGAGACCCACTAGCTATTTAAAATGGGGTAGATAAATCTTGCATCTAGAATTTCTATAGTTCTCCTTTTACAATTTCTCTTAGTGTAGGGCTGATTCTTCTTTGTGGCTATCTTACTGGGGTGTAATAATCTCTAATATAAATTCTATGAGTGTAAAGCTTAGGGTCCAATCCCTTCATCTCATGATAGTCCCACACAAATGTATGTTGGGGGGTCGTCAGTAAGTTTACCAACAAAAACTAATGTTCTTCATTTAGTTAATTGTTAATATTCAAATATTTTCCTTCTGACATGTGTACTTGTATAGTTAACTTTATCATTGCTACTTCATTAACACACGGTACCTTGAGTTCATATGGAAGCAATGTATGGGACATACTTGTTGCTGGAGGAAGTCTAGTTGCAGGAAGAGTGGTTGTAGCAAGAGTGGCTACAGGAAGTGTGTCTATAGGATGAACAGCTACAGGAAGACCAGTCAGAAGTGTCCTAATTGGAACAACAAAATGAAAATATGATACTTCACTTCACAATTATTTTGAAATATGTTAGCCAATACTTCATCTTCATCTTGAAGATGCATAAAAGAGCTTCTTCCTAACATAACATCATAAGTCACACCACAAAATTAACTTCTTCGACCTCTTTACCAATATGCGGCCATATAGTATTATCCTCATCATGGGATTGTTGAGTAGGAGGATAAAGAGCAAGCTTTTTGGTGCTCTTCCCATTATAAATGGTCATGTATATTGTCCTGCATCTAATATATGCATCTATTATCGCTAACCATTTCCTTCCAAGAATAATGGAATACCTGCCTAGTGTGGCTTTAGGAGAGAGAATCATGAAATTTGTTGGGTACTCCCATGAGTCTAGAATTACCACAAGATCCTCTACTACATCAGGCTTAACGGTAGAACTATTAGCAAGCTGTATGATAGTAGGAGTAGGTTTCATTCTCACAACATTTAGTTGTTGTAGGATATCCTTAGTCATTACATTTATTGTTCCTCCCAAGTCAATCAGAGCATTCTTTATTTGGATCTCATTTATACAAAATCCTACCACAGGACTACTAGGGTCATTGTACTTAGGGACAATCACTTTCTCAAGCACGATGTCAGTTAGCTGTCCCACCACACAAATCATAATGGGGTCTTTCTTCTTTCTACCTAGTTTCTTGAGGCATGCTTCCTTGATTTCCTTGCCATAGATTGGAACATATTTTATAGCCTAAAATAGGGTATCTGGACACATATATGCTTGAACTAATATATAATGTCAAAATTTGTGTCCTCCTTTTATTCCTTCTTCTTGGAAACTTCCAATCTTTGAGGAAATGGTGGTTCTTGTCCAGTCTATTTTACTGGGACTGGTTCAAGATTCTTAGGTGCACTAGGTTAAATGGGGGTATTCAAAGGATCCTCTTATTCCACAAGAAGCTCAGTGATAATGGGTGTGGAAGGAGTTGGTATAGTAGTTCTTGAACACAAGTGGATGTCACTGACACACACAACATATGTAGGGATTGATTTGAATCAACAAAGTATACAGACTGTTGTGGCTTGTTATTTGGATTGGGTGTGGGCTAAGCTATTAGCTGAGTAGGTTTAGGTTGATTTGAGCTTGAATTATTAGGTGGAGGCATTATAGTAGGCTACTAGGGCTGAGAAGGTGGCTGCATGTAGCTATTTGGTTGGTTTGGCCATTCTTGTCCTCCCCTCCATTGATTTGTTTGTTGCCAATTTCCTTGGGGAGTTGCCAATTTCCTTGAATTGCTGCCAATTCCCTTGAGGTTGTTGCCATTGGAGTGGATATTTTTGATGATTAGGCCAAGTATTTGGATGGTTGTTCCAAGGTTGTGGTGGATGTCCTCCATAATTGGATGGATATGGGGGTTGCCATTGGTTTCCAAATGAATAAAAATTGAAATATGGCCCAACAAAAGAGAGTGGATATGGTGGCATAGCTTTTCTTGGATTCCAAGACCTCCTTTGTGCAACATATTAGAATTTATCTTCTTTAATTTGAATTAGCTTGAACTCGGGTGCAATCTACTTGCTTTCAATATTAGCTACCATCTTGCATCTGCAGTTCTTCTTTTTTCTATAATAGGGGCAATACTCTACCAATATTATGTTTGCCTCCTCTTGTTTCTGCTTGGCCTGAAGTGCATCTAGCTGAGTAGCTAGATTATTTATAATTTCTTGCTTGAAGTCTTCCAATAAATGAGTAATCTCCATTCTTGAAACTCCACCAGTAAATGACTTACCCATGTAAGATTGGTAAGCTCTCCCTTTCTTTGAAACTTCCCTAGAGTAGTTATGGAATATCTTCTTGATATCCTCCCAAGGAACTTGGGAGATATCTCCTCCTCCCATCAGGTCCAAGGCATCAGTGTAGCTATCATTGATTCCTCTCAAGAAAAACAACTTTTGTAAGTCTTTATTAAGTGTATGGTGTGGAGATTTTCGTAGGAAAAATAGAAACCTTGCAATGTAATCCTCTAGGTTCTCATCTTCCTTTTGTTGCATCCTAAAACTATCACCTCCTCTTATGTCACTGCCCTTGCAATAGTCTTTGTATTTTTCAAGGAATTTTGTCTTCATGCCATCCCATGTCTCCACAATATCTCTGCCTAGGCTCATGAACCATATTAATGCAACTTATTTCATAGTGGGATGAAATAGCTTATGTCTATGGGCATCGGTGGTATAGTCATAGCTCTTGTAGAGTATATCAAACTTGAATAAGAAAGTATCAAGATTTTTTATGAAAAGGCCATAAAATTTGGGAAGGATTGAAGCAAGGTTATTTTTTAGGTTTTCTACTTCATTCTGATGAGCAATGGGGAAAGGAAAAGCTAGTTGGTTATGTATGCTTCTATTTGCATCACCCATGCCTACTTGATGTAATTCCAAAGAAAAGGGATTTTCAAGCTAATTTTGGTCTTCAGAGGAAACTTCAAAGCTAGTTAGATTATGAATTGCATCAACAAAGGGGTGTGGATCTTCTTCTTCTTCTCTTGGAAAGTTCTGATATTCAACTAGCTAGAATGGATAAGGATTGTTAGGAAGGAATCTCCCATAAGCATCTCTTCTCCTTCCTCTATGCATGTAGTATCAACTCACTATCAGCCAACTCACACAAAGAATTGGTAAAGAATAAGGGGGTTCATTACTTCCTAAATGAGGGGTATACTAAGAACAACTTTCAGAAATACTACAACAAGAAAAATACCAATGACTTCAAAGAACTCCCTATTTTGATACCATCCCTAGCAACGACACTAAAAATGTTGGCCTTCTACAATGATTTGAGAACTAAGCCCTTATAGTTGTGATTCAAAGATTGGAAATCTAAACTGAATAACAATTCAATCATCATGAAGGTGCATTTAACTTGTCAACCCAGGGATGTGAACTTGAAATGGGTTAGTATAGTATGTACACTAAGGATCCCAAGTAGCCATATTCATTCTAGAACTAGGAAAACAATAATGCTGAAGGTAAATTGCTTAGAAGGAAATAACATAAGTATTGAACATCTACCAACAACTATGCTAAGCTGAAATGCATGACAAAAATAAAACTATGAGCAAACAAATAGGAAACTACTCTGTCTACTTTGGCTGCAAGAAAAATCATAGAATGAAATTCTACTAGTTGTAGGAATGGTCAGTGCCAACTTCTTAACTAATTACTAAACAAAAAGTAATAAATAAACTAAACTAAACTAAGGACATAATGTTGACCAAGTGGGGCCCTTTGGATGAGTATCCTCTAAAACTAATGTAAACTTAGATGCACAGACTTATAACTTCATCTTATTCATTGGAAAACATAAGTACAATAGAGCAGTGTACTAACTGTATTGCTAAAAAACTAAGAATGAAAGTACATCATTAGATTGCGTAACCTCCTAAGAAGGAGCATTCAACTCTTATTTATAGGAAAAGAAGTGACTAACTAAGCAAGGAAGTCAACTCCACGAACTAGGAGGACACCACTTTAGGGAAAGCAGAGAAAGTGGAGAGGTGGTTATGCATGCATGGAATCTGATTAGACGTTCCTACCTCAATGCAGATTTGGGATAGCAGTAACACTTGTATTTTCTCAACATCAATAAAGATCATTTACAAGGTGGTTAAAACTTGGTTTGCATGAGGAATCTCCCGCTGTTGACTTCTTTGAATGATTCCCTTCGTTGACCTTTGCATGACCACTTTGTTGGTTATTATGGTGCGTGACCAGTTGGTAGAATCTTCTCAATCTAGCGGCCTCAAATCATATCTACATGGCAATATTAGTATGCATAATAATCGTATATTTATAACTATTTTAAGGAACATTCATTAATCCACATGTAGAATTAACACAAATAGTCCATATAACATGGCAATGTCATTAATGATTTGCAAAGATAAAATTATCCCCAATGTCTATGGTTTTGAGGAAATATCAACATTCAAACATCAAGGTTCATGACAATTTCGGCAAATAGATCATAAATTCTACCAAAATTAAACCATAAACTAGACTAATCACTACCTATGAGATACTCTATTAAGCCTAGAAATATATCATCATCTCCTTCAATTTGGAGATAAATGTCTTAACTTAAGACTTATTTCCACTATTATCTTCAATATTCTCTATAGATGAATCTTTCTCTCTATCCATAGTATACATTATTATATTAGTGTGATAGTCACATAAAGATAAATTGTACATGTTGAGGCTTCCTCTTATGTAAATTTTTATATAAATAAATCCATATGGTATATAATTATTTAGAGTTATTTTGTACAATAATTTTTTCATATAGGGAGATAATGAAGTTCAAATGGATTAGTTTGTGAAACATTAGAACAAGAGAAAGGAGCTTCTAGGAAGCATAAGATTTACTATCAGTGAATTGTTGCTTGAGGAGGAAAAATTATTTGATCAAGCACCAAAATGGTTACAAAAAGGATACTCTACCATGTCCATGATGGAATTATATAAGTTAGTAACTTATAAAATGCTTCCCTTTAGAGGGTAAGTTTTCTACTATTCATGACTATAATTTCCTCTTCTTGATCACCTAATTTTTATCTAGACACTAAAAATTGTCCCAGGGCCTGCAACTCTTATTTTCTCCATTATTTCCCATTTCATTCTTCATAACTAAATAATTTTAATTATTTAATTACATCACTAATTAAGTCTTTTTCTTTCTAAAATTAAATAAATTCTTATTTATTAATTTTTTTGTCCACTTTCCACTATAATTAAATAATAATGATATCATGATTATTTTCCACCCTTTTGAATTTTGAATTAAATCATTATTCAATTCAAAATTATTCCTTTTGTCACATTCCTCTATAATTAAATAATTACTTAATTATTTAATTATTCATTGGCCACCTAAATTAAATAATTTTTATTATTTAATTTCTCCTATCACCTCTTCATCCATGTCAATCTTATCTTCCACATCAAATCTTATCTTTTTAAATCTCATTTAATCATAGCTCTTGATTGAATTATCTCATAATTCAATATCAACCCTTCATCTTTATCATTTTCCCTAATTTATCCCTAACCCTATTTCATACTACAACTTTCAATCTTGGCCATTGATTAAGACATATTATTGACATCCAATCTCAACCATTCATTCAAATTTGTCTTTTTTATAAAATACCTTACCCTTGTCATTTCCATGATCTACACATATTATGCAAGTACATGTTGCTAGTGTGAGAAAACAATCTTCAATATCTTGCTAATCACTTGTCATAAGCTTATTATTGCACACTCAAATTTGAGGCAAACTATCATATTCAAGCAAAATGGAGAAGTACAATGGAGGTGAATCAATGGTTGTATGAAGATTTGGTAATATTGTTTTATGCTTTATTTCTTTATGCTCATTTGTGCTTCATTGTTTATTAGGGTTTGGTTTATATTCTTTATTGCATTAACCTTAATATTTTATCCCTAATTACATTTTATATCAAGCTGATTTCCCTTATTACTATAATAAAATCCTATCACGTGCTTTACTTCTTACTAGAGCCATCATTGTAACCTTGACCACTACTACTAATTATTTTTCTCTAAACCATAGGAGGAAAATAAGAGAATTATGAAGGTTTCTCAAACCCCTAAATATACTAAGAAGATTTGTTTTAATATTCTATCAAACAACACCTCAAATGCTACAAATAATTCTTCGTCCACCTTGAACACTATTATGCATCATATAAGGATGACATTAATATAAAAAACAAAGCTACTTATTTTAACCCCAAGTATACCCTTCTTTCATTGAAAAAGCATGCAAAGTGAGCATATTATGGGGTCAACTTCCAAATTTTATGAAACAATACAAAATAATAAGAGGTTGATAACTATAAAAAGGATAGTTAACAATGTCCATTAGGGATGGTAGAAAGTTAGAAAAATTAACCAAAATTATTAATTACAATGATACCAATAGTATGAGGAGTGTTTGTAAGGTTAAGTAGAAATTTGCATGAACTAGGGAAGGGTGATAATTTGGATGGAGATACTAAAAAAAAACATAAAGATTTGAAAAGAAATATAATTGATTAAGATATTTCCACTTTGATATTTTAAAAAGAACTAAGAATGACTCTATTATTGAGGAAGTTGAATAATAAAACCACCCTCAAGAAATTGATCATTCCTTTGTATGATTATCCTATAAATTTTTATGAGGACAATGACAACTTCAAGGTAGCCAAGGTTTATAAATATGAAGATTATAATTAAAAATGGTTTGAGCTTCAAAATATATTTGTTATTTTTTAGAACATGAGTAAAATTGAAGAAGCTATGGGAAAATGGTCAATCTTAATGATGACATGATAAGGTTACTTTCTTTTAGTGTAGTGATAATGAAGGAAGAACCCAAGAAGATGAAGAATATGTAAGAAATTTGTAGCATCATAAATTGTCACCCTTGACATTTTCACATTGTTTTTGGCTCATCATTAATTGTTTAAACCTAATTATGATTATTAATTACTCATTTTACTTTTATCTTTGAAAAATAAAATTAATTATGAGAATTTAATTTAATTATTTATTCAACAAGCACTCACAAATCAAAATATGTGTAGACTAGGGCACCCTTGCCCTTGTCTACCCTATTTTGGCCAAAAATTTAATATTTTATTATCATTCTAAATATTTTTAAAAACTTAAATTCATTTATTGTCCCATAAAAATAGTTAGTGCACAAAATATGTTGAAACACATATAAATATAAGTCTTTTAATCAATTTGAACAAATAAACACACTAGTTAATTTGAATATCAATTGAGCATCATAAATTAAAATCAAGGAAATTCAAGAGAAGAATGAGAAACAATCTATAATAATTTTATCAATCAAGATGATTTGTATGATGCATCCTCAAATGCATGTTCATTCATAGTTAAGATGTTTCATATTTTATGTTTATTATCAACGTGAGCACTAACATTTGTAGGATATTTGAACCACTATTAAGTTCTCATTGTATGAGATGTGCCAAATGAATTTAGTCCATCAAGGAATGCATATTTGAATGGAAAGTTGAAAAATACCGATTTATCATTTATTTTATCCATTTTCCTCTTCATAACCTAGGGTAAGCACTACTTATCCAACATCATCATAACTATTGTGGACATGAAAACCCCAGAACAAGGTTTGACCTAGGAAAGCCTGTTATATGGTACAACCCTTCTCCCCTCATCTTTCCTATAGGATGAAAATATGATGTGAATTAGAGAATATTAAAGACTTAAAGACATCAAATTGAACCATAGAATTTTGGCACCACAAGACTCTCTCACTCTTCTATGGTTTTTCACCTAAAAGGAGAGAGTAGGGCCAAAAATGCTAAATGTTTCATTCCAATTATGGAATGTAGGATGTTATTAAGGCTAAATGAGATGACATAAGTGCAATTAAGTTGTGAAATTGATCAAATATGGATGCAAAAACTAAGAGACAAGTGATGTTTGAAAACACATTATGTAATGCAAAATAACCTAAGAATGAATAGTAAACTACAACAAAAATTAATCAGACTAAAAATGTGCACCTAGAGCTTTGATGAAGATTGTAAATTAAAATTGAAATTTTGTTGATGTTGTTTTTTAGGCTTGGAGGGACTCATTCAGCATGCTAGGCGAATCAATCCCAGTTCTATCAAACAGAGTTGAAACCTATTTCTAACAAAAGGGTACTCAAAAATGAAAAAAATGAAAAATTGACCATGGAGTGGGACTCATTCACCACCCATGTGAATGAGTCCACTTTTAAATTTCTCAATTTTCAAAACTTGATTCCAAAGCTTTTGATCTACACTTTATCCTTCTATAGATGTTCACTTTCGAAACTCTAATTTTCGGGTCTAAAAATGAGTTTTTGTTGATATTTTGACTTGTTGAATGAGGAGAATACTTGAGAAACCTTGAAACTTGATATTCAATGATTTCCAAGCTTCTAAGAGTCCCAAATCTACAAACAAACAAGACAAGAGAGAGGGATGTTGAAAGTTAGGGCATGAGGGTTTGCCTTGGTCAAACCCCATTTAGGTAATTAAACCAAAATGATGAAAGAATGGAATGAAACATGGAATAATGGAATTGATTACCTTGACATGATGTTTGATATTGAAATTTTGTAGAAAAACATGAAGAATCTGCCCTTGAATGTCTAAAAATTGTTCTTGAATGGCTTTTGATGTTAAAACCTTAGCTTGCTTGAGAAGATTAATGATGAATGAGTTGTAAAATGAGTTGAGAGATGTAAATTAGGGCTTAGAAGGTTGTATTTATAGGTTATTCACCTATTTTACCCATTAATACCTCATCACAGGCTGACATAAATAAATAATAAACTTAAATTTCACTTTTTTCCCACTCAAAGGTCAAAATTGGGCCAAATAGGACTCATTCACCACCCTTAGCGAATGGGTCCCACCTGCATGGGACTAATTCACCATGCATGGTGAATGGGTCCCATAGGGGCCATTTTGATAGCTAGGAAGCCAAGAGATAAGGAAATAAGGTCTAAAATGCAATTTTTTCAGGTATTTGATCAATTTAGGCCTTGAGATGCACAATATGGGTCAATAGTGGCCTATTAGTGATGATATAAAGCTCAATTAAGGCTTGGGACACAAAATTCAATGTGAAAGTTTGACTAAATACCATTTACAATGCCAAAATAGGGTCCATATAGCCTGGAAAGGCACAAAAACCAATGTGAATGTGCAAGACATATTGGGTATGTGCAGGATCATGATGGACCAAAAAGTGGTGATATAATTGGTATGTGTAGGGTGTGGCTTGATAACTTTTTTTTAACCTAAAATTGATGAAATGAAAAGGGTTTTTAAAGGAGATTCTTAGATTTCCACCAATATAAATTATGTTTTAATTTGAATTTAATAAATAAGTATTAAAAAAATTTCTGTTTGAATTACGACTAAAGTCCTGATTGATAGGCTGATTCAAAACCATCAAAAGCCTTCAAACGATATCACATTATTTGAATCTAAAACATGTGTCACATTCTATGCTTCATGTACTATATGAATTTTTTTTTTTTTGAAGTTCATGAAGTTTTGACCAAGTTAAGGTGGTCAAACATACGAGTTTTTATATTTTTTAAAAGTCATAATAAAAAATTCATAATTATTTATTTACTAAGAAAAAAATTACAAAAAAATATGCATCACATCGGGACATGAGCCCTATACTTATATCAAAAATATTATAAAAAATTATTATCATTTTATTGTGATTAGGGTGGTCAAATAGACACCTACTTATTTTTTCCCTGAAATTTAAGTACTACTACATTGAAATTTCAAATTTTCACCAAGTAGTTTTTCTTTGTTTTTAAACAAACCCAGTACTATAGAAACTACATTCAATTTTCTATAGATTCTATTCATACATATTTTTGAAATAATATAGATAACTTATTCAATTTTTTAAGTCAAGTTGTCTAACTCTGATTTTTTTGAATTTTTCACCACTTAAGGGCCTATTTTTTCCATGATTATCTTCCACATACCCATTACAACAATAGTTTAACATTAAGTTTATTTCACAAGCCTTATAAATTGATTTGATATTGTTATTAAGCACATTTTCTAATGTTGAATTATGGAGAAATGTGTTTATTAAGTCTAGAAAAGCAGGAAAGTATCTTACAACACTTTACAACACCTTTACAAGATGTCATTAAAAGCATGTTATTCAATTTATAAGGTCCAAGACCTAGTTTGGATGCATAAAATGACTCAAAACACCTAAATCAAGGCCTCATTAAGTCCAATTAATCCCATGTCAAGCAAAGGGTACTTTTTTCTATGATACATTTAGCCCCCACTTTAGTGAGAGGATGAACTTGCTTCAAAATCACACCAAAGTAGACATTCAAGAGAGATCCACATGTATAGATGCAAATGAAAAAGAATGGAAAAGATAAAAGGAGGTGGTCAAGCCCTAAGGATCATAAATCCTAAGTCAAACCATCAAGATACAAAATCATGCAATGTAAAGAACAAAAAATGAGGTGGAAAATATGTGCTCACTCTAGGGCCACAAAACACAAGGTCATCTATGGGGTGCGATGTCTCAAAGAGGTAGATTAGTGAGAAATTCATGCCTTATGTGTTGGCTTCCCACCATATAATGAGAAATTCATGCAAGTGTGTCGACTTCCCATCATACTAACCATACTAAATTTATGCTCCTAATAACATTGATAAGGCACCACAATGTAATACTTTTTGTAAATGTTTTTTTTTTAATGTAATGTAAAAAATTTGTTTGAAGAGGATTTTTCTTTGTTCATGTAAGGTCTTATTCTTAGGGAGCATTGTGCCTAATGTCTCCAAGATAAGACAAATCAGGGTTGTCAGATCATTATCCATGGGATGCCTCATTCATATTAGGCCACTTCAGTTGATCATACAATCTTGGAAGGCATCAAACCCAATGACACCAAAGAGAGGACACATCACAAGAAAAAGTAAATCACACCTTGAAATTTGCAAAAAGGTATTGGCTATGTATTCCCCCCACTTTAAAGCAGTTACTAATACCATTACTATGAGCAATTGATTTAAAGTAGAAGAGAAAAAAAGAATACATGAGAGATCATTCAGAAAGCCCTATTCCAAGTCATATATTTTTGATGAGTTTTGTCATGAAGAAAGGTAGTATGTCACATGCGAGTCAATCTTAAGACATGTTGTCTGCCTCTCAAGCTTGATTGTATATGTTAATGAAAGGTTAACATTTAGCTGAAAGAGACAGCAACAAGTGACATATGGGGATAAGGATTTCTAACCCTTTTCCCCCACTTAGTGTATGACAAAGGTGAGCCTAGAATGGATGATGATATGTTGCCCCTTGTGATGGATGCAAAATATGCAATAGTGAGTATGCTACATCCCTATAACTATTGCATGGAAAGTAGTAGTAACTAATGTTATTTATGTGGATAAGGAAGAGTCTTGGAAGAGTCTTGTGTGATAGTATTGATCTTGAGTGGAGGTTTGTTGGATGATTTTATTTCTATGAAAGGACAATCAACAAGCCCATGATTTGGTGTTTTTGTTTTAGGATCGAGAGGGGCATGGATACTTTGTTATATTGCATCACATCCTTTTTCAAGTTGCTTGATAAGTCTTTCAGGTTCGAGGTTGGCCTTGATTATATATAATTTTTTAAATATGTGAGCAATGTCATTGTAACTCAGTTGGTATGAAACATTATTCTCATGTGGATAAAGGATTAGTTCAGTTTTTTTTTAAGTTGGTTGCTTGTGTGATGGTTGGTAAAGAATTAGGGGATTCTTTGGATGTCCCATGGGGTATGTATGTTGTTCATTGATCGAGGGGGATTGAATGGATGCTTGCACATTCATAACCTTGGCAATCATGGTTTGATGTATCCCTAAGGAAGACATATCATTTTATTTTATCATAATAGTCTCCCTAAGAGGAGTGTTGTTAGGAGAACTAAAATCCAAATGTTCTTTATTTTCAAGGATTTGTTCTTCCAAAATGTAATCATCAAAAGGGAGCTAGCTATGGTTGAATTATCTTGTTCTATGATATGTTACCACATAAGATTCTCATGTTTCTCATTGATGGGATCGTGTAACATTATAATAACTTCCTCACAAATTAGAGAGATATTAGGAGAGAGGAAAATAGGATTGTTTTCCATGATCTCATTGTCTTGTGTCCCAACATCTACCCTAGTAGGAGTGCTTGTAGGAAAGTGACAATGATGGTGTGCATTACATGTCATGGTTAAATGTTGTATAAAATCTTCATCACAAATAGGGGTAAGATCAAGGTAAGGACAACTATGATGTTCATGTGTGTCAATGATTGGCTCTTCATGTTCAAATAAGCCCTTCCAATTGTTAGCAATGTTAGGAAGGAGAGAATTAATTTTATAACTCTCAATCATTGGGTTTCTTGATACAAACATATCCTCCTCACAAATATGTTTGTCATAATTATTCACGAAAGGGTTGTCACAAATAGGGGAGGTGTTGAGAGATGAATGGAGACTAGGTAAAGTGGTGGCAATGCATTCATCTTGTATTGTTATACTATCTTCCTAAGGGGAATGAGGAGAAGAACAAACAAGACCTTCATGATGTTCAATGATTGTACCTTCTTTCACCAAGATACCTTCATCACTATAAGGAAAGGTATCAGGAGAAGTACAAATTTTATGATCACCATGTTAATCTATGTTTGAATTCCCTTCTAACACAACATCCACACAAATAGGAGAGATAGGAGGGAGTGTAAGTTTAAGAGAAGCATTAACATTTTCATTCTCTTGTGCTACGAGACTATCATAACTAGGGAATGCATTGAATGAAGGACTAGAATGCTTGTTGACTAGCTTTTCTCTGTAAATTTAGAGAATATTGAAACTAACATTTTGAAAAAAATATCTATTCTAACTCAAAATGCAATGTAAAAGACTGAAGTGAAATGCAATTTTCAGATGATAATTGACTAATCACAATGTGAGAATGCAAACTTGAAATTTAAACCATGCATGAAATAAGCTAATTGAAGCTAAATTTAATGAAATTAATTTTATAGAACTCAACCAAGTGACATAGATAATTGATGGCAGAAAACAAAAGCAGAAAAATAGGGTTTTCAACTCTGTAAAAGGATGTTTTAGGGGTGAAAAGGGACTTATTCACCCAAGGTGACGAATGAGTCCCAGTATGGACCTTTTTGAGAATTTTCACAATTTTTTTTATGGATTTTGATGTTTTTTAAGTGCTATGATGTAGAACTAAATGAAAATGCATAGAGAATTTACATGAAATTAGATACCAAAAATGCAACATAAATGCACTTTTTATGAATGAAAAATTTAAAACCTAGCATGAAAAGGAAATAATGCAAACCCTAATGCAAGATCAATGCAAGGATAGATCTATGATGAAAGAATCCAAAATCAGACATGAAAGTGTTCTAAAAAGTAGGTTCACCAAAATGAATTGTAGATTTTTTGGCACCACAAGACTAACTCTTCTAGGGTTTTTCACTAAAAGGAGAGAGTAGGGCCAAAAATGCTAAAGGGTTCATTCAAATTATGCAATATAGGATGTTATTAAGTCTAAATGAGATGATCTAAGTGAAATTAAGCTATGAAATTGATTAGATATGGATGAAAAACCTAAGAGACAAGTGATGTTTGAAAATTCATTATGTAATGGAAAATAACCTAAGAATGAATAGTAAACTACAATATAAATGAATTAGATTGAAAATGTGCACTTGGAGCCTTGATAAAGACTGGAAAATATATTTGAAATGTTGTTGATGCTATTTTCCAGGCGTGGAGGGACTCATTCACCATTCTAGTTAAATTAGTCCTAGTTCTGTCAACCCAAGCCGAAACCTATTTCCAACAAAAGGGTACACAAAAAAGCAGAAAACTCAAAATTGACCCTTGAGTGGGACTCATTCACTACCCATGGTGAATGAATCAAATTTTCAATTTTTTGATTTTCAAAAGTGGATTTCAGAGCTTCTAATATGCACTTTAGCCTTCTACATATGTCCACTTTTGAAATTATGATTTACATGTCTAAAAATGAGCTTTTATTGTTATTTTGACTTGTTGAATGAGAAAAAGACTTGAGAAACCTTGCAACTTGATCTTCAATGATTTCCAAGCTTCCAAGAATCCTAAATCTACAATCAAACAAGACAAGAGAGAGAGAGATATGTTGAATGTTAGGGCATGGGGGTTTGCCTTGGTCAAACCTCATTTAGGTAATTTAACAAAAATGATGAAAGAATGGAATGAAACATGCAATAATGGAATTGATTACCTTTCCATGATGTTTGATCTAGAAATTCTCCAACAAAACATGAATAATTTTCCCTTGAATATCTAAAAATTTACCTTGAATGGCTTTTAATGTTAAAACCCCAGCTTGGTTGAGAAGATTAATGATGAATGAGTTGTAAAATAAGTTGAGAGATGTAAATTAGGGCTTAGAAGGTTGTATTTATAGTCTATTCACCTATTTTACCTATTAATACCTCATCATAGGCTGACATGAAGAAATAATAAACTTAAATTTAACTTTTTTCCAGCTGAAAGGTCAAAATTGGGCCAAATGGGACTCATTTACCACCCATGGTGAGTGGGTCCCACTTGGATGGGACGGATTCACCATGCATGGTGAATGGGTCCCACAGGGGCCATTTTGACAACTAGGAAGCCAAGAGATAAGGAAAGAAGGTCTAAAATGCAATTTTATCAGGTATTTGATCAATTTAGTCCCCGAGATCCACAATGTGGGTTAATAGGGGCCTATTAGTGATGATATAAAGGTCAATTGAGGCTTGGGACCCAAAATTCAATGTGAAAGTATGGTTAAATAGACTTTACAACACTAAAATGGGGTCCACATAGCCTATGAAGGCACAAAAACCAATGTGAATGTGCAAGACACATTACGACACTATTTTAACATTAAGTTTATTTCAAAAGCCTTCTAAATTAATGTGATAATGTTATTAAACACATTTTATAATCTTGAATTAGGGAGAAATGGGTTTATTAAGTCTAGAAAAGGATGAAAGCATCTTACAACACTTTACAACACCTTTGCAATACGTCATTAAAAGCATGTTATTCAATTTATAGGGGCCCAATACCTAGTGTAGATGCATAAAATGCCTCACAACACTTGAATCAAGGCCTCATTAAGTCCAATTAATCCCATGTCAAGTAAAGGGTACTTTTTTCTATGGTACATTTAGCCCCCACCTTAGTGAGATTATGAACTTGCTTAAAACTCATACTAAAGTAGAGATTCAAGAGAGATCCACATGTATAGATGCAAATTACAAAGAATGAAAAAGATCAAATGAGGTGGTCAAGCCCCTAGGATCAAAGATCCTAATTCAAACCATCAAGTTACAAAATCATGCAATGGAAAGAACAAAAAATGAGGTGGAAAATATGCACTCACTATAGGGCCACCAAACATAAGGTCATCCATGGGGTGAGATGTCCCAAAGAGGTAGTTAAGTGAGAAATTCATGCATGTGTGTTGGATTCTCACCATATGAATGTAATGTAAAAAATCTGTTTGAAGGGGATTTTTCTTTTTCCATGCAAGGTCTTCTTCTTAGGGAGCATTGTGCCTAATGTCTCCAAGAGAGGAAAAAATAGGGTTGTTAGATTGTTATCCATGGGATGCCTCATTCACATTAGGCCACTTCTATTTATCATACACTCCTGGAAGGCATCAAACCCAATGACACCACCAAAGAGAGGACATGTCACAAGAAAAAGTAAATCACACCATGAAATTTGCACAAAGGTATTGCCTATGTATGCCCCCCACTTTAAAGTGGTTGTTAACACCATTACTATGAACAATTGCTATAAAGTAGAAGATAGAAAATGAATACATGAGAGCTTATTTGGAAATCCATACACAAGTCATATGTTTTCAATAATTTGTGTCATGAAGAAAGGTAGTATGTCACATGCGAGTCAATATTAAGACATACCGTCCACATCTCAAGCTTGATCGTATACATTCACAGAAGGTTAATGATTATTCAAAAGAGATAACAACAAGTGACATATGGGGATAAGTATTTCTAACCCTTTTCCCCCACTTAGTGTAGGACAAAGGTGAGCTTAGATTGGATGATGGTATGCTACCCCTTGCGATAGATGCAAAACATGCAATAGTGAGTATGCTAGTTTCCCACAACTATTGGATGGAAAGGAGCAGCAACTAATGTTATTTATGTGGATAAGGAAGAGTCTTGGAAGATTCTTGTGTGATAGTATTGATGATGAGTGAATGTTTGTTGGATGGTTTTATTTCTATGAAAGGAAAATCAACAAGACCATGATTTGGTGTTTGTGTTTTAGGCTCAAGAGGGGCATGGATAATTTTTTCTATAGCATCACATCCTTTTTCAAGCTACTTGATAAGTCTTTCAAGTTCGAGGTTGGCCTTGATTTTATATAATTTGTCAAATATGTGAGAAATGTCATTGTAACTCAGTTGGTATGAAACATTATGATGTAGAGGGTATGGGACTTTAGGTAAAACACAAAGTTTCAATGTCTACAATGATGTACTCCTAAACCCTCTTCTAGGCTACATAACATACTCAAACCCTAATGGCTCTTTTTTTGGACCAATCCCTCCAAAATTTGCTAATTCCACAAAATTAAGGCCTAATTAGCCCTTTTTCTCAAAGCACCCCTACTCAAATCTTGTCCCCTGATTATGAGACTTTTTATAGTGTCTTGAATTTTTTCCAAACTAATAATTTTCAAGGTCTCAGACTCCCATGACACCTTTAAGACCCCTAATCACAAAACCCTCAATTAAATCCCCTAAAACTAGGGCTTCTTGGATATTATCCTTCCAATCACTTCTAGAACCGGTTCTTTCACTTTTCACTAATACCTCAACATTTTTTATCAATTCCAACTCATAAACATACCCCTTGTTCAGGTATAACTCCTACTACAATACTTGAGGCACCATTCCCATGCACCTTGCCTTGTCATATCATAGTGTACACCGTAGAATCCTTCCTTCATGCACATTACCCTATTAGTTATACATAATAAATGTTAGATGTGATCCATTTCATAGGTTATAGTCACAATATTCCATGAAATGGATCAGTCATTAATGAAAACTCCCAAAAATTAGTGAAAAATCAAAACTTTCTTTAGACAATTTGTTGTAATATACAAGGAAATGATTGTTATTGCTTATAAGGAAATAAAAAAGGTTTAAATTAATGTAATTACAAGTCCCTAATTCATCCAATTGAACATACAACCAATAGCAATCAAAAGTTCATCAAGAAAACATAAGAAAATGCAAGAAATCTGTATTTTTATTGTTTTTCCTGTCACAGTCCATACAATCTCTACAATCTCAACACACTGACCATAAAAATGACTTCTCCAACTTTGTAAACCAATCTCCCAACTGTTCCAACCAATTTGGATTGGTTTGATTACATTATTATTGTTAAAACACCTAAAAACTACTTACCCGCCAAATTGAAACAAACTTTGGATTTCAAAAATTTGAATTTCCAACTTCTAATTTATTGACTTCTACTAACTAAAAACCTTCCAAAACTATTACATATTTATTATTCAACCTTATTTGACATAATTAAAACCTTATATACCTATCTAGACTCCTAGGACACTATTGGTCCTCTTACAATTCATTTTGGTCCTATGGTTCTTATCAAGACCCTCGAGACTTTTGATCCTGCTATTACATTTATCTATTCCAAATGCCATTATAGGTTCCAAAATGGCATAATTGTTGCTATGAGATGTTTGATAGATCTTCATGACCCTTGCATTCTCTTGACCCTTCAAGTGGCCTCTAAGGAGCTTGGGTGCCCCTGCACCACATTATGCTTAGGTGGATAAAGAATTAGTTCAGGTTTGTTTTGAGTTTGTTGCTTGTGTGATGGTGGGTAAAGAATTAGGGGATTCTTTGGATATCCCATGGGGTATGTATGTAGTTCATTAATCAAGGTAGATTGAATGGACACTTGTGCATTCATAACCTCGATGGTCATGGTTTGATGTATCCCTAAGGAAGACATCATTTTCTTGTACGATAATAGTCTCCCTAAGAGGAGAGTTGTTAGGAGCACTGCAATCCAAATTTTCTTAATTTTCAAGGATTTTTTCTTCAAAATTTCATCATCAGAAGTAAGGGAGCTAGCTATGGTTGAATTGTCTTGTTCTATGATATGTTCATACATAATATTCTCATGATTCTCATTGATAGGATCATGCAACATCATAATATATTCTTCACCAGTAGGAGAGATATTAGGAGAAGGGAACATTAGATTGTTGTCTATGATCTCATTTTCTTGTGTCCCAACATCTACCCTAGTAGGAGAGCTTGTAGGAAAGTTACAATCAAGATGTGCATCACATGTCATGATTAAATGTTGTAGAGAATCTTCATCACAACTAGGGGTAAGATCAAGGGAAGGACAACTATGATATTCATGAGTGTTAATGATTGGATCTTCATGTTCAAAAAAAACATTTCAATTGTTAGGAACATTAGGAAGGAGAGAAATAATGTTATAACTCTCAATCATTAGGTTTCTTGATACCAACATATCCTCCTCACAAATGTGTTTGTCATAGGTATTCATGAAAGGGTTGTTACAAATAAGGGAGGTGTTGAGAGATGAATGGAGACTAGGTAAAGTGGTGTCAATGCATTCATCTTGTATTGTTATACTATCTTCCCAAGGGGAATGAGGAGAAGAATAAACAAGACCTTCATGATGCTCAACAATTGTACCTTCTTTTTCCAAGATACCTTCGTCACTAAAAGGAGAGGTATCAGGAGAAGTACAATTATGATCATCATGTTTATCTATGTTTGAATTCCCTTCTAACACATCATCCACACAAATAGGAGAGATAGGAGGGAGTGTAATTTTAAGAGGAGAATTAACATATTCATTCTCTTTTGCTAAGAGACTATCATAACTAGGGAATACATTGAATGAAGGACTAGAATGCTTGTTGACTAGCTTTTTCTTTGCAAATTTGGAGAAGATTGAAACTAAGATTTTGAAAAAAACAATCTATGCTAACTCAGAATGCACTGTAAAACACTGAAGTGAATGAGTTCACTTTTGAATTTTTGGATTTTCAAAAGTGGATTCCAAAGGTTTTGATCTGCACTTTAGCCTTCTAGAGATGTCCACTTCTGAAACTCTAATTTATAGGTTTGAAAATGAGTTTTTTTTGTTATTTTGACTTGTTGAATGAGGACAAGACTTGAGTAACCTTGCAACTTTATCTTGAATGATTTACAAGCTTCCAAGAGTCTAAAATCTACAAACAAACAAGACAAGAGAGAGATGTTGAATGTTAGGGCATGGGGGTTTGCCTTGGTCAAACCCCGTTTAGGTAATTAAAACAAAATGATAGAATAATGGAATGAAACATGTAATAATTGAATTGATTGCCTTGCCATGATGTTTGATCTTGAAATTTTGCAACAAAACATGAAGAATCCACCCTTGAATGTCTAAAAATTGATCTTGAATGACTTTTAAAGTTAAAACCCTAGCTTGCTTGAGAAGATTAATGATGAATGAGTTGTAAAATGAGTTGAGAGATGTAAATTAGCATTAGAAGGCTGCATTTATAGTATATTCACCTATTTTTCCCATTAATACCTCATCACAAGCTAACATGAAGAAATAATAAACTTAAATTTCACTTTTTTCCTACTCAAAGGTCAAAATTGGGCCAAATGGGACTCATTCACCACCCAAGGAGAATGGGTCCCACCTGTATGGGACTAATGTCCCACGCATGGTGAATGGGTCCCATAGGGGCTATTTTGATAGCTAGGAAGCCAAGAGATAAGGAAATAAGGTATAAAATGACATTTTGTCAAGTATTTAATCAATTTAGGCCTTGGGATGCATAATATGGGTTAATATGGGCCTATTAGTGATGAGATAAAGGTAAATTAAGGCTTGGGACACAAAATTCAATGTGAAAGTGTGATTAAATACACTTTACAACACTAAAATGAGGTCCACATAGCCTAGGAAGGCACAAACACCAATGTGAATATGCAAGACACATTACAACACTTGTTTAACATTAAGTTTATTTCACAAGCCTTATAAATTGGTGTGATAATGTTATTAAACACATTTTATATTGTTGAATTAGGGAGAAATGGACTTATTAAGTCTAGAAAAGCATGAAAGCATCTTACAACACTTTTCAACACCTTTACAAGATGTCATTAAAAGCATGTTATTCAATTTATAGGATCCCGAGACCTAGTTTGGATGCATAAAATGCCTCACAACACTTGAATCAAGTCCTTATTAAGTCCAATTAATCCCATGTCAAGCAAAGGGCACTTTTTTCTATGGTACACAAATATAGATGTATCTACAATATTGAATCATCAAAATATTCCATATAATTGACATATTCAAAAATTACTATTTAAATTATATAAAATCTCCCAACAAGTTAAATTTACTACTATACTACCATTGATGTGCACATGGTATTTTTTGGAAGAAATATTTTGATGAAGCTCAATTACTAGTAAAAAAATATTTTAGAAATATTAGTTTCTAGTGGAGGAATCTATAGGTGTTAGACCTAACTAGATTAATGCCATGGCTACATAGGGTGTGCCCCACATGAAAACTAAATATAATAATAGAAAATGAATTTTTTTACTGGCTACCAAAAATGAATTAAGATGAATTGAATTAGTTTTGTGTTATGATGATATAGGAACTTTATAGAGTTCATATGTCAATATAGATTTGTATGGACTCTATGGAATTTTGCATGGCCTCCATTGTTGGCTTCTTTAGAAAAAATAATAAAAATTTATTATAAAATATATGAAATTTATATATCAAAATTACTTTTTGGGGCTTTTAAGTGCAATGGTAATTTCCTTTTTTCTTTGAGAGACATTATTTGAAAGTGGATGCTTACAACCCTTACAAATTCTACTCAATTTGGGGAGGGCAATAAAAAATTAAATCGTAGAGTAGCTATGAGCAAATGAATCAAGATGAATTAATGTAGTTTTGTGATACAATTATATAGGAACTTTATGGAGGTCATATGTCCATATGGATCTATATGGACTGTATGGAATTTTTTATGGCTTCCATTGTTGGATTCTTAAAGAAAAATAGTAGAATTTATGGTCACAAAATATATGAAAGTTATATATCAAAATTATTTTTTTGGGGTTTTTCAGTGCAATGGTCATGTCTTTTTTCTCCCCAAGAGCAACTATTTGAAATTGAATGCCTACAACCCTTGCAAATTAGAGTCAATTTTGGAAAGGATTTGGAAGGAGGCTTTAATACCATTTTGGAGTAGCCAAGATCTTGTGAAAAATAAAAAACACTTACACAAACAAGAATATGCAAGATGAAATAAATTACCATATTCAAAATACATGTAAAATGTACAAAAGATATTTTCATATAAAGGCAATTATAATGAGGTGAGAAGGTAGGAATGAAACTCTTACTAAACATCCAAAAGTGAAACACATGTAGGACTCTATGGGAAATTTTGGGATATTTGGTGAGTCCACATGAGGTGAAAAAGGTGAGATGTGTATGAAGTGAGCTTAATACTAGTGTAAATAAGACAATCCTAGATAAGCTAAAACCTAAATAGTTTGGAAATAAACCTTTTTACAGTAACAATACTTTTCAATTCAAGTAATGATATGAATATAGAGCGAGTAGTGTTTTTGAAGAAAATGTTTAATGTAAATTAGAAGTTTGACTTTGTTCAAATCTAATAGCAAGTGACATATAGATATTTTTGGAGATCTACAAATAGATTTCATTTGTAAATGTTCCACTTCCCTTGAAAAAGATTGTATCCATTATTATACCTATTAATAATATTTCTCACAAAAACTAATGTGATCTCTTCTACTACATCCATATCATTTAAAGTTTGAATTTGTAAAATATATCCTCTAATCTCCACATTTTATGTTTCATTTGTATGACATGTCCACTTGCTAGCTAATTGCTAGTCACTTATTAACCACTTATGAAGATGAATATACTTGGTTACTTTGCTATTTGTTACCTAATAAAAATTTAAAACTGAATATTCACATCTTCTATTTTTCAAAATTCATCAAAAAATAATCTAACAAATTAAAATAAGTTAAAAATTTGTATTTATAACTTTTCATAAAAATGACGATACCTCTATATTTCAAACACTATCTTATAATTTAATAAAAAATATAATTAATAATAAAGAAAATAAAAAAACAATAGCCAGCCAAAAAAACCATTAGTATTATAATTCCATGGTAGGAACCAATAATATTTAGATCCTATTACATTTAAAACAAACGAGAAAATTAGATGCCAAGATGCCAAGAGTTATGAATCGAAATGTTCTATTTTACTATTAAGTTTTATGCTGTATATTACACGCCATACATCATAATTCATATACCAGGCCATAAGGTCAAATTCAAACCATACCCAAGAGGTGGATCAAGATACATTTGCAGATATATTTTTTCCACTAAATATGTCTTTCAACGCCATCACCGATCTGGCCACTAAAGGAAATTATTTGGGCAACATTGGTCGAATCATTTCCCAAAGCTTCACTTGTGTCTCTTTTGTATGTGTAAAAGGAAGAGATAAACAAGAAGAAAATGTAGTTCAGAAAATTAACAACACCTAAGAAGGCAAAATAGTAATCAAATCGTGATGCATTCACGTTATTCAATACCCAGCTTTTATGCCCGTGTCGCCCGGTGAAGTCACTCACAACTGTTAAAACAACACTGTTGAGGAAGGCCCCGAAAGCTGTGGACGAGATATACAACGCAGTTCCCAAACTTCGCATACTCTCCGGGGCTTGATCATAAAAGAATTCCATCCTTGCTACTTCTAGAAAGGCTTCTGCCATTCCCATTATTAAGTACTGGGGAAGGAGAGTAAAGACGGTACGAGGCACAATGGCACTAGCGTTATCTGAAAGCCCAAGGCTTCCAATAACATCTCGCCTTTTCATTTCTGTTAACATAGCTGCTAGCATGGCAATACTATAAAGTATCAAACCAACCCCCATTCTCTGTAATATAGTGATGCCTCGTGGGTTTCCTGTGACTCTCCGACAGATGCGGAGTAGGAAGCGGTCATAGATTACGAGGGATATCAGAATGGATATTTGCAGAAAAGCTACAATACTAGCTGCTGGAATTTCAAAATGAGGACCCATATGCCTATCCAGTGTGGTGGCCTGCTTCACAAAGAGTGTGATAGATTGGGTTAGCAATGTACTGGGAAAAATTGCCGTCAGCCAAATCGGGAGGACTCTTATTATAAGCTTTGTTTCCTCCACATCTGTCACGGTGCACGGTTTCGAGCTTGTGCTATTTTGTATTGCTGCTTTATCAAAAATTCTGTCATTCACAATTAGATTAGTTTTATGTGAGCTAGTTAAGATACATATTAGTCATCAATTTATACTGCGAGAGAAAATAACGTTAAATGATTAGTTTCTAACCTTAGAAGTTTTGTGTGAGCAATAGGATATCGGCCTTGAGTAACGTATTCATTCAAATCTACTTCATGAAGAGTCGATGTATCTGAAGGAACCTGTGCTTTCCAGTTCTGAATCATCCTAAAAATTACTTTGGCCATTCGCTGCAACGGGCTGCCTGAGACAGCTTTGTATCTGTAAATTGGAGTTCCTATCATGAACACCACACAGGATATGATCAGTCCCGTGATGATAATTGCAGAAGCCACTCCCCAACCGATGTGATCTTCTACATACACAAGAAATGTTTGCCCAAACAGACTACCACCGAACAAAACTAAAATCCACCAATTGAAAAACGAGGTCTTCTGCAACTTTTCCTTGGGATCAAAATCATCAAACTGATCTGCACCGAAAGTGGAGATATTGGGTCTGGTTCCTCCTGCGCCCACAGCGAGCAGATACAGAGCAAAGTAGAAAATCCCAATCTGCAGAGACGTGGCCTTTTCGCAGCCTTCACTTGATGGGCACTCTGGCGGCCTCAAAGACTTCAACGTAACTGCTAGAATCATTATTGCCATTCCCTGCACCAAACCCATTGTCACTTCACATTCAGAGTCTCAATAAATTGAACAATAATTTCATACAATACAATACTTACCAGGATGTATATACATGAAAAGATTGCAAATGTGCGGAAACGGCCCAAGTATGTATCCGCAATGTATGCTCCAAGAAAAGGCGTAAGGCACAAAGTGCCAATCCAATTGGTGACATTCCTAGACGAGGACACGGTGCCTTCGTGCAGTTTTTTGGTGAGGTAGACAACTAAATTCGCCCAGATGCCCGCAAAAGCCATTCTTTCCACAGCTTCATAGCCTGTAGGTGAATAAAAACTAAAAAAATAGTACGAGAGTAACGAATACTTGTCACAACGTCAAGCTGCAGAAACCCATACCAATGATAAGATAACAAGCTCTCCACCCTCCAGTCTTCGCTCTAATTGCGGGTTTTCCCCTCAAATCCACAGAACCGTCTAATGTCAATTCCTGTTGATCACTAGCCATGATTTAGCTTAGTTTAATAATTCTTAGAAAGTAAGCTGCATATTGATGATTCAAAGTTTTGGGGCTTCTTATAATTTTCTTCCCGTACATCTATTTACCATTTGTTACCCAATGCTAAAAATCGAACTATTGTAACTGTACGTCACTTGCCGTAAAAGAAGTTTTATGTTCTGGGCAGAAATTGCGAATGTTCAATGTTAAAAAAGACAACGAAGAGGGGTTTTTTAATTTAAAACCCAATATATTGTTTTTTAATTGTGCTTAAAAAATATCATAGAAATGACTAAGCAATAGGATTAACTTGCTTAGAACCAGCCAGAAATCAACATGCGAAAGGAAAAAAAAGTCACACTAACGAGTCTACAAGGACGCAAAAGTTAGACAGCTATTTTTCAAAATATGTATTCATGCAAATTTATTGTTTTTTTTTTTATTCAAGGGGTAAATATTTTTTATCGGAGTTATGAACCGGACACAACCATTCAACAATACCACCCCAACAGGGTTTGAACCTTGGTGGCAAGAACAACAATGCCACCTATAAACCATCACACCATGCCAACACCGGCCTTGCAAATTTATTGTTAATATATTAAGTATTTTTTATTTCTTTTAATATTAATTTAAGTTAATTGAAATAATGCAATAAGTATTATTCATGGCCTTTGGCCTTAACTATTTTCCATCACAATATTCAATGCTCTTTCACATCAATGATAATACATTTATCAACAATCTTTTATATGTCCTTTACATCAATGACAAGTATCTTGTGTTAGTGTGAATAATTAATCTATTAACTATACTTAAGTGTACTTAGGTTGATGAGGTTAGACAACATCTTGTGTAATTGAATATGCAATCTTTAAGCCTCTTGAGGTTACCAAGTTGTTTGGTAAGTCTCATGCATGCATACACCTTTTGAAGTTGAAAGACTTTCCATCTCACCACAAATGTCACTCAACACTTGACACACTAGGTTGATGACTTGCTCATATAGGTTGTTGGTTTGCACACTCCAAATGTTCCTAAGGTTGACACCTATAAGACACTTGTCAACTCACTTGCACCATATTATGGGGCACATTTGATGTAGAAGCATTTAGGGACTAGTGCAATCCTGCACATCCAAAATCTTACTTTCCTTTTTGTCAAATTTGGCTTTGTTTTATTGTTTGCTTTCTTGCAAGCATGTGGCTAACTCCTCATCTTGTCTCTTTTGAAAAATAATTTTTGAAGTCTTTTGGTAAGGTGGTCATAGGATTTTAAGTTGAAAATTAAAAGTTTTAAAGTATTTCATATTTCAAAAGTGTCTGGAGCAAAAAATGACCCATGCCTAGACATGTGTTTGCCAATTTGGGCCATTTGTAACTCTGAGAATTTGAATTTGTTGGCCATTTGTTTTGGAATCTTCTAAGAGTTTGGGTGAGAGTAGTGGAATGCAAGGTAGTGGAGGAAAATTTTAGAAAGACATTGAAGATTTGATACAAAATAGAGTAACTAGAGGAATCACATGCCTCGATTGGAGAGGTGTGGTTGTTGTGAAAGTGATGGTTGCAAAGAGAATCACAATGCCTAATGAAGGAGAAGTTTAAATAGAAAAAATATTGAGGAAAAAAAAAGAAGGGAAGGAAGATTGATAGAGGAAAAAGCCATGGCATCCAAGGAGGAGTGGAGAATTTTTTTTTATGCTAATTCAATATTTCCTGTAGCTGATTTTTGGTGTCTCAAATTTGTTTTATAATAGTTGAAGGCATTCTTGCCTATAGGTGTGAATTTTGTGGTGTTTCTAGGCATTCTTTCTTAGAGGATTGAATTTCATTTTGCTTGTGTATTTTGTGTAGTTTTTATTGCTGTTGTAGATACACATTGGAAGTAAAAATAAAATTTCTCAATTTAATGGAAGCATATATTTGTGATTTTAATCTCTAGTTGCAAGTTTGCATTCTAAAATTTTAAAAATTTATCTTCGTTGTGTTTTTGGGCTGCAACAATTGACAATCCCATAGGATTCTCAATTTTGTTGAACTACATCAACTTGTCAATCCACCTCATAGGTAGATTGCCTTATCCTTGCCTACATATGCAAGGTTTTGTACTCATTATAGTTTTGGTCGACTAAATATAATAATTTCATATTGTTCATTGTGCTTGTCATTTCATCTCTTAGATTCTCCTAATTAAAATTTGGTATCAAAGTGAGAGGAGATATTTTCAAGTCACTAAGGTGAACAAATCTATTGTATTTTGTTTCATTCCTCTCTTCCTACTAATAATCTATAGTAAGATCAAGGGTTTGAGCCTTGATTTGGAGGAAAAGAGGCATGATTTGCACATCGTTGTTCACCTACAAAGTCACGGCCTTTATTTGTTCATTTCTCTATTCAAGCATTTTATATCTCTTTTTTATTAAATTTGTTTGGCAAACCAATTTCTTTGAATCTATAGTTAAAGAGGAATCAATCTCTACTCATTTAATAAAAGAGGTGTCAATATTTTCTCATTTAATCAAAGAGGAATGGTTGGCATTTAGATAAGCAATTTCCATTAGCAACAACTACATTTCAACATGGGTGATTATTCAGAGGATGCTTTGAAATCTTGTTGTGCAATCCTTAGATAGGAGACGGGTATATCAAGAAAGTATGCAAATTATCAGGGAGGACAGGTAGATCAAACTACCTTCCACACAACACTATATTTTCATTTTCGTAGCTTGTAACTAGGTAGCGCCCATCTCACTCATGCAATATCCACCCACTTAGAATAGTTTAATACTAGAAATATTCAATTTTCTAACTGAGCCTTTCTCACATAAACTCCCTAATTACACTTACCTGTCAGAAGCCTTCAATGATAATTTATTTTTTGGGATCTTCATCCTGTTCTACTCATAATAGTTGAATTTATCATGGTAGGCAATTTTGAATTTCCAAAATTTATTATGTTAGGTGAATTTGAATTTTGATAGGGAATTTTTGAATATAGAAAAATAGAAGGAATGTAACAGTCAAATTAAGGTTGCTAGAAGAATTTACAAGTGATTTACGAGAAGGTGAAGCTCTAGAAACAATAGAGAATGTTTTGTGTGAGGAGCAATAGATAGCTACAGATTGTTTAGTGTTTGCAAGGAGTAGCAATTAGCTTAAAATTGTTCAGTGTTTGTAGAGAGTAACATATAGCTCCAAATGAATAGGAAGGAGAGATCTCTAAGAAGCTCATGATAGTTCTTTGTGTGTGTGTAGCTCTAGATTGTTGTAAATCAAGTTTGTTATTAGTAGTTTGTAGTTTCAAGTTCAAGAATCCTTTGTAGTTTGAAGTTATTTTCTAGGTTAATAGAAGAAACAAAGTTTGCATGCCCAGGTGTGTGTCTCTGTTTGGTTTTCTTTTTTTTTGTTATTCCAAGTTTTAGTTTTCTATTCCCAATTGATTGAGAAATAGAGCGACAACTGTGTGCATTTTATTTGAAGTCTTCACATGGTATCAGAGAAATAAGATGCTTTTACATGGTATAAGAGCTAGTTGGCCCTAAGTATTGAGTGGGTTGGGAATTTATCTTTCCTAGGTGTTCAAAGTTTTTTTTGTTGTTGGAGATATGGCTAGAGAAGATAGTAAGAGTTGGTAGGAACCACCACCATTCAATGGACAAAACTATGATGTTTGGGTAAAAATAATGAAGACCATAATCATTGCAAATGATTTGTGGGAGTTTGTGATCAATGGGTTCAATGATGTGACTAATCTTGCAACATATTTAGCCCTCACAAACAACTAGAAGACCCAATTGAAGGAGACAAGGAGAAAAGATGCAATATCATTGAGTCTGATTGATGTAGCCTTTATAGAGGCAATTTTCCCATAATAGAAGCAACTAACTATGCAAAAGGAAGCCTTGGAAATCCTCCAAACTAGTTACAAAGGGATTGATAAAGTCTAATTGGTGAAGCTCCAAATGCTTCAAAGATATTTTGAGACTCTCTGAATGAAGGACAGTGAGTCTATCTCAAAATTTCACACAAGAATCTTAGGTTTGATAAACTAATTGAGGGTGAATGGAGAAGTCATGGAAGAGTAGAGGATTGTGGAGAAAATCCTCAGTGGTTTACCCATAATGTTTGATGTAGTAGTGATTTCCATTAAAGAGGTAAAGGACCTCTCAATGTTGTCCATTGATGAGTTGATGGTGTTGGAAATATGTGCCTCAATCTCACAGGCTAAAACCTCTGGAAGAGCCATGTCAGTGTGACATTCACTCAGTATGGCCGACTAGCAGCTGTGCAACCTTGTGAAGTTCTCAGGTCACTGAGACCTTATCACTATCATGCTAATGCACCTATCATTGTGACATGTTGGTCGCTGTGATAGTTTAAATCTCTTATTGCTGGAGTTGATCTCTTGCTGACAGGTTAGTGTCAAGTGGTGGTCAGGGAGACTCATGGCGATTGGATTCATCAGAGTAACTCATATGCCTCAGTGTGAAGTCTTAGCAATGAAGGATTTTCTTGCCAACAGTGTTACACTCGAAGACATCGGGGAGACCCTTGGCTGAAAGGCTTTCCTCAGTATGATGTCTCAGTGAAAGCAGTAAGTCTTGCCGACACTGTATGTTTGTTAACAGGTGTCTTTAGTGAGACTCCTAGTGACTGAAGTCTTCGGCGAAAGGTGTGAGCATTCGGTATTACCTCTCAGCAATAGCGGTAAGTCTTGCCAACTATTGGAAATTTTGGTATAACATAAAGGCTCTGTATGATCTCTCAGTGAAGGATGATAGTCTTGCCGATGGGAATACTCTTGTCTATGTGACTTTGGAATTCCGGCATGATGTCTCATCAAAAGTGATAGTCTTGGTGATAGCGATACAAGTGATGATCATCAGTATGAGGTCTTGGTGACAAGGCGAAGTCTGAGTGACAGCTTGTGAACTTAGTGTAATCTCTTGCCGATAGTCAGGACTCTTGGTGATAATGACGATCTGGCTTTGTGGCATCGGGGAGACACAGTTAGTGTCTCACCGACATGCGGATACGTTGTGAATGCATTTGACTAAGTGATGACCATCCTACATGGTATGTCTTAGAAAAATTAGAGAAGTTGAATGGGAACCATTGGAAGTTAGTCTATTGTGGCAGTTCTATGAGGAAGTTCAACAGACAGGAATGACATGGATATATTATGGAATTGCAGATGATGTTCAGTTTGATCGATGTTCGATGTTTAGTTTGTTCGATGGATGGTTGGATGAATAGTTCGATGTATGATCAGTGTATAAATTCGATTCTAAGAGCATTGTAACGTGAATGTTCTGTACAAAGTTGGTCATTGTGAAAGCTTTTGTAATTTGACATTAGAGAGTCAAGCTCGTACTCTGTATGTAATTCCATTATTGTAATACAAAGGGGTTTTTCTTGGTGTGGTGGGTTTTTCTCCCATAAGGGTTTTCCCATGTAAATCTGGTGTTCATATATGCATGTTTAATTCTTTTTTTATGTTATATGTTTCAAGTGCATCTTAATTAGACTGTAATTGTAAAATTTTAAAAGTGTGTATGCATTCTTCCCTAAGGTTTTGACGTTAGGAGAGTTGTTTCCACACCTTAGCTTTCCTTACAGATGGGTTCTCTACAATCCCATGAGGAGTGCCTAAAGAGTTCTTCCAGTTCTTTCCATGAGAAACCTTTCAAAGCTCAAGCCAATGCAAGAGGTTGGTCGAGAGGTAGAAATAGCTCTAAACATGGTAGAGGAAAATCTTGATGTGGAAGTGCTGGAGAAGATAGCTCAGGATGAGCCCACGACCAAGAGGGAGAAATTAGCTCTTAGTCCATCTCCATACAAGACAAGAAGAACAAAAACTCAAGTCAGAAGTCTAAGAAGATAAATAGTGAATGTTATTATTGCCATAAGTTTGGCTATTAGGCAAGTGAGTTCTAGAAAAACCAACATGATCAGTCTAAGAAAAGTGCAAATGTGGATGAAAAATGAGTTGAAGGTAATCAATAAAAGGCCATTATGTGCAACATTGTTGAGTAAGGTAGTAATGAGGTATGGTTTTTAGATAGTGGCTATAGCAACCATGAGTGGTAATAAGAGTTTATATTCGTTCATTGATAAAAATGTCAATTTTGAAATAAAAATGGGGAACAATGAAATAGTTCTAGTTGTGGAAGAGGGGTCTATTATTTTTTGAGCCAAGCAAGGTGAGAAGAAGGATATTGTGATGGAACCCCTAGATTTATCATGATTCCATTAATGAGGTATGGTTTTTAGATAGTGGCTATAGCAACCATGAGTGGTAATGAGAGTTTATATTCGTTCATTGATAAAAATGTCAATTTTGAAATAAAAATGGGGAACAAGGAAATAGTTCTAGTTGTGGAAGAGGGGTCTATTATTTTTTGAACCAAGCAAGGTGAGAAGAAGGATATTGTGATGGAACCCCTAGATTTATCATGATTCCATTTATCATTTTGTAAAAATTTTACTTGTTTCTTTCCTTTTGGGGCTTAGGGTTTTGTTTGTCATCACTTTTAATATTCTTGGGACCGTTCTTTGATAATCATTACACTTGTGTCTTTGTTAGGGTTTTATTTTATAATTGACCTTCTATTGCTTGTTTCTCGCCATTTTTAAATATCTTATGCCATTTGAACCCATGGAGTAACCAGTCCCTCATGCCTAGGTCCACTGTTCTTATATTTTTTTGGATTGATTGATTAAAATTATTTTGACCTTTACATTATTTGAAAATGTTATGTTCTAATTCCTTGAAGCCTTTTATCTATCATCCTAGATGGTCCCCATCCTAAAACATGTAGGAACGTGCTAATTTTTTTTCACTTAAGTCATGTCTATTGCTTCCATTTATCGCTCATCACAGATTCTTTTTGAAATGTAAATGTAAATTGGCAATGAGAAAAAACCATTGTTCCCTTGGTTTTGTGCATGATGGATGGCTTTGGTAAATTTTTATTTGTATTAGCAATGCACAATGTTCTTGTTTCTCCAAAGGTTTTTCCCATCACTAATGACTATTAAGTTTTGTGTAGTGAATTTGCGACAAGCGGTGACCTCTGTAATTTTGTTTTTATCGCTCATTACAAATGTATGTGTGATTGTCTTGCTTAAATTGGTGATGAGCGATGAGCAATATATTATTTTGTTTCCCATATCACAGATAGGTTTTGAATATTGAGTTTGAAATTAGTGATGAGTGATGTAGTTATTTGTTCAAGTTTTCTTTCACTAATTTGAATTGCTCTCATGAGCGATGCATTTTTTGCCTTTGATTCCAATGCATATGCATGTGTCCCAATCTCATTTTGGCACCTTATCTCCTATTGTAGATGTGATCCAGAGATTGAAGAATGAATTGGTGATACATGATGGATGATAAACATGATCATGGAGGGGTAGTAAATTCAATGTCTCATATCTCATCACATAAATGTTAGTGTCGCTAATTGGACTTGTTAAAAGTGAAATGTATTAGTGATGGGAGATGGCTACAGAATAAGGGACCACATGGCAGTATCCTGAGGACATCATCTAAAGCAAGAAAGAAAGTAGAGAGATGAAAATGGAACTATTGATGTAGTTTTAAAGCAAAACGATCAATGAATAGGGTTTGAATGTGAACTATTAAATGTCAATTTTCTCATACAAGCTTTCTATCAAACATTAATGATGATACATTCCATTTCCCACCCATAAAGAAGGTAGCTAGCTTATTTTTTGCACATTTGGAACTACTCTAGAGGAGAGGAGAAAACCAAAAGCTAAGGAAGTAGTGTGGGAGACTCCTACATGCAATTACAACAACAATTGTATCAATATATCACTTAGGTAAGCAAATTGTTGTACCTCTTCCTATCCAAAGTACAAATTTATTCTATTCTAAATGGGGTAGTAGGGAATTTGGGAGATAAATTGTTTACATGTTCATTTGAGTATCTTCGGGTGTGGTGATTAGTAATGTGTAAATTCTGGGAATACTTTGTTATGTGAGTTGTGTCTTCAGTTTTTATACTTGGGTAGCTCTTCTTGATTGAGATAACTCTAAACCCTTGTCCCACCACTTTGCAAAAATGAGTGAACTAGAACCTAGTGAATATAAAATTAGACCTGAGAGGAAGGCAAAGAAAAAGAGGGTTAAAAGGATTAATACTTAGGATGTTTCATTCATAGTAAGTCTAAGCCACTTGCAACATCAAAACCTGCGTCGCATACCCCTATAGCATCTACTAGGTCTAGAAGTGCAAGGAAGGAACAAGATAGGCTCATGGAAGGGATTGTTGGAGAAGGGAGGGTCACAAATTTTGAAGAGACCTATGGGTTATGTTTCCATGACAACCATACTAATTGACACTACAAGTGAAATTGGAGAGTTGGCCTAGCCCCAAAGTGGATGGCAATTATTCTTGTATGCTGTTAATAGGCAGTATTCTAGCAAGCCGACATGTTACCTATGGGGGTTCAATCTTGGGAAGTTAGTGGTAACCAATGTATTTGTGGAAGTAGATGTCATGATGGAGTTGGCTAGGCACTATAATCTTGATGATAAAATAATTAGGAGTGAAAATAGGGATGTATTCCTTGAGGTGACAAGGGATAGGGTTGTAGAGATATTTAGGTTGAATCCCATCTATACTATAGAAATCAAGCATCCAAAGCTATATGGTGAATATGAGTATAAAAATTTGCACACAAGAATAGATTGCTTGTTTTTCATAGAAGAAGCAAGGAAAAATTTCCCCCTAAGGATATAGAGCCTTTAAAATTGAGGAATTTGTAGATTATTTCAAGAATACTATTATTTCTATGGACATAGAAAAAGTAACCCTTCTAATTTTTCTTGTTCTGTCCCTCCTTGTGCTTAATTGGCTTGATTTTACCTTCACTTAATGTTACAGTGTGGCCCACATATTCAGATTAGGTCTTGAATCTTTATGAATCATTAATACTTTATGGTGTCTTGTAAAAGTGTGGTGAAGTGTTGTGACACATTTTCACACTTTTCTAGACTCTTCTTATTATAATTCACTTACATACCCCATTTTTATCACTTACCAAGTCTTATTTTAAAGTGTTGTAAAGTATTTCAACAAAATTTCATGCTTTTTAAGGCTATTCATCAATAAATACACCTTTATTATGCTTTATTTGGCCCCTTTATGCACTTATAGGCCTTAATTAAGTTTATTTTTAAATATAAACCTGAGAAAAATCATTTAAGACAACTTAATTATTGACACCCATTTGCCATTCAGGGTGAATGAATCCCTCTTGGTACAAAAACCAAAATAAATTAAAATTACTAGCAGGTTTTTATTTCTAAAGACCTAAGGTCAGCTTGTGATGTTGTATTTTCGATAAATTAGGGCATAATTGTGTATAAATATATTATTTTCTATTCATTTTGACCCCCATTCACCCATTAACCCATTCATTCAAGTGTTCATTCATGCATTCAATCCATCATAGCATTCAAGCATTCTAGCATCTTCAATCATTTAATCAAGCATTCAAGTATCTTAGAGTAGCATATCTTCATACTTCAACATTAAGGGTTTGGTGAGTTTATGACGTTTCATGTTATTTGTTAATCATTCTCTCTTTATTTTAGTTCATCTTTAAGAGACTGATTACCAAACTAGGGTTTGATGAAGGCAAACCCCTATACTCTAACCCTTAACACCTTTTCTCTCTTTGCATGTGTGTTTTATAGGTCTTGTATGTAGATTTGTCAATGAGATAGGTCTTAAAAGTGTCATAAAATTGTCAAAGATCATTCAAAGTCAACAAAACCCTATTTGAATCTTGGAGGACACTTTCTCATTATATTTTTCAGATTCGGATCTAGTAATGTGTAAGGCAGAAAAGTGTATATCAAGACCCACAGAGTTGATCCTTGACTTTTCAGAAATCTGCAGGTGGAATAATTCAGCATATGTGGTGAATGAGTCCCACTATGAGGTTGGAAAAAGTGTTTTCTACAGTTTTGGATACCCATTCGTCTGAAACAGGCTATGGAACAATTTACTAGATCTGGGACTAATTCACCTAGAATTGTGAATGAGTCCCACTAGGCTAAATTTTTAGGATAAACAACATTTCATAAGTCATTTGTAGTCTCTGAAAAATTCTCAAGTGCACACATTCAATTTCATTCATTTATGTTTCAACTTACTTTCATTTCTAGATTTTTTTTGCATATCAACACTATGTTTTCAAACAACTTACATTTATTTGGTTTCCATTTACTAATTGTGCCATAGAAAAATGGCCCCTTGTCATTTTTATGGCCTTTTAGGTCTTGTTTCACAGTGTTTGATATATTTTTCTATGATTTTATGTTGTGATATGGCTTGAACATGCATATTTAGGTACTAAAATTCAAATAATGATGCCTTGTGAAGGTGTTGTGAAGTGTTGTAAGACATTTATACATTCTTCTAAACTCTATTTATTACAATTCACCTAAAAAACACCTTTTCATCATTTATCAAGTCCTATTTTTAAGTGTTGTAAAGTCCTATAACAAGATTTCATGATTTTGTAGGCACAACTTCACTATTTATTCCTTTCTTATGCTTTATTTGGCCCCTTTATGCCCTCATATGTCTTAATTAAGTTTATTTTTGAATGTTAAGCCAAAAAACAACATTAAATACAAATTAATTCCCAACACCCATTTTCAGGTCCTAGGTGGGACCCATTCACCATGGGTGGTGAATGAATCCCCCTTAGCTCCAAATTCAAAAAAAAAAATTTCCTCTCAGGTTTTTATTCAAAATTGCTTGATGTTGGCTTGTAATGAGGTATCAAGGGTTACTAAGGCACAAGATTGTATAAATAAGTGTTTTTACATCCATTTCAACCTGAATTCCATTCACCCATCAACATCAAATCATTCATGCACTAATTCAAGCATTTACATCATCAAATCAAGCATAAATCAGACTTCTTGTAGTAGCCATTGACATCACTTCAAATTTCTCCAATAAGGGTTTGCTGAGTATTTACATTTACATGTGTATTCCTCATTCTCTTTCAATTTCACTTCTATTTCTATTTCAAGGGTTTGATTACCAAACTGGGCTTTGACCAAGGAAAACCCATATATCCTAACCCTCAACACTTTTTCCCCTTTGCATGTGTTTGTGTATGCAAATTTATAAAATAGAAAGATGAGAAAAGGTGTCCATATACCATCAATGTCATTCAATGTGTCTCAAGCCATATTTCAAGCTTGGAGAGAGTTTGGACGTTGAGTTTTGTAGATTCAAATCCGAGGAATCTTTAGAAATAAAATTGAAGATCATAAGGCAAAGAATCTTGTCTAGAATTCTTTTTTTTCCATAAGAGGAGTCATTCAAAATTGATGGCGAATCAGTCCCATTTCCAAGCTTGAACAATGATTTTTGTAGATTTGGATATCCAATTCCTTGAAACTGGTTCCTGCACTTTCTTGCAAAAATAAGACTCATTCGCCCAGAATGGAAAATCAGTCCCAGTGAGCATTTTTTGTGTCTTATATAAGTGTTCAGAGCCCCATTTCACCCTCTTACATCTTCTAGGTACATATCTCCAATTGGGTTACTTTTTGTTATAGTTTGTTTAAATTTCTAGTGAAATAGTTTTAGTACACATTATGTTTTCCAACACTTTTAGATTAAGTTAGAATTACATTCCTTAGTCTACATTTTCATTAGGTTTTCAATATTTAAATACATCCATAGACACACTTCACACCCCTTTTTCCATTTCTTCTAATGAGAACATAATCATTATTATCCCATCTTTCTCGTTCTAGGTGAAAAACCCTAGGAGTGATAGAAAGCAAATAGGTACTGAAAATCTATGTTTCATTTCGATGAACCTACTTTTTGAATACCCTCTTTTCTACTTTGGAGTCCATTATTCATCCTAGAGTTTCTTACATTTCATTTTGCATTAGTTAGCTTGCATTCTATTGTTTCATTTTTGCATGAATAAATGTGCATAATAGGTTGCATTTTTGTAGCTTTACTCCTTCAAGAGTTGTGAAATTCTAGCTTTTTCAATTAGGTCTACATCATAGCACTCAAAAACCATAAAATTCATTCAAAATTTTCTAAAAATTCTAAAAAAAGTCCATACTAGGACTCATTTTCCACCCTATGTGAATCAATCCCTTCTGACCCTAGAAACAACATTCTACAGAACTCAGAAATTTGTTTTTAGGATTCTATTTGGTGCCTTAACTTGTATATATCAGTTGGTTGCATTTCTGTAGCATGCATTTTCTTAAATCTCGCTTCAATTTGCTCATTTCATGCATTGTTCAAATTCAAATTTTGCATTTGGAACATTTCATTTTCAAATTATTGCATAGTATCATTAGTCAATTACTTTGTTAGAAATAAAAAAAGATACATTTCATCTTATGTCTTTCAATTGTATTTTAAGTTTGCATAAATTATCTTATATTTAAATTATTAGAAATTGGCATTGTTTACATTCATGGCACTTAGACTTTTGCAATTTTCATTTTCAACATTAGTTCCTAGTTCATTTACACCAAATTCATTAGAAATTGAAAACAAAAACCAAAAAACATCAAATGATCCAATTCAAAAACTAATTCAATTTCCAAAAACCATATCATCCAAACCTCTTAGTAGTGATGACTTGGATAGGTTAGACGAAACCCTACAAGGTTTTCTCTCTCCAAGTCCATCCACTAAGGTTTCTAATGATAAACCTAAACCAATTAATTCCAATTTATCCCACAAACCTTTTAGTAGTGATGACTTATACATGTTAGATGAAACCCTAGATGACTTTCTCTCTTCTAAATCATCCACTAAAGCTTTTCCCCAAAAGGATGCATGAATCGATAATCATGATAATCATAACTGTTCTTCTCCTAGTATCTCTCCCATTGGTGACGAAGATATCTTATTGAAAGAAGACAAAATCATTAAAGATCATGAAAGCCTTGCTTTTCATCCTTCTCCTCCCCCTTGCAACAAAATTATGACCCACATTTCCACTACCTTAACAAGTCCCCTTTTATCTTCCCATACCTCCCTTACTTGCTACAATCCTTTAGTGGATACAGATACAATCCTAAATGATCATGAAAAACACATTTTTGTGGAGGATATGATTGAGAGCTATGAAAATCCTACTTCCCCCACTCAAGAAGACATTATAGGACATGATGATGTAGATAATCATGACAATCCACCCTTTTCTTCTCCTACTAGTTTCTCTACACATGAAGAAGATAGTTTAGTGTTAGAAGATATCGGTAGTGAAACAAATGAAAAAATTATTTCTCTCTTCCTTGATTCCATCATTGGTAACCATAAAACTCCTAGTTATCCTTCTCTTGATGCCTCTACTATGCGCAATGGATCTATCTTTCCAAATCCAATTATGACATGTGATGAACATATTAGATCTCCTCCTAGGGTATATATTATGGCACATAAGAATGATATATTAGTGAATTCCCAAAACTACATAGAGCCTCCTTCTCCTATTCTCACTCTTGATTCAACCCTTAATCATCACGCTATGCAAGCTCACACTATACCAAACTTCATTCTTCCAAATCATAGTCTTCATGATTGTCCTTTCATAGCCATCAATCCATCCACCAAACCTTCACTCAACATCCATACTATCACTAATCATTTTTCCAAGAAACTTTTAACCTTGTTATGTCCTAAATCAGTACATAAATAACATTAGTTACTGCTCCTTGCCATGTAATAGTTGTAGGATCATAACATTCTCACTATTACATGTTTCACATCCCTTGCAAGGGGCAGCATGCCGTCATTCACTTCAAGCTCACCCTTGTCCTACATTAAGTGGGGGAAACAGGTTAGACAACCTTATCCCATGTTTGCCACTTTTCATTGTGTCTTTTGACTACTCGTTAACTTTTCATTAACATATAAGAATAAGACTGAGATGTGAATTATATGTCTTAAGATTGACTCACATGTGACATACTCCCTTTCTTCATGAAAAAACCTAACTTCAAAACATATGGCTTGGCATAGGGCTTTCCAAGTTGGCTCTCATGTCCCGTTTTCCTTTTTACATTTTCCCTTTGCTACTTTAAAGTAATTTCTCATAGAACGATGTGTAGTAATTCCTTTAAAGTTGGGGGCATACATTACCATAATTCATTTGAATTCTTGGTTCATAGTGCATCCTTGTCATTTATATGATGTGTTTGTCACTTTGTGGATAACATTGGGTGTGTTGTCCTTGATGATTGTGATCTATCTCAACATACTACATTCCTCTTGGTGGTTTGATGAAACACACTATATCCCCTAAGTTGTGAATATACTATTCTTTGATTGGTCCTCTTTTGGAGACATTAGACACAATGTTCCCTAAGTGACCGACCTTGCATGAATTGAACAAGACTCCTTTGAACATCTTTCACATTTTACAATTTACATTTTTGAAATTTACATTTTTCCTACCTTGCATAATGCAACTTGGATGATTGTGGTACCTTTCTTTTTGTTCATGAAATTTTTATTCGTGGCACCTTGTTAAAGTTTTCAATAGGAATAAATTTAAAATGGTTAAGTGGGAAGCCCACCTAGCAGCATGACTTTTCCCCATAGCCACCTTTGTGTTTGTGAGTGCATACCAACTAGCATATGTATCTTACTTTTTGGGCTTTCTCACCCCATGAACAATCAAAAGTTTCAACGCCCCAAAGTGAGTACATTAGGGCATTCTCATTTGGTGGACCTTCATGTCTTCTATCACCCTAGAGTTAGTATACATCATCTATTAGCCTAGATCTAATCCACAACTAGTTGGATAGACAATCGAAGCTTCATCTGATTCTTCTCAACACTTGTGTGTTCCTTTTTCTTATGCTTAGTTTTCCATGGGATCTTCATCCTCGGGGCTTGATCATTGTCATTCCATCTTGCTAATGTAAGTACATTTGAACCCTCCCCTCGATGTTCATTGCAACTTTAGTGTGAGTTTGAAGCAAGTTCATCCTCTCACTAAAGTGGGGGCTAAATGTGCCATAGAAAAATGGCCCCTTGTCATTTTCATGGCCTTTTAGGTCTTGTTTCATATTGTTTGATACATTTTTCTTCTATTTTATGTTGTGATATGGCTTGAACATGCATATTTAGGTACTAAAATTCAAATAGCAACATCTTGTGAAGGTTTTATGAAGTATTGTAAAACATTTCTACATTCTTCTATACTCTATTTATTTCAATTCACCTAAAAAATACCTTTTCATCACTTATCAAGTCCTATTTTGAAGTGTTATAAAGTCTTGTAACAATATTTCATGCTTTTCTAGGCACAACTTCACTATTTATCCCTTTCTCATGTTTTATTTGGCATCTTTATGCCATCATATGTTTTAATTAAGTGTATTTTTGAATGTTAACCCAACAAAAAAAATTAAATACAAATTAATTCCCGACACCCATTTTCAGGTCTTAGGTGGGACCCTTTCGCCATGGGTGGTGAATGAGTCCCCCTTCACTCCAAATTAAAAATATTTAAAATTTCCTTTTGGGTTTTTATTCAAAATCACTTAATGTTAGCCTGTGATGAGATATCAAGGGTTACTAAGGCACAAGATTATATAAATAATTTTTTTTACATATGTTTCAACCCGAATTCCATTCACCCATCAACATCAAATCATTCATGCACTAATTCAATCATTTACATCATCAAATTAAGCATAAATCAGACTTCTTGGTGCAGCCATTGACATCACTTCAAATTTTTCCAACAAGGGTTTGGTAAGTATTTACATTTGCATGTTTTGTATTCATCATTCTCTTTCCATTTCACTTCTATTTCTATTTCAAGGGTTTGATTACCAAAGTGGGCTTTGACCAAGGAAAACCCCTATATATCCTAACCCTCAACACTTTTTCCCCTTTGTACGTCTTTATGTATACATATTTATCAAATGGAAAGGTGAGAAAAGGTGTCCATATCCCATCAATGTCATTCAAGGTGTCTCAAGCCCTATTTCAAGCTAGAGAGAGCCTATAGGTTGAGTTTGTAGATTCATTTCTAGGGAATCTTCAGAAAAAAAGTTGCAAAACATAAGCCACAGAATCTTGCCCAGAATCCTCTTCTTTCCAGAAGAGGGCTAATTTTCCATTGATGGCGAATCAGTCCCATTTCCAAGCTTGAACAATGATTTCTATAGATTTGGATACCCAATTCTCTGAAACTAGTTCCAACACTTTTTGGCAAAAATAGAACTCATTCACCTAGAATGGTGAATCATTCCAAGTGAACATTTTTGGTGTCTTCTACAAGTTTTCAGAGCCTCATTTCACCCTCTTCCAACTTCCAAGTACATATCTCGAATTGGGTTTCTTTCTATTACAGTTTGTTTACATTTCTAGTCAAATAGCTTGAATACACATTGCATTTTCCAGCACTTTTACATTAGATTATAATTACATTCCTTAGCCTCCATTTTCATTAGGTTTTCATCATTTAAATACATCCACACACACACACTTCACACCCATTTTTTCCATTTATTCTAATGAGAACATAACCATTTTTGGCCCATCTTTCTCCTTCTAGGTGAAAAACCCTAGGAGTGATAAAAAGCAAATAGGTGCCAAAAATATATGTTTTAATAATCAATATCTTTTATTATTTTTTTGCATTTATATCTTCTCATCTAGGAATATTTCATCCATATTACATTAATCTTTAGTGTGAAACTAGTAGTTTTTACCCTATTCCTTTCCTTTTAGGTGAAAGACCTTAGAAGTGAAAGAGACCATTAGGGTACCAAAAACCCTTGCTTACATTTTGGTGAACCTAACTTTAGAAATTTTTTATTTTTGATTTCAAGTGCATTTACATCCTAGGGCTATCTTTCATCAACATTGCGTTAGGTTTTGCATTATTTTACAACCTAAGGTTTTGAAAATTGCATTAGTGAAAAGATCATATAGATTTCATTCTTTTATTTCTAATCATTTAAAATCATGAAAATTTCTCATCTGCATCATATTTTTGTATCAGATAATTTGAAAAGCATAAAACTCACCTTAAATATTCAAAAAAAATTCAAAAATCTTCATCACTGGACTGATTTTCCACCCTAGGCGAAGTAGTCTAGTTGCACACTTTTCACTGTAATTTCTATCATTTTTAGAGCATTTTCTACACTTTAGTTTTATTTTATTGCATCACTATTCCTATTTCATGATTAGTTGTTTCATTGCATTTCTTGTAGTTAGTTTTCTTTCATTCATTTGCATCATGGCTTATTGATTTAATTTTTAGATGTCATTAAAATCTTTAGTGGACATGTCAAATTGTGCCTTTAGAATTGATCCTAGTGACCTTGAGCTTCCTCATGCTCCCTCAACTTGTCATGAATGTCCTCCTCATGATGTTGACATCCGTAATGATTCTCATGTTGATATCATTGTTTTGATACTCATTTCATGTTTTTTTGTGTACCCTAAGACTATGTTGGTGACTATTCATGAGTTTGATTTCTTTAGTTGAAAATTTAGTTTGATTGGATGCTTGTGATACTCCTTTATGATGTTGATGTGATGATGATACATGGGTTTGGATTCTACTTGTTATGTTTGTCATCTGGATGTAGTAATATGTTATGCAATTTATTAATACTTCATAATATTTATGATGATGTGTTACTATTTGGAGTCTGGTGAGAGGACGGTGTAGCATCACTCGTTCGAAAGCATCCTACTAATTACAACTTAGTCTCAAGGTGTGCTTATGATTGGATATATATTGATATTGCTTGATGTTTGGCTTGATGTAGGATGCAGGTACTAGGCACTGAATCTGCCTGCATTGTCAAGTTTCAGCATGCCCTACAAGCCCAATGGATATTATGTGGAAACTAGAGTTGACAAGACAGTCCCATGTCTTAGTTCATCACCCCATCTTTGTGTTTGATAATATGGTTCATTTGCAACGTCGTTCTCATTTTGGTATTGTTTTGTTTTTACTTGTTTATTTTAATTGGTTAATAAATGTGTTTCATTATTGGTTATAATGTTTGTTCATGATGTTAAGTTTATTATTTGTCATTTAAGTTAATTGGCTAGTTTAATGACATTCGTAAGTATTACGTGATTTAATTAAATTATTAACTTATATTTTTTTAATTAATTATTGTATTAATTTGTAAGTAATAGTGAGTTGCAATATATATATATGACTGCAGGAATCAGGTAGTACGACCCCCTATAAATTGCAGTGCTCCTAGTAAACTTTTTAACGTGACCGACAACACTGCCATGACACTCCCTATGGTATGAAAAGGGTGCAGAAGACTAGACCTTGTGACCAACCTCCTACAACAAGAATTATTTAGCCAAACAAGCTAGGGCCCCAACCCATATATATTGTTATTTTAATTAATGGGGAATATTTTAATTTAATATAGTGGATTAGTATCCCACTTATTAATTATGCTTATTTTGAAATTTAAATATAGTGGATAATGATGTATTAAATAAAATATTAAATCAAATATTTAAATGGAAATTTAGAGATAAAAGCTAAATAATTAAAAGTAATTAAAAAAGGAATTAAAGCGGAAAGATTTAGCATGCAAATGCAAGCATAGGCTAGAACTGAAAACAAGAAGGTAGCTTGTTGTTTTTTGTGGTTTTAATAATTTATCAGTTGATTTTATTTTTTGGAAACTTAAGGAAATTCCTTTAATTGAAAATCGAAAAAGAAAAGAAAGAAGTAAATTTTTGTTTTCGAGCAAGAAGAAGTTTTCTTTGCAAAAAATTACTTTTCTCTTTTTGTCAATGTAAAACAAAAAAATAATAATAAATAATATACAACTCAGGCTTTGAAGAAATTTTGTTTCTAGAGATCATATTAGAGGTTGCGAGGATTTTGATTCGACACTCCATCACTATTTTTGTCCAAAATTGGATTCCAAGTGGGTTATCAATATTCTATTGTGTGTATTTCATTTTAAGAAAATTTTGAGCTGTAAATTTGTTTCACATGCTCCTCATTTGTAATTCGATCTATCTAATGCGTGATACTTTTTTATTAACTTGACTTCGATAGAATTGCTTAGATTACAATTGTATCATGAAATTGATGTTTTAGAATGTATTTCCTACTAGAATCTAAGATTCATTAGGTATGCTATATGAGTTCTAATTTGTATAATTTATCTATAAGTACCATTCAATTTTGGAGTTTGTGGGTTGATGTTTTCCTTTTACTGCTATTGTTATTCATTTTGAAGTGGTAGAATCATTTCCAGTTATTTCTTCCTTTGTATGTCGTTTCCTTGGAAACCATCGCTATTGTAAGGTCCCTACATGATGTTTGTTGCTAGCTACACCCAATTCTCTCTTCATGTTGTTATTAACAGCCATAATAGTCATTTAGTTTCATGAAAGAATGTGTTTTAATAGTTGTCTATCTTTGTATCATCTTTTTGGGTTGCAATTACTCATCGACTTCTTCATATTAAAAGAAAAACTTTATTCATATGTTGCTCTTCTTTGAAAAAAAAATCCATTCAGAATATGTGTCCATTTGGGTAAAGGTAGCATTAGAGTCTAGAATTTAATCTGCTTTATCTATTGCATCTGATTTAATCTGGTGTTTGTCTTAATAGCTTTTCATACGCAATGTTGCACTTAATTCGAACATCATTGTTCAGATTTAAAATATCTTTCTATTCCTTGGAGCATAGAGTTCAATTCATTGTTTATGGCTAAGGAATTTAATTATGAAAACATGTTTTTTAAGCCACTTACCTAGATATGGAGTTGTTTTCTTTTATTCTTTTATCTTGTGTAATGTCTAGTCTTCTATGAGAGGGTTTGATCCCTGAAGAAGAAATTATAGTTAGCCTTTTATTGTTTCCAGTCACCCAAGGGGTGTGGCGCATGCCTAAGGAAGCATATTAATCTCTTTATATATATATATATAATTTGTTTTTTGTAATATTCTTGTTACACTATCTTACAAACAAAAGATTTATACTTTTAAATCTCTTCAATAGATATATAAAATAAATATAATTATATATGTGTATATATATGTATATAGAATGAGTGTGTTTAAATACATATATAGAGTAGCCTTGTACAGTCTCTATTGAATGAATTGAATAATCTTGTAACATTTGAACAAATAAATAAAATAAAATTGATTTTTTATCCTTTAAAATTTTCTAAAGTGAGATTTATTGTGTCATGTTTGAGTAAGTGGGAACTTAATTATTCTTGAGTATATTTAGGTAGCTATTTGATTACCAAAAATGATTGTGACAGTGGGAATTCAAATAAATGTATTTGGTTATTCTGATTTCTCTTTGAACGTAATACTCCAAGAATATTTTGGTGGTTCCAAGTTGTTGTATTCTTCTTGTATTAACCTTTTGATTTAAGGATCTTTATGTAATGACTTTCATGTAGTTATGTTGTGATTTTCTTTGGGAACCTGAAGTGTTTGTGTACCCTTAGTTGGGAGTATATGGTAGTTGATGGTAATTGGTGTAATAGGTTTCGAGAGGCATTGGGAAATTAGTTTTATGTGGATTTTCATTAATTGACCTTTATGAGTTGTTGATTGTATTTTTAGTTTCGATTCTTATGGGTGTACCTTGTTCCATTGTTTTTTCTTTTGATTTGGCTTGAGTGAGAAGGCCCATGCCTCACATCTGTACTTAATTGTTGTGACTATAGTGCTTGTATTTTGGTACACCCATTGATATTATTAGTTTTTAGTTTCGGTGTTAGTAGGGAGAGTGGCTCTTAATGGGGGCCAACACACAAAGGGGAAACTTGGATAACCCATGGTAGAGTTTGTTTAATAAGTGAAAACCTAATTAAATGAACTAGTGGGTTTGGGTAGGTACACACTAATATGATAAGTAAGATACCTCATCCACACCATTAGTGCTCTCATAGACTAAGGGTGGGCTGAGAAGGCCATGGTTGACAAGGTCACTACCTCATCCTCATGAGAGGCTAGTGGTTCCACACTTGTCACCCTATGGGGTCGACTCCTAGTGTGAGGTAGCTAGGATAACCATAGATGAGGTTCAACACTTGTTGAGAGGTAGTCAAAATAACCCATGATAGGGCCCTTCGATGACACTCTCCTATAGTATCCCTTATTATTGCCTTTGTATGCCTCTAGAAGCAGTCATCTATAAGTAGTCATTTTGATGTTTTTGTTGATTGTGTTTCTTATTTGTTTGAGTCTTGTAGTCTTTTGATTGACTGTTCTTTTCTAAGGGTTTTTCTTTTCATCTCCTAGCATGGGGATGGGCCTTCAGGTCAATGTGGTTGAGTGGAATGTACTTTGCACCTTATTGCTCATTCCTAGACAATGCTCGTGAAGTGTGGGGCTAGTACCGAGATAATTGATCTAGAGCTTCACCACAGTTTAGTTGTGCCTTCTTCATTTTTTTTAGTTATGTATTTGATGTATCTTTCCCACTTTGAGTTGAGAAGCACTGATGTTCACATGTAATCTTGAAAAATGATGTAATTTTCTTATTATCAATGTACTTATATATTATGATTTGATCAATGTAATGTATATATGTTTTTTATATCCTCTTGATCATGTTATGTGTTATATATGGATACTTCTATTTTATGTGATGTCATGGATGAAGGATTAATGTCATCTTAATTATTTTTTAAGGTTTTACAATGTTTTCTTAGGATCCCTTAAGTATCATTATGAAATTGGAATTGTGCTTAGTAAAGCTATCTCGTGTACCCCAGGGGATGTGGTTGATATTGTTAATGTATAATTGCATTTCATGTATTGTAATCTAATGTACATCTCATGTATATTTTACTTAAAAAAAATTGAGCTACATTTTTTAGCTTTAGTTGTCCTTTGGGCTTCATGCAGTGGTGCATTACAACTTGGTATTAGAGCCAAGTTTGCAAACATTGGGTACTCTAGGTATTCTAAGCCCATTAGGTAACATTTGCGCTTAAATCTTGATCTCACATTTTCCCCTCTAATGTTGTGTAGGAACATGCCTTGGGGTATGGGTTGTGGCCATTGAAGAGGACAAGGTGGTGGTTGTGGAGCTAACTAATAAATTTCATTTCCTTTAGCTCCCATGGTTTAGATTGTGAGGAATGTTAGAATTTCCAAAACAATTTGGGAGGTGTAGGACAAAACCCAAAGAAACCAGGTCTGGAAGGAGGGAATTTGCTACTTGAGGAGATTCTTGGCTATTTAGGTGCCAGGTCAGAGGAGGAACAATGGGTGGATAGAAAGAGAGAGATCACCAAGGCAGATGTAATTAGCAGCAGAGTAGGATGTCATAGTGGCATGTCATATGAGAGACCTATTCAGAGCACAACCTCCCACATTTGATGGTATTGGGGGAGGAATAGAGGCAAAAACATGGTTGATTGAGTCTAGATCAATGCTTTGTTATCCATCCTTATGGTAGTAATACTAAGTCTAGGTGCACCATCATGCACCTCAAAAGCTCTACATCCACTTGGTGGCTACTAGAAGAGCAAAAATTGCATCTAGAAATCAACATGGTGACTCGGGAGTTATTTTTGGAGAGATTTAGGGAAAGTTTCCTTTTGGATCACTAGAGACAATGCCAAGTAGATGAATTCCACAAGTTGATACAAAAGAAAAAGTCTATTGAGTAGTACAAGCACTATATCTATGAGCTCAAGTAGTATGCAGGAATCGACAATGGTGAGGTGATGCTATTTCAACACTTTGTCAGGCGCTTGAACACTCAAATCAATGGAAGATTCCAGGTCTTTGAGCTAAAGACAATGGAGGTAGCTATGGAAAAGGCTTGTATTGTAGAAGTAAACTTGGCTATGGCCTTGGGAGGCCACATATGTGTTCAAATTGGCAGTGCACCTACATTTGGTTTTGGTTCTTGAGGTAGGTGGCCTCAAGTTGTAGGATTTTGTAGGAGTCATTGTGTGCCCTCCAAGGGTGGACAACAATAGCAGTAGTAGTTGTAGCCTAAGAACAATAATTCATAGTCTCAGTAGAGTGGAAGATCTCAGGCCAGGAAGAATCAGAATTGGCAATGAGCTTGATGGGACCATTTTTAGTAGCCTACATAGAGTACATAGTCGGCACCCAGTTCAGATAGTTTTTAGCATTCGAATGCACCGTCTGGTGGTAGAGGTTTTGGCTAAGGCACAGGTTGTTTCTCCTACAATCAACAGGGACATATTGCTAGACAATGTCTATAAAGGAACACTATAGGTTTCACTAGAGGTTGGCCGCTTCTGAGCCTTCAGTGGGTGATGCAAGAAAATCACACTGAGTTTTAACAACGATTGACAACTATCAAGCTGATCATCTAGGCACTATGGTTAAGACATCAAGTGTGTCACAAGGAACTAGTATTTCTATTCTCTTTGATTCAAATGAATCATATTCATTTATTTATCCTTCAGTAGTAAAGTATTCTAGACTAGTGGAAGTAAGGCAAGGTGTTAAGTGGCAGGTCGAATTGGCCTCTAGGGAAAAGCTAACAGTTAAATTGCTTGCTTAGGGTTGTAGTTTGAAATTTCGCTCACTAATGACTTTAGTGGACGTTTGAATCCTACCTCTTGGTTCCTATGATGTTTTGGGTATGGATTGGCTGAGTGCTCACCTGGCAATGATAGATTATCGATGCAAGGATGTGCAATGTGTAGATGATTCATGTAATGAAGTTGATATTGTTGGAATATATGGACCTATCTCATTACAAATGATTTCTACCATGCAATTGAAGAGGTGTTTCTATCAAGGATATTAGTTGTTCATTGTGTTAATCAATTAATTGGATTTGGGAGATAGTCATGAGGTGTCACTAGCTGAATATCCTCTCCTTAAGGAGTTCTCAGATGTTTTTTTGAGTGAAATTATAGGGATGCCACCAAAGCATGAGATCAACTTCACAATTGATCTTGTACCCAGAGCTAAACCTATATCTTAGGCTCCATATCAGATGACAACATAGGAACTTTAGGAGCTTTGTTTGCAATTGTAGGAGCTATTAGCAAAAGGGTTCATTCATCCTAGTGTTTCCCCTTAGGGAGCACCAGTAATATTCATGAAGATGAAGAACAGTTCCATCCATTTGTGCATTGATTATAGATAGCTAAACAAAGTGACAGTGAAGAACTGGTACCCTTTGCCAAGAATTGATGATCTATTTGATCAAATAAAGGGGTCTTAGGAATTCTTAAACATTGATCTTAAGTCAGGATACCATCAATTGTGGATAGCCAAAGCTGATATACACAAAAATGCATTCTACACTTGTTATAGGCATTATGAATCCATTGTTATGTCATTCAAGTTGATGAATGCACCATTAGTTTTTTACGAGTCTGATGAATAGAGTTTTCTGGACCTACTTGGATAGAATTATTCTCCTATTCCTCAATGATATCCTGATCTACTCGAAAACTATAGAAGAGCATGAGGCACATTTGAGATAGGTGTTGTAGTGCTTGAGAGATAATCGGTTGTATGCTAATCTAACAAAGTGTGAGTTCTTTAAGACTAATGTGAAATACTTGGGTCATGTCATCTCTGGTGAAGCTATAGCTATGAATCCTTTAAAGATCCAAGCCATCATCAATGGTCTTGCACCCACGAATGTTCTTGAGATTTATATTTTTATAGGTTTAGCAGGCTACTATTGATGGTTTGCTCAGGTCTTTTCGAGGATTGTGCATCTCATAACTTCTCTTCAGAGGAAAGGGAAGAAGTTTGTTTTTTTGGAGCAATTCCAGATATCTTTCTAGACCCTTAAGGAAAAGTTGACTAGTGCACTGAACCTAGCAGTTCCTGATCATACTGGGAATTTTGTGGTGTATAGAAATACTTACTTGAAAGGCTTAGGAGATATCTTGATGCAAGAAGGTTGTGTGATTGCATATCAGTCTCACAAGCTCAAGGATTATGAGCTAAATTACCCCACACACAATTTGGAGTTGGCCATTGTTGTTGATGCCCCTGTTAGATGGAGGAAATTTTTATTGGGGCTTTGGTTCAAGCTACATAGGGATCATCGTAGCTTGCAATATATCTTTATGCTTAACTGAACATGAATTCTAGGTAGAGGAGATCGACGCAATTTTTTTGTGAATATAATTTTGAGGTTAAGTACATCTAGGGAAAGGAAACACAGTGGTGGATGCTCTAAGTCAGCGGAGACATGAGATATTTGCAATAATGCTTGATGTGGATTTGAGGAGCCAGATCCTCACAAAACTTCCTACAGATAGTTGGTATTAGCAAGTGAAATTAGAAATTGAGTCAGATAGGGCTCTGGAGGGAAAGCTTGTTGGTTATTCAGTGGATTCAGAAAGACTTTCGTGGTACATGGTTCAAATGTATGTACCTCTTGTAGAGGGTCTTTGTATTCTAATCATGACTAAGGAACATTAGGCTCCCTATTCAACACGTCTGGGAGTCAAGAAGATGAATGCAAACCTTCATTCACTATATGTTTGGGCTAGCATGAAGAGAGATATAACATACTTTGTGGGGAGATGTTTGGAATTTCAAAGAGTTAAGGTAGAACACCAACATCCTACACGTCTTTTATAGCTGCATCTTGTTCTTGAATGGAAGTGGCATATCATATTAGTGGACTTTATTGTTGGTTTTCCTATAGCTTCTCATCAACATGATGCTATCATGGTCATTGTTGATAGGTTAACCAAGGTGGCACACTTCTCCCCTATTCAATCATCTTACACTACTTCATCAATGTCCAGAGTATTCATGGAAGGCATTGTTTGGCTACATATAATTCCATGAATGATTATTTCCGATAGAGATCCGATGTTCAATTTTGCATTGTGGACATCCTTACAATGTGCCTTAGGTAGCCAACTAAACTTCAGTTCTACATACCATCTAAAACTAGATGGTCAAACTGAGAGGGTCAACCAAGTTCTTGAGGACATGCTTTGAATGTACGTGATGGATCAACAGTCATTTTGGGAGGACTATTTTCATTTGGTAGAGTTTTCTTTCAATAATAGATATCATAGCTCGATTGGCATGGTTCCCTTTCAGGCATTATATGGTTGTCCTTGTCAAACCCCATTGAGTTGGGACCATCTTGAGGATAGAGTTCTACTTGGACCTGAAATGCTTCAGGACATGGAGCAACAAGTTGCTCACATCAGAGAGCACTTACTAGTAGCATAGGATGGGAAAAAGAAGTATGTCGATGCGCATAGGGTTGACTGTCAATTTTTTTTGGTGACAATGTTTTCCTGCAAGTGTGTCCATGAAAGATTCCAATCCATTATGGAAAAGGCTCTAAGATCGCGTGGGACCGTTTGAATTATTGGAGAGAATTGGCCCCATTGCTTATCACCTAGCATTGTCACCCAGTCTATTGCACATACATGATGTGTTTCATGTTTCTGTACTTAGGCCTTCTTATCCAAATGTATCTCACGTACTTGATTGGAATGCATTATAGGTTGAGGATGAGAAACTAACACTCGAGCCCATCATTTTTCTTCAGTATTGATGGCTCACTCTTAGGGGCAGAGAATTTGAGTAGGTGTGGGTTCAATGGGACCCTAATGATGAGACTTCGACAACATGGGAGCATGCATCCTGCATTAGAGAGTCTTTTCCTTATTTGTTCACTGGCTTCCAGGAGTAAGCCTAGTTCTAGGGGGAGGATGTATTGCTTCTTGTGTTGTTGTCATTGTTCTAATACTTGTTTCATGTTTTTTTGTGTACCCTGACACTATGTTGGTGACTATTCACCTGTTTAATTTGTTTTGTTGACACTTTAGTTTTCTTGGATGCTTGTGATACTCCTTTATGATGTTGATGTGATGATGATGATACATGGGTTTAGCTTATACTAGTTATGTTTGTCATCTGGATGTTGAAATATGTTGTTATGCAATTGATTAATACTTCATCAATATTTATGATGATGTGTTACTATTTGGATTATGGTGAGAGAATTGTGTAGCATTTCTCATTTGTGAGTGCCATGCTATGCTTTGATTCCCTCTCATGGTGTGCTTGTGATTAGATATATATAGATATTGTTGTACATTTGCTTTGATGTAGGATGTAGGTACCAAGCACTGACTCTGCCTACATTGTTAGGTTTGAGCATACCCTACAAGCCCAATGGGTATGATGTGGAAACCAAATTTGACAAGAAAGTTGCACGTCTTAGTTCATCACCCCATCTTTACACTTGATGATGTGGTTCATTTGCAATCTTGTTCTCATTTTAGTATCATTTTTTTTGAGTTGTTTATTTAAATTGGTTTAAAAAATGTATTTAATTTTTGGTTATATTGTTTGTTGATGATGTTAAGTTTATTATTTGTCATTTAACTTAATTGGATAGTTTAATGATATTCATAAGTATTACAAGATTTAATTAAAGTATTAAATTAAATTATTAAATTAGATGTCGTTAATTAATTATTTTATTAATTTGCAAGTTATAGAGAGTTGACAATATATATATTTTTATTTTAATTAATGAGTATTATTTCAATTTAACATAATGGATTATTATCCCACTTATTAATTATGTTTATTTTTTAATTTAAATATAGTGGACAAAAATGTATTGAATAAAATATTTAAATGAATATTTAAATGGAAATTTAGAGATAAAAGCTAAATTATAAAAAGTAATTAAAAAGATAATTAAAGAAGAAAGATTTAGCATGGAAATGCATGTGTAGGCTGGAACTGAAAACAAGAAGGAAACCTATTTTTTATAGTTTTAATGATTTATCAGTTGATTTCATTTTTTAGAAACTTAAGGCAATTCCTTTAATTGAAAATCAAAAAAGAAAAGAAAGGAGTTATTTTTTTTTTTCAAACAAGAATTTTTCTCTACAAAAAAAATATTTCTCTCTCTGTCATTATAAAACAACAAAAAAATAAAAAATAATAATATATAGCTCAGGATTTGGAGAATTTTTTTTTTGTATAGATTGGATTAGAGGATGCGAGGATTTCGATTTAGCACTCCATCACCATTTTCATTGAGCATTGGATTCTAGGTGTGTTATTGATATTCTATTGTATGTATTTCATTTTAAGAAAATTTAGAGCTAGAAATCTATTTTCCTTTATCCTCGTTTGTAATTCAATCTATCCAATGCATGATACTTTTTAATTAAATGGACTTTGATAGAATTTCTTAGATTCCAATTGTATCATAAAAGTGATGTTTTAGAATGTATTTCCTATCAGACTCTAAGATTCATCTTGTATGCTATCTGAGTTCTAATTTGTGTAGTTTCTCTTTAAGTACCATTTAGTTTCAGAGTTCATGGGTCAATGTTTTCCTTTTACTGCTATTGTTATTCATTTGGAATTGGTAGAATCATTTCTAGTTGTTGTTGCCTTTGTATGATGTTGCCTTGGCACCCATTGCTATTGTAAGGTCCCTACATGATGTTTGTTGCCAACCGCGCCTAGTGCTCTCCTCATGTCATTATTAGGATCCATAATAGTTGTCTAGTTTTGTCAAAGAATCTGTTTTAATGGTTGTCTAGATTTGTGTCATCTTTTTGGGTTGCAGTTTCTCACCAACTTCTTCTTATCAAAAGAAAAACATTAATCATATGATTCCTCTTCTTTGAAAAGTAAATCCATTCAAACTATGTGTCAATTTGGGTAAAGGTAGCACTAGAGTCTGACATCTAATATGCTTTATACTTTGCATTTGATTTAATCTGGTGTTTGTCTTAAGAGCTTTTCATATGCAATAATGCACTTAATTTGACCCTTGTTTAGATTTAAAATATCTTTATGTTCCTTGTAATATAGAGTTTGATTCATTATTTATGGCTATGGAATTTAATTATGAAGACATGTTTTATTAAGCTACCTACTTGGGTATGGCATTTTCTTTCATTCTTTTATCTTGTCTAATGTCTAGTCTTCTATGGGGGGGTTTGATCCCTAGAGAGGAAATAATAGTTGGCCTTTTATTGCTGCCAGTTTCCCAAGGTGTGTGGTGTGCACCTAAACAAGTAGATTAATCTTTATATATATATATAAAGATATATATATATGGGTATTGGCAGGATCCTGATGGGCCAAAAAGTGGCAATATGACGGGTATGTGGCTGACAACTTTCTCTTACCCAAAATTGATGAAATGAAAAGGGTTTTTAAAGGAGATTCTCAACTTTCTACCAATATAAATTATGCTTTAGTTTGAATTTAATAAATAATTATTATTCATTTTCTATTTAAATTACAACTAAAGTTTTGATTGATAAGCTGATTGAAAAACATCTATAGCTTTCAAACGGTATCACATTTAGTAAATCCAAAATATGCTTTACATTCTATGCTTTGCATACTGTAGGATTAAAAAGTAAAAAAATCAATTTCATGATTTTTTTACCAAGTTAAGGTGGTCAAACATACAAATTTTTTATATTTTTTAAAAGTTGTAATAAAAAATTTATGATTAATCATTTACTTGGAATAAAATTATAAAAAAATATGCATCACATCAGGACATGATTCCTCTACTTATATCCAAAATCTTATAAAAAAATATTATCATTTTATTGTGGTTAGGGTGGTTAGATAGACACCTACTTATTTTTCCCCTAAAATTTAAGTACTACTGCATTGAAATTTCTAATTTTCACCAAATAGATTTTTTTTTTAAAGAAACCTAGTAGTTTAGAAACTACATTCAATTTGCCACAGATTCTATTCTTACATATTTTTGAAATAATATAGATAACTTATTCAAATTTTTATGTCAAGTTACTAAACTCTGATTTTTTGCCGCTTAAGGGCTTGTTTTTTCCATGATGATCTTGCACATACCCATATATATATATGCATTTGATATTACTTTTCATTTGAAATATGCTTGTTACGCTGTCTTAAAAATAGGATACTTATACTTTTAAATCATCTTCAATAGATATATAAAATAAATAAATATATATATATATATATATATCTCATTATTTATAAAACAAAGAAACTTGTATATAAAATGGGTGTGTTTAAATACATATGCAGAGTAGGCTTGTATAGTCTCTATCAAATGAATTGAATAATCTTGTAATGAACGAATGAATAAAATAAAATAAATATTTTATCCTTTATAATTTTCTTAAGTGAGATTTATTGTGGCATGTTTGAGTAAGTGGGCACTTGATTATTCTTGAGTATATTTAGGTAGCTATTTGATTGCCAAAAATGATTGTTACAATGGGCATTTGAATAAATGTATTTGGTTATTCTAATTTCTCTTTGAATAGAATACTCCAAGAATGTTTTGGTAGTTCTAGGTTGTTGTATTCCTTTTGTATTAACCTTTTTATTTAAGGATCTTTATGTAATGACTTTCACGTAGTTACATTGTGATTTAATTTGGGAATCTAAAGTGTTTGTGTACCCTCAATTGGGAGTATATCGTAGCTTATGGTAATTGATGTAATAGGTTTCCAAAGGCATTGGGAAAATTGGTTTTATGTGGATTTTCATGATTTGACCTTTATGAGTTGTTGATTGTATTTGGGTAAGTGCACCGAAATGGTCCCACTTTCATGGCCAAACTAACAAATAACGTGTGCGCGTTATAACATGCATGCGTTATAGTTTTCTTTGCAAATTTGCTTTGGTATTTGCCTTGGAATACCAACCCAAAGGCTTGGAGGGCATTCCCAAAGACCAGAGACGTGTTTTTTCCAAATTCAACAAATTTTCACATAATTGGGTTCGTGCTCACCATCAAGATTGCATCTGGTTCAATATCAAGAAAATCAAACACATGGGTAATGTTAGGTTCTTTATTAGCTTTCCAACGATGTAATTTTTTTCACTTTCTAACAATGTTAAGCCTTTCATCCATAATTTCTTTTTTTTGTATGTCCTTTTTCTTCAAAAAGTAGTGTTTGGTATTTTTTCGCTATAAATTAACCGCTCATCAAAATTGAAATAAATTACATTTTAGAAACTAGACTCATTCTACAATTTTTTTTTTAAAAAAAAAATCTATTAGTTTCAAAAAAATTTAGGGGGAGCACGGCCAAAATTATACTTTTTAGGAAGTGCCCACTTAGAAAATTAATAAAAAATCAAATATTCATTAAAAAATTATAATAAAATATCCAGTCCTTACTACATAGTGTTATCTAACTTCTGATTGAAGTGATTTTAAAAATACTACAAAAATTTCCACCGTGCTCGGGTCACACAAAAGTTGCTATGTTATGTTTTTCTGACAGAAACAACAACAATTTGTGTGTGTCCCTCTTTTGAACCCCTTAATCTCAACCATTTTCAAAATAAATTATTAGTTTAGAAAGTAGACTCGGAGCACTGGGGTCCTTGTTTTTGTTCCATCTAAAAATTTTGAGTGTAGCTATCCTTAATTTCACATCCAAGGTCACTATTTCCTGATTTCAGAAAAAAAGTGGCCACTTAAGCCCCTTTTTTGGGACCATCTTGGTTTGATTATTGTGGGTGTACCTTGTTTTGTTGTTTTTTCTTTTGATGTGGCTTGAGTGATAAGGTCCATGCCTTGCATTTTTACTTAATTCTCATGACTATAGTGTTTGTATTTGGATATACCCATTGATGTTATTAGTTTTGAGTTTTGGTGTTACTAGGGAGAGTGGCTCTTCATGAGGGTCTACACACAAAGGGCCAACCTAGATAATCCATGGTAGATTTTGTTTAATAAGTGAAAACCTAATTAAATGAACTAGTGAGTTTGGGTAGGTACACACTAATAAGATAAGTAAGATGTACCTTGTCCATGTTGTTGGTGCTCTCATAGACTAAGAGTGGGCTGAGAAGGCCATGGGGGTGCAAGACCACTACCTTATCTTCACGAGAGGCTAATGGTTCTACATGTGTCACCCTATGGGGTCGACGCCTAGTGAGAGGAAATGAGGATAACTATAGATGGGAGTTAGATCCTATTGAGAGGTAGCTAGGATAACACATGATAGGTTTGTACGATGACACTCTCCAATAGTATCCCTTGTTATTTTCTTTGTATGCCTCTAGAAGCAATCATCAATAAGTAGTCATTTTGATGTTTTTCTTGATTGTGTTTCTTTTTTGGTTGAGTCTTGTAGTCTTTATCTTGACAATTCTTTGTCAAGGGTCTTTCTTGTCATCTCCTAGCATGGGGGTGCACCTTTTGGTCCATGTGGCTATGTGGAATGTGCTTTGCACCCGATTGGGTTCCCATATAGTGTTCATGAAGTGTGGAGCTAGTATTGAGATAGTTGATCTAGAGCTTCACCGTAGTTCAATTATGCTTTCTTCATTTCTATATAACTTATGTATTTGATGTATCTTTTCCACTTTGAGTTGGGACACACTGATGCAGACATGTAATCTTGAAAATAATGTAATTTTCTTATTATCAATGTACTTGTATATTCTGATTTGATCAATGTAATGTATATATGTTTTTATATCCTCTTGATCATGTTATGTGTCATATATGTATACTTATCATTTATGTTATGTCATGGATGAATGATTAATGTAATGTTAATTCTTTATTATGGTTTTACAATGTACTCTTGGGATTCATTAAGTATCGTTATAAAATGGGAATTGTGTTATGTAATATTATCTCATGTACCCTAGAGGACATAGTTGATATTGTTGTATAATTTCATTTCATGTATTGTAATTTAATGTACATCTCATGTATATTTTACTTTAAAATAAAAATTTGAGCTGCATTTGTTAGCTTTAGTTCTCCTTTGGGGTTTGCATGATGCAACAGTACAACATCATTAGAGAAGATGATGATAGCATGAATAAGTTATTCAATGAATGCCTTCACAACCTTGAAGCCAATGCATCCTTCTATCCATCCATGAAAAAATTAGACCTTCCTACTATATCACCTCCTGATATTTTTGGGTATTTACATATTGAAACAAACAAAGGACCTATATTCCCTCCCTCAGGTGGACCTAGTTCTTCTACACAAGCAACTCCTCAACTATTCTATAATAAAAAAGTCACTAGTTCTCCAATCAACCTTGAAGAAACTTATGGGAAAGGTTTTACCATCTTAAGCAAACATGGATGTGACACAAAAATTGAACATAATATTCATAAACTTTAAGAAGAAATTCCAAAAGATGAAAACACAAGGTAAGGATATCAAGACCGTCATCATGACAACAAGCCTCCTTTAGAATATTGGATACTTTGTGATGATGGCACGGTGATCTTTGACACTCCCCTTGACTTAAAAATACTTCTTCCTCCTAAAAAACCCATGAATAATAATAATCATAAGGATACAAGGCTCCCTGTGAGTCCTCTTCCTTCTTCAATTCATGAAAAGGGTGAATCTAGTAAATGCAAACAACCCTAAAATTTGAAAAAATTCAAGTTTCCTCTCCATCCATCAACTGAAAATGAAAGAAAACTACAAAATACTTTAAATAGAGGTCTCATCATATTACCACCAATGAATAGGCTAGTAATACATCCTAAAGATTCCAATGCGCCCTATTGTAAATACCATCATGTTCTTGGGCACTGCAGTGATGAGTGTTACACATTGAAGTGGATATTGAGTAAGTACCACTTCAATGACATTGACTGCTATCCCATATTCCCATAGTACACTTTTCCCACTCATTGGCATGCAATAGTTGTAGAATCTTCCATTCTTAGTATTCCATGACCTTTCCCATCACATATCTTAGCTCATTCTTGTCATGCACTCAATGGGAGAAATAAGTTTTTATCTCTATCCTAGTAATGCATTTTTCTTTGTCTCCTAGCTATGTTTTTCACCTTCCACATATCCTAATTGAGATTAGGAGGTGGATGAAGTGTTTGATGGTTCACTTTCCTTTGCATTGCTAGTATATTTCTTTTCTTTGGTGTGATTTCCTGTGTGTAATGTGATCCCTTGTGACATGTTGTCTAATGTTCTATCTCTCTTTGTCACATTCCTCTATTTTTCCCTTCATTCTTCTATATATCATACATTGCTTTCACTTTTTCTCTTTTCACTATGATTTTGTGTTTTCCTTTTGGGGATGATGAAAAGTGTTGATACACCCTATGTCTCTTCTGTGTTGACCCAAAAGGTCTTTCTATTTACTTTTTTATTTTTGTTTTATGTTTTCCTTCTATGGATGATGCAAGGAACTGAGACCAAAATGTCTCCTTCATGTTGACCCACAAGGCTTTCATTTTCATTTCACCTTCTTCTTTTCTCTTTTCGCCTTTCATTTTATGTTTTCCTTTTGGGGATGATGCAAAGCATTGAGACATCCTATGTCTCTTCCATGTTGACCCAGAATAGATTCTTTTTCTTTTTTTTTGCTCTCTTTGTGTTATTCTTCAAGTTCTATGTTTATGGGAAATGATAGTTCCAAACTCTTTAATCAAAAAATATTAGCAAAGAACACACTAACAACAAATCCATAGATCCCTTATCTATTTGGTGTTTTCATTTTGGGGGAAACCTCTTCATTTCCTTTTCTTCCTTTTCTTCACATGACACAACCTTATGCAGAAACATATGACTTGGCATAAGGGCTTTCCAGGTTATCTCTCATGTCTTATTTATTTTTTTCAATTTTCATTCGCTACTTTAAAATAATTGCTCATATAATGGTGTGACATAGAAATTACTTTAAAGTGGGGGCATACATTGGCATCATTCATTTTGCATTTTATTTTCTTAATGCAGCCTTCTTACTTCATATGCTGTGTTTGTCACTTTGTGGATGACATTGGGTATTGTTTTCTTCATAATCATGATCTATCTTAGCATATTGCATTCCTCTTAGTGGCTTGATGTGATGCACTACATCCCCTAAGTTGTGAATATTCTATTCTTTGATTGATCCTTTTTTGGAGATATTAAACACAATGTTCCCTAAGCTAAGGACCTCACATGAACTAAGCAAGACTCGTTTGAATATTTTTTGCATGTTACACTTTTCATTTGTTATATGGCCAACTTGCATAACACAACTTGCATTCCTGTGGTGCCATCACATTTGTTCATGAGTTATAAGCTTACCAAGCTTTGCTTGTCTCATCAAGCACAAAATAAAATTTTCCTTTATGGTGCCTTATTAAAGTTATCAAGAGGTATAACTTTGGTATGGTTGAGTGGGAATCCCATTCTGAGGCATGAATTTCCCCATAGCCACTTGTGTGTTTGTGAGTTCATACCAGTCATGATTATATATTTCTCACCTTTTGGGATTTCTCACATAGTGGAAAACCATGAGTTCCATTGCTACAAAGTGAGAATGCATTTTCTTTCCAGAAAAACATCCTAGATCTAATCTGCAATGGGTTGGACAAATGATCGAAGCTTGATCCAATTCCTTTCTTTTGTCTTTCTCTTTTGTTTTTCTCTCTTTCACTTTCATGTGCATTCTTTGTGCTTATGATTAGTTTTCCATGGGATATTCATCCTAGGGTCTTTATCATCCCCTTTGATTGTTGTTGTCTCATATTTCTAAGCATTAGCTCAATGAAACCCCTCTTGAGAGCATTTCCCTACTATAATGTGAGTTTTAAGCCAATTCATCCTCTCACTAAAGTGGGGATTAAATGTGGACATGAAAAAAGTAACCCTTTAGCTTTTTCTTGTTTTGTCCCTCCTTGTGCTTAATTGTGTTTATTTTACCTTGATTTAATATTGCAATGTGGCCCAGACATTCACATTAGGTCTAATATCTTTATGAATCATCAAGACTTTATGATGTCTTGTAAAAGTGTTGTGAACTATTGTAACACATTTTCACACTTTTCTAGACTCTTCTTATTATAATTCACTTACATATCCCCTTTTTATCACTTACCAATTCTTATTTTAAATTGTTGTAAAGTCTTGTAATAAACTTTCACTCTTTTCTCAATAAATACAGCTTTCTTATGCTTTATTTTTCCCCTTTATGTACTTATAGGCCTTAATTAAGTGTATTTTTAAATATAAACATGAAAAACATCATTTAAGATAACTTAATTCCTGACATCCATTCACATGCCTTGAGTGGGACCCATTCACCACTAGGGGAAAATGAGTCCCTCTTGGCACAAAAATCAAAATAAATTTAAATTACTAGTGAGTTTTTATTCTTAAAGACCTAAGGTCAACCTGTTATGTTGTATTTTTAGGAAATTAGGGCATAATTTTGTATAATTATATGATTCATTTTGACCCCCATTCACCCATTCACCCATTCATTCAAGTGTTCATTCATGCATCAATCCTCCATAGCATTCTAGCATTCTAGTATCTTCAATCATTCAATCAAGCATTCAAGCATGTCTTGGAGCAACATATCTTCATACTTCAACATCAAGGGTTTGGTGAGTTTATGACATTGCACATTATTTGTTCAACATTCTCTCTTTATTTTATTTCATCTTTAAGGGACTGATTACCAAACCAGGGTTTGACCAAGGGAAACCCCTATACTCTAACCCTTAACACTTTTTCCCTCTTTGCATGTGTGTTTTGGAAGTCTTGTATGTAGATTTGTCAAAGAGATAGGTTTTTAAAGTGTCATAAAATAGTCAAAGATCAATCAAAATTAATATAACCCTATTTGAAGCTTGGAAAACACTTTCTCATTAGATTTTCTAGATTTCGATCTGGCAACCTATTAGGTAGAAAAGTGTAGATCAGGACCCATGGAGTTGACCTTGACTTTTGACAAATCTATAAGTGGATTAATTCACCATTAATGATTAATGAGTCCCAATTCCAGGATAGAAAAATTGTGTTTTGTAGTTTTGGATACCCATTTGTCCAAAACAGACTCCAAAACAGTTTCCCAGATCTAGGACTAATTCGCCCTGAATGGAGAATGAGTCCTAATAGGCCAAATTTTTAGGATTAGAAACATTTCAGAAGTCATTTCTAGTCTCCATCAATTTCTTAGGTGCACATATTCAATTTCATTCATTTATATTACAACTTACTTTCATTTCTAGGTCTTTTTGCATATCAACACTGTGTTTTTAAACAACTTGCATTTCTTTAGTTTCCATTTAATAATCAATATATTTCATTATTTTATACATTTAGATAATCTCACCTAGGAATATTTCATCCATATTATATTAATATTGAGTGTGAACATAACAACTTTTACCCTATTCCTTTCCTTTTAGGTGAAAGACCCTAGAACTAAAAGAGACTATTAGGATACCAAAAACCTATGTTTACATTTTGGTGAACCCAACTTTAGAACATTTTTAATTTTTTAATTCAAGTTCATTTTCATCCTAGGGCTATCTTGTATCAGCATTGCATTGTTTTGTATCCTATGGTTTTGAAAATTGCATTAGTGAAAATATCATATAGATTTCATTCTTGCATTTCCAATCATTTAAAACCACTAAAATTTTGCATCTGCATCATATTTTTGCATTAGACAATCTAAAAATCATAAAATTCATCTTAATTTTTTCTTAAAAATTTCAAAAAAGTTCATCCCTGGACTCATTTGCTACCCTGGGTGAATTAGTCTAGTTGAATATTTTGTACTATAATTTTTGTCATTTTCAGAGCATTTTCTACATTTTTGTTTTCTATTATTGCATCTCTGTACCTGTTTCTAGATTAGTTGTTTTATTGCATTTCTTGCATTTAGTTCTCTTTCATTCATTTGCATCATGGCTTTCAAATTGTGCCTTTGGAACTGATCCTAATGACCTCCAGCTTCCTCATGCTCCGTCATCTCCTCATGAATGTCCTTCTCCTAATGTTGAAATTTGGAGAATATGATGATATCATGATTAATTTCTTAAATGAATTGGGTATGTGCAGGATCATTATGGAAAAAATAGACCCTTAAGTGGCAAAAAATTCAAAAAAAAAGAGTTAGGCAACTTGACATAAAAATTTGAATAAGTTATCTATATTATTTCAAAAATATGTAAGAATAGAATCTATAGAAAATTGAATGTATTTTCTAAACTACTAGGTTTATTTGAAAAAAAAAATCTATTTGGTGAAAATTTGAAATTTCAATTTAGTAGTACTTAAATTTCTAGGAAAAAATAAGAAGTAGGTGTCTATCTAAGCACCCTAACCACAATAAAATGAGAATTTTTTTTATAATAGTTAAGATATAAGTAGAGGACTCATGTCTTGATGTGATGCATATTTTTTGTCATATAAGAAGTAGGTGTCTGTCATAGTTTTGATAGAAGTAGACAAGTTAGTGATACCTAAAACAAAGCTATCCTGTGATGTCAAGTCTAGAAAACTGGATGAGGATGGAAGCCTTAATCAATGACTTTGGACAAGGAATCACTAAATGTGAAGGGATACCAATAGTCTCTGATGGAGGAGGAACATCTAAACAAACCTTGTCAAAATCTTTGAAAGATTCAAGGAAGTCCAAACAAACAACCTCCTGCAAAACAATATCATCATGGGGTATCTAATCTGAGGAATGACATTATAAATCATGATAATTATGGAATGGTATAGTGTTTGAATCTCCATATAGCTCCCAAATCTTAGTCCTAAGGATGTGACGACAATCACAATGATGAATAGAACTCAAAACATCACAATCAGCTTGCATTGAAATTATCTCCAAGACAACGAATCTGCAGCAACTCCAAGCAAGTTCATGAATAACTTCACTTGGATGGGGAACTATACCATACATATGTGACAATAATTCAAGTGATTGGAGATGGTGTATGATCCAATCTTGCCATTTATTTATATTTTCCCTTATACAATATAGTTAGAGAAGAAGTATATGTAAGCCCCATAATGTACTATCAAATTTCTCTAAAAATACAAAGATAATGACCTTCAACAACAAATAGAAACTTCCAAATATGATATACAACTGAAATGATTCCACCCAATTGATGCAAAAATACTTTTCCCAAGCTTCAATATATCCAAGTTATTAAAAAAATGCACCAAATTGAACAAAACCAATGCAAGAGTACCTAGATCTGAAACTTATCAAAGTGATTAGACTAATGAAAAAAACTCCAAATTATCTTCTTAATGCTGCTAGAATCACCAAAATCTGACAATTTGATGAGAAGATAAGATCCTTTATGTCCAAACTAGGGTTTTGAATTCAATTGAGTGTAGAATTTTCTAACAAAATAATACTACAAAACAAATGTCACTACTAGAAAGTAGATAAAATTCTCTTTCTATCAGTATCTCATTTGTTGAATTTCAATACCTTGGGTGAAAGTTATGAAAAAATGAAAAAAGGCCTAGATTAGGCACTTTATAGGCTAATTAAGTGCAAAAATCTTGCCCCTAGGTACTAGCACTTGGTCGTTGATATGACCATGGACCTGTTGGAATCAAGGAACACTAAGAGGGGGTGTGAATCAGTGTTCTACAAAATTTAACTTTATTAACCTGATCTTTAAACCACTTATAGCATTGAAGCAAAAGAAAGATGAAACAACACAAACCAATCAACCACGACACCACAACACAAGGTTTTTTATGTAGAAGCTCTATTGGGGGAAAAAACATGGTGGAGGTGAATCCAAAAAATTAGTATACTCAAAATAAGTGATTACAAATGGGGAATGCACATGCATTTAGGCACATTGCCTAGAGCTCACTACTCAAATACAAAAGGCTTACTATTGAAAAGAATACTCACTATCTTACAGTCACAAATAGAAAACCTAGATTGGATGAACCATGGGATAGCATCTGCTAAATCTTGAATATAGTTTTGGATAAGCACATTGACAACATTCTTCACCTTCTGTCTGATTCTCCTCTTGAGACTTTGTCTGCTTTAATTCAGATCACCAATCTTCTTTCTGCTCAAGTGAAACTTCACACAATCAATCTATAATCCTTTTAACTTTTGCAACACATCACAACACACACCAAAATGATATAAGTAATTGATTATATATATATGCATTTAGATATTACATCAACTACATGTCAGTTTTAACGAAATATAAAACATGTACAAACTATCAGTCTAATCCATAAATAATTACAATGCAAATCAACCAATGCCAAGCAAAACATAGTGAGAACCCAAAATAACATATCTCAAACATGAAACAACTTAAAAAATTATGCATCAAATATGTAGAACATTCTACACTCATCAAGTCGGCCTTTTTGTACTATTAGACTGAATATCGATAAACTAGATCTTCTAACTTGCACACCAATCAATACGAGGACATATGATTCAAAGATAAGATAGTTCATACATTGAAAGACCTTCCCTAAGATCCACAACACAAAATGATAATAGGAATTTACATACATGAATCAATGACAACTCTGTCGGATGCTCTATTTTAGCTTTGATAGTTTAACACATAACTTCAATCTAACTTCCAGTATGAACAAATACTAAAGTGTGGATAGGATTATTGACTAGGGTTACCATCAATAACAACACCAGATGACTTGTGTAGTGTATCTTGCCAATAGGATAGAAGTGAGGAAAAAAAACTTAGTCATGAATGTAACCACATCTAGGCTTGGAGTCTCTAGTAGCTGAAGGAACTAGTGACAAGCATAAGAGATAATGGGATGTGAGCAGTTGGTGAAAAATAGTTGACCAAGAGAGATGTTGAAGTTAGCAGGAGAATAAGGATTGGTGATAGGGAGAATGGCAGCGGTGGTGACATTGGTCAACAAATCCTAGCAAAGAATGCATGGAGGCTAGAGCTAGCAGTAGTTGATAACAAAGAAAGGAATGGGAATTAATCCAGAAAGTGTGTGGTAGTGGCAAGAGTACAAAGAATGGATGTTGATGGAGGAATAGCTGGTTAGAGGGTCCCAAGTGTTTGACATACCTAAGTACTTTCTACAATAAAGCACCAACCACCTCTTTTCTATAGATAGATGTGAAATAACTGACAAAGAAAGGTATTTTGATTTTTAATATTGCCAAAAGGAAATTTAAAATAATAAAAAAAGAGAATCTAAAATTCCTATGATAATAGAAAAAATATATCCACAGAAATTGAAAAGGATCAAAGCCAATTAGCATGCCAATGGAGAAAGAAAGATAGCCCGATGATTTTAATAATCAAACCCCAAAATTTGATGCTAACTATATAATAAATTAGGTAGTTGCTCTATTTTTTTTAAAAAATTCCAAACTATAGAAAAACCCTAATTTTTTGCCAAACTATAAAATAGCCTTTTTTTTTTTGAAAAAGAAAAATGGCTTGCGACTAAATTTTTTTTCCATAGAGGACAATTGAGAGGGAGGATTCTTTACTATAAATTGTACAAATAGTACTATTGATTTTGCCAACCCTAAAATACCTAGATAATGGCTCTTGGGATGATGTATCTAATTTTGATGAATGAATAGGTGATCCAAGTGTTTTGAGGCCTTCTGAAGACAATGGTAAGCTCAGATCTATCTCAATATGCTCTAAAAATTAGCTTGGTCCCCGGGTGGAGTCAAGTAGCCTGCAATGGAAACCTTCAAGCCTACAAAATCTCTCTTGCCCAACTTTCTTGATCATAGGATGAACTCACAATGGAATGGCTCTGATACCTTGTTGAAATGGTGTATGCACAATTTTATTGAAGATAGTGCCTTCAAGAGGATCTTTACCATGAATAAATTCAACCACACAGAAAGTGTTGCAACTAAGGGCATGCAAATGGAGATTGTTATTGATCTAGAATACGTTTACAAATGTACAAATTCCTTGAATATATAGGCATGAGAGAGATGGAATATGCAATATGATTTTCCATGTGTCATGATCTAACATGTGAAAACATGTGAACCCTACCTAGGAAATGATAAAAGATTGAGATAAGTTCTAGAAAAGACAACTCATCTTCTAGAAGGAATCTTATCTCCTACAAACATGGAAAGGGGGATGACCCCATTATTTATGATTTATCTAATAATGCAACCTAGGACTTAATTAAAAAATAGAAAAACTAAGTTAACTTATGCTAGTGTAATAAATAATTAATTACACTAACACGATGATATTTGACTCTCCCCCTGATTTGAAAATCCATTTTCCTCGTAAACAAGCCCTGAATTGAAAATTCATTTTCCTCCTAAACAACCCCTGACTAATAACAATCAGAAGGATATAAGGCTCCCTGTGGATCCTCTTCCTCCTTTAATTCATGAAAAGGGTGAATCTAGCAAATGTAAACAATCCTACAAGTTGAAAAAATCAAGTTTCCTCTCCATCCACCACCTAAATATGAAAGGAAACTACAAATGATTTTAAACAGAGGTATCATCATATTACCACGTATGAATAGGCTGGTAATACATCCTAAAGATTCCAATGTACCCTATTGTAAATACCATCATCTTCCTAGACACTGCAATGATGAGTGTTAGACATTGAAGTGGATACTGAGTAAGCACCACTTCGATGACATCGAGTGCTATCCCATATTCCCTTAGTACACTTTTCCCACTCGTTCACATGCAATAGTTGTAGAATATTCCAGTCTCACTATTACATGACCTTTCCCATCACCTATCTTGTCTCATTCTTGTCATGCACTCAATGGGGGCAACAAATTGTTAGACTTTTCCTAGTAATGCATTTTTCTTTTTCCCCTAGCCATGTTTTTTACCTTTTGGTTATCTTGATTAAGATTGGGAGGAAAATGACTTGTTTGATGGTTGAATTGCCTTTTCATTACTAGTATTTTTCTTTTCATTGGTGTGATTACATGTGCATAATTTGATCCCTTGTGACATGTTGTTTTATGCTCTCTCTCTCTCTCTCTCTCTCTCTCTCTCTCTCTCTCTCTCTCTCTCTCTCTCTCTCTTTATGGCATTCCTCTATTTTTCCCTTCATTCTTCTATATGTCTCTTTTTGCTTTCATTTTGTGTTTTCCTTTTAGGTATGACACAAAGCATTGAGACACCCTATGTCTCTTCCATGTTGACCCAAAAGGTCTTTCTATTGTCTTTTTTTCTTTTGTTTTATGTTTTCGTTCTGGGGATGTTGGAAGGCATTGAAATCAAAATGTATCCTTCATGTTGACCCACAAGGCTTTCCTTTTCATTTCACCTTTCTCTTTTCTCTTTGTACCTTTTGTTTTATGTTTTCCTTTTGGGGATGATGCAAACTATTGATACATCCTATCTCTCTTCCATGTTGACCCAAAACATATTCTTTTTCTTTTGTTTTTGCTCTCTTTGTGTCATTCTTCCAATTCTATGTATTTGTGGAATTATTACAATTCCAAGCACTTTAATCAAAACATTTCAGCAAAGAATATATTGATGCCAAATCCATAAATCCCTTATTTTTTTGGTTTTTTCATTTTTAGCGTAACCCCTTCCTTTCATTTTCCTTCATTTTCTTCATATGACACAACCTTATGTGGAAACATATGACTTGGCATAAGGGCTTTCCATGTTGGCTCTCATGTCATATATCTTTTTTGAATTTTTTATTCACTAATTTAAAGCAATTGCTCATAGAATGATGTGTAGCAATTCCTTTAAAGTGGGGGAATACATTAGAATAATTCATTTTGCACTTTTTCTCTTAGTGTAGCCTTCTTACTTCATATGATGTGTTTGTCACTTTGTGGATGGCATTGGGTATAGTGTCCTTCATAAGTATGATCTATCTTAGCATATTACATTCCTCTTAGTGGCTTGATGTGACGCACTGTATCCCCTAAGTTGTGAATATTCTATTCTTTTATTGGTCCTCTTTTAGAGACATTAGACACAATCATTCCTTTGAACATTCTTTGCATGTTAAACTTTGCATTTGTTATATGGCTACCTTGCATATCATAGCTTGCATGTCTATGGTTCCATCACATTTTCTCATGAGTTCTAATAATAAGAAGCTTTTCTTGTCTCATTAAAAGCATGAAATGACATTTTCCTTTTTGGAGCCTTATTAAATTTATCAGAGGGTATAACTTTGGTATGATTGAGTGGGAAACCCATTCTAAGGAATGAATTTCCCCATAGCCCGCTATTTGTTTGTGATTGCATACCGACTATGAGCTGTATGTTTCTCACCTTTTGGGCTTTCTCAATTGGTGAACAACCATGAGTTCCATCACCCCAGAGTGAGTATGAATTTTATTTCTAGACAATTAACTTAGATCAGATCCACAATGGGCTAGATAAATGATCAAAGCTTGATTTGATTCCTTACTTTCATATTTCTCTTTCCTTTTTGGGTATGTGCAGGACCATCATAGAAAAAATAATCCCTTAAGTGGCAAAAAAATTAGAAAAATTAGAATTAGGCAACTTTACATAAAAATTTGAATAAGTTATCTATATTATTTCAAAAATATGTAAGAATAGAATTTGTAGAAAATTGAATGTAGTTTCTAAACTACTAGGAATTTAAAAAAAAAAAGAAATCTATTTGGTGAAAATTTGAAATTTCAATGTAGTAGTAGGGTATGTACAGGATCATGATGGGCCAAAAAGTTGCATTATTATGGGTATTTATAGGGTATGTGGCTGATGACTCTTTGTTTACCCAAAATTGATGAAATGAAAAGGGTTTTTAGAGGAGATTCTCAAATTTTCACCAATATAAATTATGATTTAATTTGAATTTAATAAATAATTATTATTCATTTTCAATTAGAATTATGACTAAACTCCTGATCGATAGGCTAATTGAAAAACATCTATAACTTTCAAACAGTATCACATTTTTTCAATCCAAAACATGTGTCACATTCTATGCTTCACATACTATAGGATTAAAAAAAAAAAACTAAATTTCATTAAGTTTTTACCAAGCTAAGGTGGTTAGACATACGAGTTTTTTATATTTTTGAAAAGTTGTAATAAAAAAATCATAATTAATTATTTACTTGGAAAAAAATTACAAAAAAATATACATCACATCTATTCATGAGTCTCTACTTATATATAAAATATTATAAAAAAATATTATCATTTGATTATGGTTAGGGTGCTCAAACAGACACCTACTTATTTTTTCCCGAAATTTGAGTACTACTGCATTGAAATTTCAAATTTTCACCAAATAGATTTTATTTATCTTTAAATAAACCTAGTAGTTTGGAAACTACATTCAATTTTCTACAGATTATATTCTTATATTTTTGAAATAATATAAATAGCTTATTCAAATTTTTATGTCAAGTTTCCTAACACTGATTTTTCTGAGTTTTTGCCACTTAAGGGCCTATTTTTCCATGATGATCCTGCGCATACCCTGTACTTAAATTTTAGGGAAAAAATAAGAAGTAGGTGTTTGTTTGACCACCCTAACCACAATAAAATGATAATATTTTTATAATATTTTAGATATAAGTAGATGACTCATGTCCGATGATGCATTTTTTTTGTAATATTTTTCAAGTAAATAATTAATTATGAATTTTATTACAACTTTTAAAAAATATAAAAAACTTGTATGTCTGATCACCTTAACTTAGTCAAAACTTTATGAAATTCAATTTTTCTTTTTTAAATCCTATAATATGCAAAGCATAGAATGTGACACATTTTTTGGATTCAAAAAATGTGAGACTATATGAAATCTATAGATTTTTTTCAATCAGTCTATCAATCAGGACTTTAGTCGTAATTTGAATAGAAAATGAATAATAATTACTTATCAAATTCAAAGTAAAGCATAATTTATATTGGTGGAAAGCTTAGAATATCCTTTAAAAACCCTTTTCATTTCATCAATTTTGGGTAAAAAAAATTCACCAGCCACATACCCATCATATTGCCACTTTTTGTCCCATCATGATCCTACACATACCCTTTTCTCTCTCTTTCATGTGTGTTCATTATGCTTATGATTAGTTTTCCATGGGATATTCATCTAGGGGGCTTGATCACCCCTCTTGATAATTGTTGTCACATCTTGTGAAGAATTAGCTCAATGGAACCCCTCTTGAGATGCATTGCTTTACTTTAGTGTTATTTTGAAGCAAGTTCACCTTCTCACTAAAGTGGTGGCTAAATGTGGACATGGAAAAAGTAACCCTTCTACTTTTATTCTTTTTTTCCTCCTTGTGCTTAATTTCATTGATTCTACTTTTATTTAATGTTACAATGTGGCCCAGACATTCACATTAGGTCTTGAATCTTTATAAATCATCAAGACTTTATAGTGTCTTGTAAAAGTGTTGTGAAGTATTGTAACACATTTTCACACTTTTCTAGGCTCTTCTTATTATATTTCACTTACATACCCCATTTTTATCACTTACCAAGTCTTATTTTAAAGTGTTGTAAAGTCCTGTAACAAAATTTCATGCTTTTCTAGGCTTGTCATCAATAAATACACACCTTTTATGCTTTATTTGGCCCCTTTATGCCCTTATAGGCCTTAATTAAGTGAATTTTTTAATATATAAACCCAAAAAACATCATTTAAGAAAATTAATTATTGACACCCACTCACATGCCTTGAGTGGTACCCATTCACCAATAGGGATGAATGGGTTCCTCTTGGCATAAAAATCAAAATAAATTCAAATAACTAGTAGGTTTTTATTTTTGAAGACCAAAGGTTAGTCTATTTTGGTGCATTTTAAATAAATTAGGGAATAATTGTGTATAAATATATGATTTTCTATTAATTTTGACCCCAATTAACCCATTCACCAATTCATTCAAGTGTTCATTCATGCGTTCAATCCATCATAGCATTGAAGCATTCTTTCATCTTCAATCATTTAATCAAGCATTCAAGCATCTTGGAGAAGAATATCTCCAGATTTCAGCATCAAGGGTTTGGTGAGTTTATCACATTCCACATTATTTTCTCATCATTATCTCTTTATTTTATTTCATCTTTAATGGTTTGACCAAGGAAAACAGCTATACTCTAACACTTAACACTTTTTCCCTCTTTGCATGTGTGTTTTGCAAGTCTTGTATGAAAATTTGTCAAAGAGATAGGTCTTAAAAGTGTCATAAAATGACAAAAGATCATTAAAAGTCAAAAAAAACCTATTTGATGCTTGGAGAACACTTTCCCATCAGATTTTCCATATTCGGATCTAACAACCTGTTAGGTAGAAGATTGCAGATCAGGACCCACAGAGTTGAGCCTTGACTTTTTTTTAAATCTGCATGTGGAATAATTCACCATCTTTGGTGAATGAGTCCCATTGCTAGGATAGAAAAAGTTTTTTTTGTAGGTTTGGATACCCATTTGTTTGAAATGGGCTTTGGAACAATTTCCTAGATCTAGGACCAATTCACCCAAAATGGCGAATGAGCCCAAATAGGCCAAATTTTCAAGATCAACAACATTTAAAAAGTCATTTGAAGTCTCCAGCAAGTTCTTAGGTGCACACATTCAATTTAATTCCTTTATATTACAACTTACTTTCATTTTGAGGTCTTTATGCATATCAACACTATGTTTTCAAACAACTTGCATTTCTTGAGTTTCCATTTAATAATAAATACCTTTCATTAGTTTTTTGCATTTATATTAGCTTATTTAGACATAGTTCATTCATATGGAATTTATATTTAGTGTAGACATCACTTGGTTTTGGTTTACCTCTCTTCTTTTAGGTGAAAAACCTTAGAAGTGTAAGAGAGCATTAGTGTGCCAAAACCCATGTTTAGAATTTCCTAAATCAAGTTTTGGCTTGAAATTTTGAGGCACAAATAGCCCTACACCTATTGGTGATGGAAATGGATATACAATCTCATAACGAGAACACTAGTTTTGATTATGCCTCATATGTTGCTGAAAAAATGCATCAAGATTTCATTAATATGAAGAAAGAGTTGTACCTCTACATTTCCCACATTATTATATGCTAATGCATATGATTTTGTATAAAGGTGATTATATTTGGAAAAGAAAGGATAAAATTGAAACTGTTAAGGTGGAAAATGAAATCTTTGAGGATTATTGAAACATAGGGTGACCAAGTTGTTCAACAAAGCTGATTATGTATGGGTTACTTATAAGAACATTCATGAAGCAAATATGAAATATCTACAAGTCTAGGAAGCCTTCCATAATGAATGGAGTAAATGGACTACTAGGGTGGGTGCTTGAAAATAAATGATACCTAGAATGAAGGAGGATCCTAAGGCACCTACTAACATTCTTGGCATCTTTCAAACTATTGAGTCAGTTAATGAGATAACCACTTTTCATGGAAAGCTAGGTATGCAGATCCAAAGTAAGTTGAATTTATTCAAAGAGATGTATGAATTTGGTATGCCTCTAATATTGAATCACAAAGGAGAGCTACAACAATTTGACACATAGAGGAATAGTTTGGGAGGAATGCTCACAACAACTATGATGGCATTAACTGTGATTGACTACATCCTACTAAATTCAAATATTGACACAATGATGGAGATTGAGACAAAAATGAATGCTTTTGTTAGAGAGGAAAGACTCTTAATTGATGCTAGGTACACTAAACATAGTGTAAAGGTGTAAGGTTTATTGGATGTGAAGTGGCCAACTAAAGAGGAGTACATTATTTGGTTAGAAAAGTACACTAACTAACGAATAGGAGAGAAATGATATATAGTCTAAAATAGTATAGATTAGGCTTTGAATTAAGTATTGAAAAATATTGTTCTCTCAACATAGAATGGGTGGCACAAAATTCTAATGTGGATAATTTAGTATTTGTCTCTTCATACTTTTCATGTTTCTTAAATTTTGCTAACTAGGTTGCTATGGAGGATGCTTTTGAGCTAAAAGCTATTGTAACAAAGGAATGATACATTTTTAAGGTGGGACAATATATTTAAAACAAATGAATGCTATATTTGCCTCATGTTTCTTCATACCAGCTAAGAGTTCAAGTGTAACTGAAAATGAAATATTTGTTATGGAGGTCCAATAGTATTGTAATATGTGTGCTTTCTCGCATATGACTTGTTTTTTCCTTTTATTTCTACAAGAAATATTTCATTTCCATAAGGAAGGGTTTGTTGAAAATATAATTAAAATAGTGAATTTTATAGGGAATATAGATTATATTTTTGAGTTTGGCCTTTAGTTCTGAGTCTGTAGTCATCTATGTAATTTTTATAATAGAATAGCAATAAAATAAAAAATGATAAAAATTTCATGGCCATTGTCTCTCCTTTGTAATGGTTATATGAGTTATGAATGAATATAATCAAGTGTTGTTTTGATTCATCTCCATTGCTTTGAAATGGATGTGGAATTTAATTCTTGCCTATCAATTCAATGAATTAGTGTAATTGCTTGAATGAGATTGTTGACTTGTGTAAATTATGTGCTAAGGATATCTTCAAGAAGTAGTGGCTGAGGATATTATAGGGAATGTTGTAATGCATTATTCCTTATGCTACATGTTGCTATTGTTGAATCATTAGGGTATGTGTAGGATCATGATGGACCAAAAAGTGGCAATATGATGGGTATGTGGTTGATGAATTTTTTTAACCCAAAATTGATGAAACGAAAAGGGTTTTTAAAGGAGATTCTTAGCTTTCCACCAATATAAATTATTATTTACTTTGGATTTATTAAGTAATTACTATTCATTTCCCATTAAAATTATGACTAAAGTCCTGATTGATAGGCTGATTGAAAAACATCTATTGCTTTCAAACAATATCATATTTTTTGAATTAAAAACATGTGTCACATTCTATGCTTCACATACTATAGGATTAAAAAAACTAAAAATTGAATTTCATGAATTTTTACCAAGTTAATGTGGTGACATACGAGTTATTTATATTTTTTTAAAGTTGTAATAAAAAATTCATAATTAATTATTTTCTTGGAACAAAATTACAAAAAAATATGCATCACATCAAGACATGAGTCCTCTATTTATATCTAAAATCTTATAAAAAAGTATTATTAATTTATTGTGGTTAGGGTGGTAAAATAGACACCTACTTCTTATTTTTTCCCTAAAATTTAGGTACTACTACATTGAAATTTTAATTTTTCACCAAATAGATTTTTTTTTTTTAAAGAAACCTAGTAGTTTAGAAACTACATTCAATTTTCTATAGATTCTATTCTTACATATTTTTGAAATAAGATAGATATCTTATTCAAATTTTTATGTCAAGTTGCCTAACTCTGTTTTTTCTGAATTTTTTGCCACTTAAGGGCCTATTTTTTCCATGATGATCCTGCACATACCCATTATCAAATTGCATAGTTTAAGACTAACTCCATATTTAGGATTAGGCACTAGTTTTAGTAAATTACTCAAAATTAAATTCCTGGGTCATTTTATCAACAAATCACTTTTTATTTACAAATCTTTCATATAGGTTACCATTGTAGTCATGCTACGATGAGTTTTGTTTCTCTCATTCTCCATTTTTAGTGTGTTACTTAAAATAACTACCAACTCTTTGTTACACTATATGGTTGAGGTGAATATATATTGATTACAATGTATCTAAACATAGTTCACATTAATCCTTGAATATACATTCTGGGATCACCCTCTTGGGTTTCTTAGAGCCCAAAGTGTAGGAGTAGGAGTTTTGCAACTTTCAATCATTCATTGGCCAATCCCTTTATAGTTACTAATTATTAGAAAAGGAAAAATCCATAGGTAATTTTTGAGATCATCTTGGTTCTAAAAAAAATAACCAAAATATTGGTGACTCTATTGGGGATTTTCTAAGTTCAAATCCTCTAGTTTATATCTGGTATAGCTAGAGTTTAGTGTATTGTTATTCTTTACTACATGAAGAATAATTGGTTCTAATTGTGTTGTAATAGTCACATAAGTCACAATCAGTCATATGGGTCAAGTCCCAATCTATTCTATCACCTTATGTCACATTATGTTTAGAGCCTTTTCTAAGATCACACATACCAAGTCAAAGTACAATCAATTTATATTTCCCAACATTTTGGGTGATGACTCTAAAGTTTGTAATATTAGTGTAAAAATAATCTCCCACAAGGAACATGAGAAGAAGGGTTCTAAGGTATTTGGCACCATGAAAAAGACTAGAAGAGCTACACTAAGAAGCATCCTGAACAAAAGCTAGAGCATAAGCTTGCAAGAGAGAAGCATTCACTATGGGTGAAGAAAACTAATGAATCAAGTAATTTTGTTGAATCCCTTGCTAGTCCATCTCCTACTTTGAATAATGAAGTGAATAGTGCTAACATCTAGGGAGAATTAGATGAAGTTGAAGAGCCTAATGTTGATCAAGGGAGTTTTTCCCTTGAGCATATTTGCTAATGAATTTGATATCTCGAGAGAAGAGGATGGATGGGGATTTTGGGATAGTAGTAAGAAGTTCTATGAACCTTTAACCCAAGGATTTGGGTTTGTTTTTAATGGAGGAAATTTCTTAGAAAATGAAAAAGACATAGATAATGAAATGTTAGCCTTAGATGAGAAAGAATAGAGGCTTAAGGAAGAAGAAGATAATAGACTGAAGGAATTGAAGGAGAGGGAATATATGATTCAAGCTAAGCAACTTGAGAGAGATGCTCAAAAGAAAAAAATAGGGAAAATGCGAGAAGATGCTACTAGTTGTAGGGCCTTAGAGGAAAATGTTTCTAAATTTGTTGCTCAAATTACCCATGAGATTTCTAAAGTGTCAGTCTATATGGAAACCTTTGTTGTTAATAACTATACCACATCTATTGTAACTTCCAAAGCCCCAGACCCTTCTACTACTACCAATAAAACATCATTCATAGATCATGGGAAGAATCTCGTTGATCATCCAAAGAAGACTGCCTATAATACCTTCAAAAATGACACCAGTACAAAAAACCATACTTCATCCATTAAAACCCCCACACCTAATGCTAAAATTGATCCTAATTCATTCATTGCACCTCCAAATCCTAAGCTCTTGAAGTTGCAGTTACATAATCATAAATTGCAATAAGATTTATAGAAAGTTGAAATAGAAGCTACTAATGCAAAAATAGTTAGGAATATTACTTTCCTTAAAATGTCTACACGAACTCTAGAAGCTTTGAGATTTGGATAAAATAGTAGTGAGTCTCAAAAGAATAAGTCTAAAGGACATAGTCTTGGATTAGGGGGTGGTGGAGATTAGGGTGGTGGAGGTGGAGGAAACCATAAGAACAAGAATACCTACTTTAAAAATGGTGAAGGAAAAAATAAAGGTGGTGGTAATGATGGAGAGGGAAAAGGAAAGGATAGTAATCAATCTGATAGTCAAAAGGATGATGAGTCCATAAATGCTCATAGGGATAGAAACACTAGAAGACCATTACAAGTTGATAGATACCAACAGTTGTGTTTCACTGGAATACCTGGGTATCCTAACCCTTTCCTTGAAGATATCAGACTTTTCTTAGTAAAATTTTCTAGAAACAATGGCTTGAGTGATGAAAACCATCTCAAAGCATTTACAAATGTTATGGATGACTTTGAGGTAGAAGCAGAAGATGTCATGATGAAGTGTTTATGCATTATTTCATTTAAGATGATTGAAAGTGGTATAGGGGTTTTCCTATCGAGAGCATTGGCTCTTGGGAGGAATTCAAACGGGTATTTAGAGAGCCATATGGTGATAAGAATAATTTAATTTTCTTGTTGAATCAGTTCAATAATATTGCTAAAGGTTCTAATGAGTTTTTGGTTGATTTTAATACAAGGTTCTAGAAGGCTAGGAAGAGGTTGCCTCCTCTTTTGTAATTGAACAAAAATGTGTGTTTGGTAAATTACTGTGATGGTTTTGATGAGAAGATGAGTTAATTCCTATTGGATAAGAATCCACAAATATTAAGGGAGGCTTACAAAATGTCCAAGCACATTGAGAATATTAGTAGAGAAACTGGTAAAGTTGGTAGAAGTGATGATCCAAGACTCTTCCAAAATCCAAAAAAGGAAGATAAAAGTTTGGGTACTAAATATGGTACTCTTGAGGATAAGATGGATAGTTTCATGAAGACTATAAATGAGAAAATTTCCAGACAAGACAAGGTTCAATCAAAAAACTATCAAAGGAATGAAAGACCTCCCCAATTGTAGGATCACCCATATAATACCAATTGGTATAATGGGAATTCTATTCCTAATAACCAAATAAATACTCTAAATAAGGTCCCTCTCAATCCTCTGTAGAAGAACTCAAGAAATTTTGTTGATGACACTCCTTGGTATATGGTCTACCAAATTACTCATTCTTCTAATCAATGTGTAGTTGCACAAATGGTTGAAATTGATGAAGATACAATTGAAGAGTGTGATCAGTCAAATGAGGATGATATTAATATAAATATGATTATGGATTGTTTAGATTTGGCTAACAATGAGTGCTCATGTCTGATATGGATCCTCATGAAATGGATGTATATGATCAAAGAAAAATTTCTTGTACATATCACTAGTAGGTTCTCTCAAATGAGGATGATGGCAATGATGTTGAAGTGCATAATTTGGAAGTAGTTGAAGATGGGTATCCCTGAGAAGACCTTTAGATGAGGAGATTGCAAGTTACACTATGGCTTTGGCTACTCAAGCCAGAAGCTCATATCATCCAAGAAATAGAATTGTTGGTGGTGAACAAGGTAGTCCTATTGGTCTTTTCGTTAAGGAACATAATTCCAAAGAAAAGATCACAAATCTGATTTGAAAGCTGAAGCAATTAAAGCTAAGGAAAATAGGGGAGATAAAATTAGGGCTTAGAAAATAGATAAGCTAAAAGCTAGTGAAGAATCCAAGTCTCCTACTATGAAGGTGAAGACATAGAAGAAAAATCCTAAAGTTTCAAGGAAGGATGCCAAGCCTAGAGCTGAGACATCCAAGAATCAACAAAACAAGAGTAACATAGAACAAGGTATGATCCCTACATAATTTCCTAAGTACACACCTATTGATATGTTTTAGTTACTTAGCCAAGTTAAAGTCCATGTTCCCCTTCTTAAAATGATGAGAGTAGATGAAAATAAGTAGAAGGAAATAAGCATTATTAACGGTGCTACTATAGCCTATAATGACTTAGTGGTTTCCACTCCACCCAAAGTTAGTGAGATATATAAGAAAGAAAAAGAGATTGAGGGAGCAATCACTGAAATCCATCACATCTTCCTAGGGAATTTAGTAACTACTTGTGCTAGGAAGATTGATCCATTTTTCCTCATGTTGATTATTGAGGGAAATTTTATAAAAAAATGTATTATTGATTCTAGAGCATCCAATAATATTGTGCCAACCAAAATCATGGAGGGATTGGGACTGAAAGTTGACAGCACTCATGGTAAGTGCTATGCTATGGATTCAAGGGAGGTCCCTATTATTGGTGTGATAAATGAATTTCCTTATAGATTAGTTGCATATCCAGAAAAAGGAGTTTAAGATGAGTGTGGTGGTAGTTGATATCCCACCTAATTATGGAATGTTGTTATCTAGCTAATGGAGTGCATCCATTGGAGGAAGTATGTAGTGCAACATGTCCTATGCCACTTTCCCTATTGATGGTAAGGGTGTGCAAGTGGTGTGAGAAACAAAGGTGCCACATATGTTGGAACACGCTCTTGAATATGATACAATCCTTTTCAGAGACAGTAAAATCATTGATTTTAAAGTTGAGGAAGTTCTGAGAGAAGTTGATAAGTGTCTTGCATGTATAGAAAATGGCGTTGTAAGATTATCTAACAAGGATGGACTTTGGAAAATGTACTTTTATGGTGCAAGTTCCAAGGAAGGGTTTGGTACAGGAATATTGTTGGTGTCACCTATTGGTAGCACATATAAATTCTCTTTTACTTTATCTTTTGACTACACAAATAATGTGGTAGAGTATGAAGCATTGTTATTGGGATTATGATTAGATGAGAATAATGGAATAAATTTTTTTATGGTTATTGGGGATGATAAGCTTGTGATATCCCAATTAAGAGCCAAATGTTCCTGTAAGATAAATAGACTAAAATAGTACAAAAATGTTGTTTGGGATTCCATCGAGTAGTTTGATGCTTTTGAAATTCATTGGATGGAAAGAGGATATGATAGAGTACCTGAATTACTTGCTAACATTGCATTAAATCCATTTGACATAAATTTTGTGGGTATCTCTAAAGTTGAGGTATGGTCAAGGCCTTCCATTCTTGACAATGTACACAACTAGCAGATTTTCAATGATGACGAGGATATTCTCAAATTTTTGAAATGTATAGTTGAATATGAAGGTCAGGAGATTGATTTTGAGGAGTTTGTTGAAAATATAGTTGGAAAGGAAATGTTATTTTGGAATGAGGTCATCTAGTTAAAGACAAATAGGATACCTAAAGGCCTTGTAGCACTCGAAAGGGTCTTTTACAGTCAAGATAAAAGCAATATTAAGATAACTATTGGTCATCCAGAGGTCCTAAAGGAAATAAATTTGGGAACTAAAATTGCCCCTAAGATGGTGTATGTAGGAAAGAAATTGAAACCAAAGGTTAAGGCAATGCTAATTTCTTTACTGAGAAAATATAGGCATGTCTTTGCTTGGTCTTATGATGACCTAAAGGCATACAGAGATGAGCTATTTCAGAATGAGATTCCTCTCAAGGAAACTACAAGCCTTTTAGGAAAAAGAAAAGACCAATTAATCCTATTATATCTCCCAAGATGCAAGAGGAGTTGATGAATTTAAGAGATTCTAACATTATAAAACCCATCAGACATTCTTCATAGGTATCTAATCTGGTTCCAATAAGAAAAAAAAATAGTGATATAAGGTTGTGTGTTGATTTCAAGAATATGAATGTATCCTTATTAAAGGACAACTATCCATTGCCAAGCATGGAAGCCATGTTACAGAAGGTGACTGGTTGTGAGATGCTATCAATGATGGGTAGTTTTTTAGGTTATAATCAAGTGAAAGTTAATGAGTCTAAGTAGTATAAGATTAAATTCACTACTCCATGGGGTACCTATTTCTATGTGAGAATTCCTTTTGGTGTAACAAATATAGGTGCCACTTTTAAAAGGGCTATGGATGTATCATTTTCTAATTTCATTGATTAATTCATGGTTATCTACCAAGATGATTTGATAGCCTATTCCAAGGAGGATCATTGCACAACATGGAGAAGATATTTATCAGAACTTTTGAGTATGGGATCTCACTAAATCCAAATAAATGTGTGTTTGGGGTCATTGAAGGTACACTATTGGGGCACATTCTATCCAAAGGAGTAAGGATTGAACCTAAAAGGGTGACAACCATAGATGAGATCCACCAGCTAAGGAATGTCAAGGCATACAGTAATTCTTTAAACAGATAAATATTTTGAGGAGATTTGTGAATAACTTTGTAGAGATTACAAGACCTATCTCTAGGATGTTTAAGAAAGGAGAAAGGTAACTTAGAGTGAAGAGCTAAGTCAGGAATTCAAAAAAGCCAAACATGTTCCTATTTTAAAGTCTCTTGATTTCTCTAAGCCAATGCACATTTTCTCTTTTACATCTTTTCATACTAGTACTACTATTTTATTATAGAAAAATGAGGGCTTTGAACAACCCATTGCATTCTTTAGTAAATATGTACAGGCCATGAAAATCAAATATGACATGATTGAAAAACAAGCATATGCTCTATTTAAGGCTATGAAGAATTTCAGGACTTACTTAGTAGGGGCTATCGACAGATTTTGTGCCAAGTACAATTGTTAAGGATATACTTACTCAGCAAGAAAATATAGGTAGAAGGTATAGATGGATCAGCAAGATCCAAGAGTTCAATATATACGTCCAAATTACTAATTTAGTAAGATAGCAGGGTCTAGATAAATTGATGGTAGAAGCTAATTCAAAGGCTAACCAGATTAATCATGCAAAGATTGTTGATGTTGCACCCATTTGTGATATGAAAACATGTGGATGGTATCAAAGGATTGTCCAGTATTTACAAAATTTGCAATGTCCTATAGATATTCCTAACAATGATAGGAGGAAATTGAAATTGCATTCCATGAAATACGCAATTATCGATAATGATTTATGGTGGATAAACCTAGATGGTGTACTACTTAAATGTGTGGATGGAAAGTAGGAATTAGAGATCTTGTAGGAAATGCATAGTGGAGTGTGTGGCAGTCATTACATGGCAAAGACCACTACTCATAAAATTTTAAGAGTAGGATTTTGGTGTCCTACTATATTCAAGGATGCCCACAAGTTTGTTAAAACTTGTGATTCTTGTCAAAGATTTGCAAGAAAGCTAAAATTTCTAGGAAGCTTTCCACTTAGGCCTATTATTTTTCAGGCCTCTTTCCAACAATGGGGAATTGATTTCATAGGAGAGATACTAGAAAAGTCAAGTGGAGGACATTGATGGATCTTAGTTGCCACTAACTATTTCATAAAATGGGTAGAGGAGATACCAACAAATTAAAGGGAAATAGGCAAGGTGGTGGTGGAATTCCTATTGAATAATATTTTGATCAAGTTTGGAGTCCTAGAAATGATCATTTCAAATAATTCTATGTGCTTTAGATCGGAGGAATTCAAATATTTTGTGACAAGCATGGAATAAAAATTTCTTAATCTTCACCCTACCATCCTCAAGAAATGGTCAGGTTGAGCCCAATAATAGGAGCTTGATAAAAATGATAAAAATGGTGATTGAGAAGAACAACAAAGCTTGAGACTCAAAGCTAAAGTTGGCACTCTTAGTAGATAGAGTGACTATCAAGAAGGCTACTAGTTATTCACCATTCAGATTGGTATATGGTCTAGATGCTAGGTTGCCACAAAACAATTTTTTAAGGATGTATAAGTTTGTGCAAGAATATGATGATGATATATCTAATGATATGCAACAAAAAATTGAAAATATGGTACAATTAGATGAAACTAGAAGAGAAGCTTATGCTAAAAATGCAAAACTATAGTTGCAAGTCAAGCATTTGCATGACAAGAGAGCTTCTCCCAATTTTTTTGAAGTGAACAATATGGTATTGGCTTGGAATGCAAGGGATTAGGATAAGGTTAAGCATGAGAAGTTTGAAGGATTATGGCTAGGCCCTTATCTTATAGCTATCACACATGGAGAGGATTCTTATTTCCTCCAAAGCTTGATAGGTGAACATTTTAAAATGCTAGTACATGGATAGTTCTTAAATACATACTTCTCCTAAATATGTTATGATTCCATGTACATTGTAGGTTTTGTACATTATGTGTATAGGTTTGCTTGCTTTGGTTGTGTCTAGTTCAGTTTTGCTACCTAGTCTATGTAGTCCCTTAGTTTTTGGTTCACTATGTTTGGCTAGTCCACTTCAACCTAAGATTCTAGGATCTCACCATGCTTGCGGGAGACATGCATCCCCAGTCAAATCCACTAATGGAACCCTTAATATAATAGTGGTTCTGGACATTTATCATACTATAAAAAAATTTCTTGTTTCTTTCCTTTTGGGGCTTAGGGCTTTTCTTTTCATAACTATTGTAGGGTTTTATGTTCTTGGGACCCTTCTTTAATAATCCTTCAACTCATGTCTTTTTTTGGTTTCTATTTTATTGTTGACCTTCTACTACCTATTTCTGATCATTTTTAAACATCTTATGCCATTTGAACTCATGTAGTAACCAATCCCTTGTGCCTAGGTCTATTGTTCTTATATTTTGTAGGATTGACTGATTAACGTTATTTTGGCCTTTACATCCTTTGAAAATGTTATGTTCTAAGTCCTTGAGGCCTTTTATATGTCATCCTAGATGGTCCCCATCCTAAAACAACTTGTAGGAATGTGCTAATTTGTTTTCACCTAAGTCTTGTCTATCGCTTCCCTTTATCGCTCATTCTAGATAGTTTTTGAAATTTAAATGTAAATTGATGATGAGCGATGAGCATTGTTTCCTTGGTTCCACTCATCATGGATGACTTTGATAAATTTTGATTTCTATTAGTGATGCATGATGTTCTTGTTTCTTTGAAGGTTTCACCCAGCACTAATGGCTATTAAGCTTTTTGTAATTAATTAGCGACAAGTGATGACCTTTTGGATTTTTTTTTTATTGGATGTATGTGTGATTGTCCTACTTAAATTGGTGATGAGTGATGAGTGGTATTCTCTTTTGTTTTTCATATCATGGATAGGTTTTGAATATTGAGTTTCAAATTAGTGATGAGTGATGAAGTCATTTGTTCATTTTTTTTCATTGATTTGAATTTCTCTCGTGAGTGATGTATTTTGTGCCTTTGATTCCAATGCAGATGCACATGTCCAAATATCATTTTGGCACCTTATCTCCCATTTTTGATGTGATCCAAAGTTTGAGGAATGAATTGGAAATACATGATGGACAATAAACATGTTCTTAAAGGGATGGTAAAATCAATGGCTTAGATCTCAACACACATATGTTAGTGTCAGTAGTTAAACTTGTGAAAAGTTAAATGTATTCATGATGGGAGATGGATACAAAATAAGGGACAATGTGGAAATATCCTGAGGAAATATTCTAAAGAAAGAAAGAAAGTAGTGAGATGAAAAGGGAACCATTGATGCAATTTTAAAACAAAATGAACAATGACCATCATTTGAATGTAAATTGGTAAATGTTAGTTCTAGATCACACAAGATTTTTATCAAAAATTAATGGTGATATATTCCATCTCCCAACCCTAAAAAAGGTAGCTAGCTTTCTTTTTTCAAATTTGGAACTAATTTAGAGAAGAGGGGAAAACCAGAAGCTGAGGAAGCAGTGTGGGAGACTCCTACATGCAATAGCAACAATTGTATCAATATATCACTCGGGTAAGCAAATTGTTGTACCTCTTCCTATCCAAAGTACTAATCTAAGCTATTATGAAAGGGATAGTAGGGAATTTGGGAGGTAAATTGTTTGACTTGTTCATTTGAGTATCTTTTGGTGAGGTGGTGAGTATTTTATAAAGTCTAGGAATACTTTGTTCTATGATTTGTGTCTTGATTTTTTATACTTGGGTAGCTCTTCTTGATTGAGATAACTATAAACCCTTGTCCCACCACTTTGTAAAAATTATTGTGCCAAAACCTAGTGAATCTAGTATTAGACCTGAGAGGAAGTCAACGAGAAAGAGGGTTAAAAGGCTTAAAACCTAGATTGTTTCATCCACGGTTAAGCCTAAGCCACTTGTAACATCAAACCCTATGTCACATACCCTCGTAGTGTCTACTAGGTATAGAAGTGTGAGGAAGGGACAAGATAGGCTCATGGAAGGGACTAATGGAGAAGTAAAAGAGGGAGGGTCACAAATTGGCAAGAGACCTATGGATCTAGTTATTGTGACGACCAAACTAATTGACACTGCATGTGAAATTAGAGAGTTGGCCTAGCCCTAGAATGGATGGAAATTATTGCTCTATGCTTTCGACAAGTAGTATTCTGGAAAGTTGGCATGCTACTTATAGGGGTTAAATCTTGGGAATCTAGTGGTACTTAATGTATTTGTGGATGTAGATGTAATGATAGAGTTTTCGAAGAACTATAATCTTGATGATAGAATAATCAAGAGTGAGAATGGGGATGTATTCCTTGAGGTGACAAGGGACAGGGTTGTGGAGATATTTGGGTTGAATCCAAACTATACTATAGAAATTAAGAATCCAAAGCTATATATTGAATACGACTATAAAAAATTCACATACAAGAATAGATTGATTGTTCATCATTGAAGAAGCGAGGAAAAATTTATCCCTATGGATATTGAGCCTTTTGAATGTGAGGAATTTGTGGATTATTTAAAGAATGCTTATTATTGCCTAAATCAATTTTTAGCTCAAAATGTTTAGGTGAGGATATCCCCAGACCTATTGGTGATTGTGGTGGATATACAATCTCATAATCAGAATACTGGTTTTGATTATGCCTCATATGTTGTTGAACAAATGCATCAAGATTTCATTAATCTAAAGAAAGAGATTCTCCATCTACATTTCCCATATTATTCTATACTAATGCATATGCTTTTGTAGGAGGGTGATTATAGTTGGAAAAGGAAGGCTAAAATTGAAATTGTTAAGGTGGAAAATTAAAATTTTATTGAAACATAGTGTGACCAAGTTTGTCAACAAAGTTGGTGATGCATGGGTTACTTATAAAAGCATTCACGAAGAAAATATGAAATATTTACAAGTCTGGGAAGCCTTCCATAATGAATGGAGTAAATGGAGTACTGGGGTGGGTGATTTAAAAGAAATGATACCTAGAATGAAGGAGGATCCCAAGACACCTACTAACATTCCTAACATCTATAAGATAACCACTTTTCATGGAAAGCTAGGTATGTAGCTCCAAAGTAAGTTGAATTTATTCAAAGAGATTCAAGAAAATGGTATGCATTTGATATTGAATCACATAGGTCAACTACAGAAATTTGACACCTAGACGAATAGTTTGGGAGGAATTCTCACAATAGCTATGATGGCATTAACTGTGACTGACTACATCCTACTAAATTCAAATATTGACACAATGATGCAAATTGAGACAAAAATAGATACTTTTTTTAGAGTTGCTAGAGCCTTAATTGATGTTAGGTACACTCAGCATAGTGCAAAGGTGTAGGATTTATTGGATGGGAAGTGGCCAACTGAAGAGGAGTACATCACTTGGTTAGAAAAGTAAACTGATTTAACTTGTATGGGGATGGATAATGTATGTGGTGAATAATGGATAGGACAAAAATAATATATAGCCTAAAAATAGTATAGATAGGGATTTGAATAAAGTATAGGGATTTTAACTTAATTTTCTAGGACTATAGAGCTTTTTACTACAACTCATTATAATTTTCTTTAATTCCTTGTAATTTATTTCATATTTTATGCTACTTCGTGGCTTTTTCATTTTGTTTTGGTTTGCTCCCAAGTAAACCCATGGAATCCATGTATTCTTTGTATACAGTATCATCAAGATGTGCCATGTGGAATCCTAGCACAAATTTATGAGGGGTAATGGTCTCCTTTTATCACATGGCATGTGGATACACCACGTGGTCACCCTATCCAGTCTTTACAAAACATTTTTGCTTTCAAGCAGCTAGAAGGCAGAAGGTGCCACATGTTGGCACCATGGAAATTATTGGATATAGTTATAAGGAAAGCCTTAGAAACTTCTTCTTTTATGCCGCATGTCCCAAATGTGGATTTCTCAAAAGGAAAAAGTGATAGGCATCGAGGAAGTAGTAGAGGATGTCACTTCTTAGTTGAATAGAAGTCGAGGCATGTTTTATGTGGGTATGTGGAAGATCATCATGGAAAAAAACAGGCCCTTAAGTGGCAAAAAATTAAAAAAAATTAGAGTTAGGCAACTTGACATAAAAAATTGAATAATTTATCTATATTATTTCAAAAATATATAAGAATAGAATTTTTAGCAAATTGAAATTAGTTTCTAAACTACTAGGTTTGTTTAAAGAAAGGAAAAATTTGTTTGTTGAAAATTTGAAATTTCAATGTAGTAGTACTTGAACTTTAGGGAAAAAAATAAGTAGGTGTCTGTTTGACCACCCTAACCACAATAAAATGATAATATATTTTTATAAGATCTTAGACATAAGTAGAGGACTCATGTCCTGATGTGATGCATATTTTTTTGTAATTTTTTTCCAAGTAAATAATAAATTATGAATTTTTTATTAACAGTTATGTGAAATTAGAGAGTTGGCCTAGCCCTAGAATGGATGGAAATTATTGCTCTATGCTTTCGACAAGTAGTATTCTAGAAAGTTGGAATGCTACTTATAGGGGTTAAATCTTGGGAATCTAGTGGTACTTAATGTATTTGTGGAAGTAGATGTAATGATAGAGTTTTCAAAGAACTATAATCTTGATGATAGAATAATCAAGAGTGAGAATGGGGATGTATTCCTTCAGGTGACAAGGGACAGGGTTGTGGAGATATTTGGGTTGAATCCAAACTATACTATAGAAATTAAGAATCCAAAGCTATATATTGAATAGGACTATAAAAAATTCACATACAAGAATATATTGATTGTTCATCATTGAAGAAGCAAGGAAAAATTTATCCCTATGGATATTGAGCCTTTTGAATGTGAGGAATTTGTGGATTATTTAAAGAATGCTTATTATTGCCTAAATCAATTTTTAGCTCAAAATGTTTAGGTGAGGATATCCCCAGACCTATTGGTGATTGTGGTGGATATACAATCTCATAATCAGAATACTGGTTTTGATTATGCCTCATATGTTGTTGAACAAATGCATCAAGATTTCATTAATCTAAAGAAAGAGATTCTCCATCTACATTTCCCATATTATTCTCTACTAATGCATATGCTTTTGTAGGAGGGTGATTATAGTTGGAAAAGGAAGGCTAAAATTGAAATTGTTAAGGTGGAAAATGATACTTTTATTGAAACATAGTGTGACCAAGTTTGTCAACAAAGTTGGTGATGTATGGGTTACTTATAAAAGCATTCACGAAGAAAATATGAAATATTTACAAGTCTGGGAAGCCTTCCATAATGAATGGAGTAAATGGAGTACTGGGGTGGGTGATTTAAAAGAAATGATACCTAGAATGAAGGAGGATCCCAAGACACCTACTAACATTCCTAACATCTATGAGATAACCACTTTTCATGGAAAGCTAGGTATGTAGCTCCAAAGTAAGTTGAATTTATTCAAAGAGATTCAAGAAAATGGTATGCATTTGATATTGAATCACATAGGTCAACTACAGAAATTTGACACCTAGACGAATAGTTTGGGAGGAATTCTCACAATAGCTATGATGGCATTAACTGTGACTGACTACATCCTACTAAATTCAAATATTGACACAATGATGCAAATTGAGACAAAAATAGATACTTTTTTTAGAGTTGCTAGAGCCTTAATTGATGTTAGGTACACTCAGCATAGTGCAAAGGTGTAGGATTTATTGGATGGGAAGTGGCCAACTGAAGAGGAGTACATCACTTGGTTAGAAAAGTAAACTGATTTAACTTGTATGGGGATGGATAATGTATATGGTGAATAATGGATAGGACAAAAATAATATATAGCCTAAAAATAGTATAGATAGGGATTTGAATAAAGTATAGGGATTTTAACTTAATTTTCTAGGACTATAGAGCTTTTTACTACAACTCATTATAATTTTCTTTAATTCCTTGTAATTTATTTCATATTTTATGCTACTTCGTGGCTTTTTCATTTTGTTTTGGTTTGCTCCCAAGTAAACCCATGGAATCCATGTATTCTTTGTATACAGTATCATCAAGATGTGCCACGTGGAATCCTAGCACAAATTTATGAGGGGTAATGGTCTCCTTTTATCACATGGCATGTGGATACACCACGTGGTCACCCTATCCAGTCTTTACAAAACATTTTTGCTTTCAAGCAGCTGGAAGGCAGAAGGTGCCACATGTTGGCACCATGGAAATTATTGGATATAGTTATAAGGAAAGCCTTAGAAACTTCTTCTTTTATGCCGCATGTCCCAAATGTGGATTTCTCAAAAGGAAAAAGTGATAGGCATCGAGGAAGTAGTAGAGGATGTCACTTCTTAGTTGAATAGAAGTCGAGGCATGTTTTATGTGGGTATGTGGAAGATCATCATGGAAAAAAACAGGCCCTTAAGTGGCAAAAAATTAAAAAAAATTAGAGTTAGGCAACTTGACATAAAAAATTGAATAATTTATCTATATTATTTCAAAAATATATAAGAATAGAATTTTTAGCCAATTGAAATTAGTTTCTAAACTACTAGGTTTGTTTAAAGAAAGGAAAAATTTGTTTGTTGAAAATTTGAAATTTCAATGTAGTAGTACTTGAACTTTAGGGAAAAAAATAAGTAGGTGTCTGTTTGACCACCCTAACCACAATAAAATGATAATATATTTTTATCAGATCTTAGACATAAGTAGAGGACTCATGTCCTGATGTGATGCATATTTTTTTGTAATTTTTTTCCAAGTAAATAATAAATTATGAATTTTTTATTAACAGTTATGTGAAATTAGAGAGTTGGCCTAGCCCTAGAAAGGATGGAAATTATTGCTCTATGCTTTCGACAAGTAGTATTCTAGAAAGTTGGCATGCTACTTATAGGGGTTAAATCTTGGGAATCTAGTGGTACTTAATGTATTTGTGGAAGTAGATGTAATGATAGAGTTTTCGAAGAACTATAATCTTGATGATAGAATAATCAAGAGTGAGAATGGGGATGTATTCCTTGAGGTGACAAGGGACAGGGTTGTGGAGATATTTGGGTTGAATCCAAACTATACTATAGAAATTAAGAATCCAAAGCTATATATTGAATATGACTATAAAAAATTCACATACAAGAATAGATTGATTGTTCATCATTGAAGAAGCAAGGAAAAATTTATCCCTATGGATATTGAGCCTTTTGAATGTGAGGAATTTGTGGATTATTTAAAGAATGCTTATTATTGCCTAAATCAATTTTTAGCTCAAAATGTTTAGGTGAGGATATCCCCAGACCTATTGGTGATTGTGGTGGATATACAATCTCATAATCAGAATACTGGTTTTGATTATGCCTCATATGTTGTTGAACAAATGCATCAAGATTTCATTAATCTAAAGAAAGAGATTCTCCATCTACATTTCCCATATTATTCTCTAATAATGCATATGCTTTTGTAGGAGGGTGATTATAGTTGGAAAAGGAAGGCTAAAATTGAAATTGTTAAGGTGGAAAATGAAAATTTTATTGAAACATAGTGTGACCAAGTTTGTCAACAAAGTTGGTGATGCATGGGTTACTTATAAAAGCATTCACGAAGAAAATATGAAATATTTACAAGTCTGGGAAGCCTTCCATAATGAATGGAGTAAATGGAGTACTGGGGTGGGTGACTTAAAAGAAATGATACCTAGAATGAAGGAGGATCCCAAGACACCTACTAACATTCCTAACATCTATGAGATAACCACTTTTCATGGAAAGCTAGGTATGTAGCTCCAAAGTAAGTTGAATTTATTCAAAGAGATTCAAGAAAATGGTATGCATTTGATATTGAATCACATAGGTCAACTACAGAAATTTGACACCTAGACGAATAGTTTGGGAGGAATTCTCACAATAGCTATGATGGCATTAACTGTGACTGACTACATCCTACTAAATTCAAATATTGACACAATGATGCAAATTGAGAAAAAAATAGATACTTTTTTTAGAGTTGCTAGAGCCTTAATTGATGTTAGGTACACTCAGCATAGTGCAAAGGTGTAGGATTTATTGGATGGGAAGTGGCCAACTGAAGAGGAGTACATCACTTGGTTAGAAAAGTAAACTGATTTAACTTGTATGGGGATGGATAATGTATATGGTGAATAATGGATAGGACAAAAATAATATATAGCCTAAAAATAGTATAAATAGGGATTTGAATAAAGTATAGGGATTTTAACTTAATTTTCTAGGACTATAGAGCTTTTTACTACAACTCATTATAATTTTCTTTAATTCCTTGTAATTTATTTCATATTTTATGCTACTTCGTGGCTTTTTCATTTTGTTTTGGTTTGCTCCCAAGTAAACCCATGGAATCCATGTATTCTTTGTATACAGTATCATCAAGATGTGCCACGTGGAATCCTAGCACAAATTTATGAGGGGTAATGGTCTCCTTTTATCACATGGCATGTGGATACACCACGTGGTCACCCTATCCAGTCTTTACAAAACATTTTTGCTTTCAAGCAGCTGGAAGGCAGAAGGCGCCACATGTTGGCACCATGGAAATTATTGGATATAGTTATAAGGAAAGCCTTAGAAACTTCTTCTTTTATGCCGCATGTCCCAAATGTGGATTTCTCAAAAGGAAAAAGTGATAGGCATCGAGGAAGTAGTAGAGGATGTCACTTCTTAGTTGAATAGAAGTCGAGGCATGTTTTATGTGGGTATGTGGAAGATCATCATGGAAAAAAACAGGCCCTTAAGTGGCAAAAAATTAAAAAAAATTAGAGTTAGGCAACTTGACATAAAAAATTGAATAATTTATCTATATTATTTCAAAAATATATAAGAATAGAATTTTTAGCAAATTGAAATTAGTTTCTAAACTACTAGGTTTGTTTAAAGAAAGGAAAAATTTGTTTGTTGAAAATTTGAAATTTCAATGTAGTAGTACTTGAACTTTAGGGAAAAAAATAAGTAGGTGTCTGTTTGACCACCCTAACCACAATAAAATGATAGTATATTTTTATAAGATCTTAGACATAAGTAGAGGACTCATGTCCTGATGTGATGCATATTTTTTTGTAATTTTTTTCCAAGTAAATAATAAATTATGAATTTTTTATTAACAGTTATAAAAAAAAAAATCGTATGTATGACCGCCTTAACATGGTTAAAACTTCATGAAATTAATTTTTTCTTTTTTTAATCCTATATTATGTAAAGCATAGAATGTGACACATGTTTTGGATTCAAAAAATGTGATACCGTTTGAAAGCTATAGATGTTTTTCAATCAGCCTATCAATAAGGACTTTATTCGTAATTCGAATAGAAAATGAATAATAATTACTTATTAAAATTAAATTAAAGAATAATTTATATTGGTGGAAAGCTGAGAATCTCCTTTAAATACCCATTTTGTTTCATCAATTTTGGGTTAAAAGAAATTCGTCAGCCACATACCCATCATATTGCCACTTTTTGGCCCATCATGATCCTGCAGATACCCATGCTCGAGGGTTATGAAAAATATGTCGCTTGTTGTCTCGATAGTGGAAGAATGTTGGAGGGTTCCATATGTCAAGGATAAATATTGGGAGTTCCATTAATGACAAAAAATTTGACTTTCCCAAGAATTTGCAACAATCACCATATTTTCCATATCCTGAGATCATATTTGGGTCATTAGGGAGTTATTAATTAGGCATAAAACCTTATTATTCTTGAGGCTTTTTCAAAATAAATTCATTTTAGAGTTAGTTGGTATATTCCTTGGAATGCTTTGCATGGAGGAAGTAGTTGAAAGAGAATTAGCTGGGAGAATTTGAGTACTGTTTGAATTAGTTATCACCAAATGAAACATTATTGCAATATAGGCCTATTATATGGAAATCTATATCTTCTTGTAGTTTTTATGGCTGGTGGTTTAATGCCACCATTTTTTTTCTTTTGTACCTAAGTGGTGGGAGAGGATTTTTTTCTTATTGCTTCTCTTATGCTATAAAAGGGAATTTCGAGCCTCTCCCAGTGGGTCAATAATTTTTTGCAATAATTGTTCACCATTTTCTATAAAGAAAACTTAAAGAATCATTTTCAAAAGAATGGTTGTATTGCACCTAACCTTAGCATTTTGTATCATTTGAAGAGATTAATAGAAAGGAGAATGCATAAAATTATTTATAGTTTACCTTTGTTAGTGTTTTTTCTCTATTTATACTAGCTTTTATGCTCTATGTCATTTATGAGTGAATATGATCTTCACAATTCATTGTTTGAGCTTTATCTTTTATTGTATTTGATATAAATTTTTGGTTAATTAAACAATGTATCATACTCTTTCATTGGTGCAATATTTTTCTATTGAAGTTTATACTATTCTTGTGGTTGAGCAACCACTATAAAAGGTTTAAGGATTTAACAAAATAGCCTAGAAGTATCATATCCTATCAAAACTTAGTGGGTTCTTACCATGAAAATATTTGAATGCTATGCTATGTTATTATAAAGCCTTAATCATTTTGTTCTCTTTTCAAGAATGAATGGTTTGTGGCACTTTGTGTTAGTTTCTTAAGATCTATATTTCTAGTTCTCTGAAGTAGGATTTGCAATGTTGTAAAATATTTGGTGCATTTCCCTAGTGTAGATTTGTTTTATATATACTTTATTCCCCTTTTCCTCCCCCAAAATAAAAAAATATTTAGCTTCTAAAACCTTGGAGTTTTTCTAGAGGAGTTCAATTCATCCCACATCTACTAAACAACCCATAAGTTTGTTTCCTTGAAGCATAAGCTTTAAGGATCAATATGTCCATTGTAGATTTTCTATTTTTTTCCCACTCTATCCAAAATTTCCTCTTGTTGGTAGCTTGATATATTAGAGAAAAAAATCCCCTAAATTTGAAATTTATCCCAAATGGCTTGGGTGTTAAATTTGGATAAAATAACACACGGTTATTATTAGACTTTAGAAATTGGAAACCAATCGTTAATGTGGCTAATTCTTCTTCACTTTTAGGACTACTAAACCAAGTGAGAATTATGTAAGGTGTTGTAATATATATTGAGCCAAATAAAATAATTACAAGTACTTTAACAGTATCCATACCCATTGCATAGTGCACCCTTATTTTAGTTTTCACTTAATTCCTATATGTTAGATTACAATATTCAAGGTCGAGCACCTTATTAAATAAAATAATCTACCACATAATTTATATAAATGTATTTTATGATAACCCATTATATTTTTATAGTCATTTATAAATAGCCATGAGAACATTATATATCAAATGAAACTAAAAATATAGTTAAGGGTATGTGCAGGATCATCATGGAAAAAACAAGCCCTTAAGTGGCAAAAAATTCAGAAAAATCAATGTTAGGAAACTTGACATAAAAATTTGAATAAGTTATCTATATTATTTCAAAAATATGTAAGAATAGAATCTATAGAAAATTGAATGTAGTTTCTAAACTACTAGGTTTATTTAAAAATAAATAAAATCTATTTGGTGAAAATTGAAATTTCAATGCAGTAGTACTTAAATTTCAAGGAAAAATAAGGAGTTGTCTATCGACCACCTAACCATAATAAAATGATAATATTTTTTATAAGAATTTATATATAAGTAGAGGACTCATGTCTAGATGTGATGCATATTTTTTTTGTAATTTTTTCCAAGTAAATAATTAATTATGAATTTTTTACAACTTTTAAAAAATATAAAACTCATTGTCTTATCACCTTAACTTGGTCAAAATTCATGAAATTTATTTTATTTTTTAAATCCTATAGTATGTGAAGCATAGAATGTGACACATGTTTTGGATTCAAAAATATAATACATTTGAAAGTTATAGATGTTTTTCAATCACCTATCAATTAGGACTTTAGTCGTAATTCTAATAGAAAATGAATAATAATTATTTATTAAATTCAAATTAAAGCATAATTTATATTGGTGGAAATCTGAGAATCTCCTCTGAAAACCCTTTTTGTTTTATCAATTTTGGGTAAAAAAAGTCATCAGCCACATACCCTACAAATACCCATAATATTGCCACTTTTTGGCCCATCATGATCCTGCACATACCCTTAAATCAATTTTTAATGACTATGTTGAGATTATGGAAAGGTGAAGATAGTAAAAAAAGTTAGAATTATTAAAAATGTGAGTCAAAAGACCAAACAACAAACAAAGAAACCTTCAACACAAGATATCTAGAAACAATATTTGCAATATTCCTCAACAAGAAAAATCTATAGAATGAACCGAGCAAGAAATTTCAAGGAAAAAAAAATCCTCAAAGGTTGAGATTTCAAGAGTAAATCTCTAGAGTGATAATACAATGAGGCTTGAGTGCTATATAGAAGAAACCCTAATAATTTTTCATGTCAGTTAATAGAAAAGCAACTTAGTTAATTGAATAAAAAACTCCTAAGTTTAGCTTAAATGTGTGAGAATAAATTAGACTAATAATTAATTCAAGAAATTAATTAATCACTATCTAATGCATAATTACTCTAACACCCCCCTTAAGATGAACTTAGGGAGTAGCTATAAAGCTTAAAAATAGAATGCATGGTGGGTCTAGAAAAACAAGGCTTGGTGAGGTACCAACATACAAAAATAGGGATCTCTCAAAATTGGATGAAAGAGGAGAAAACAATAGTGGGAGAAAAATCCTCTCCAAATGAGAGAAAGGTGGATTAAGGAATGAAAATCCTCCAAATAATGGTGAAGGACTAAGAAGCCTCCAACTAATACAATTACCCAAAAAAGAGGAACCTCCTCTAAAATAAATTATGATCAAGATCAAGATAATAAGGATCTGCATGAGTGTGCCAATGAAACTAATCAAATAAGATGGAAAAAAAAGGAAAACATCTAGAAATTAAAGATACAAATGCCAAGATCCAAGGAGACTATAATCTCTTAGTTCCCACAACAACAATACTTGAACTAGATGGAAAATAAAAGAAAACATCTAGTAGTTGAAGATACACCTGTGGTACATGAATCTACATGAGTAACCCCAGTGAAACTACTCAACATGCAAGATGAATGTCAAAAATATAGGTACTAATAGCCTAAAGAACATTGATCACTAGAGAGATAATAATCTACATGAGTGCAACCAACAACACTAATCGAATTCGATGGTAAATAAAGGAAAACATCTAAAACTCAAAGATATAAATGACACATAAATCTACATGAGTGACCCTAATGACACTACTCAACATGCATTAAAATTGCAAGTCAAAAATACAGCTACCTGTAGTCTCTAATCAAATGAAAAATGTAAGGTCACCCCTAGAGATAGGACTACAAGAGTGTCAATATGGTAAGTGCTCCTTCACTTATGTATACTACAATTAGAAAGTACATATGAGAAAGAACTTAGGTACATAGATCACTCTAACATAAAACTAATGAAGCATTAGCACTAATAGTAGAAACCATCCATAATGCTAAAAATGGAGAGCCAAGAAAGGTACACTAAAACTATGTGAAACCAAGAAGTGAATGTAGGAGAAACAACCTACAAATAAAAGGGTGTGAAAACTAAGGCACACATGCATGAGGCAAGAATCACTAGGATTCACTTTTGTCATTCAAGAGACACTCACTTCACAAAGGTGTGATGATAAACCAAAGGAAAGCATCAACCCCACCATGGAAATTTATGCCATAGTGAAAATCTAAAAGGTACAACAAGATGTGAAAAATCCCAAAAAATATTCACCAGAATGACACTTTATCTTAGTTTTTCTATTGAAACACGATCCACAAGATCAAATAATGAACAAAGACACATTTCATGCACGAGATCTACAAACAATATGTGCAATATTCCTCAACAACAAAAAGCTATAGAATTAACCTCAAGAAACTTCAAGGAAAACAAAAGTCCTCAAAGGTTGAGAGTTCAAGATTAAATATCTAGAGTGATAATACAATGGGGGTTGAGTGCTATATATGAGCAACCCTAATAATTGCTCACTTTAAATAGTTAAAAGAAAAGAAACTTAACTAAATAAAGAACTCCTAATTTTATCTTAAGTGCATGAGAATAAATTAGACTAATAATTAATTAAAGATTCGTTAATCATTAGCTAATGTAGTTTGTGCATCTAATCTCTATATCTACCTAGGAAATAGATTGACTTGATTCATATAAAATATGTAATGATGGAGATCAATGGTGATACATTAATGAAGATATGGTAAAAGACCATATCATTCAAAATGGAAAAGTAAACTAGATTTTACATATATATTTACCTAAGGATAATACATATTTATTAAATATTAAATGAGTCTACTTAATGTAGTGTAGAAACTCATACTCCTTTGTATGTGAAAGTATAATTTCACACTTAATTTGGACCTATTTTAGTGAACTTACATATGCATGTATACCACTCATAAATAAGCCCATAATACCCTTTATTATGCATCCTATGGCCTATTTTTATCGATTTATAACATTACGTGATACATTGAATAAATGCATTTAATTAATTAATGACCTTGAAACACATTGATCTTGGGATTTTAGGCTAGGACCCATTCACCCTTGGGCGAATGAGTCCCATTTAGGTCCCAAAATAAAATTTTAAATATTTTTTTGGTAGTATTTTAAAGTATTAGATTCAAGTTTCAAATGTCAACTATCAGGATCTAATAATCAATAAATTAGAAAAGAAGCCTATAAAGCCTAGTCTTTTCACCATTTCAAACTAGATTTGCAAGAGATTAAGTTTGATAGATAAAGAAGAAAAGGAGAACCTTTTGGAGAATATTCATGGAATCAAAGTTGAATTCTTATAGCTTCATTTTATTTGTATTTGTAGATCTTCAAGCTCATTTTGTCAAAGATTTGATCAACCATTGTCCATGATTGAAGGTTGATGCCTATAGTGGATCATGATGAATTCTAGGTTTGGGAGATGCACTTGGCCATTCTGTATAACCTAATTACTTATTTCCTAGTGATATCATCTTCTATATTCATTCTAATAGTAGCCTACAATAATGTATTATCATATTTCAGATCTATTAGGGTGTTTTGAGTTCTCCCTAGTTGGATCTTTATCATTTATCATTTCCATACATGAATCATTCTCTAATGTAATTGAGTGGGGTTTCTTTGCATCTTACCTTATAAAAATCTTATATGAACTTAAGGTTAGGTCTTTCACACACTTCCATTTATCAAATTTACATCATTCATGAAATTTTAATTACCAAACTACTATTTGACCGATCCAAAGCTCTATACACAAAAAACAACATTTTCTTTTGCATATTTTCTATAGGTCTAGATCTAGAAATTGATATTTGTAGGTACAAGAGTGAAGTGTAGAAAATGGGATAAAGATTTATCTTTTAAATTTTAAGAAGAGGACACATGAACACACTCACCCTTGGGTGAATGAGTCTTGATACCGAGTGCAAAATCTAGTTAGTAGGCTAGGTGCCCACCATCCTACCCTTCAAAAATCTTCCTAAAAGTTACTATTTTTGTTTCTTCTATCATGATACTCTACATTTCAAGTATTAGGCCATATATTTGAGTTTGTTAGTTCATTTAAATTTATCTCCCAAAACAACCAATCAGTAATTTCTATCATAAGAAAACAATAAACCTTCCTAATATGGTTGAATCACCTCAAGGTTGAAAGTAAATCCTATCCTTGGGAGATATCATTTTCTAATGAAATTATGGAAAAGAGGGAGTGTGTTATATCATTTCACTAAATCCCATCTTTCACATCATTCCCCCATTTTTCTTCATTTCATTTTGGTGAACCTGACATCGTGCATCATAAATTCTAATTTGGAAGTCTTTAAAACCCTAGATCTAGTATTTGTATTAATTTGCATTGCATCTCATTTAGGGTTTCAAAATTTTATTACTTTTCATTTCATGTAAAATTTTAAAATTATATTTTTCATCATTTAAAATCTCAAAAATTCCAAAAACATTGAATTCATATTACATTGATTTTGCATAATACTTGCATATTAGTGTCTTTCAAATATTTTACATCAGAAAATTTTGTAAAAATTGCATTCCAAAAGTTGTCATCCTTTTTCAAATTTTTTCATTTCTTGCATTTTCATTTAGATAGAAAATTTAGTAAAATTAGTCACAAAAAAAATATTTTGCAATGTGAAGCAAAGAACATAAGCAGTAAACTACAAACTTGGATTTTAATTGTTAAAACCTTTGTGCAAGGACCCATTTTACCTTGGGTGAATCTATCCTTGTATAGGTGTCCTAAAAATACTCTAGGTTCATTTTTTCCTCTATTTTTTGTTTCTATTTCTACATATAAAACTATAATTTGAAATTATGAAATAGTCCATTCTGCACATTAAAGAAAGTTATTCTTTTGATGAAATATTCAGGATAATTGATCTTTTTTTTAATATTTTAGTATTATATAATTTCATATTTTTGGAATTTTTTTACTTCAAGTACATCATTTCATAGTTTAGATATATTACTTTTCATTTTGCAAACATCGAAAAACCATAAACTATCTAAAAACATTAAACAAAAAACCATAGACTAAATGTTGCACCTTGGGGAAAGCATAGTCATTTTATCATGCCAAATCTCTTTCTAGAAGTTAATATATCCTTAAATACCTTTAGTAGTGATGAGTTTGACATGTTATATGAAAAACTTGAGGATTTCATCTCACAAGGTTCATCCACTAAGGCTTGTCATAACAAATCAAAAATAAAGGAAGTTAATGGAATCACACCTCAAATTATCATCTACCCACCTTCACAACCACAAGTAAAAACCAATCCTATTCTTATCATAGGATAACCTGAAAATAAACCAAATTAATCTAGGTGATATCTTAAAATTTGCACGGTAGCTCACTAGGAGCAATGTTTAATTGCAACCAAGTTATAATACCATTGCTCATGCATACAATACAAGAAAAAATAGGCAACCACAAACCATACCTACTTCATTACCACTACCTTAACTCATTTTACCTAGTGCTCCTCATTTGACTTTGTGAAGTGGAAATGAGTATGATTTTGAGGAACAACATAGAAACACTCTTGCTAATATTTCTTTATAGGATCTCATTCATCACCTAATTATCATAGCATGTTTCAAAATACTTTTATGAAGTTATGGTCCCTCCTAGTATACAACCAAATGATGTGGAAAACATAATTCAAGTCATAAATTTAGTCAACCTATATATTATCTTTCATTAAGATGAATTACCTCCATTATAAGTGCAAAAATAAAATGATGCTTTGATGATACTAGATATTATTAACAAGACTGGCATAAGACATTCTCTCATTGATAATGGTTCACTACTTAATTTTGGTATTGTAAGCCTTATTGATAAGATTGGAGTGGATAAGAGTCAAATTATACTAGATTCCTTATCTATCTATGGATTTGATAATGTAGAAAAAAATCACTTGGTAACATTGCTTGTTAGAGTGGATAAGGTAACATTGAAAACTACCATTCATGTCATTCCTCAAGAACTTTCATATAATATTCTCTTAGGAATACCTTGGATTCATTAGATGAATGGATTCCCTTCAAGGCTTTACCAATTAAGGAAGTATACCTATCTGTAGTATAGAAAAATGTAACCCTTTACATTTTCTCACTTGTTTCAGCCCTAATAGTCAAATAGACTTAAAAATTCCTAAATTTATTGTTGCTAAATGTACCTCTTTACATTTTCAAACTTATTTGGTCCCTCTTAGTTAATCTGTGTTTAATTATTCCTTAATTAGCACTTTATTTCATTTATAAAGCCTAATTAATTAAATTTTTTGAAGGGGAAACCCAACAATAATTAATGCCTATACATAAGAATTTACATTGAGTAATGTGTGTTCCAAGAATAGGAAACTGAGACCCATTCTCCCATGGGTGAATGGGTCCTCCCTAGAATTTTCAACCCTTTTTTAAATCACATTTTGGCAGTATTTTTCTAATCCTAAATTGAAATTTTAAAGGTCAGCTTGTAATGTTTTATTTTTGGGAAATTAAGGATAAATGTTTATAAATACCAAGGCTATTTTATCAATTTAAAACATCTAGCAAGAGGTGAACTTAACAAGAGCCAAGATTATTGTCAAGAGAATTCAAGAGAATATTTCTTCATCATTTGTTAAACTTTTAAGATCTCAAGCATCATTTCAAAGCCATGTTCAACCATGAATGTTTTTGGAGATAACATTATGATGTAGGTTTCAAGATCTGATCCAAGAATTCAAGTCAAAGATACAAATCAAGATTCAAAAATCAAGATCCACATCCAATTTATCTATCTCATGCAAGTTGTAGATCTCCAAAGATCTCCATTATCAAGGTTTCATTCTAGGGTTTGTTAAGTGGTAACATAGCTTTTTTCATTCTTCATTCCCTCTTTCATTTCATTATTTTAATTCAAGGTTTGATTACCAGAATGGGATTTGACCGAGGAAAACCCCTATTCACCAAAAACAAACATTTTTCCCTCTCTCTTTGTGTGTTGTAAATTTGTAGCTTTATAGGCTAAAGAAAAGTTGAAGATATCAAAAGCGTAAAATTGCAAAGTTACATTTGTTGTCACCTTTGTTTTCATATCATGGAAACTCAGATCTTGAATTTAGTTATGACTATCCAACTATGAAACCCAAAAGATATGAAATAGTAAAATTAGGATTAGAGGACCCAAAAAATAATTTTGGAAAGGTGAACAAGGACCCATTTTCCTAGAAAGGTGAATGAGTACTAGGACAACTTCTAAAATAGTGTTTTATGATAGGTACACAACATTTTCCATTCCTATATTTTCTAGAAGTTTTATTTTTTATAATAGCCCTATGTTTCATCTATTAGATCCAACCTTTATATATCATAAATCAGTACAATTTTTTTTTAATCTTTCTCCCAAAACCCTTGTTTAGTTAGTTTTATCATTAATTTTGTCAAATGACAGTCTGTAGCTAATTTTGAGGTAGGTTTTAAGGGTATGTGTAGGATCATGATGGGCCAAAAAGTGGCAATATGATGGGTATGTGGTTTATGACTATTTTTTTTACCCAAAATTGATGAAATGAAAAGTGTTTTTAAAGGATATTTTTAGCTTTCCACCAATATAAATTATACTTTACTTTGAATTTAATAAGTAATTGTTATTCATTTTCTATTCAAATTACAACTAAAGTCCTAATTGATAGGTTGATTGAAAAACATTTATAACTTTCAAACAATATCACATTATTTTAATCCAAAACATGTGTCACATTCTATGATTCGCATACTATAGGATTAAAAAGAGAAAAAAATAATTTCAATTAGTTTTGACCAAGTTAAGGTGGTTAGACATACGAGTTTTTTATATTTTTTAAAATGTTGTAATAAAAAATTCATAACTAATTATTTACTTGGAAAATAATTACAAAAAGTATGCATCACATTGGGGCATGAGTACTCTACTTATATCTAAAATATTATAAAAAAATATTATCATTTATATTGTGGTTAGGGTCGTCAGACAGACACCTAATTATTTTTTCCCTGAAATTTAAGTACCATTGCATTGAAATTTCAAATTTTCACCAAATAGACTTTTTTTTTTTTAAACATAACTAGTAGTTTAGAAACTACATTCAATTTTCTGCAGATTCTATTCTTGCACATTTTTGAAATAATATAGATAACTTATTCAAATTTTTACGTCAAGTTTCCTAACTCTGATTTTTTTGAATTTTTTGCCACTTAAGGGCCTATTTTTAACATGATGATCCTACACATACCCTTAAGTGTCTTCTACTCATCCAATTTACATAAAGTTGACTACGTCTATTAGATTTATGTTGAATATACATGAATTAAGTCTTAGGTTATATATTTGAGGTCATTTTCTATCCTATATTCATCTCCCAAAAGTGTTTTTTAGTCATATTTACCACATCTACACACATAAAGGAAATTGCTAGATCTTCCATAATATTGACTCACCTAAGGTCTGAAAGTTAATTCTATCTTGGTGGATCTCATTTCCTAAATGAAATAGAAAATAGTTAGGTTCATTACACCGCTTTTCCCCCTTTCTATTTATAGTATTTTTGATGGAACATTCCCAATTTAGTATAAAAATCTATGTGTTTTGAACCCTCACCTATTTTTCTATATTTCACTATCAAAACAAGGTCTACACAATCAAATCTAATCATCAATCCAAAACTTGTTTACAAACTTTAAAATACATGGAAATTCCTTTGAGAATATTGATACCAACTTCAAACTTTGAACCCAAGAAAGAGGAAGAAAAAGAGAAGTGTTTGCCATCAATCACAAAATTATTGGATGATGATTGGGGCTCATTGTATTTTACACCTACATTCATGGTAGAGTATAAGACCACAACGAAATCATAAAAGAAGGATAAAGGAAAAATGGTAATTCCAATGCAACATGAAGAAGAATCATCACAAGCATCCAAGTTGAAAAATTTTAACAAAGAAGATGACACAAATTACATGAAAAATTATTATGAGCCTGATCATGAACAACCACCATCCTTGAAAGAAATGGAATCTCTATATGGAAGAAGATGTTAACTCTAGAAATAACTTGGTTATAATGGAAAATGATGTGGTGTGAATGAACAAGGTATTAGAGTTCCTATAGTGCCCAATAAAAGGGAAAATATAAGTGGTATGGATATTGTCCTTCAAAATCATAAAAAATCCTTCACTCAAGGGTGATCCCACAATACTAGTTTACAATTTTTGGCTAAACTGGACACTACATTTTTTTTTCTAACTAAATCTTCACTTTTGGACACCTATAGCAACTAAATAGTTGAATATGATGCAAACTAGTGATTTGTGACATTTTTTTCTGTAGATTCTAAATATATATATATATATATATATATATATATAAATTTTTGGAAGAAGATTGCACTTCTTTTACCATCTCCTTTGAAAACTAGTTTTTTTCAATAAACAACATTTTTGAGGAGTGACAATCATCATATAACACATAACATCTTCTCCAGGAATGATAAAATTCTAATTTTTTCAAATTTAAATTTGTAACTATGATATCTAGTGCTTCCAATTGGTTTGATAGTGTTTTATTGACTTTTTTCCCTAATAAAGTTTCAAAGTCAAACCAATTACAATTCAAACATAGGTGGACCATACAATGCATAACTTTTTTTTGTATGTATCAAAATTCTTTTTTTTTTGTTGGATCAAGGACTTCAATATCTAGTGCTCTCATATTTTTCAAAAAAAAAAATGGTAATCTATTGTTTTTCCACATGTGCAAAACAAAGAGCTTGATTTTAGATGAAAAACCTATGTTTAATAAAACTAAAAAAACAAATACATAATAAAACCAAAACATATTAAAACTATACTCATTGATAGCTCGTTTTGAGGACTACCATTATCTAGTTAGGTCTATGAGGTAACCTCCATTTTCATCCTCAACCTAAGCTTTGAAGTGCAAAAATATGGACTTTTTTTGGTGCCAGAGGGTGAGAAGGTGGGAAAAGAGGGGTTTGGGTGAACCATGGGGGGTTTGCTTGAACTATTTTTCATTCAAAACCCCTTTCAAAAAAATATATATTTGTGTTTTTTGGCTGGAATTGTGGGACCTTGCATTTAATTGGCTCACTCGAACCAGGGTTCATTCAAACCTGAAAAGCAATTTTTTTTTGTATGGGGTTGTTTCTTGCAACTTTTCCCTCCTCACTCAAATTGTAAAACACTTTTCTGGGTTTACCTTCAATAGAAAGACTATCATGCAAGATTCTCCTAAGACAACTCTTACTATGAAGTATCTCAACTTAATAGATGTACCACAGGTGATGTTTAACCATTGGATTTTTTTCAATGTGATGAAGCTTTAGCATAAGTTTTGGGAGTTTAAGATAATTTACCAACTCATCACCAAAAACAAAGATTTACTTGTACCTTAAACAATAAGGGATATTTTGGTGAAGAAAGAAAAACAATTGATATTGAACAAGAAGATGATGAACAAATCCTTGAAATCACTGATCAAACTAAATTACTTGTATGAGATAGAATCAATATACAAATGGACAACTAGTTATTAGACTCTTACCTTCCTCAAAACCAAGACCAATGTTTTCTTTTAATGTTTTTTGAGTGTTGATTATCTCATCAAGAATGTCAGAACCTCCTTTTAGTTAGACCCTTTTCAATTTGTTCCTTTTTATTATCCAATTCATTCCTCAAGGAGAAAATCTTGTCTTCAAGGTTGGAGAATTCAATAGATTTTTCATTGATCTTATCATTCAGACAATCTTGAATGATTTTACCTTCTTCAACTTGAAAATTTCCTTTTCTAATTTTTCAAGTTCTAACTAGAGTTTTTCATTTTTTTGCCTTTCTTCATCTAGACCACTAAAAGAATAAATGAGTTCTCCTTCATAATCTACTGGATAATACTATTTATTAAAATTAAATTCATCATCCTCCTTATGGAGTATGTCCTTTTCTTCCTAAGAGAACTTCTTGGGAAATGCTTCATTCCCCAGGTGTTCCAAAGAAGCAATCTACCTCAATTGTTAGGCTATATCAAGGAACCTCAATTCTAATACCAATTTTTGGGAATAAAATATTGAGAGGGTGAGGGTGAATTAGTATACTTCAATTCAAATTTTAATCCTAAATTTTGAAGTTAATTTGTACCATTAAATCAATCATCTACTTAATAAAAATATGCTAGAAGATAAGAATCCACACAAGAACATAGTTGACACTAGATATATGTAGACAACCCCACAAGGGTAAACCATGGTGAGAAAAGATGCTTGGATCTACTATCTAAATCCAACCTCACAAATGAATAGTAGGTAAATATTTGATTTAAGGTTAAAACCCAAGGAAGCTACAAATCTTTGATTATGGTTTTAGGGTTACACCTAAGGAAGCTACAAGTTCTTGATTAAAATAACTAAAATATTACTAACTTTATGGCTTCAACCGACTCATATTTATCAATTCCATACATTAGATCTATGGTGGAAATTACCATAATTGTCCCATACACTTACATATCTTAACACATCTCCCTTATTCTCCTCTAATATTTTTTCTTCTATATATATTATATGCATACTTTGCAAATATGAATTAAGTCGGCCATAAATAAGAAAATATGTAACTTTTTGCATGTTGTCCTTCATATCCATTTTATGGGTACACAAGAGTGAAAATATTATTTGTATTTCTCCTAGATGAATCGACATGGCCCATACAATATCTTCAATCACTCCTTAAACTCCACTCAATCTTGAATTAGTGGCACACACCATCAACATACCTTAGTAAACCTTAGCACAAAGTATAACTTCACAAAATGACTTGAAACACTTGTGTAGTACTAGAAACAAGAAATATCTTCATGCACTTCATACCTTAGAAAATATGAGACATGTGGTGTGTCCATACAAAATCATGCAACTAAAATCATAATCTTCTACTAGCGCAAGTATTGAAACACTTGATCTAATGAAGGTTAGGCATTTGAAAAAAATTATATCACTTTTACACTTTGAAAACTAAACTTGTTGAGAACCAAATCACTTGAACCTTGAATATATCATACTTTAGACATTACTTAGAATGTCCTTAAAAATACTTTACCAGAACTTCACATTTGGTGGACTGTGGAGAATTCCAACAAGTTTTCTAAACTACTTTCCACTTCCCTAACATAATATGATACTCTATCATTTCTATCTTTTTCTACGGGAGGATTATTAACATAAAAATTTGGATATAACACCTTCACATCTCTATGCACTTGACTTATGAACTACAAGACTAGATCTTACTCTATGAAAGGATGCAGACCAAAATAATGTCTTTTCCTTCGAGTATATATTGTGAAAGCCTTAGACTAAAATTTTACAAATTTTCCCTAGTGTGGTGTACCAAAATTTTAAAAATATCATCATATTCATCTTGAAAATATATCAAGACATGTATATCCACATCTACATCATACTTAGACATCAAACCGACTCTTAGTCTTCTAGATAACTACAATGCTCATTTACACCACTAGATATCTCCACACACTAACATTCTTCAAAGCATATACAACCTTAATCACAATTTTGACATCAATGACAATCAAACTTATCAACCTACAATAAAATAGTCATTAATTTTTTGTTATGAATACTATTTAGTAGTGCTAGTACTTTTCTATATTTTTCTATTGGTGCATTTTATTTTCTATTAAATTCAAATAATTATTCCTTTCATTCAAGATTGCAACATAATTTTTTGATCTCTATCTTTTATGATTCATTTGATTTGGGAAAGAATCAAGCAAATAGTTATGATGATCTATGAATTTTAGTTATAATATACTTTAGGAATATTATATTCCATTTATCACTTATTTGCACTCTTTGTAGTTACCTGGACATCTTGGCACCTTAAAAAAATGTTTATTTAAGATGACTTCATTTAAAATTATTCATATGTCTTAATATTATTAGTATTTTATTTTATCATTATAGGAATGTATCATAGTTTTCTCTATTCATTATTTTGTATTAATCCTAGATAAGGATAATTATGGTTCTTGAAAAAATAAAATCCTAGTACATCTCAAATGGTTTAATAATATTCCTTATATTTATGGACTAATACCTAATGGAAGCTCAAGATGGGGTAATATTATTGATCATGTTGTAGGAATGATTTTTTATAGTGTTGATCATGACAATATTTGTGTTATATTATACCTACTTATCCCTTCAAACTCTGAATAACATATTTGGATATATTTTGAGACCCTCATATCTCTGTAATTGTAGATGATTTTTCTTTATATTTCCTAATTCACCTTGATGATGAAGATAATATACACTTTAATGATGATAGTTTAGAGGAGCTTGATTATCTTGTAGGTGTGGCAACAAAAAAAGTATCCCTTTACATTTCCTTGATTTCTTGGGCCCTCCTTGTTAAATTAAGTAAATTTTTTCCTTAATTTAGTGTTGTAATGTGGTTAGGACATTCACATTAGGTATTGGGCCTTGAGAGCCAAATGAACTTAATTGTACCTTATTTAAGGTGTTGTAAACTATTTTTCAACACTTTCACACTTTTCTAGGGTTGTCGTTATTGGTATTTTTTATACTTTATTTGGCCTTATATTGCATCCACAAGCCTCATTGAATGCACCTTTTCATGGATAATCCTCACATGAACCAACATCTAATCATAATTCATATTTTTTTAGGTTGTGTGGCCCATATTTGGTGATTTGGGACTCATACACTACCTTGGGCATATTGGTCCCACCTAGTTTTTTGAGTCCCAATCTAGATTTTGCATCATTCTAAGAATTTTTGAAAATGTGTCCCATAGTTAGCCCTAATGGGATTCATATGCCAATTTTTGTGTATGAGTCCCATGTGGCCCAAAATCAAATTGAATTCATATTCTTGGTGGGATTTTATCCTCCTAGATCTATGTTAGCTTGTAGTATTGTAATTTGGAAATTTGGCACAAACAAGTATAGATACAAGTTTATTTCACTCATTTTTATCCCAAGCTTTCAATTATTCATGCATTAAAGAAAATTGTGGTTACAAGATTTTACAAGAGCATTCAAGAGCATTCAAAGTCTGATTATCAAGTGATTTAGAGCATTATTCAAGCATCAAGTGTCATGTCAAATTCATCATGCATAATATTTTTTTTTAGCTAACAATTGTGATGTAGGGTTTCATGATTCAAGCTAGCATTGATGTCAAGATTTATCACATTCGAGCAAGAGTCAAGATTTACATCCATTGGAGCCACTTATGTCTTTGCAACACTTTATTGCTATATTTTGGTGAGTTGCAAGGTTACATTTTGTTCATTCATCACTTTCCTTTCCTATTTCATTTCATTTCAAGGTTTGATTACCAAAATGGGGTTTGACAAGGAAATATTCTTTACACTATTAAAATAACATTTTCCCCTCTCTTTAGTATGCAATCTATAGATCTAGACTAAAGACACATTTAAGAGAAAGTTTTCAAAGTTGTCATCTTGCATTGGTGATCATTGGAAGACAAGTACAGGTTGAAAATTAGTGTATCAGATCAAGAAATTGGGTGAAAAGGACATAGCAGACATTGAAGAGCAGAATTAGACTTTGAATTTCTAGAAAACCATAACTAGATTAATACACCAATTATAAAAGATGAGTCCCAGTATATGAAATTTTTTATATTTTAGGTGTTTGAAAAACCTCTCTACTAGATTTTAGTATCTACCTAGAAATATTAATCTAGGACTAAATCACCTAGTCTAGCATATTAGTCACATGGGTATGTGTACGATCATGATGGGCCAAAAAGTGGCAATATTATGTGTATTTGTAGGGTATGTGGCTAATGACCTTTTTTTTACCCAAAATTGATGAAACGAAAAGGGTTTTTAGAGGAGATTATCAGCTTTCCACCAATATAAATTATGCTTTAATTTTAATTTAATAAATTATTATTATTTATTTTCTATTAGAATTACGACTAAAGTCCTAATCGATAGGCTGATTGAAAAACATCTATAACTTTCAAACGGTATCACATTTTTTCAATCCAAAACATGAATCACATTCTATGCTTCACATACTATAGGATTAAAAAAAGAAAAATAAATTTCATGAAGTTTTGACCAAGTTAAGGTGGTCGACATATGAGTTTTATATTTTTTTAAAAGTTGTAATAAAAAAATCATAATTAATTATTTACTTGGAAAAAAATTACAAAATAATATGCATCACATCTGAACATGAGTCCTCTACTTATATAAAAAATATTATAAAAATAATATCATTTTATTATGGTTAGGGTGGTAAGACAGACACCTACTTCTTATTTTTTCCCTGAAATTTAAGTACTACTGCATTGACATTTCAAATTTTCACCAAATAGATTTTATTTATTTTTAAATAAACCTAGTAGTTTAGAAACTACATTCAATTTTCTATAGATTCTATTCGTACATATTTTGAAATAATATAGATAACTTATTCAAAATTTTATGTCAACTTGCCTAACACTGATTTTTCTAATTTTTTTACCACTAAAGGACCTATTATTTCCATGATGATCCTGCACATACCCACTGTATATAGCATTAGATTTAGTGTTTTCAACATTTCAAGAATTTTTTTAGGCCTCTATAGATTCCTAGGTGCACACTTCTAATTTCCCTACTTTTTGTTTTGTTTTACATGTTTTTCTAGGTAATTTAGTGAAGTCTTGCATTGCATTAGCTTTTAGTATTAGATCTTAAATTTCATTAGTCTTTCCAAGACCTAGATTTGTGGTGAACCAATCATTAGTTTATAATCATACCCTAGGACAACCCTATTATCATATTTCTTTCCCCTTTCTTTAGTGGATTGAGATCTCTATGGTTTCCTTGTGTGAAACTTTAGTGTGAAATAAGAACTCTATGTCTTCATGGTAGAGTTCCCCATCCTGGTTCCCATTGTTTCATTTTGTTGAACCTACATTTAAAACATCTTCATTATAATTTGGAGAGCATTATCATCCTAGATCTTGCTTGCATTAACATTACATTACATTTTTCATTAGTTAATTTGTATTATAGGGTTTCTAAATCTTGCATTAGTGTAAGTGCATATAGGTTGCATTTTTGCATCTTGCATCACTGAAAATTATATGAAATATTCATTTTCATTTATTCTATAGATCATTCAAACCAAAAAGCATAAAAATCACTTAATTTTTTTAAAAAATTTATGAAAAAAATCCTCACTTGGACTCATACACCCCTCTTGGTGATTTAATCCCAATACAGATTTTAAACTAAATTTTCCAAAATTCAAACCTCTATTTCTATGCATCTTTTTTCTTTTGATAACTTTTTATTTTATTTTAGAAAGTTTCTATTATATTCATTTAATATCATTTAGCTTAAATTTCATTTGCACCCATCTTGCATTTAGTATCCCTTGCATGAGTTTTTCTACTTGGTGTCCTATTGCTAATACTATAGTGAGATGAAGTTTGAGACTCATGCCATCCTATGATAGCACAATCATTGTGGACCTTGGGTATCTAGCTCTTTCACTCCTAGTATTGGCACTAGTTCACTAGGTATGGACCACAACCTTAAAAACTCATTTCATTCAAGTAGTGTGACGCATGTTGAAACAATGGTTGCTAGTATTTCACAAGAAAATATTATCCAAATTCATGAAGAAATAAAAATCTTACAAAATCAAATAAGTACTGAGAACATTTCAACCACTGCTATCCATATATAGATAACATTCATCAAATGCTTGAGTGAGGATGAAGTTGACCTTGTGCATAACATAGTTAAGATATTTTGAAAACATCTTACCTCAACCACTAGTTTTCCTTTACCCTCAAACAATATCACAAGCCAAGGAGGAATTCAAATTCATCCTCCCAAAATAATTTCCTCCATTCGTACTTATACTAACCCTCAAGTTACAACAATAATGCAACCTACTAGTTATGTGATTTAGGTACCTTGGGTATTTCTGCTAGCATCTCTAGTACCATTGTGGCATTTCATGTCATATCTCCTACCATTTTACCACCTATAAGCATTCCATTCACTTGTCCTTCAAACACATACACATTCTCCACCATATTCAGCTCCATCTCACAATACAAAAAACAACCTTCTCATAAACCGACTCTTGCAACTTGTTTCATCCTTTCAAAAGCAATTTTCCACCATAAATAAAAATAAAAATGGCCCACCTACATATTATGTCAAAAGTAGTCCATTTTCCTTGGAGATATTGGGAACATCGATGCCACAAGGTGTAGAGGTAGCTAAATTAGATAAATATGGATGGAAAGGAGATCCTTCTAACCATGTTTCCACCTATACAACCTTATGTAGTCACTTCATCCTTGATGAAAATCTCTTGGCTAAAATTTTCCCTATATCCTTGAAGGATACTACCTTAGAATGGTTTTCTTCATTACTAAACAACTCAATTTTTTCATTGAATGAAATTTTTGAGGCCTTTATCTATCATTTTCAAGTGTATATGACTCTTAAGATTTTCTTGAAAGATTTGATTAGATGTAAACAAGAAGAAGAAGAAGAAGAAAAGACTAAAAACTTTATTTCACACTATCAATCACTTTATTCCCAAATTGATGTAAAGGTCCTTGACCCTCACCTTCAAAAGATGTTCATAGAGAATTTGCAAAGTAAGATGCATGATAAGCTTACCATGATGAAATTCCCATCCTTGATGCACTTATGTACTGCCCTCTATGATTATCAAAACTTGATTAGTAGTCATGATACAAAACCCATCTCTATCCAAGCTGAGAAGTCTCAGTCTAAAATTAAAAACAATTACCAACCTTTTAGGAAACAAAGGATTTCTTCAAATTAATCACCCTCAACAACCAACTGAACATGTCGATAACCAAGTAGCTGTTGTAAAAGTAGTGATACCCTTTAGCTATGGGGACCCAAAAATGAAATTCACTCCCCTGCCTGATACCCTCCATAATACAATGTCACAACTTTTAGAATAAAAAATTATCACCTTTGCTCCTATTAAAAATCTTGATCCTAATAAAGCTTTACCCCTAGGCTATATATCTAATTCTTATTTCCATTATCACCAAAAAAATGCACATGATTCAAAAAATTGTAAGCATCTTAAACATCTTGTGCAAGACCTCATTATTTTTTGTTGTCTTTTAGTTTCGAGTGTCAATGATCAAGGAAACAAATTTGTTACCCCTTAGAACCAAAACATGCAAATCTTCACCAATCCTATGCCAAAAAAAAAAATTCATTTGTCAAATCTAATGAAACTACAAAGAATGATGTGAGGAATGTTGGCATGGATGATGAATACATGGATACTATTGAAAAAATTCTTATGAATACTACTAACAAAGGTTCTATGGATACTATTGAAAAAGGCTTGATTGTGTTTATTTAAATTCAACATTATAAGGGTCAAACTAAAAATCCTCTTAACATTGCTTTCTCATCTAAAGATATCATTAGAAATGCATCTAGTGGTCCTCTCTACATAGCCATCATAATCTATCATAAGCCCAATAATGGGATATTAATATATCCCTTCTATGGAGATAACATGATCACTAATGTGAAGAAAATTGAAGAAAACTCTCTGGGTGGGGATGGCATTTGACAGGTCTATGTGTTGAGCTAGGGTGTCCATGCCCTAGCTCGATCTCTACTTCTGCTTGGTTCTACATTGGGTGGGGGGTCTATGTGCATGTTTGGGGGTGTGGGGTGGCATTTTCTCCCCTTTCTCTTCTCTCGACTACTTCTCTCTGGTCTTCCTACATGGGGAGATTGTATCTTGGTGCTAGGCAGCATGTGGAGAGCTACTAGAAGCTACAAGTGCATGGTGTGGCACGAGCCTTTGTGCCTGGAATTTTTCCTCTTGTGTGGCCTCTTCTTGGAGCTTCCTCCTTAGTGCATTTCCAGCATTTTGTTGTGAGTGCGAGGTAGGGTTTTCAAAACCCTTGATCTGGTTTATCTCTCAAATGCTTGCATGCCTGTTGTGGGCTAGGTATAATGTTGTCCAGGGAGGCCTCGGGCGCTAGCCCCAAAATGGATTTTTGATTTGCGATTGGTGCAAAGTCTCCTTTGCATGCCTCAAATTTTTTCAATAATAATCTATATTTTTTGGACCCTGGGCTAGATGGAGTGGGTTCATCTAGTGGGGCTCGAATCACAAAAAACAATGGATGTTTGGAACACCGCAAGGAGCGGCTGAAACTTGTCATCCCTTTGGAGATGGTTGCGGAGGATATAAAATATTACTCGAGGCACTCTTTTTATTGCAAATTTTTGGGTATGCAGATATTGATGCAATTTTTGGAGTCCTGGGCCCAACGAACTTGGATGCCAGAGGGTGAGATGGATATAAAGCTCCTAGCAAATAATTATTTCATGGTTACCTTTGACTGCATGGCAGATCACAATAAGGTATTTGAAGGGGGGCCCTATTTTTACAACCAGGTTGGTTTGTTATTAAACCGTGGCATGTTGGTTTTAACCCTGCTGAGGCACTTCTGATTCGTGTCCCTGTGTGGGTTCGGCTTCCACGGTTTCCAATTGAATGTTGGCGGGATGACATCTTGCATTTGTTGGGGTCGATGCTCAGGAAGCCGGTTGGTTCTTTGCAGCAAACTCAATTCAAAAAGGTGATAAATTTTGCTCATATTTGTGTGGAAATTAACTTAAGTAAGCCATTACCAGATTCTCTGGATATGTCTATGGGTCCTCACTGCCGAGTGCAGTCGCTGGACTATGAAACTCTTCCATTTTGATGTCGTCTCTACCATGAATATGGTCACTTACAATGAAGATTTCCAAAGGCTAGGTATGTGGAGCATTCAATTTCCCAAACTGGTCGAAACCCACCTAGGGAGGATAAGGGAAAGGATCCCATTCTAGGGGATGGGGTTGGTCTAGATGGCTTCGCCCCTGTAAGGAATCGTAATAGAAACTAAGGTCAAAAGAGGACCTTAAAGGAAAGACAGGATGAAGACTCTTTTAATAGATTTGAGGTTTTGGATGATCTTGGCCAACAAGAAGTGAATCTAGGCTTGTGAATTTTGATTAGGGTATTGTGTGTTCATAACAGAAAGATCCTCTTTTTGGGGCTTCTCTGGATACACAAGTTATGGGAGATGTGCAAATGGTGACCGACCTTCAAATGGATGGCCAGGCAGGGTCAGTTCCTACTGAAGAAATGAAGAAGAATCGGGGAGTTGGTACTATTTTGGCTTTGCATGTAGGAATGGATGCTGGGAAGAATATCAATTCTTCTCCTTCTCCCTTGGGTCTCCATCAAAAGGATATCAAGAAAGGATTGGGGGAGAAATCTTCAAAGCTTGGAAGGAAAAAGGATATGGAAAAGATTAAGTTAGCTGGGGAAACTTTGGTGGAATTAGGGTCGGTTAAGACTTTGGATTCACACTTCTTGAGCTCATTGAAATGATTGTATTATCATGGAATACAAGTGGCTTGAACAGCAGCCTTCGACAAAAGGTTGTTCGTGAGTTGTTTAGAAGTCAATCTCCTAATGTTTTGTTCTTGTAGGAGACTAAGTTATCTATGGAATGTATGCTTGGTTTATCTCCAAAGTTGTGAAGAAGTGGCGAATGTCAATGCATTGGTGCTCAAGGGTCTGCAGCTGGAGTGGCTTGTCTTTGGAACCCTCGAAAGATCTGCCCTCTTTGGTGGATGTCTAGCAAGTCCTCTATCTCAATGGTTGCCTCTTGTTATGAGACTGGGGAGTCTATTCTCCTCTCCAATATATATGCGCCTATTGAGTTTCAAGGTAAGCAACTTTTGTGGAGTCATATTAGATTTGTTCAAAGTATGGCGCCTTTTCATCCATGGATTATGGATGGTGACTTTAATGCTATTTCTAAGTTGGCTGAGAAGCGAGGTGGTATTGCAAGGTTGGAGCCTTCTGCATTGCTTCTTTAGGATAACATATATGCTCTGAATCTTATTGATGTAAAGCCAACTAATGGTAATTTCACCTGGAACAATTGTAGGATTGGGGATAATTGCATCTCTGAAAGACTTGACCAGTTTTTGGTGTCCTGTTCTTGGGTTGGTGGCTTGTGGTCTTCTAGCTCAGAGATCTTGGATTGGAGAGGATCCGAACATTGGCCTATCAAGCTTGTTGTCTCTTTAGTTTGTGCTCCCCGATCACCCCCTTTCAAGTTCTAGATTATGTGGCTCCGTAAGCCCTCTCTTCATGACTATGTGGTCGAATGGTGGAGACATGATAGACCTGCTTATGGCACGACAATGTATATTTTCTCTAAGCTTCTTCAATTTGTCAAATATCAGCTTAAGCATTGGAATCGCCAGTGCTTTGGGAACATTTTCCATGCTAAGGTTGCTGCCTAGGCTGAAATGGATAGTATTACGAGGGTGATCAGGGAAGATGGTGTGACTGCTAATCTACTCCAAGAGGAGGCTAGGGCTTTGAAAGTGTTGGAGGAGTGTGAATTGCAGGAGGAAGTCTATTGGAAACAAAAGGCTCGAATTAAATGGCTTCAAGAAGGGGATAAGAATATAGCCTTCTTATCCAATTTGGTCAAAGCCAGGCGCCATGGGAACTCCATCTCTATTCTTGTTAATGACACTGGTGAGCATCTTTCCTCTTTTAAGGATATTTTGTGTGAAGCTATGCAGTATTTTACTTCACTATTCAGGGAGGATTCTTAGGGGGTTGTTGATGAGGAGGCCCAATTTTTCTCTTGCATCCCTTCTTTGGTTACTATGGAGATGAATGAGCACCTTATGGGTGATATCTCAATCATAGAGCTAGAGAGCACAGTGTCCCAGATGAAGAAAGGGAAAGCCCCTAGCCCTAATGGATTCTCGATGGAGTTCTTTCAAGAATTCTGGGATATTATTAAGATGGACTTATTGGCGGTTGTCCAGAAATCTTATAAGAATAAGCAGATGCTACGAGATTTGAATTCTACCTTCTTGGCTCTCATCCCCAAATGTGATGGGGCAGATAGGATGAGCCAATTTAGACCCATTTCTCTTTGTAATGTGATTTACAAAATTATCTCTAAAATTATTGCTGATAGGCTAAAAAAGTGGCTTAAAGTGTTGATTTTTGAAGAGCAGAGTGGCTTTGTGGTGGGCAAACAAATTCTAGATGGGGTGGTTATAGCCACAGAGACCATTTATTATATGGACATTTCCAATGATAAGAAAATGTTTATCAAGTTGGACATGGCAAAGGCGTATGACAGAGTTCGATGGTCCTTCCTTTGGAAGATTCTTGGTGCTTTTGGTTTTGGGGATGAATGGATTCAGTGGGTTAGGAGTTGTGTTACTTTAGTATCTTTCTCTATTTTAATTAATGGTGAGCCCTCTGAGCTTTTTGGTGCCTCTAGGTGATTGCGTCAGGGCGACCCGTTGTCTCTGTATCTATTTTCGCTTCTTGTTGAAGGTTTGGGAAGGTTATTGAGAAGGAATGTTGAGAGGGGTCCATTCAGGGATGGAGATGGGGAGGTAATATTCCCCCATAGTCTCATTTGCAATTTGTGGATGATACTGCACTAATGGGTATGGCTACAATTAGGGAGGCTACTAGCTTGCATGCGATATTGGATGTTTACTTGATTGCCTTGGGTCAGTTGATTAATGAAGATAAGTCCTCCATCTTTTTCTTTAATACTCCTGGTCCTATCCAGAGGAGGATAGCCAATATCTTGAGGTTTCAGGTTGGGTCCCTTCCTTTGACCTATCTTGGGATTCCTATCTCTGTCAAAAGGATGCCCAAGGATTCATGGCAGAACATTCTAGATAAGTTTCAAACAAAAATTAACCATTGGACCCATAGATGGTTGTCCTTTGCTAGTCGGGTTTAGCTGATCAAATCTATGGTTCAGGCTCTCCCCATCTATAGATGTATGCTCCAGGTGACCCCAGTCAGTTTTGTTCAAGAATTGGATGCTTTAGCCGGACATTTTTTATGGGAAAGTAATTTATTGTCATCCAAATGGAGTTTGGTTAGATGGGAGCTGGTGTGTAGCCTGCGGCAATATGGTGGTCTAGGATTAAGGCTATCATCTTTGTCTGGGATTGCGCTTGCGGCTAAATTTTACTGGAGATGGTGTGTGGAGTACTATCAGACTTGGGCTAGGATCTTATCTCATAAATATTTCTCAGGAATCCCTCAGATGGACATTCCCTGCTATCCCCTGGTGGGGAAAGGATCGGTGATTTGGAGTACACTCAAGAAAGGGGTTGCTCTCATCAAGGATGGCTTATTTTGGATTTGCAAAAGTGGGTTGGAGGCTCACTTTTGGTCTGATTCTTGGGACAGTTTTCCTCCACTTGTTTCCTAGTTTCATAACTTGTTTCCCCTTTATCATCGATTCATTGAGGCTAGTTGGAATAGGGTGAGAGACTTTAAGTCTATGTCCTCTCATGGTCAGGTGTGGTGGCTAGGCGAAAGAATTGCAAAGTATCCTTTCTGGCAGGAGTTGTAGTTCCCTCTTGGATGGTGATGTTTTATCTTGGTCTCCCAACCCTAAAGGTATTTTTACTGTTGCCTCTGGTTATCAGGTGCTTTTATCTCACAAGCTGGATGGAGTGGAGGTTCAATGGTGGAAGAGAGTTTGGAATAAGTTTTATTGGCCAAAGTGTAACTATTTCATGTGGACTTTGGCCTAGAACAAATGCTTGACTTGGGATAATATTCAAAAGAGGGGATTTCAGGGCCCATCCATGTGTGTTTTACGTAGGACTGGGGAGGAGGATTCTGCTCATTTGTTTTTTCGTTGCCCCTTTGCCTTGAGATTGTGGCATTTTTGGTGGGAGGTCTAGAAAAATCCCTGTGTTCATGCTTCCTCCCTAGTGGATTTCTGGAGCAGCCTGGGAAAACCTCCCACTATGGCCTCTTTCTTACATGACGTGTGGTATGTTGGACCTACCTTTATTCTCTGGAAAATTTGGCTAGAGCAGAATCGTAGAATCTTCCGAGGTGAACAGATGGTTGTTTAGCAGATTTGGCAAAGAATTATGGGTATGGTTCAGGAGACGGTGGAAGCGAAGTGTGAGGTGGCGTATCCCTTAGAGAAATAGGATGTTGAGAAGGTGGAGAGATTGGGACTTTGGGAGTTGTCTTTGGCTTCTGCTTGTGTCTGAAGGGGAAAGCGGGTGAAAAAGAAAGTCATGAGAGTGGGTAAATGGATTCCCCCTCTTGCTAGAATTCTGAAGATTAATACTAATGGGTCCTCAAGGGGAAATCCTGGGACAGCTAGAATTGGGGGAGTTGGTAGGGATTCTTCAGGAATGGTGGTTCTATTATTCTTTATTTATGAAGGGGTGCAAACTGTCAACCTTATGGAAGGTCTGGCAATCTTATCCACCCTTGAACGGGCCTATGCTTTGGGATGGACAAAGGTTATTTGTGAGTCTGATTCACAAGTTTTGGTTAATTTTCTTAATGCTCGGAAGGTGGTAGATGTCAGTTGGCAGTTGGCAAGGATGGTACAACAGATTTTGTAGATTAGTTCCTTGATGGAGGTGGTTTCTTTTGTCCATATTCCAAGGGAGTGGAACTAGGCAGCTGATTGCTTGGTGAAATGGGCTTCAGAACATCTCGATGGTTGGAAAATTGAGGGGTGGGATCAGATTCCCTAGGAGCTCTGCCATGATTTGAAAAGGATTATTGCAGAGGATGGAGATGAGATTAGGGATGAATGATGTTGGCTCTTGCTTTTCTTTTTGTTTCTTTTGGTCTCCGTGGGCTTAGGCCCTTTGCTTTGTTGTAATGCTCTTGTCTAAATTTCAATAAAGTTTTTACCCCTTTTTTAAAACATGATCACTAATGAATTCCTACCGAGTATTTACAGGATCATGATGGGTCAAAAAGTAGCGATACGATGGGTATGTGGTGAACGAATTTTTTTAACCCAAAATTGATGAAACAAAAAAGGTTTTCAAAGGAGATTCTCAACTTTCCACCAATATAAATTATGCTTTAATTTAAATTTAATAAATAACTATTACTCATGGGTATGTGAAGGATCATCATGGAAAAAATAGGCCCTTAAGTGATGAAAAATTTAGAAAAAATAGAGTTAGGAAACTTGAAATAAAAATTTGAATAAGATATCTATATTATTTCAAAAATATGTAAGAATAGAATATGTAGAAAATTGAATGTACTTTCTAAAATATTAGGTTTTTTTTTTTTTAAATTTTTGGTGAAAATTTGAAATTTCAATGGAGTAGTACTTTTTAGGGAAAAATAAGAAGTAGGTGTCTATTTGACCAAATTAACCACAATAAAATGATAATATTTTCTTATAATATTTTAGATATTAGAGATGATTCATGTCCTAATGTGATGCATATTTTTGTAATTTTTTTCAAGTAAATAATTAATTACAATTTCTTATTACAACTTTTTAAAAATATAAAACTCATATGTCAACACCTTAACTTGGTCAAAACTTCATGAAATTCATTTTATTTTTTTTAATCCTATAGTATGTGAAGCATAGAATGTGACATATGTTTCAATTCAAAAATTGTGATACCATTTGAAAGCTATAGATTTTTTCAATTAGCCTATCAATTAGGACTTAAGTCATAATTCAAATATGAAATGAATAATAATTATTTATTAAATTCAAAATAAATCATAATTTATATTGTTGGATAGTTGAGAATCTCCTTTAAAAACCCTTTTCATTTCATCAATTTTGGGTAAAAAAAAATTGTCAACCACATACCCTACACATACCCATCATATCACCACTTTTTGGCCCATCATGATCCTGTACATACCCTCATTTTTTATTTAAATTATGACTAAAGTCCTAATTGATAGGCTAATTGAAAAAAATCTATAGCTTTCAAATAATATCATATTTTTTTAATCCAAAACATGTGTGACATTTTATGCTTCACATAATATAGGATTAAAATAAAAATTGAATTTCATGAAGTTTTGACCAAGTTAAGGTGGTCAGACATACGAGTTTTTATATTTTTTAAAAGTTGTAATAAAAATTTCATAATTAATTATTTACTTAGAAAAAAATTTCAAAAAAATATGCATTGCATCGGTACATGAGTCCTCGAATTATATCTAAAATCTTAAAAAAAAATTATCATTTTATTGTGGTTAGGGTGGTCAAATAGACCTACTTCTTATTTTTTCCTAAAATTTAAGTACTATTGCATTGAAATTTGAAAATTTTCACCTAATAGATTTTAGAAAAAAAAACCTAGTAGTTTAGAAACTACATTCAATTTTCTATAGATTTTATTCTTACATATTTTTGAAATAATATAGATAACTTATTCAAATTTTTATGTCAAGTTGCCTAACTTTGAATTTTTCTAAATTTTTCACCACTTAAGGGCTTTTTTTTCTGTGATGATCCTACACATACCCTACTTTTGTCTGTGTTGGTGTAATTAAATATCTTGTACCTTGTCCTAGGTCATAATTACACCTTAGTTAGGTTTACTTAGGGACCACATAGGAGGTTGTTGGAGATTCTCCACTTTTGGTGGACTTGACATCTCATTCCTCATCACTTCCACCTTTTGTGGACATATCTTGTGATTATCTCTCCATCTTTGGTGGAGTGATAAGTCTTCATAGTTGTCTCATGTCATAAGATTCTGACACTTGTCATAATCTTATGCCCTCCTATGTTCTCACCTTGGCTATATAACCAAGGGGTCTTTCTCATTTGTAATCAATCATAATCAGCATATCATATTAATGACATTGAATACAGTTTATTCTTGTCATAATCTTTCTCTCTTTCTTGTGCTTTCCATTTGGTCCATAGATCTTGGGTGACATCCATAGCCAATTCTAACATGGTACAAAATGAGATCAATCTGATCCTACCACTGAAAAGAACATGAAAAATCATGCACTTTCAAAAAAAATTCACTCAAAAACGTTACCATAGGAGCAAGATATGAGCTCCCGAAATTCCAAAAATGAGGACGAAGCAGCAACATCTGTGAGAATCTACAATTTCTAGAAACACCAGGCACCAAAACCAAAAATTGATTGCACCAGTGCATAGAGCACGAAATTTTAGCCCAAATAAAAAAAAATTGCTCTAAAAAAGGAGTCAATGAGCAAGAAGGATGGACATGAAGAACATTATTGTTATAAGAAGGATATTGATGAGTTGAAGAATCTTCTAAAAAAGAATCACATTGATTTGCCTTCTAGAATGTCTGAATCTTCTTCTCCTTCTACTTCAAAACAGTCTAAAAAGGACAAAGGTCAAACATATATATCAGGATATAAAGGACAAGCTCTTTGTGCTCATTCAAGTCCAGGATCAGGAAGATGGCTTCTAGATTCAGGAGCGTCACATCATATGGCATCTTCACAGACTATCTTCTCTTCATTTCAGCCTTGTTCAATGTCTCCTATCTTGATGGGAAACAATACATACATGAGTGTAATAGGGAAGGGATCCATTAGCATTGGGGACAACACTTTTCAGGATGTCTTGTGTGTTCCTCATTTGACAACAATCTGCTTTCCATTTATCAGATTACACATGGTGGAGATGGGAGAACTGTGGAGTTCACTCCTGATTCTGTTATCATTTGTGACTTGGAGACTAGAGATGTCATTGCTACTGGGGTGGTTGATCATTCATCTCGGTTGTATTCCTTTGCACAGTTTGCTTCTGATGATGACTTTGTTCCTTCAGCTGTTGATCACATGAACTATGATTCTGAGGAGACATTTGGCTTTTTGAACTTGGGCATACTCACTCAGATCCAGTACTTGAGCCATGCATTTCATCTCCTCCATCGACTGTTGTACTTGATGATGCTTGTGTTGCTACAGTTTTGGCTCCTAGTGCAACAGAATATACATTGTCTTCCAGATATGACTACATTGGATGGCTTCCTAACAAGTATTTCAGACTTGTTTTTGGAGTCACATCTTATGGATTTGGAGGACACCATTGATAGCATTCATCTTCTCTTTGATGAAGATGAACCTTCTTCAGTTGTTGTGAGGGAACACTTTGACCCTCTTGTTCATTCTCTACATGATCATTCTTCACAGTTTGGCGTGAGTGTGGATTCTTTTGGACAGCATTTGGAGGAGGCTTCTTCAAAGGGGATATCTTTGTCTTTGGATAGTGCTCTACATTCTTCTCTACTAGATGTTGGGTTTTCCTCTTCAGCAATGTGGCCTAGAATGATTGGAGTGGTTTAGCTTTCTGCATCGACATGGAGACACTTGAGCATTCTTCAGAGACATCATCGCACATCATACATCTTGACATCCTGCATACATCCTTGGTTTTGTTTCTTCCTAAGGGGAGGAACGTTGTTTGGCAAGATTGGATCATCTTCAGCATTCAATGTCGAGCTTCTACCATTCTTGCAGGAGACTCAACATTGAGGGGGGGCTACCTTGCTTCTCTTCTACTTCTCTCTTATGGGGGGGTCTTTTTCCTCACATGGGGTTTTTACCTTCTCATTCTTCATTGAGAGCATTTCTATTTTGTATTTCATCTCTCTTTTGAGGGGGAGTTTTGTCCCATGAGGTTTTCTCCCTTTCCTCACTTGTGAGAGATTGCATTGATTGCATTGTTTGTACATGGGTACCTAACATGGCCTAGTAGCCAGGACCCATCATTGCATCTTTGTGTCATTTGCATAATAATTCACTACTCCCTAAGTTGCACTTAAGGGGGGTGTTGGTGTAATTAAATATCTTGTACCTTGTCCTAGGTCATAATTACACCTTAGTTAAGTTTACTTAGGGACCACATAGGAGGTTGTTGGAGATTATCCACTTTTGGAGGACTTGACATCTCATTCCTCATCACTTCCACCTTTTGTGGACATATCTTGTGATTATCTCTCCATCTTTGGTGGAGTGATAAGTCTTCATAGTTGTCTCATGTCATAAGATTCTGACACTTGTCATAATCTTATGCCCTCCTATGTTCTCACCTTGGCTATATAACCAAGGGGTCTTTCTCATTTGTAATCAATCATAATCAGCATATCATATTAATGACATTGAATACAGTTTATTCTTGTCATAATCTTTCTCTCTTTCTTGTGCTTTCCATTTGGTCCATAGATCTTGGGTGGCATCCATAGCCAATTCTAATAGTGTGAGCCCTACCAAGAAACATATGATAAACCAAAAGTATGGATCAAGCTACATAACAGTTTCTCTTTCTCTATGATGGGATAGATCACCATACCATTTCAAATAGTATAAAAAATATTAGATGTCTCATTCTCCATTATATTTATGTAGGACCAATTCCATGTGAAGCTTGGTCACACATGGCTATGCTCAATGGAAGCTATCCCATCAATTGTGCATAAATGCTTAAATTTTTCCTTTTACAATAAAATATTTATTATGCATCATAATTGATTTAACCCGTTGTCTTCCTATGGAAAATTTTCCTTAGATTTCTTTTTTCCTTAGCCTATGGAACCTATTAAACCTTGAGAAGACTTATTTTTCAAATCCTACCAAGAGTTAAAGGTGAATGCATAACAAAACTATCCCTTCAAAACATGCCTCAACCCATGAGCGAGCCTACCATTATTGATGAAACCATGATTGAACCTAAAGATTTTCCAAATAACCAAGACCCACCTAAGACAAACCCTTTACCTCCTTCCTATGTAAAAGACCAAGAGATAATGAAAAAAAATTGTCACACCTCCTAGGATAAACATATGTTTACAAGGTTAAGGATAAAGTGGTTGAACAACCTTCCATGGTTCCTTCCATTGATACCCTTAGGGAAGAAAAGAAACCTATGGTTTATCAACCTGCTCCTACACAAACATAATTTGAAAGTTGTAACAAAAGAAACAAAAGTGATAAAGAGCGTAGGAATAGATTTTGTTCCCTTGTTTGAAGGCCAAATGAAGAAACAAACAAAGAAAATAAAAATCCAAACTTGATAGAATCAATGCACACTGAGTCTCCCTTGCCACAAAAGATCCTATAATGCAAGCACAATAAGAGTCAAACCCTTCTTTGGACATTATAATTAAACCTCCTATTGTGACTAATTTAGATGATGACGAGGAGATGACTAAAATTGATGAGGAAGTGCACAATGAATTAACTACATTATTTTTCCTCTTCCATGAGCTTAAATGACAATTCTCCTAAGAAGAGTGTGGAACTTGGCAATGACCCACATTTGGCACATGCTATTGTCCCTTGGGCTTGTTTTCTACCTTCCACATGCAATGAACATGATCTTGGGATGTGGAAATCCTACTTTAGGGTGAATTGCATGTGCCAAACTAGTCTTTTGTGTTGTTTCTTTATGTAATTGCATGTGTTTAATGTGATCCCCCTTGATTTTTTGTTTGATGTATCTCTCTCTCTTTATGGCATTCCTCTATTTGTACATTCATTCTCCTCTATGTCATAAATATTTTATCTTTTCCTTTTTGTCTTGTGTTTTCCTTTTGGGAATGAGGCAAGGCATCAAGACACTCATGTCTCTTCCATGTTGACCCAAAAAAAATTCCTTTATCTTTTCTTTGTCTTGTGTTTTCCTTTTGGGGATGACACAAGGCGTTGAGACATTCATGTCTCTTCCATGTTGACCCAAAATAGTTTTCTTTATTTTCAGTCTCTTTGTGTCATTCTTCTAGTTATATGAGTATTTTGGGAATGATGATAGTTTTGAGCTCTCTAAAAATATTGTAGCAAGAACATATTTACCACAAATCTATAGATCCCTTATGTGTTTGGAGTTTCATTTTGGGGGAAACCCTTCCTTTCTTTCATGACATAGATTTATTTGGAAACATATAACTTGGAATAGGGCTTTCCAAGTTAGCTCTCATGTATTCTTTGTTATTATCATTTATCATTTGTTACTTTAAAGTAATTTCTCACAGTATGTTGTTTAGCAATTTCTTTAAAGTGGGGGCATACACTGGAATTATTCTTTTGCATTTTCATATTTCATTGTGTAGTCTTCTTACTTCATAAAATATTTCCTTCACTTTGTGGTTGACATTAGACCTGTGATGTCCTTCTAGAGCATGATCTCTCTAAGCATATTAAATTCCTCTTAGTGGCTTGATGCGACACACTCCATCCAGTAAGTTGTGAATATTCTATTCTTTGATTGGTCCTCTCTTGGAGACAATAGGAAAAATTTCCCTCAAGTTAAGACCTCACATGAACTAAGCAATACTCCTTGGAACATTCTATACATTTTGCATTTACAAATTTTTTTTATATAGCCACCTTGCATAAAAACACCTTGCATGCTTGTGGAGCCATCTTGATTGTTCATGAGTTCCAAGCTTGAAGTTCATTATTGTGTGGTGCCTTATCAAATTTATTAGGAGGTATAACTTTGGTATGGTTGGATTAAAAGCTGATCTGAGGCATGACTTTCCCTTAGCCACATGCATGTGTGTTTGAGCACATAACGGTCAAGTGTGGTGTCTCACCTGTTTGGATACTCACCCAGTGGAAAACTTAAAGTTATGTTGCCTCAGAGTGAGTGTACATTTTTTAGACAAACAACCTAGATCGGATCCACATCGTGGTCAATAAATTGTCAAAGTTTGATCTACCCCTTTTATTTTTTTCTTTCTCCTTGTCTTTGGAAGTGTGTGCTTATGCTTTTCCATTGCTCTTCATATCATTTTTATGTGTTTTATTTTTCTTCTCTATTAGTTTTCCATAGGATCTTGATCTTGGGGGCTTGATCACTCCTCTTGATCATTTTCATCCTATCTTATTGGCATTGGTGCATCACCCTCTTGATGTGAGTTTTTCTACTTTAGGGTTTGAAGCATTTTCATCCTCTCCCTAAAGTGGGGGTTAAATGTGGCAACAAAAAAAGTATCCCTTTAATTTCCCTTGCTTGTTTGGGCCATCCTTGATAAATTAAGCATAATGTTGCCTTGATTTAGTGTTATAATGTGTTTAACACATTCACATTAGGTATTGGGGCCTTGTGAGATAAATTAACTTAATTCTACCTTATTTAAGGTGTTGTAAAGTGTTTCTCCACACTTTGGCACTATTTTAGGGTTTTCATTATTAATTGGGCTTCTTTATGCCTTATTTCGCCTTATTTTGCATCCACAAGCCTTTTTTAATGCATCTCTTGGAGGATAATACCAACATAAACCAACATCCAATGAAATTCAGGACGTTTTAGGCTGTGTAGCCTAGAGTTCCATGTAGCCCAAAATCAAATTTAATTCAAATTATTCATAGGATTTTATCCTCCTAGATTTGATGTTGACTGAGAGTATTGTAATTTTAGGAAATTTGGTATAATCAAGTATAAATACAAGTTTCTTTTACTAATTTTCATCCCAAGCTTTCAATTATTCTTGCATTCTATAAAATTGTGATTACAAGAGTTTACAAGAGCATTCAAGAGAATTTAATGGTTGATTATCAAGTGATTTAGAGCATTATTCAAGAATTAAGCATCATGTCAAAGTCATCATTCATCATGTTTGTTGTTGAGCTAACAATTATGATGTAGGGTTTCATGATTCAAGCTAGCATTCAAGTAAAGGTTTATCACATTCAAGCAAGATTCCATATCTACACTCATTGGATCCACTACATACATGTTTCCAGTAGTCTATTACTAGAGTTTGGTGAGTTGCACCATTACATTTTGTTCATTCATCACTCTCCTTTCCTGTTTCATTTGATTTCGAGGTTTTTTTAGCAAAATGGGATTTTACCATGGAAAACCCCTTTCCACTAACAAAAATACATTTTTCCCTCTCTTAAGTTTGTGATTTGTAGATCTAGGTTGAATAAACACTGAAGAGAAATTTTGTAGAAAGTTATCGAAGTGTTTAAAATTGTCAAATTTGTCACCTTTCATTGGAGATCATTGGAAGACATCTACAAGTTGCAAATCAGAGTTTTGGATCTAGAAATCAAACAGAAAGGTTAGAGCAAACATTGAAGAGTAGAATTAAACTTTGAATTTTCAAAAAACCCTAAATGAATTGATACACCACTTCTAGTGTATGATTCCTAGTATAGGAAAATTTGTAGATTTAAGAAGTTTTAGATAGCTCTTTGCTAGATTTTAATATCTGTCTAGAAACCTTAATCTGGGACTAAATTGCACATTCTATCATATGAGTCCCATTTAACATTCAATTTAGTGTTTTCAACATTTCAAGACTTCATTCAGGCTTCTACAGATTCCCAAGTGCACACTTCTAATTTCCCAACTTTTTGTTATGTTTTACATGTTTTTCTAGGTCATTTAGTGAATTTTTGCATTGCATTAGGTTTTTCTATTAGATCTTGCATTCCTTTAGTCTTTCTAAGCTTTAGATTGGTTGTGAAGCCCATATTAGTTTATAATGAGACCCTAGGACAACCCTATTGTCAAATTTCTTTCCCCTTTCTTCATTGGATTGAGATCTCTAAGGTTTAGTTGAGTGAAACTTGAGTGTGAAATAGAAACTCTATCTCCTCAAGGTTGAGTGCCCCATCCTATTTCTCATTGTTTCAGTAGGTATTAAAAATTTTAATGGTACAAATAGTTCTCTTCTTTGTCTCACTCTTATTGAGATCAAATATTTATATTTTGTTTCTCCTAATGAGACTAGTATTGCTACATCCATGATCCATATTAATTTAATATAGATAAATATGTATCTTTGATATAAACTACTTGATATTCATACCTATTTAAGATTTCATCCTTAGTTGGGGAGTTTCATAATATAGATTTGGTGGATTCATTTGGGTACTCCATCTACTCTCTAATCAGAACCACATCATCATTTTTATTCTATCATCATTATCCTAAGAGCATGTTCTTAATTAGTCTTTATATAATTTTGGATTAGTATCATCTAATTTTAATACGTGGACACTTGAAAAATTTTAGAGACATTATTTTATTAAGATTCCATTTAATTTAAATTATATAAATAAATTATAAAATCACGAGTTTATTTATTTCTTTCTAAGGGGATCTTCTTTTAGGCAATGACACATTTTTTGTCTTCAATCTCTCATCATTTGTATCTATGCTACTTCTTTGTGATGGATATCAATAATATCATATGTTCTCTCCTATTGGGGATATATTCATTATATCTATTTGAAATAAGAAACCATTGGAGGGTTATATTGAGTCCTTATATCCATCTTTCCTTCTTTCACTAGTACATATTTATTTCATTTTATTTCTTTTGGAGAAAAAAAATCCATGATATTTTTTCTTTTTCCCTAGTTGTGGGATATCTTTTTTGTATGTGGGTATCTCACTATGCCTTATAGCTAGAATGCATACATACAAACATCATTAATCCATAATTTCATTTCATCATTAGTCATAAGTTGCACTTAAACTAAGTGTTAGATTAAACAAGGTAAGGATATGTACAGGATCATGATGGCCCAAAAAGTGGCAATATGATGGGTATGTGGCTGATGACTTTTTTTTTACCCAAAATTGATGAAACAAAAAAATGTTTTTAAAGGAGATTCTCATATTTCCACCAATATAAACTATGTTTTACTTTGAATTTAATAAGTAATTATTATTCATTTTCTATTCAAATTACGACTAAAGTCTTGATTGATAGACTAATTCAAAAACATCTATAGCTTTCAAAAGGTATCACATTTTTTGAATCCAAAAAATGTGTCACATTCTATGCTTCACATACTATAGGATTATAAAAAGAAAAATTGAATTTCATGAAGATTTGACCAAGATAAGGTGGTCAAACATACAAGTTTTTTGTATTTTTTAAAAGTTGTAATAAAAAAATTCATAATTAATTGTGTACTTAGAAAAAATTTACAAAAAAATATGCATCACATCGAGACATGAATCTTCTACTTATATCTAAACTATTATAAAAATATATTATCATTTTATCGTGGTTAGGGTTGTCAAATAGACACCTACTTCTTTTTTCCTAGAAGTTTAAGTACTACTGCATTGAAATATCAAATTTTCACCAAATAGAATTATTTTTTTAAACAAACCTAGTAGTTTAGAAACTACATTTAATTTTCTACAAATTCTATTCTTACATATTTTTGAAATAATATAGATAACTTATTCAAATTTTTACGTCAAGTTGCCTAACTCTAATTTTTCTGATTCTTTTGCCACTTAAGGGCTTGTTTTTTTCCATGATGATCCTACACATACCTATAAATCACCTAATTAATCTTTAAGTAGTACCTATTTACATTAGCATTCTTATGCTTACTTAGGTCATGTGTGTTTTGTGTCTCAATTCATATGATTAAGAAACATGATATGATCTTATTATACCCTTTCCTTGAGTTTATAGTATGGTTCATTTATCAATTATCAATTATTCCATCAATAAAATTATCAAGCTTAATAGAAAATCAATAGCTTTTTCTCTCTCTTATAATGTGATGTTTTATTCATACATTATCTCTAGGAACTATGTGGTTCAATCATGAACTTGAATATGACCTTCTCAAATATATTTTTTGTATTCATGTCATTCTTAGTATCTTATTCAAAGACTTCAATAATCAATATCTTGGAATATTTTATATCCCATACGTGAGGAATACAACTTTTGGGAAGAGAAGAATAATGATTTAGTTCCAAATTAATTTTAACATGAGTAATTATCCCATCATACATGATACCTTTCTTAATGAAAGATGTAAGTTGATAAAAAAGCTTGAAGAAGACCATACATCCAAATCCAAAGTAGGGGCCACTAATAGGATTTTCACTAAAGAAATAAAACTAAAATACTAATGTTTAAGAAAAATACTTTCAAAAGATATAAAGGCCTCCTTTTAAAACTACTTTTCTATTAGATTCATTGACAAATATTGCTAAGAAATAACCTTTAGTACATGAGTAGATATGGGTCATCAAATTCTTTATTCACCATAGAACCAATTCCTGTAAATAAATTTAAAAGCCTAAGAATCTATAAATCATACCACACCATCTAAAATTAGTGACATATTTCTTCAACTCTTCTAAATGGACAATAATAACAATAAATTCTTTGAAGTTAGGCATGCATGCTACTCATGTTCCATCAGAAAACCCTTCTTCTCATCAACTACAAAAATAAAAACATTAATTTATTTATTAGACATTGAGGAACTAAATAGAGGTGCTCAAGAATATGATTGCTATAACCTACCCTACCACCCCTCCACTAGTTTTGAAAGGATCCATCACAAAAAATAGAGAAAAAATTAGAAAAGCTAGAATGAAAAGTCAGCAAAACTTGAAAATTCTTTCAATTCATTAAGAAAGGTATCATGTTCTAATTTAAAAGTTATTGGATTTTTATTTACTGAAAAATTATTTGCTTGATATTATTTATCTAAAATTTATTTTATAATTATAATTTTAAAAATATATATTTTAAGGTTGTGGACAAAGATTTTGGTTCCCTAATGCTCTCTAATGCTTCTAGGGTTTGTCACCTAAAAGGAGAGAGGTAGGCCATAATAGGTAATATCCCTACTCAAGACTAATACAAATATGAATGGAATATGCCTAGATATGATGTCTAAATGCAATCAAATAATTAATGAAATGACTTATTAATGTAAAACCTAAGAAATTAAAGTTGTTTGAAAACACATTGTGATATGTGAAAAGATAGATTTAATGCAATAAAGAATAAAATAAAGATGATAAACATAAATTGTGCACCTAGAAACTGATGAAGGATAGAATGAACATCATAGATGTCTCTAAAATTATAATCCTAGATCATGGAAACTGCCAAAAGGGTATCTAGAACTATTAAAAACTATGAAATCCCAGCATAGTGGGACTAAGTCACCACTATTGGTGACTTAGTACACTTTGGATTTTCAGAAAATTTGAAAGTGGAAATAGAATCCCACAGTCTACACTCTATTTTTTTATAGAAATTATAGATCTGGATCTATAAAATACCTGCAAAATAGAGTATAAATTGATTTCTAATGGGGGGTTTGGCTTGGTCAAAACCCTAGTTGGTATTTCAATCTTGAAAGAGATAAAATATTCATAAAACCCTAGCCCTAAGTGTATCTAAGAATAGGAAGTCTGAAAATAAGATGCAACCCTATTATAAAGTGCAAGAATAAGATGCATGAAATGATTTAGAACAATGTGAGACTCATTCTAAGAGAAATTAAATTATATTAGAAATGAATCTAAATGACATTCATACCTTCCTTAGGTTGAAGAAGAGAGAAAATGAAAGATGGAATCACTTTGAAAACAAATACTTAGGCTTGATTTGATGGCTAGTTGCATCTCCTCAACCTAGGTTTTTTCCATGATTCTCCATAGGAATCTATGATTAGTCCTTTTCAATGTAAGATCTTGGACAAAAAGTGAGCTTGAAGACCTCAAAAATCCCTAGCTTGCTGCCCTAAAACTCCAACCTTGTTGTAGATAGACTAATGAATCTTCTTGTGAAATACATTTGACTCTTGACTCTTGATTTTTCTTGATGAAAATGGCATAATGTTATGAAAAATTACTTGAAAACATGTATTTATAGGCATTGACACTGAATTATTCATTATTTTATCTTCACGAGCCAACATCCATCAAGATTTTGAATTAAGTTGGTCATTTTCCCACACAAAAGTGAAAAATACCTCAAAAGGGACTAAGTCGCCACCCTGGGTGACTTAGTCCCACAAGGGATTTTGAGGTGTGTTTTGTGAAATTTAAGTGGTTTGAATGTTTCTTTTTGGGATTTGTATGATTTATGAGTGGAATAGGCCTTAAAGTCCAAAATAATGAGCATTAGGAGCCTATAAATGTAGTTTTTAAGGGGTGATTAATGCAAGGATGTCTAAAATAGGACTAAATTAGGCCACAAATTGTACTTTCTACAAAGGAGTACAATTTTTGTGTCCACATGTAACCCCCACTTTAGTGGCCATATGAGTCTATATGCATATGTAAGGTAAAGGACTCTAAACACTGCACTTTACTATAAAAGGATACTCATTCAAAACACCAAAGAATGAAGCCACTAGTGTAGTTATCTACAAAACCACAACATTAGGAACCAAATATTGTAACAAAAATTCATTTATCATCAAAAAATCCTTTTATCTAATTTCTATAAATAAAATTATAGGTTAGATGTATGCCCCCCTTGATTCTACTTACTTTACAGAGGTAGAATCAAGGTAGCAAAGTAGCCACATCGAATAAGGAACATCATATCATAGGAAATTTCTAAGTACCATGCCACATAAAAATAGACAATTGATGATGTCAGGTGTGGAATCATGATTCCAATACATCAAACGACATCAAAAATAGAGTTCCCTAGCACCTGTTATGCTGTTTTGAATAGAAAGTTCTTTATTAACTCTTAAGATAGGAATAACCCTAATTTTAAGAGTAAAAAGAATGAAAATAGTTAAAAGAGGTGAAAGTGAAGTATTTCATCACTTATTATTTTATTTTACCTTCTTGTATCATGAGACTAATGATTGAGATGGAAAGGTGCCAAGAAGACGAGATTATAGGCTTGTGCGATTGGACATTCTATGGGACTAGGTGGCACAAGGCGAGCATAATCATGAGGTGAATCGATTTTGCTGCTTGTGTTATGTGTTTATGTAATTATTTAATGATTTTTGTGCATATCTAGGTTAATTTCGGATCTTGGAAAAAAAAATCGCAAAGTGTCCCCTTTTTTTGCAAAGTGTCCCATTTGTTTGCAAAGTGTCCCTTTTGTTCGTAAAGAGTCCCACTTTTTCGCAAAGTGCCCCATTTCTTCATGAAGTTTCCTAAAAGGGTTCTAAAGTGTTTAGGGAATTTACGAAAGAAAACAAGATGAACTTTAGTAAAATTTTATGATTATTAGAGTAAAAATTAAAGATATTAGATGATTTTTAGATCATATTTGTGTTATTTTGATAGGTACCTACCAGATCACGACAGTGATTAGGGGGTAGATAATTGAGATTCTTAACAGATTTAACCCATTACTTTTAGTAGAGGAGATAGAGCACCTTCAAGATGTAGGAATATATTAGGCATACATCATGCCTCCCATGAGGTACTACGATACTATGTTGATGGCTCTCTGTGAGCACTATGACTTGAATACATGTACATTCCACCTGCTGACAAGAGAGATGATGATCACCTTGGAGGATGTACACTATATTCTTCATATTATAATCCAGGGAGAATGGGTATGTTTTGAGAGATACTACACCTTCTATGAGTAGAAGGAAGATATGCAGTGTTGTCTAGGTGGTTGAGTACATGATTATCAGGTGAGAGGGTGGATAGACCTAGCGATGTTACTATATTCACAAGTGTCAATTTGGTTAGATGGATTATGATGCATACTTTAGCACTAGTTATCATCCCTGATGGGAAGGTAGCACACCTCGAGGAAGGAGTAGTCCATTTGATTTGAGGGATGGTAGAGCATCACACAGTGTACACCTGGGGTATATGCTAACACATTTGTATTATGATCTTGGTTGATTTTTATTCCGAGAGGTAGACAACATGGTGCACTGCATGCTTCTACAGGTGTGGTGATTATCTATCCTCTATGATGATTATAATAGTGTGGTGACTTACATTTTTGGATTGTATTATTTGACTAATTGAAGGAGGATGAGATCCTATGGAGACCTTATCATCTAATGCTACAATGGCCAGATCATACTAGATTGTTGAGGAGACTATAGTTAGATAAAGATTTTTAGTTGGACGATATGATCATGTAGTATGTACTTTTTAGTATGATCGAGTCATGTAGTAATTTGGAGAGATTCAGACACCACCCCAGACACAATCCTATTTCATGAGGTTAGTGTGGAGTGTCAAGAGACCAGGTGATACAATATAGCTCACTCTAGACCATGTGGCTGAGAGTAACTCCAACTTCTCAGATTTTGACTAGCTTCTAGTGTTTGATGAAGACAATGTTGATGCCACAAGGGATTATGAGGAGTGGTGGATGGTGACATGACCAACACCATTATATCTAATGAACGAGCTTGTAGGAGATGCAAGTCCACTACCAGATGAGGGATATGAGAGAGAGGATAGGGTCAACAAGAAATGCTACTGAGCTACAAATATATTCATTGATGTTATCGATGATGAGTAGGATGAGGATGCAAATCTAGATTATGATGGCTAAGAGTGAGAGGAGGAGGATGGGGATGAAGAGGACAAGTAGGAGGATGAGGAGGAGGAGCCACCCCTGAGTGAGGGTGATGAGGCAGAAAATGAGGATCAACATGAGTGGGGAGATCCCTCTCCCATCTGTATGATGACATCACGAGCAACAGTTGTAGTAGGCACCGATACTCACAGTTGTGGAGAGGTTAATACATCTTCCATGCTCCCTACAAAGGATGATGTCGAGATTGATTAGCCTATCACAGATATAGGTGATGATATTTTATTTTATGCATTTACTTTAGTGCTTATGCTCCTTATATATATATATATATATCATGATGATGTGTACTATTTCTACCTTGTAGGAGTGACAAGAGACTAGTAGAGCTCTACCCTTAGGAAATTGCAAATATAGTGTATGCCTCCATTGATGAGGAGGAGATGGACTGAAATTATGTTCCCCCACCAATCATGGAGGAGGATGTGAAGTCACTTAGACCATTCAGGAGGTTATGAGCAATATATGAGAGTGTGAGGAGATGATGCCACTGAGCTTAGATTGTAGGACAATCATCTCGTACATCACCAAAGGTTGGGAGACTATAGGAAGATGTATCATAGCTATAGGTGGAGAGGGAGCAAATAACAAGATGCATTAGGTGGTCCTTGGACAAATATAGGGCCTACAGTTTGCACTTAGGTTTAGCAGATCATGGTCACTATCATATATGACCATCTCCTGATGTCCTGCTACTAGAACACGAGCACCGAAGCCTAAGGGGTCTAGTTCCCACAAATCTGAGTGATAAATTTGGATATGTGTATATATGAGAATTTGATGTTTTATGTTTTTTCTTAATTTTTTTGAATGTTAAATGGCAATGTGATTAATTAAATAACCTTTACAAGAATACTTAATTAATGTCTTCTTGATTTAACAAATTTTATGTGATCTAATTAAAACCTATTGCAGTTTCTTTTAGATGCTACATGATGATTAAGTATGTTATGCTAAGTTAAATTTATTAATGATCTAACTTATCATAACACACAATAGGAATGTGAATAGTATGAAATCTAAAGTAGTTATAAAAATATAGTAAATAATCACTTTAGTGCTCAATACATATGCATGATTGGGTTGTTAAGAACGAAGTAATGTGAAAGCATATAGGGTATGAACCAATAGTTTTAACAACATTGCTTTATCATTCATACTATTCAAAGGAGTTAGACATAATACTTACACAAATGCATGACATTGATAGGTTCCTTAAGGAGTGTGTCATCTAGTTCTATTAACATGTATGCACCAAACCCAAAAGTTTTGTCAATTATGTATGGTCTTAACCAATTAGAACTCAATTTGTCTCTTTGATTTGGGTTGGCATTGATGTTATGCTGATTTATATATAGAACTAAGTCACCTTTGTGGAATTATCACTGGATAACATTAAGATTGTAATGGTGATGTTTCCTTTTGTGATAATCTTGAAGATGTTCAAGAGCATTAATGTGTTGTTCATCGAGCATCTCTAGCTAGTGTAATCTTTGTTTGCGATAGTGTGTATCATCAGCAAGTCCATGAAGAGAAAATATTAGTGTGGGAATCTCTAAATCCAAGGGATTTATTGCTTCACTACCATAGACCAAATTATAAAGTGTGGTCCCTATGGAAGATTGAACACTTGTATGATAAGACCAAAGTGCATAGTGTAATTTTGTGTGCCAATCCTTGTGATTTTTATTAACAATTTTCTTCAAAATTGGTTCAAGAAATTTATTAGTTGATTCATCTTGACCATAAGATTGTGGGTAATAAGGTTTCAATAAATGATGTTGGATATTAAAGGTCTCCAAAAATTTCTTCACATCATTATTCTTAAACGGCTTACCATTATCAAAGACTAATGTAGAAGCGATTCCAAACTGAGCAATAATGTGTTCTAGGATGAAACCACATATTACCTTGGTTGTTGTAGATCGAAGAGGAATGGACTCTACCCATTTTGTGAAATAATTAGTTGTAGTGATGATAAAGGTATTTCCAAGGGAAGAAGGGGGTGAAATTTTTCCTATAATGTCCAATCCACAAATCACAAAGGGCCATATTGAAAATTGAGTTTGAATTTCATTAGTAGGAGTATGATGCAAATTGCTATGGTGCGCCAGTAATACCCAAGATAGATAAGTTTTTGAACCATTGTTTTACCTCCAAAATGTCCACCACAAGCACCTTCATGGGCTTGGTGAAGTGCTAGAGGTATCTCAGATTTGTTTAAGCATCTAAGTAAGATACCATTGAATGACCTTTGATACAACACATCAGAGAGGATGATATATTTAGATGCAAGCATTCATAAACGAGCACAAAGTTTTTTTTGTTGGCTTGGGAAAGGTACCGATTGCCAAATAGTTGAATACAGTATCATACCATTTACTTGAGTTTTCCTCATTTTTCATTAAAACATCTTTCATTTTTGCATCGATCAAAGGTTTCATGATAGGGTGAATAGTAAATGTAAATTTTTTTGAAGGATCTTGAGGGGATATAAGAGAGGTCGCACTTGTGATTGCATCCACAAGTCAATAATCTCTTCATGGGATATTATTAATGGTAAATGTATTAAAATTCTCTAACACTTGTGCATGATAAGATATTTGTATTTGGATAATTTGTCATGCTTGGCTTGATATGTCCCATTTTTTTATTTAATTACTAATTGTGAGTCACCAAAGATCTTAATATCTTTGACACCCATGATTAAAGTAGCACACAACCTAGAGAGTAGTGCCTCATACTCAGTTGTGTTATTTGTACATAGGAAATTCAATCAATACAACAAGGGAATAGGCTTTCAAAAAGGTGAGATCAATCTAACCCTAAAACTAGAGCCTGGTCTACACATAGATCTATCAAAATATAATTCCCATGTTTTAGCATTTATTGTTAACACACTATCATCAGGAAAAGAGTTAGTGCTAGGTAACACTAGAGGAGAAGGAGCATCAGCTAAATGGTTGGTCAAGGCTTGGCCTTTGATTGCTTTTTCTGAAACAAACTTAAGGTCAAACTTAATAAAAAACATTCCCCATTTAGCTAGACAACAATGTTTCCCATTTAGCTAGATATCCAGATAAGTCTATTTTATTAAAATGATGTTTGAGAGGATCAAATTTTATCATGATTTGTATTTTAGCATTTAATAAATAATGTAATGACTTACTAATAGCAAATACAAGAGCCATGCATTTATTTTTTATTGGTGTGTATCAAATTTCATAATCAATTAAAGTTCAACTGATGTAATAAACAAGATGTTCTTTTCCATTGTCATCTTGTTGATCCAACGATGCTACAAGAGGATGGGCAGATGTGACTATGTAAAGGATGAATGCTTTGTTTGGCCTAATAGCTTGTAAAATGAGCAGAGTTGCAAGGTATTCCTTCAAACTCTCAAAGGCCTATTTAATATCCTCATTCCAATCAAAATGCACATACTTCTTGAGGATATGTGTGAAAATTAATTTTCGATCAACTAAGGAGGTGACAAAATGATGGATGGCTTCAATTCTTCCTTATAAAGTGCACAATTTAGAAATTTTCCTAGGAGGTTGCATGCTTATTATTGCATCAATTTTATTTGTGTCCACCTCAATGCCTCTATGACATATGATAAACCCTAAAAAAATTTCACTATCTACTGCAAAGACAAACTTTTTTAGATTTAGGCACATGTTGTATTTATGCATTCATTCAAATATTTTTCAAAGCGCATTCACATTGTCTTGTCTTGTTAAGGATTCTGCAAGGATTTCATAAACATAATCTTCCAAGATTTTATGTATGTAATCATGAAATATATATTTCATTGCTCTTTGATAATTGGTGCTTGTATTCTTTAATCTAAATTGCACCACAACCCAGCAAAATGTTCCCCAAATAGTTGTGAATGTTGTCTTGTATTTATCTTATGGGTTAATGAATATTTGGTTATAACCAAAAAATCCATCCATGAACGAAAAAACAACAGGTCCAATAGTTGAATCCACAATCATGTCAATATTAGGAAGGGGAAAATCATCTCTTAAAGAGGCTTTATTCAAGTCACAAAAAATTATACATATCTTAATATGATTATTAGGTTTAGCAACTGCGAAAATGTTTGAAATCCAAGGAGAATAATCAATAGGTCAAATCAAACCTTTGTCAAGGATTTTTTCAAGTTCTCATTTAACATGCAAGGCTATCATAGGATTCATTTTTCGTATCTTTTGTCAAACATGTTTAGCATTTTTAGCAAGAACAATGTTATGTGTGACAATCTTTGGTTCTATTGCTAGCATATCAAAATATTTCCAAGAAAAATGTTCAAGAAAATTATGAAGCAAGGTTGTAGTATCTTCTTGTTCTTCATCATCAAGGCATTTCCCAATCTTAATGACTTTTTCTTTATTATCTATGTCCATTGGTATATCAATTGTATCTCCTAATGTGAGTGTGTTAGAATTAGGAAATTTAGGATCATAGGGTTCCATGCTCATGTTTGTCTCATTAGTATCAATATATTTTTTCTTGGTATTTATCATAATGCATGTAACTTTTCTCTTGGAAGAAGATGACTTATCAGAAGAACCTAACATTTATTTCAAGGCTTCATCACTTTCAACATACTCCTATGATGGTAGTAAATCCATATCCAAGAATTCAAGATATTTTAATGTGAGAATAATTCTTGGCTTACACATGATGGTGTTGATATTTATTGATGGATGTTGAGCTGATTTTGTTATCTTAGAAAAAGAATATCCCAAACTAGTCTTTGTCTCTTGTGTATTAGGTTCTATAGGAACATGAATACCTTGTTCATGTTTTCCACATCCTTTATCATTTTATCCCAATTTTTTTATAAGCTTATAGCCTTTTCCATAAAGGTTTTCCATTTCCTTTGGATTGGGTGGTTGTTGGTAATCTATCTCATCAAAATTTGTTGTGTAGGTTTTATTTTCATTCGAAGTAGATGAGGTAGATGTTTGGGAAGATTCTTCTTAATTTTGACTTGACATAACCATGGTCTATTCTTGCTTTTGATTCTCTTTTCATGTGATTATGTATTTTCCTATAAATGAAGATGTGAATTCTAATGTGACCCAATCATCTTCTAGCAGTTTAGACATAGGTTCTTTGTCTTGTTTGCTAGTCTCGAGGGGTTCTACATGAGGTGCTAGAATTAATTTGTTGAGAGAACTTGTTATTCCTTTTTCAGGTTGTAATAAAATTTTAGGCTCAGGGTCTATTATTTGATGAAGGGTTGAAGGTACTGCATGCATCGCATGAATCCATGTCCTTCTCAAAAGAAGATTGTACACAATATCATAGGGCATGACATGGATAGTAATTTGAAAGGTAGCCATTCCAACTATGATAGGTAAAGTGATTACACTGAGTAGTTACTTTGTAATATTGTCAAATCCTCTAATAGATAAGGAATCGGGTTTGATTTGTGATATCAGAAAGTAATTGATCTAGGAGCTTTACACTACACACATTAAGGGTAGAGAAATTTTAAACAAGGGTTATTTTGATGTCTATTCTATTGTATTGAGAGATTATCATAAAGGCCTCATTTGGCTTCCTTAATTCTAATGGAGGGAGCTCATATTGATGAAAGGTAATATCTACATTAACTACATTCATTCTTTGTATTAGAGTTGCCACATCATTTGCATTTGTACTAGGAGGAATCACTATTTTTTGCAATGCTATTTTGATGCAAAGGGTATGGGACTTTACATAAAACACAAAGTTTGAAGGTCTACAATGATATACTTTCAAACCATCTTCTAGGCACCCTTATGGAGATAAGGCTTCAATGGTTCACTTATGACTTAGATCCTTCCCTTATGGACGCAAACCCTTGGAATATCTTAAGGAACACAATTACACTTGTATTGAATGGTTACAAAGCCCCAAGCCTCTATCTCAGACACAAACCCACTTATCCACCTTGACTAGGCTTCTAGCCCAACTAGGTCTCCTGTGACTGTTTCTTTTATTTTTCTCAAAACTTTCCCAAATGAATCCTAAAAATAATGACTGATTTACATGTCTTTCTAGATGTTACATCACATACTCAAACCATGATGGCACTTGTTTTGGAACAATCTCTCTAAAATCTATTGTTTCCACAAAATTAAGGCATAATTAACCATTTTTCTCAAAGCAACCCTACTCAAATTTTGTCCCCTAATCATGAGATTTTTTAAAGTGTCTTGAATAATTTCCAAACTAAGTATTTTCAAGGTATTAGACTCCCATGACACCTTTAACACCCCTAATCACAAAACCCTCCATTAAATCTCCTAAAACTAGGGTTTCTTGAATACTAACCTTCCAAAAACTTCCAAAACTGGTTCTTTAACTTTTCACCATTAAATCAACATGTTTAAACATTTCCAACTCATAAACATGCCCCTTATTCTGGTAAAACTCCTACTGCTACACCTTAGGCACCATTCACATGCACCTTGCCTTGACAAATCACGGTGTACACCTTAGAATCATTTTTTCCTACACATTAGCTTGTTAGTTTTATATCATACATGTTAGATATGATCCATTTCATAGGTTACAGTCACATTCTTCCATGAAATAGATCAATCATACATTGAAACTCCCAAAAAATAGTGAAAATCTACACTTCATTTAGACAGTCAGTTATATTATACAAAGAACTCATTTTTATTGCTTATCAGGACATGCAAAAGGTTTTAAAGCATGTAAATACAAGTCCTTAATTCATCCAATTGAGCATATAACCAATATCAATCAGAAATTCATCAAAAAAACACCAAAAAATGTAAGAAAACTGAATTTTTTTACTATTTTTTTGTAATAGTTCGTACAAAACTTGCAATGTTAACAAATCTTCCATACAAATGACTTCTCTAACTTTTTATACATATCTCCCAATTTCTCCAACCATTTAGGATTTATTTTATTACATTATTATTGCTAAAACATCTAAAAACAACTTACCTACCCAAAATGAAACTAGCCATTGGATTTCAAATTTTCAATTTCCAACTCTATTTTATTGATTCCTACTAACTAAAAACCTTCTAAACCATTACATATTTATTATCCAACCTTACTTGACACAATTAAAACATTATATACCATGTGTAGGATCATGATGGGCCAAAAAGTGGTAATATCATGGGTATTTGTAGGGTATGTGGCTGACAACTTTTTTTTATCCAAAATTGATGAAACAAAAAGGGTTTCTAGAGGAGATTATCAGCTTTCCACCAATATAAATTATGCTTTAATTTGAATTTAATAAATAATTATTATTTCTTTTCTATTAGAATTACAACTAAAGTCCTAGTCGATAGGCTGATTGAAAAACATTTGTAGCTTTCAAACGGTATCACATTTTTTTAATCTGAAACATGCATCACATACTTTAGGATTAAAAAATGAAAAATTAAATTTCATGAATTTTTGACCAAGTTAATGTGGTCAGACATACGAGTTATATCTTTTAAAAGTTGTAATAAAAAAATCATAATTAATTATTTACTTGGAAAAAAATTACAAAAAAATATGCATCACATTCGTACATGAGTCCTATACTTAGATATAAAATCTTATAAAACAATATTATCATTTTATTATTGTTAGGGTGGTCAGACAGACACCTACTTCTTATTTTTTCCCTAAAATTTAAGTACTACTACATTGAAATTTCAAATTTTCACCAAATAGATTTTATTTATTTTTAAATAAACCTAGTAGTTTAGAAACTACATTCAGTTTTCTACAAATTCTATTCTTATTTTTTAAATATTATATATAACTTATTCAAAATTTTACGTCAAGTTGCCAAACACTAATTTTTCTAAATTTTTTGCCACTTATGGGATTGTTTTTTCCATGATGATCCTGCACATACCCAGGACACTATTGGTCCACTTAGAACTCATTTTGGTCCTAGGGTCCTTATCAGGACCCTCAGGACTTTTGATCCTTCTATTACACTTATTCACTCCAAAGGCCATTATAGGTTCCAAAATGGCATAGTTGATGCATTGAGATGTTTGATAGGTCTTCATGACCCCTGCAACCTCCTAACTCTTCAAGTGACCTTTAAGGAGCTTGGGTGCCCCTACACCATACTCCCCAAGAATGAAAAGATTCTTGCCCCAAGAAGTATCCAACTTGTTTCCATCACATTGCTCCTTGTTCCTAGATGTCTGCACCTTCTGATTATAGATCATGAAATGTCCTAAAGTCACCTTCTTCCTTCTCTACCAACATGCACTCATGTTAGAATAAAAATGGTGATTTGTTTGTCCTCCTTGTTGTTGGATCTCGGTCTATCCTTGTGCTCTATTCTTGCCTTTATTCCACTAATTTCTTTGCAGGGAAACACCACTTTTGATACCCTCAATAGTAGGGCAGTCAATACCCCCAACCTTGATACTTCCCAAGTCCTAAATGTTCTAATTTTTAGGACTGTATACCTCATATCTCTGTTGCAACTTGTTATCTTTCACCCAACTAGTATCTTCCCCTATCTTACCCTACGAATGCTTCTATAAACACATTACAAAATTTTCATTCAACTAATCAAAAGGAAAAGGCCTCAACTTATACCTAGTACCTCCCTTTTGTACCAAATATGTATTATTGTATCCATCATGCATTGTCTGCCTAGTATACTGCCATGGTCTCCCTAAAATGATATGACCACAAGTCATTGGAATGACATCACAAAGAACTCTATCTTGATATGCTCCAATTGAAAAATCCACATAAGCCCTCTTACTAATCTCTACATGCTGCAATTGAATTACCCAAGTGGCCTTGTAGGGAGTAGGATGATCATATGTTTCAATTCCTAACTTAGCTACCATATCAAATGAAACCAAATTGCTATACGATCCTAAATCTATGAGCAACCTACATAATTTACCATGGCTGAAATATTTTTTCTTGAAAATGGTTACCTTTGGCTCTTGATGAAGTCCTTTTCCTTGCTTTACCATAAGGAACTCACCATCAATTTCAGGGTCTGCCATAAATGTCTTTGGCTCCTCCTTTTTGTCTTCTTTTTCTTGTACCAAATTGGCCCTCCTATATCTTCCCTTATCTAATTGTTCCCATTTAGGACACTTGAAAGAGGGATTCCTTGGCTCATCACAATTGAAACACCTACCTATGAATGTGCCTCTACCTTTTCCAAATTTTCCTCCTCCTCTTCGGGTGTATCCTCCTCTTTGATCTGAAAACACCTCTTTTCCTTTTCCATTGCTACTTTTATCAGTGTTGCCTTTCCCTTTTTCTCTATTACCTCTACCTCTGCTTGAACTACCTCCTCTTCCACCATTGCTTGACCTCTCTTGCTTCCTTTTGACCTTTTCTTCTATTCTAATGGCCAACTGAAAAACATTCTCCTAATGTCCTTGGTACTTGTAAACCATTTTCACCTTGTAATTTATACCTGAAACCATTGATATACTTGGATACTTTTTCATCTTCTTCCTCATATCCTCCTCTGATACTAAGCTTGTGAAATTGCTCTATATAGGACATCACATCCAAGTCCTTTTGCTTTAAATCCTATCTCATCCTCTTCACATGAATTGTATAATTAGATGGTAAGAATTGCTCCTTGACCAAACTCCTCATCCTTGCCCATGTAGAAATTTTTTCCAATCACCTAGCCATCCTATCATTCTGAAAACTAGTCCACCATGTCAATGTTGTACCTCCCAACTTGGTTTTGGAAAACTTAACCTTCTTCTCTTCTTCCATCTCTTCAAACTCAAAATAGTTGTGTAATGCATCAAGCCATCCTAACACCTCTTCACTATCTATCTTCCCTTGGTAGATAGGAAAATCTATGTGACTCTTCCATCCATGACCTTGTACTGCTTTCAACAATCTTAATAACTTCTTTTCCTAAGGGTCTTCTATCTCATCTATTGGTTGTTCTTGAGTTATCCACACATGCTCTTCTTCTTCATCATTGTCTTCTTGGTTTTCTTTTTCTTCTCTCCTCCTATTTCTCTGAAGGTTGTTTATCCTAGCTTGCATAGCTTCTCTCTCCCTTCTCCATTTCCTCTCTTCCCTTGCTTTATCCTACTCTCTTTCTGCTTCTTGTTCTCTTCTTTCCCTTCTTTTTCTTTCCAAGGTTTCCCTCCACTCCTCCAACTCTCTTGCTAATTGACTTTTAGGTGCCATTTTTGAACCTTCAACCCCTAAATGACCTACTCTCTACTTTGATACCACTTTGATGCAAAGGGTATGGGACTTTAGATAAAACACAAAGTTTTAGGGTCTATAATGATATACTTTCAAACCTTCTTCTAGGCACCCTTATGGAGATAAGGCTTCAATGGTTCACTTATGACTTAGATCCTTCCATTATGGACCCAAACCCTTGGAATGATCTTAAGGAACAAAATTACACTTGTATTGAATGGTTACAAAGCCCCAAGCCTCTGTCTCAGACACAAACCCACTTATCCACCTTGACTAGGCTTCTAGCCCAACTAGGTCTCCAAGAACTATTTTTTTGAATTTTCTCACAACTTTCCCAAATGACTCCTCAAACTAATGGCTGATTTAAATGTCTTTCCAGATGTTACATCACATACACAAACCATGATGGCACTTTTTTTGGAACAATCTCTCTAAAATCTGTTGTTTCCACAAAATTAAGGCCTAATTAGCCCTTTTTCTCAAAGAAACCCTACTCAAATCTTGTCCCCTAATTATGAGACTTTCTACAATGTCTTGAATCATTTCCAAACTAATTATTTTCAATGTCTTAGACTCCCATGACACCTTTAACACCCCTAATCACAAAACCCTCCATTAAATCTCCTAAAACTAGGGTTTCTTGGATACTAACCTTCCAAACACTTCCAAAACTGATTCTTTAACTTTTCACCATTAAATAAACATGTTTAAACATTTCAAACTAATAAACATACCCCTTATTTAGGTAGAACTCCTACTGCTACACCTTAGGCACCATTCCCATGCACCTTGCCTTGACAAATCATGGTATGCACCTTAGAATCTTTCCTTCCTGCACATTAGCCTATTATTTCTATATCATACATGTTATATATGATCCATTTCATAGGTTACAGTCACATTCTTCCATGAAATGGATCAGTCATACATTGAAACTCCCAAAAATCAGTGAAAATATGGACTTGCTTTAGACAATCAGTTACATTATACAAAGAACTAGTTTTTATTGCTTATCAAGACATGAAAAAGTTTTAAATCATGTAAATAAAAGTCCTTAATTCATCCAATTAAGCATATCACCAATATCAATAAGAAATTCATCAAGAAAGCACCAAAAAATGCAAGAAAACTGAAGTTTTTACTATTTTTCTGTAGCAGCCTGTACAAAACCTACAATGTCAATAACTCTTATGTACAAATGACTTCTCTAACTTTGTATACCTATCTCCGAACTGCTCCAATTGTTTAGGATTGATTTTATTATATTATTATTGCTAAAAAATCTAAAAACTACTTACCCACCCAAACTGAAACTAGTCGTTGGATTTCAAATTTTGAATTTCCAACTTCTATTTTATTGATTCCTACTAACTAAAAACCTTCCAAACCATTACATATTTATTATCCAACCTTATTTGACACAATTAAAATATTATATACCTATCTAGACTCCTAGGACACTATTGGTCCACTTACAACTCATTTTGGTCCTAGGATCCTTATCAGGACCCTCAAGACTTTTGATCTTTCTTTTACACTTATTCATTCCAAAGGCAATTATAAGTTCAAAAATGGCTTAGTTGATGCTCTGAGATGTTTGATAGGTCTTCATGACCCCTACAGTCTCCCGACTCTTCAAGTGACCTTTAAGGAGCTTGGGTGTCCCTGCACCATATTTGGAGCTTAGAATGATAGTTCAATGAGTTTTGAAGAAGGTCCCGAAGGGATATCTTTACAAAAGTTCTCTTAAGTTTCTCAACAATATCATACTTTCTTAATTGAGGAGCACTAGGTCATATAGAATTGGGCAAAGGCAACGAGGTTGGGGTATGTTGAGGTGGTTGCGAGTTATTTCTAGTGTAATGTGTGTGTACAACAACATTATGCTTAGGTGGGTAAAGGGTAAACTCAAGTGTAGGTTGAGGTGGAGGTTTCTATGAAGGTGGGTAAAGGACAAGTTGAGGTTGAATTACATTAAAATATTTTGATTTTAGTTTCTCACAACAAACCTTAATGTATGGATTTTGTGAGATGAAGTCCTCAAGGGATTCATCCAACATGTAAAATTCATGGCTACTAGAAGTTTTGGAAGATAAGTTATCGTTGGTTGGTTCTAAGGTTTTTGTTTACATTTTCTGATGAATATGATCTAAATGAACTAGGAACTAATGCTAAAAATGAACATTGTAAAAATATAATGCTATAATTAATTGCCATTAAAGTAAATGATGCTAATGCTAATGATTCAAATGTAACAAATAATAATTGAACATAAACAAAAAAGTAACTAAAACAAACAGTAATTAAAGACACTAGAAATAGAATGTTGAAAACACTGATGCAAAATGTGTACTGGGACTAAGTTGTCGTGGAAAATTAGTCCTAGTAGGGGAATTTTTGATTTTTTTCTAAATTTTCTGATGGATATTGATGTGTTCTATACTCTACCATGCAAATCTAAAGTTCAAATGCAGAATTTTACTATTTGGCAAAGAAATGAAATGCAATATGCAAGCTTAAATGAGCTTTACACTAATGCAATGTTTAAAACCCTAGAATGAAAAACCTAATGCAATGTTGATGGAAGTTAAACCTAGGATGCACTTGAAATTAGAATCAAAAATGTTCTAAAGTGAGGCTCACCAAAATGTAAACAAAGATTTTGGCTCCCAAGGGTTTTCTAACACTTCTAGGCTTTTCACCTAAAAGGAGAAAGATGGGCCAAAATGCAATGTAAACACTCAAAATAAATGAAAGGATGGATAAGTATGCCTAGATATGATGTCTAAATGCAATCAACTAATTAAAGAAATGACTTATTAATGTAAAACCTAAGAAATGAAAGTTTTTTGAAAACACATTGTGGTATGCAAAAAGATAGATTAAATGCAATAAAGAACAAAATAAAGATTCTAAATAGAAATTGTGCACCTGGAAACTAATGAAGGACAGAATGAAGATCAAATATGTCTCTAAATTTTTTGAAAATTTGACTTTTAGCCTACTAGGACACTAATGCCAAGATGGGCGACTCAGTCCTAGATTAGGGAAATTGCCCAGAAATTTGTTTCTGCCAAAAGGGTATCTAAAACTACTAATTTTTTTGAAAAACCAGTGTAATGGGACTAAGTCACCACTATTGGTGACTTAGTCCACTTTGGATTATTTGCAAAATTGAAAGTGGAAATGGAAGCCCACAACCTGCACTCTATTTTCTAATAGAAATCTAGAGCCGAATCTGCAAAAATACCTATAAAATAGCTCGTATAAATTGATTTATAATGGGGGGTTTGGCTTGGTCAAACCCCTAGTTGGTATTTAAAACTTGATAGAGATAAAATTTGCATAAAACCCTAGCCCTAAGTGTATCTAAGACTAGGATGTCTAAAAATAAGATACAACCCTATTCTAAAGTGCGAGAATAAGATGCATGAATGGATTTAGAACAATTAAAGACTCATTCTAAGAGACATTAAATCACATTATAAATGAATCTAAATGACATGCAAACCTTCCTTAGGTTGAAGATAGAGAGAAGATGGAAGCTGGAATCAATTTGAAAACAAGTCCTTAGGCTTGATTTGATGGTTAGTTGCATCTCCTTGACCTAGATTTCTCCATGATTCTCCATTAGCATCCATGATAAGTCCTTTGCAAAGTAAGATCTTGGACAAAAAGTGAATTGAAGACTTGCAAAATTCCTACCTTGTTGTCCTAAAGCTTTAATTTTGTTGTAGATAGACTAATGAATCTTCTTGTGAAAGATATTTGACTCTTGACTATTGATTTTTCTTGATGAAATTGATTTAATGTTATGAAAAATGACCTAAAAACATATATTTATAGGAATTAACATTGAATTATTCATTATTTTAGCTTCACGGGCTGACATCCATCAGGATTTTGAGTTAAGTCAATCATTTTCCTACTCAAAAGTGAAAAATACCTCAAAAGGCACTAAGTCACCACCCTAGGTGACTTAGTCCCACTAGGGATTTTTGAGGTGGGTTTCGAGAAATTTGAGTGGTTTGAAAGTTTCTTGTTGGGATTTATATGATTTGTGAGTGGAATAGGTCTTAAAGTCCAAAATAATGAGTATTAGGGGTCTATAAATGTAGTTTTTAAGGGGTGATTGATGCAAGGGTGTCTAAAATAGGACTAAATTAGGCCATAGATTGTACTTTCTGGAAAGGAGTACAATTTTCATGTCCACAAAGGTTATAATTAAAAAAAACTAACGTATTTATATAATTACAATAGAAAGCTCCTCCCAAAATAATAAATTATTGCTGCTAACTATTCTATTTTTAAACTTAATAAGATATTATTATTAGACTTTGACATTCAAGCATGAATAGATAAGCTCCATCTTATACCAAAAACGGCTTCAAATCACACAATTAAATAATAATTCTGATAGAAATCTCCTCCCAACACAATAAATTATTGTTGCTAACTGTCATATTATTAAACTTACTATGATATCATTATTAGACTTTAACATTCAAACACCAATAGGTAAGCTCCCTCTTAAACCAAAAATGACATCAAATCACACAATTAGATAATAATTCTAATAGAAATCTCCTCTCAACATAGTAAATTATTGCTGGTAAATGTTATATTATTAAACTTAATATGATATCATCATTAGACTTTAACATTCAAACACCAATAGATAAGCCCCATCTTAAACCAAAAATGACATCAAATCACACAGTTTAATAATAATTCCAATAGAAATGTCCTCTCAACATAATAAATTATTGCTGCTAACTGTAATATTATTAAACTTAATATGATATCATTATTAGACTTTAACATTCAAACATCAATAGATAAGCCCCGTCTTAAACCAAAAATGACATCAAATCACACAATTAAATAACAATTCCATTATTATTTACTTGTGTGATTCCCGGACAACTAAATAATACAACTAGGCATCAACATTTTCTGAAACAAAAGACACCAAAAATCTTTTTAATATGTGAAGCTCTGGGGTATCTTCTTACAATATTCAGTACGTTTGGATTTTATAGCATTACAAGCACTCAAGCTCTAATCTTCTACAGAACAATGAGAGTTATATGGGAATTTTATATCATATATAAAACAATATAGTCTATAGAGAGAGAGAGAGCTTTAAATAAAATAATCCCTACTAGTTTTTCCATGTGCAATTTCTGTCCACCACATATTTTTTGTCAACGGCATGTGTTTCCTGAATAAAAATTAGATTTTTTAAGTAGCATTTGCTAAGCCATAGTAATAGATATGCATATTGACGTGACAATGGACTGGTAGGAGATTATAAACGACCCCTAAATTTTCAAGAAGAAAACAACAATATGGACTGAAGTTTCTAAGAACTAAGTTCACTGATAAAACATAAATTAAGTTAAATGGCTGTCTGTATTGGAAATGGAGTGTTTTATCCCACAAAAGGATAAGTTTTAAATTGTTTGTGATGGTGATTTAGTAATATTTTAGGTGACTTTGATTAGAATAGAAGTAGTTTTTTTTAATTTTTGAACTACGTACTGTTGTCATTGATTGTAATTGATGTATCAGTGTATTTTCTTATATTCAAAATATTATTATGTTGTGATTTTTTTTTTGTCAATTATCTTTGTTGAATTTGTTTTAAATATATTTTAAATCTTATTTAATGTATTATAGTTTATGTAAGTATAGGTGTTAACTAAATAGAAGATGATGCAGATTCTACAATTTGATTTCTTCATATTCAAATGTTAGGTAATCTGATATCCATCTTAAATATCTATCTAGCAGTTAAATATTACTAGAAAAAATGAATTGTTATTCACAAGTAATAATGATATTTTATTATGATTGTGAGATGAGCAACTTGATAGATTACACCTAGCACACAAATGTTCCACTTTAACTTGTAATATTAACAATGTTGTCATAAAATGCTATAATATTTCACTTATATTTTAGTGACTAAAAATTAAAACCCAATATTAATAATTTTCATTATTGTGACTCTTGTGAGCCTTAGCTACCCCTTAATAAGGGAAAAGTGAGTGACCCCTGTTATTGAATTATGTAAAAACTTCTTTGGAAATAAATTTGTTGACCACATAGTGGTGGTGAATGATGTTAAGGCTTGGAAGGCTATGGTGAATAATTTCTCATATCCTTTGGATTCTATTTCTCAACTAGACTCCTCATTGCAACCCTTCCATATCTCTAAAGCAATGGATAGGGATGCTTTAGTTTGAGCAAGAACCTCTTCTAGATGTTTCTCATTTTTTTCTAGAGCTCTTGTCTCTTTAATGAGACCTCCCATCAATTTTTTTCTAAGTGTTGGTTTCCCCCTTTAATCCCTAACATCAATTTATTTTTTGGTTAGCCACCCACAATAAAATTCTTACTTTTAGATATCCTAGCTAAAAAAGGCTTTTCTTTTCCCAATAGGATTTTTTAATGTAATTTTTTTGAGGAAGATCCAATCACTTACTATGGAGTTTCTCCTTTTCTTATAATATTTAGAGTCTACTACATCACCTTTTACATGTGGCTTGTAAGTTTACCAATTGTATGAAAACCTCTGATAAATGGTTTTCCCTTAACAATAATCTATTCATTATAGTATTATGTCCAAGTTACTAATCTCTCATCTTGTACATGGAACTCAACAAGAGAAAAATTTGTTAAAGTGTTTAAAAAAATTAGTTATTCTATAGAGAAAACTTTTTGTGTAATGAAAAAGGTTTGAAACCCATGTCCTTTTCTTTGATGAATATGTCGAAGAATCAATTGCATGTGATTGAGGAATGGTTTCTTAAGTTCCAAATCTTTATCCTAATTATGGAGAGGAAGGTCCAAAGATGTAATATACCTTATTCCACTCCCCCATCATCATAGTATAACTAAACTTTGATAGAAAAACTAAAGGTAATCTTGGTCTAGCTAGTGATTGTGGGGTTTGGACAGATGATGATGGAAACATTAAAGTGGATTATACTATTAATCTTTGATATCAAACTAGCCATTACAAAAAAATTGGGAAATTGTATCATTTCTTCAAGATGGCATATCATTTAAGATGACTCTATCCATATTATCAAATACCTAAATAAAAAGCCCCATCCTATTTGGATTATTGTTTTTATGATAAAGATACTTCCTAGATAGCTTTATCAAGTTAAAATAATTCAAGTTGTTCACATTTATAAGGAAACCACTTGGATGGCCAATATATTTAGTAATTAGGGGGCTATTTAGAGTCGGAATAATAATTTCCAATGAAAATAATTTAGATGAACTTCAATTAACACATTATGATTTATTTATCATCACTCTAGATGGTTATTACTCTTTCCTTATGTAAAATTCACATTAGTATTTGTGGTTTCTACCTCAATTTTAGCACCATTTTGTTTGAAATTTATAATTTGATTAGGGACAGTAATGTGAGAAAATTCATTTCAAATATTGGTAGTGTAGTATTTTGTAAAGAACTATAAATGGGAGGTGATATGAACATGGTTGAACCATGTAGCTATAGCCATTTTAAGAATAATCCAAAAGTTACAAAAACTATCTAGAATGTGAAGTTATATCTATTAGATCAACCAAGTTCAAAGTGTAGGAACAAAGATAACTTCTACAAGTGATGACGAGCACAAACAAGCATGTATATAAAATAAAATGATAATGCCAAATATACAATGATAAACCTTGCATATAAGGGAAAGGAATAGGATGTAGAAAGTTAGTATTTTAAACATCTAACTACCCCCTTATAGGTGCAACACATGTTACCTCATATGACAAGTTTAAAATTATATATTCAAGTATGCATGATATTAGTTTCTCAAGAGGTGAGTAAATTTCTCCCAACCACATGAAGTGAGAAGAAAAAAGATCCTAAGATGAGACTTAACAAGTTTGACTAGGTCAACCTAGAAAGAGTAAGTGACTAACTAGATATGAGTTGACTCTATAATTTACAATAAAACTCCCCTTAAGTCCAAATTTGGAAGGGTAAATATAATTATTATGGGTCCTAGATACCAAGCCATATCAAGTATCCAAGTACAAATTTATAATAAAAGAATGAAATCATAAAAGAGTGAAGGATAAGATCCCATCTCCAAAAGATAAAAGATACAAAGAAAATGTAAAAGTAAAGAAGATTGAAGATAGAAATAAGGAATCATTTTGACCCCTCATCTAGTACTTCTAAAACAATGTATAATAAATGTTCCCTCAATGCAAGGGAAAAGAGAGAAGGTCTATACAAACACCCCCACCAGCCCACAAAAGGTAAGAGGAAAATAACTCCATGTGAAGAAATTTTCCCTCCCAAAATTGAAAAGAGAAGAGTAACCATATAACTGCACCTCCAAATTATTCTTATAGTTTTCATATATCCTCAACATTGGATGCTAATATGATATATGAATGTTCAACAAAATTTCCCCCCTTGTGAAGAAATGATGCCATAAATCTCTAAAGAAAAATTATCATTCCAAATAGGTAGTAGGAATGATGTAGGAGCATTCAGGGTGTATGAGCAATCTTGCATCTGAAAAAAAAATCTTTATTTTGATTTTTGTTGGGGTTACTATTTTTAGTAAGTTGGAAGGGCTAAAAATGGTATGTCTATATTTTTAGTAAGTTTTTATTTATACACATATGAACATGAAATATTACATAAAGCTCCAAAATGGTGAAATGAAGACAATGGTGAAGAAATATTTTCAATACCATTTGTCATGTGTGAGACATTAATGTTTGCATCTTAAATATCCCTTAAAAATATTTAAAGTCAATTTTGAGATGCCTAGAGGTTCCAAATGGACCTGAAAAATGGTCAAAATCATATGGGTATGTGGAGGATCATCATGTAAAAAATAGGCCCTTAAGTGGCGATAAAATTTAGAAAAATCAGAGTTAGGCAACTTGATGTAAAAATTTGAATAAGTTATCTATATTATTTCAAAAATATCTAAGAATAGAATCTTTAGCAAATTGAATGTAGAGTCTAAACTACTAGGTTTTTAAAAAAAAAAAAAAATCTATTTGGTGAAAATTTGAAATTTCAATGTAGTACTTAAATTTCAGGGAAAAAATAAGAAGCTGTCTATCTGACCACCCTAACCACAATAAAATGATAATATTTTATAATATTTTAGATATAAGTAGAGGAATCATGTCTGATGTGATACATATTTTTTGTAATTTTTTTCCAAGTAAATAATTAATTATGATTTTTATTACAACTTTTAAAAAATATAAAAACTTGTCCATCTGACCACCTTAACTTGGTCAAAACTTCATTTTTTTTTTTTAATCCTATAGTATGCACAGGATAGAATGTGATGCATGTTTCAGATTCAAAAAATGTGATAACATTTGAAAGATATAGATGTTTGGTACAGGAGCACCCCAACCCTTAATGACAAATTAGAACTTTCGAAGTTCCATCAAGACCTAGCCTTCAATAGATTTATGTCAAGTTTTAGATTTCTTGTGCTATTTTATCCTAAATAAGGTCATAAAGACCATTATGTCCTGTAAGTGAGTCTTTAGGAGGGGTAAAATATAAATGAATATCAAATTATGTAAAAAGTTGCTTTCAAAATTGTAATGTTGTCATTTAGTGTAAAATACTTTTAGAGAGGAAGACTTACAGTCACAATGGTTTGAAAGGTAGTTTGGCAAGTGTAGGAAGTTACAGGTAGTTGAGAATCCTTTAAATATCTTGGGTGCATTGATGTAAAGCCTCTTTGAAAAGAAATCAATCAACTTTCATTATTTTTAGCACTATAATCTCCAGATTTCACTATTTTTCTTTCATTTATTATTGTGGTATGGTCCATACAGAAGGAATTTTCTAGTAAACTCTTTTGATATTTGTAGGGGCATGTGTTAACATCATTCTCCAAGTGTTTTGAAGGCCTAAATTTCATTTGAGTTCTAGTGTGATTCATTTTTGTGTCTGCAAGTCTGTTTACCCTGTCATAGGGTTCTGACAGTTCTAATGTTGTTTTAAACCCCATCCACCTATTGTTTCATTTGTATCTCATTGGAATGGGGATTATTTAGGGTAGAGATGAGTCTTGTTGGGCATGTAGGCTTGATTCCCTAGTGTAATTTCTTTGTAAACTTGTGAGAAATGAAGGCCAAAATGGTGAATATGGCTATGGGTTGTTAGGGCCAGTTGTTTTATGAAATTTTGAGCATGAGTGAGTGTAAACTAATGTATTTGAAAGATTGGTAAGATCTGAACAAGCCTGGGCATCTAATTTTCAATAAACTCGTATGTTTTAGCCTAAAATGAGGGTTTGAGGAATATGAAATTTAGAGATTGTACAGAAGAGAACCAATGGTGTAATTTGGGGTTGGACATGTGAAAAGTGTTGCCCCATTGTTAGATTGAGTTTTTCATAAGTTTTTAAGGTACCTTATTTGGAAATGAGGCCTAATCAACCTATTGAGGATAGCGAGGAAGCCCAATTTTGAGTCACATACTCCAAAGCAACCTACCCTAAATTTAAGGTCTATTTTTTAACTTTTGAAAGTGTATCCAAATCCCTGATTTCATTGCCAAGTCTTGTGGGAAGTTTGGCAGAAAAAGGCTATCAGACCTAGTTGGATGGCTACTAGTCTGTAAGGGCTTGGAATGGAATCTATATGAAAGGGTATTTACAGGGTTGTTGAGTGTTCAAGGAGGAGTTGGTAGGGGATTTTAATCTTGTTAGATGCCTTTGCAATTCCATGTAAAGGTCTGAAGCCCTAGGTGTGGGTTGGAGTCTTTGAAGTTCACTTCCATTGAAAATAGATTATGGTGGTTAGAGAAGTTAGTCAAGCCAAGTCTTTAGAATTTTTTGGGTAGACTAAGTTTTATGCCTCCTACTCTTGCATCAAAGTAGTATCAGAGCACAGTGACAAGATTCCTTGTGATTGTTTTTTGTAGGTTTGAAGAAGAACGTGAAGAGTTAAGGTTGAAAAGATGCCTCCTAAGAATGTTGGTGCTGCTAGGGAGTTGAAAGATCTGAAAGAGAAGCATGCTAAGCTTCTAGAATCTCATAATGCAGTTTTGGCAAGGCTTGTTGCCTTGGAGACAAGAAAAAGGAGATAACTAAATGAAGAAAGTGAAATAGAGGAGGAAGATGAATACTATGAAGATGTTGAAGACTAAATAGACCCTGAAGACTACAAAATGGTGAATATGCTCAAATAAGTGAAAGGTGAATTAATAAACGTAAAAGTTGAGCTTCCTATATATGGTGGTAATTTCAACGAAGAGGAATTACTTTATTGGATAGCTGCTATGGATAACTATTTTGAGAGTGAAGATATTTTAGAAGAACAAATGCTGAAGGTGGAAAAAATAAAGATAAAAGGACATGCTCTTCTTTGGTGGGATTATGAGCAAGCAAAGAGGAGAAAACAAGGCGAATCAAGGATCACTTCATGTTACAAGATGTTGCAGAAGTTGAAAGGTAAATTCCTTCCAAAGGACTATGAAATTCAGTTGTTTAAAAGGTTGCAAGGTTTAAAATAGAAAGATTTAGATTTCAAAGAATACATAGATGAATTTTACAAGTTAAGCATAAGATCCTAGATATCTATGAGGTTTGAGATTTAATATTCAAGATGAGCTTGTTGTTGCTAACCCCAAATCTATTGAAGAATGCTTTCAATTAGCAATCAGGATGGAGGAGAAACTTAAGAGGAGACAAGAGAAATTAGTGAGAGGAAGAGGTGTTCCTAGTGCAAGAGGAAGAGGAGTAAATTCTATAGCAAAGCAACCATTGGAAGAATAAGAAGAAGAAAATAAAGGTAAAGAGAAAAGTATTGATTCTAGAGGTGGTTTTAGAGGTAGAGGAAGGTTTAGTGCTGGTAGAATTTCTAATTATTTTGTAGGGAGGTGTTACACATGCAATGAATTTGGTCATCCATCTTGGAAATTCCCTAAAAGAGTTGGTAGTTCATCAAGTGGTGAAAATAGAATTTATAGGAGAGCACAAATTGTTAAGGAGGAGGAGTGTGAAAGCAATCATTCTACAAGTAAGAGGGTTGATCCTAAAATAGGGGAAATGTTGATGGTAAGGAAGACAATATTGAAAGTAGTAAAAGAGGTGGAGTCTCTACAAAGGAAAAGCCTCTTCAAAACTACTTGTAAGTGAAAAAATAAAGTATGCAAGATTGTGATTGATGCTGGTTCAACAGAGAACATGGTGTCTACTAAGATGGTGAATAAGTTAGATTTGAAAAGAATTCCTAATGAATTTCCTTACAAAGTTTCATGGTTAAGTGATGGTCAGTCTTTATTGGTGAATGAAAAGGTAGTGGTTGATTTTTAGATTGGGGGTTATAGTGATAGTGTTGTTTGTGATATCCTACCTATGGACTGTTGTCATCTACTTCTACGTAGACCCTAGCAATATGATAGGAAATCTTTGTATGATGGTAGAAAAAATACTTACACTATCAGGAAGGATGGAAACATATTTCTGTTAACTCCTTTGATTGAAGATGAGAAGGGTAAGGAAAAGGTGATCATGTGTGGAAGAAAGGAGCCTATTGTAGTTTTAAAAGAGGGCACAAAGGTGGATACTATAGTCACCTCAAGGTTTGATAATATTGTGACAATATGTTTGAAGGAAAATATAGGGTTAACTAGTGGATTGGCAATGAATTTGAATAGGAGTGTCTTGGTTGGGACCATTGTGTGCCCTCTAATTGAAGGTTTGGGTACAAAGAATGCTAAATTTTATGGTACAGTGGTACCAAGCCTTGAAAAAACCAAAGGACTAATGACAATGGAAAAGAAACAGAATGGACAGAGAATTGATGGCAGTCACAAGTGTGAAGACAAAATGAAGATGAAGACAATTCCATGGAAAGCTAACAATTTTATTATTATAGGTGTGAGTGAAGAGAAATAGTTAGGATCAGGTGAAAGACCCGTGACAAGTTTGAATGTACAAGTGAAGCCATATCCATATGCAACCACAGTCCAAGATACAATGTAGATTACAAGAATGCAATACATGAACCAATGGAAAGAGTTTGCAGGTCAGAAAAGGATGTATGAAGCTTGGGAATATTGGTAAAAATCCCAATTCATGTGGCATGCATTATTTTTAGGGGCGTTGTATGGTGCAGGAGCACCCCAACCCTTAATGATAAATTGGAACTCTTGAAGTTGCATCAAGACCTAGCCTTCAATAGGTTTATGTCAAGTTTTCATTTTCTTGTGTTATTTTGTCCTAAATAAAGTCATAAAGACCATTATGTTGTGTAAGTGAGTCTTTAGGAGGGGTAAAATATAAAGTAATGTCAAATTTTGTAAAAAATTGCTTTCAAAATTGTAATGTTGTCATTTAGTGCAAAATACTTGTAGAGAGGAAGACTAGCAATCACAATGGTTTGAAAGGTAGTTGAAAATACTTTAAATATCTTGGGTGCATCGATGTAAAGCCTCTCTAGAAAGAAATCAATCAACTTTCATTGTTTTTAGCACTATAATCTTTAGATTTCACTATTTTTCTTTCATTTATTACTGTGGTACGGCCCGTACAAAAGGAATTTGCATGTAAACTCTTTTGATATTTGTAGGGGAATGTGTTAACATCATTCTCTAAGTGGTCTGAAAGCCTAACTTTCATTTGAGTGCCAGTGTGATTCATTTTTGTGTCTATAAGTCTGTTTACCCTGTCATAGGGTTCTAATAGTTCTAATGTTGTTTTAAACCCCATCCATCTACTATTGCATCTATATCTCAATCGAATGGGGATTATTTAGTGGTTTTCAATTTTATGGTGATTATTTAGGATAGAAAGTCCAGTCTTGGTGGGCATATGGGCTTGATGCCCTAATGTAATTTCTTTGTAAACTTGTGAGAAATGAAGGCTAAAATTATGAATATGGCTATGGGTTGTTAGGTCCAATTGTTTTATGAACTTTTGAGCATGAGGGAGTGTAAAATAATGTGTTTTATTAGTTGGTAAGATCTAAAGAACCCTAGGCATCCGATTTTCAATAAACCCCTATGTTTTAGCCTAAAAATGAGGGTTTGAGGAATAAGGAATCTAGAGGCCATGATACAAAAGATAACCAATGGTGGAATTTGGGGTTGGACATGTGAAAAGTGCTGCCCCACTATTAGATTGAGTTTTTCATAAGTTTTTAAGATACCTTCTTTGGAAATGAGGCCTAATCAACCTATTGAGGATAGCGAGGAAGCCCAATTTTGAATCACATACTCCAAAGCAACCTACCCTAAATTTAAGTTATGTTTTGTAAATTCTGAAAGGGTATCCAAATCCCTAATTTCATTGCCAAGTATTTTGGGAATTTTTGGAGAAAAAGGCTACTAGACCTAGTTGGATGGCTACTAGTCTATATGGGCTTGGAGTGGAATCTATATGAAATGGTATTTCTAGGGTAGTTTAGTGTTCAAGTTGGAGTTGGTTGGGGATTTTAATCTTGTTAGATGCCTCTAAAATTCCATGTAAAGGTTTGAATCCCTAGGTGTGGGTTAGAGTCTTTGAAGTTCACTTCCATTGAAAAAAGATTGTGGTGGCTAGAGAAGTCAGTCAAGCCAAGTCTTTGGAATTTTTGGGTAAACCAAGTTTTTTGCCTCCTACTCTTGCATCAATGTTTTTCAATCAGCCTATCAATCAAAAGTTTAGTCGTAATTCAAATAGAAAATGAATAATAATTACTTAAATTCAAAGTAAAGCATAATTTATATTGGTGGAAAGTTTAAAATCTCCTTTAAAAACCCTTTGCGTTTCATCGATTTTGGGTAAAAACTGTCATCAGCCACACCCTACACATACCCATTATATCACCACTTTTTGGCCCATCATGATCCTACACATACCCATATGCTATTGTGGACCTTGTGCTCGACGAGATATTTCCAACAACATAGACAGTTTTTCAATCTGATACCCAAGTCAAAAGTTATGGCTCCCAAAAATTAGAATAAAGTTTAAGAATTTTCTAAGGCTGAAAAAGGGGTAACTAAATCTATTTGGTGTTGAATTGGGAAGAAAATGGGAAGTGGGGTGGAAACTGCCGAATTTATTCTCCTTCGATCACTCAATAATGTCCTAGGATCCCAATTTGGATTGACTATCAACCTTAAAGGTGAGTCAATTCTCAACAAGGAAGACCTAGGAAGGGGCTCTTTAAGCTTAAAGGGGTTCACAACCAAGCTAAAGCTTGGAAAGGACAACTAAACATTCAACTCACAAAACCTAATGATGCAAGTTAAATTATGGATACAAATGATGTAATTATGTAATAGGAAGTTAGGATGTGTGTACTTGGGAAGCCTAGAAATGTGATGAGTATTTTGGAAATGCAAAGTTGTTAAAAAGTGCTATGGAGGACTGAGATGCCCTTATTTTTTTCTTAGTCTTAATGCTATTATTTAGGGCAAGTGTGGAATCTTCAGATGCTGAAAACAGATTTGGAAGAATCTTTGAAATATACCTTCAGGAGGACTAAGATGCCTAAGGTGGTTACTTAGTCTCATCTTGAATTTTTGAATTTTTTGAAAGTGGTCTTGAGGTTCAAGGTCTATGCTTCCTTCTTCACCAATTCTTCAGATCTTAACCTATAAATAATCTACAAAAAAAAGGAAATTTGATTGTTTGCTTATAGGGGTTTTACTTGGTTAAACCCCTTGTTTGGTAATTAAACTTTGATGAAAACGAATATATTTGAAAATGGAAATGTGGTTGAGCCTTAATCTTAAGTGTGTCTAAGATTATGTAAGCTAGAACATGGAGAATCTGTATTAAAATGTGTTAGATTGTAATTCCTAAGATGCAAATGAAAATGACTTGTAAAGGAGATCTCAAATCACCCTAATAGCCTATAAGCACGAAATATACCTCCCTTAGGCAGAAAATAGAACAACAATGGAAGATGGAATCAATTGAGAAACAAGTCCTTAAGCTTGGAAGAATGGATAGTTGTATCTCCAACCTAAAATCTCTCATGATTCTCCATAGGCATCCATCATTAGTCTTAGGAAATACTAGATCTTGACTAGGAAATGGACTTGAAAAATCTACAAAAACATAATAGAAGGCTGCTCCAAGACTTCAATTCATTGCTTCTTGAAACTCTCCTTCAAAATTGCTTCCTTATGTAAAAATGGGGTGTGAATCTTACTTTTATAGGAATTCCTATCTAATAACTTGATTATTAGATCCAAAAGGCTGACAAAATGCTAATTTAAATCAAATATTTTCATTTCCCACTCTTAATTCCAAAAAAAAAATCCCTTAGGACTAAGATGCCCTAGGTGGCATCTTGGTCGCACTAAGGGGGACTAAGACGGAACCAAGGTCATCTTTGTCCCACAAGACTTAATTTGCAATTTTGAAAGGTGGGTTACCAAGATTAAAGGTTTTTTATGGGTTTTAGTCAGGTTTACGATTGAAATATGCCTCAGGATCAAAAAGGGGTCTTAGGGGCCCATAATAACTGACCTAAAGGGAATTTAATGCAAGGGGTGCTAAAATAGGTCTAAAATAAGTGTGAAAATGCAAAGGGTATGCATTTTTTCTACACTACATTTACCCCCCACTTTAGCACTCATATGAAAATTCATGCATATGGAACCTAAAGTACTTCAAAAAGTAACTTTTTAAAAGGATACTCATATGGATTCGTTAGGGAGAATGAATCCCCCACTATAGTTACCTAAAAAACCATAATGCTAGGGACCACATCCTACATCATAGATTCATTAGTGGCTTAAAAATAATCTTCTTATCTAACTTGTCTAGAAAATTAAATTCGAGGGTAGATGTATGCCCCTCCTTGATTTTGCTTGCTTTACAGAGGTGTAATCAAGGTAGCAACCCAACCACATTGAACTAGACAAGTCAATCAAAGGGAATTTCCAAGTACCATTCCACCTAATGATAGACATTTGATGAGAAGGAGAGTGGAACCATGATTCCAATGCAACAAATGGCATAAAAAATAGAGTCTGGGTATGTGCAAGATCATGATGGGCCAAAAAGGGGCAATATGATGGGTATGTGGCTAACGACTTTTTTCTTACCCAAAATTGATGAAATGAAAAGGATTTTTAAAGGAGATTCTCATCTTTCAGAAAATATAAATTATGCTTTACTTTGAATTTAATAAGTAATTATTATTCATTTTCTATTCAAATTACAACTAAAGTCCTGATTGATAGACTGATTGAAAAACATCTATAGTTTTCAAACAATATCACTTTTTTTGAATCCAAAACATGAGTCACATTCTATGCTTCACATACTATAGGATTAAAAAAAGAAAAAATAAATTTCGTGAAGTTTTGACCAATTTAAGTTGGTCAGACATACGAGTTTTTTATATTTTTTAAAATTTGTAAGAAAAAATTTCATAATTAATTATTTACTTGGAAAAAATTATTAAAAAATATGCATCACATCGGGACTTGATTTCTCTACTTATATCTAAAATCTTATAAAATAAAATAATATTTTATTGCAGTTAGGGTGGTCACAAAGACACCTACTTCTTATTTTTTCCCTGAAATTTAAGTACTACTGCATTGAAATTTCAAATTTTCACTAAATAGATTTTTTTTTTAAACAAACCTAGTAGTTTAGAAACTACATTCAATTTGCTACAAATTCTATTCTTACATATTTTTGATATAATATAGATAACTTATTCAAATTTTTATGTCAAGTTTCCTAACTCTGATTTTTCTAATTTTTTTGCCACTTAATGGCGTATTTTTTCCATGATGATCATGCACATACCCATCCACTAGCTCCAAATATGTTACTTTAAATAAAAAGCACTTCTTTTCATTTTAACAAAAAGTGACCTAAATATGCATGTATATAAAGATAAAGAGAAGGTAAATCATATTCATTTTATCTTTTACCTTTTTGCAGAGTGAGCTTGGAGTAGAGTGAGCAAACATGTCGAGAAGATGCTCATCCACCATCCACAGATTGAGCTTCTATGAAATACAATCGCATGGGATGAGCTATAGCCTATTGTGAGTGGATTTCACCTTCTTTTTACTTTGATTTAGTCAATTCTTTATGTTTTTATTAAATGTTTAGATGAATTTTGGGTCTAGGGAGGGTTTTCTTTCATTTTCCTAGATTGTTTCAAAGTATCCCACTTTGTCGTAAAGTGTCCCAGTTAAGGAAGAGTATCTAGAATCCTTAATTAAGATATTCTAGAGAAACTTTAGCACACTTTTTGACCATTAAATCACAAATTTAAGCTTTTAAGAAGTTTTAAATGACATTTTCCTTCTCTTCTATGGTAGACTGCACCATGGTCATGCCAACAACTGGGCGAATATACGTTCAACCATTTATGAGTGTTGGTTCATCAGCTACCTGAGGAGGACAAGTAGATCCTCCAGGAGATGGGCCTCTACTGGGGTTATCTCTCACCAGTGATGCAGTATCATGATTCCATACTGATGAAGATGGCAAACAAATGGGATACAGACACCTATACCTTTCACCTACCTATAGGAGAGATTACTATTACACTAGAGAATGTGCACCACATACTGGAAGTGACCATCTGAGGAGAGAGGGTTTCTCTAGTGTAGGGTAGGAGCTTTCATGAGATGTGGTCTGACACTGTGTATTGCCTATGGAGACTGGTTCATTCCAAGATCATATGATGATGCATTGAGCTTGCATGGATTCTACATGTACAATCACCACTCATCAGGAACATCATGATTTTCATAGTAGCACTGGTACTAGTCCTCGATGGCCATGAAGCACATCTAGAGGGGGGCGCTAGTGCACATCATTTGAGACATGGATCACTACCTTGTTGTATTTTTGAGGGGTTCGAGCATACTAACACACATGTACTATGACTTGGCCCAGTTTACTTATATGGGGAGGTGACCAACATGCTACAATGCACATTACTAGAGACTTGGATCTTATAGTACATTACCCATACTAGTCCGAGAGGATTTCTCATTGTCACAAAGGTGGGATACCCACGGGCCTTCACTTATTCCCCTAGATAGGCATGGCAACACAGTGATATATTATTCTGGAGGGTTAGATTTGATAGGTTGTATGGAGACCCTATCTAATGGAGCTATTCTTGCGAGACACTACAAGGTAGATGAGGCAAATGAAAATAGATGGAATTTTTCTAGGACGATGTGATCATGTAGTGAGAACCTTCTACTATGATTTTGTGATGAGATAGTTCAGGAAAGTGAAGAGATGACCACTACTATAGTCTTTATACAAATGGTTAGTACGGAGCACCCATAGACCTAGGGACTTTATATGGTTGATAGTAGATGATGTCATCCAAAGCGATGTAGAGGAGTATGATATAGACATGCCCCTAGTCTTCGACGCAGATTAAATCGGCATGACACATGAGAACGATGAGTGATGGGAGGTGGTTCAATTAGGAGCTATCTCTCCTCTGGGTTATCCCATGGGCTTTGTAGGACCTTTACCATATTTAGGAGAGGAGGACAAAGAGTTGGGAAAGAGGGTAGATATAGCAGATCTATTTCTAGATGGGGATGAATAGTCAAAGGAGGATAGCAACTATGAGGGAGAGGAGGATGACGAGAAGACAAAGGATGAGTAGAGCTAGCCTATGACCAAGGACAGTGACAGAGGTGAGGCTAGTCCTCCTAGACCTGAGTAGAGAGATACAATTCCCACATAGGTTATGAGGTCATAGTAATTGAGAGCATGGGGAGAGTGGTATGGCATTAGAGATTCCTATGGATCATGCTACAGACCCAGGTGATGATATTTATTATTAAGCTTTATGTTTTTATGTATATCATACTCATGTATATGTACATTATGATGATGTATACTAATTATTCTTATGATTTCTATCTCATAGGGCCCATGATAGATCTTGAGGACCTCTTGTGACATGCAGCTGTAGAGATAGTGCCACCCCTTCCTACAGATGAGGATACTATCATAGAGTACATTCCCCCACCATTCATGGTACAATGCATGGTCTTGTTCAAGCCTTATTTGAGACTTAGGGGAGAATATGATGGCATATATAGGCATGTTGATCGAGATGAAAATCAAGTATTAGCACTAGTGGTGGAGTTAGAGGAGGATCGAGCAGCTCAAGGATCTGATGAGGACCTTTACTAGATCTGGGGGAGGAGGACAGAGATTCGGGCAGGAGGGTAGATCCAATAGATCTATTTCAAGATGGGGATGAGGAGTCAAAGGAAGATAGCCAGTATGAGGGAGAGGAGGATGACTAGAAGATATAGGATGAGTAGAGCTAGCCTATGACCAAGGATAGTGAAAGAGGTGAGGCTAGTCCTCCTAGACCCCAGTGGAGAGATACGGTTCCCACACAGGTTATGAGGTCACAGTCTACATGTGGTAGTGTCTAAGAGCATAGGGAGAGTATTGTGGCATTATAGATTGTTATGGATCATGTTATAAACCCAAGTGATGATATTTATTGTTATGCTTTAAGTTTTTATGTATATCATGCTCATGCATATGTACATTATGATGACATATACTAATTATTTTTTATGATTTATATCTTGCAAGCCTCGTTATCAATCCTGAGGACCTCTTATGATGTGTGGCTATAGAGATAATGCCACCCATTCCTATAGATGAGGCTACTATCATAGAATACACGCCCCTACTATTCATGGTACAATGCATGGTATTGTTTGAGCCTTATGTGAGACTCAAGGGAGCATATGATGGCATATCCAGGCACGTTAATTGAGCTAAGGATCAAGTACCAGCACTAGCGATTGAGTTAGAGGAGGCTCGGATAGCTCAAATATTTGAGAGAGAGGCTATCTTATAGTCAAAGGTCAAGTGACTACAAAGAGAGAATGTTAGAATCTAGGATGATAGAGACCACACATAGTGAGAGCATGTGGAGGCACTGAAACGTGAGGTTGAGTTATGTGGAGACCTGTGGAATATATGGGAGATGTCTACCATGAGTAGATCTAGATCACACACCACCATCTCTCAACAGGTGTGGACACCAGATCCCAAGGGATCTAGCAACCATAGGCCATAGTGATATTGTACTATTTGATGAAATTTATTAAAACTTGTTGATATATATGTATGAGCATGTTTGGATTTATATTTATATGTGTTATATGGTAATTTGATTTATTAAATAATCTTTGTTAGACTATTCAATAAATATCTCTATGATTTAACATGTTTCTCTTTAGTTTTCTTAAATTTATGATGTAGTATGTTACGCTAGATTAAATGCACTTATGATTTAATTGTAGAATATTAAATGAAACTAAGGATTTAACCTAACATAACATACACCATAACATGTGAATATCATGATACATAAAGTAAGAATCAAAAACAACATTGGAAACACTACCCCAATATTCAAGACACAACAAACTAGGTGTCAGGAATGAAGCAAGTGTGAGAGACAATGGCATACTATCCATTATCTCTAGCAACACTACTTTAAGAACTCACACTATTCAAAAAGGTTAGGCATAGTACTGATGCAAATGTGTAGCATTGATAGGTTCCTAAAGAGATGTACTATCCATTTTAGATATCAAGTATGCTCCAGACCCATAGCTCTCTTTAACTGCATAAGGTCCTAACCAATTAGGGCTAAACTTTCCTTTATGTGTTGAGTTAGCATTGACATTTTGTTGATTCTGGTATAGCACCAAATCAACCTTGTTAAATGAATGAGGGATGACATGGTCATTATAACTTAATTACATTTTCTTATAGCAAGCTTGAAGATGTTCGAGGGCATTGATGTGCATTTTATCGAGCATTTCAAGTTGGTATAATCATTGTTCCCTATAAGTATTGTCATTAATAAGCCCTTGAAGAGTGATTCTTAAGGAGGGATTCTCTAACTCCAGGGGCATAATTCCCTTGGTACCATAAACAAGGTTGTAAGGTAAGTTTCTCATTGAAGCTATGATACTATTATGATAAGCCCATAATGCATATGTTAATTGTGTACATGCCATTCTTTAATATGTTTGTTCATTGTTTTTCTTAGAATTTTCTCAAGATTTTTGTTAGTTGATTCAACTTATCCATTAGATTGTGGGTAGTAAGCTATTGAGAATTGATGTTGTATATTGAACATTTCCAATAACTTCTTAATATCATTGTTCTTAAATGGTGTCCCATTGTTTGAAAATAATGTGGAAGGCAATACAAAGTGAGCAATAATGTGTTCCAATATGAAATGACATATTACATTGGTGGTTGTTGAACCCAATGGAATAGCTTCTACCCATTTTGTGAATTAATCCATTTCTATGATTATAAATGTATGTCCAATAGATGAAGGTGGAGATATTTTTCCAATAATATCCAAACCCCATACCAAGAATGGCCAAGTAGGAACTTGTGTACGAAGCTCAAAGGAAGGAGCATGGATTAGGTTTTGATGATCTTAACATTTATGACATTTATTAACATATTTAAAGCAATCTCATTCCATATTTTATATAAATATCCCATGTGGATGAGATTTTGAACTAATGGTCTTCCTCCAAAATTCCTCCCACAAGAACCTATATGAGCTTGTTCAAGTGCTATAGGGATTTCAAATTGTTTAAGACACCTAAGCAAAATTCCATCAAAGGACCTTTTTATATAAGATGTCCACTAGGTTGATATATCTAGACACAAATTTTCCAAGATGAGAGTGAGTTTTTTTATTTGTTGGCTCAGGAAAGGTTGATATAGCATATCATACCATTCACTTGATTCTTCAATGGTTGTTGCTAATACTTTGTTTTATCGTCAATTGATGGTTTCATAACTGTATGCACAATGAAGGTGAAATATTTTGAAGGATTTTTAGGGGAAATAAGAGAAGTTGCACTTTCCATTACATTTGCATGATGATTATCTTTTTGAGAGATGTTATCAATGGTGAAGGATTCAAACTTATCTAACAATTTCATTGTGAGATCCTTGTATTTTGATAATTTGTCCTTCTTTGTTTGATATGTTTCATTTATTTATTTGATGACTAATTATGAATAACCAAATATCTTAATTTCTCTAGCTCCCATAACTAGAGTGGCACACAATCTAACGAGTAATGCTTCATACTCAATAGTGTTTTTTGGACATAGGAAGTTTAAGCAATATGATAAGGGAATAGGCTCTTTCATGGGTGGTTTTATTATAACCCCTACACTAGAGCTAGTTTTGCTCTTAGATCCATTAAAATACAATTCCCATGTATCTTCTTCAATTTTCAACACAATATCATCAAGGAAAGAATCATTATCGGGTAACACTAAAGGAGAAGGAGCATCATCCAACTAGTTGGTTGAGGCTTGACCCTTAATTTCTTTTTGTGAAACAAATTTAAGGTCAAACTCACTCAACAGCATTACCCACTTAGCTAAGCATTTGGATAAGTCTTTTTTGGTGAAAAATGTTTCATAAAGGGTCAAAAATTGTCATCACTTGTATTTCGACATTCAATAAGTAATGTCACAACTTACTGGTAGTGAATACAAGGATAAAGCATTGTTTTCTATCATTGTGAATCATTTCTCGTAATCAATAAATGTTCTACTAATGTAATAAATAGGATGTTATTTACCCTTTTCATCTTATTGAGCCAACAATGTTGTGAGAGCATGGGTTGATGTCGATGTATAAAGGATGAATGGTTTATTTTGCATAGTGGGTTGTAAAACAAGTGGAGTGACAAGATAATATTTCAAACTCTCAAAATCCTGTTTACAATCTTCATTCCAATCAAAATGTATGCCTTTCTTGAGAAGATGTGTAAATGGTAATGTTTGATCTACTAAGGATTCTATGAATCATCGAATAGATTGAATTCTTCATTGTAAGGTATGCAATTGGGAGATATTTCTAGGAGGCAACATGTTAACAATAGCATCAATTTTATTTGTGTCCACCTTAATGCCTCTGTGAGATATGATAAAACCTAAATGTTTTCCACTATCTACACCAAAGACACACTTTTTCGGATTCAATCTCATGTATTTTCAAATTTGTTCAAAAATCCTCTGAAGAACATTCACATTTTCTTGTCTTGTTAAAGATTTAGCTAGAATATCATCAACATAATATTCCAAAATCTTATGTATGTAATTGTGAAATATTAGTGTAATAGCTCGTTGATATGTTGTGCCCACATTCTTCATTCCAAAAGGCATCATAACCCAACAAAATGTTCCCAAAATAGTTGTGAATGCTATTTTGTACTAATCTTAGGGGATGATGAAAATTTGATTGTATCCAAAAAATCCATCCATGAATGACAATAAAGCATGTCCTACAGTCGAGTCTACTATCATGTCAATATTAGAAAGGGGGAAGTCATCTTTTAAAGAAGCTTTAGTCAAATCATGAAAATCCTTACACATCCTAATACAATTGTCATGTTTTGCGACTGCGAAAATGTTTGAGATCCAAGTAGAGTAATCTATAGGTCTTATGAAGCCAGGCTTAAGGATTTTTTCAATTTCTTCCTTAACTAGCAAGGCTATTTTAGGGTTCATTTTTTGAATCTTCTATCTGATGGGGTTAGCATTTTCAGCAAGGACTATGTTATGTGTTACGATCTTAGGATCAATTCCCAACATATCTGAGTAAGTCCAAGAAAAATGTTTGGGAAATTCATGAAGCAAAGTTGCAGTATTCTCTTATTCTCCATCATCAAGGAATTTTCCTATCTTAATCACTTTCTCTTTATCATTAATGTCCATTGCTATATCCACAATATCCCCTAGAGGAAGTTTGTTTGATCTTGGAAAGTCATGGTTTTATTCTTCATTATTCATTGCTATCTCACTGTTCTCCTTTTCTCCATATTTTTTCTTGGTGCTACTCATAGCACATGTAACCTTTTTCTTGTGGGGAGGAATAGATGGTTTGTCATAAAATCCTAGCATTTATTTCAAGGTTTCATCATCTTCAAATAACTCCCATGATGGTTCAAAATTCATATCAAGTGATTCTGGATGTTTCAAAGTGCGATTGATTTTTGGTTTACACATAATGGTGTTGATGTTTAATGAAGGTCTTTTGTTTGCTTGCATTATCTTAGAAGGATAGTACCCCAAACCATTTTTCATTTCTTGTGTGTTAGGTTCCATAGGAACATGAATTCCTTGTCCTTTCTTTCCACATCCTTTTCCACTATAACTTGATTGCTTCATAAGTTCATAACTTCTCCCATAACTTTTTTTCCATTTCTTTTGGGTTTTGTGGTTGTTGATAATCTATCTCCCATAACTTTTTTTCCATTTCTTTTGGGTTTTGTGGTTGTTGATAATCTATCTCATAGAAGTTTATTGTGTAGCTTGTGTCTTCTTCAAGAGTAGATGAGGTAGATGCTTGTGAGCTTTCTCCTAATTTTTGTGTTGATATAACAATTGGTTGCTTTTTTTTATCTTCCTTTCTTGTGATTATATATTCTCCCATAAATGAAGGTGTGAATTACAAGGAACCCCAATCATCATCTGCTAATATTGAAATTGTTTCCATTTCTTGTGTTCAATTTGGCATATCCTATTTTTATAGACATACTTCATGATACAATGAAGAGTTTAAGGCACCTCATGCATCTCATGAATCCATGGTCTTCCTAAAAGAAGATTGTATAAAAGGTCATAAGGCATAACATGAATAGGGGTCTGTAAGGTGGCCTTTCTGACTGAAATAGGAAAAGTAATCACACTAAGTGATTACTTTCCTATATTTTCAAATCCTCGAATCGATAAGGAATAAAGTTATATTGTTGATTTATCCACTCCCAACTTATCTAAAAGGTTCACACTTCACACATTCATAGCCAGACCATTATCAACAAGGGTCCTTTTTATTCTTGAGCTATTGTATTTGGATATTATCATGAATGCATCATATTTCTTTCTAATTTCAAAGGGAGGGATCTCATGTTGGTGAAAGGTAATGTCTACATTAATTGTATTTATTCCTTGTATTAGATCCGCCACATCATTTACATTTGTACTAGGAGAAACCACAACTTGTTGTAAGGATGTTTGAAGCATAGTGTGGTAACTAGGTGATGTTTGAATAAGATCCTACAAGGAAATCTTAGCAGGATTATTCTTAAGTTGTTCAACAATCTCATACTCCTTTCCATTGTGGGATGGTAAATGAGGAGCACTGAGCAATATAGGATTAGGGAATGGTAACAAAATGAGATTAGGTTGAGCTTGTTTCTTTTTCCTTGTGTTATATTGATTCGGGGAATATTTTCAGTGAAAATTGAAGTGTCTCAAAATCTCCAAATTTTAGCACCATCAAAAAGATTTCAGCGTCCTGATTTCAATGCAACTTGAACGAAGTGAAAAGGAGTCTGTTTGTGCAAGTTATGGCCAGTCAAACCTTGGGTCAAACTGGTATCATAGGATGTCCAGAAGGCAAAAAAATGATCATCTCAAAAATTGACGAAACTAGCATCATCACAAAGGGCTCATCAACATGATTCTAACGGTGTTCATTTTGTCGAAATCCGACATCGTATGTTCAAGATATTGCCAGTTAAAGTTTCTAGTTGACTTCGTTGACCAAGAGGTCAGCTGATGACGTCAGCATGCTGACATGGCAGACCTTACCGTGAAGTTGTTGAGGTGGACCAATTATAACTTGACAAGTGTCATCCGTGGTGACATGGCAAAAATGTGATAGATGACGTGGCATTTCGTACATACAGTCAACATCTACGTGGTAGACAGTTGGACGGATGACGTGGCTTAACTAGCAAATTAAATAAAGCCACATGGCATTCTCACATTGTGACACGTGTCCCTGTTTCCTCCATCGGTGTCGGCGAGTTTGTTCTGTTTAACAAAATGTTGTTTATTGGGGCTCGACCCCGTGACCTCCCCTTATCACAACCAAACACCTTAACCGTTGCACCCGCCGACAACAGTTCACTATATAATGACAAGAGTTTGATTTTGATGTATTAATTGGCGAAGAATAGAGTTAAAAACATGGCCGGCAGGGTTTGAACCTGCGACCACGCAGGTACCAAAATAGCTGCTGATCGTTACGCCATTCAATTGGCTTTAGCTAAACAAGGAGTTTGTTTTCTTTTGATGTATGTGTTGGCCCGAGGCCTTAACAAAATGACTTGTTTTTATTGTAAACCCCCTAACCAATTAAACTAAAGGGGTCAAAATGACAAGATGAGTCAATGTACGTGTTGATTAAGGGGGTTCGGAATTTAATATTCTTGTTAAGACTTTTTAGGCTAATTTTATGTAAAAAAAGGGGGATAATGTAAGCTCTTAGGAGTTAAGCGAATGCAGGTGATGAAGTATTGAAGCTGAGGTGACAAGTGAATAGAGGTCTTGTGGAGATTTATTTGAGCCATTCTTGTATGTCAGAGCGTCGTTACACTGTCGAAGTGCTTGAAGAATGTTTGTGGTGCATTTGTAATCCTTTTGTGGAGATTAATCGGATTGGTCTCTCTATTGGAGCGGACTCGGAGACGTAGTCACGTTTGTGACAAACTTCATTACCAAATTGTTTGCACTTCTTCACTCCTCTCTCATATTCTGATTTTCACTTAAGTTTTCAGTTTTTAATGCATAGTTTCAATGATGTATGCATGATTTTGTAAATCCTTTTAAGTTGTTTTTAATTAAGCATTCAATACTGCAAATAGTCTAGATCCATTTACAGATCATATATGTATGATAAATAGTATTATAATTCAATTGTTGACACATTTTCTTTAGGTTCTTCAAGATTAAGAATGTATTTGTTTTTAGGTTGAGGTTTTTTTGAAGGTGGATAAAGGATAAGTTGAGGTTGAATGACATTTACTTCTCTTTGTTTAGGTTTTTTTGAACAATCCTTAGTGGATGAACCTTGTGACATGAAGTCCTCAAGGGTTTCATCTAACATATCAAATTCATCACTACTAAAAGGCTTGAGGGTTACACTAACTTGGACAAAGGGTTATGACATACTTTAAGTAACCATGAACCTATGCTTGTTTAGATTTAAAGTTTTTGTTTTCTAATGAATTTCAAATGAAATCTATGTATAACAAAATGAAATTGCAATAATCTATCTTTATCAAGTAATTGTATTAAACATGAACTATGGAAATGCATGAAACAAGAAATTGGCAAACTGAAAATGCAAACTAACTACAACAAACAGAAGCATGAAAATTCACTGTCTAACTCTAAAAACTCCAACCTAAAACTCCACAGGGACTAAGATGCCAGGAAGGGCATCTTGGTCCTCTTGATGATGTTTGGAGGTTCCAAAAATTGGAACAAACAACACACAACTCAAAAAAGATTATGGGCCAAAAACTCACAGAGGGACTAAGATGCTAGTAAGGGTGTTTTAGTCCTAGTAAGGGATTTTTTCAAAATATCTACAAAATCTGGGTTGATAACAGTGTTCCTAGGTTTCCTACCTAAGGACCTAATATTTAGAAACAAAAAACTATGTAAATGAATGCAAGAAAAAGTAACAAATGGTAAACAATTAGATGCAAAGTTAAATGCAATATCTTTAATTTTGAATGCAATAACAATGTTCCTAAATGCAATTAGGATGATGAACAATGCCATTTACAGTTTTTCAATGAGATAAAATGATGCAAGAAGGAAAAAATGCAGCCTATATGCACTTTCCATAATGTAAATATGAGAAACTCTAGATGCACTTTCACTAATGCAAGATGCAATGCAAGAATGAATACAACCTAGATCTAGGACTTTAATGAACTCCAAATCAGAAAATGAATTCTCTGAAATGTTGGGTTCACCAAAATGAACAATAAGGGAAATGAGGATACTTTATGGCCTAGGTCATAGAACACCACACTTCTCCAATTTTCATTCAAATATTTCATAGGGCTTCATCTAACATGTCAAATTCATCTTTACTAAGGGGTTTGAATGATATGCTTTCTCTAAAATTAATCATTTTTTTATTTGTTTCTTTTGATTTATTTTTTTCATTTTTCTAATGAATGTAAAATGAACTCTACAACTAACAAAATGAAAGTGCAATAATCTATCTTTATCAATCAATGTAAAAATGAACTATGGAAATGCATGAAACAACCAATTGACAGATTGAAATGGCAGAATAACTACATCAGAAACAAGCACAAAAATTCATTGTTTAGCCCTAAAAACTACAACCTCAAAGTCTACAGGGACTAGGACGTGAGAAAGGGAATCTTGGTCCTGCTGATGAAATTTGGAGGTTCCAGAAACATGAGCAGATAACACACAAATTAGACAGGATTCTACGCTAAAAACTCACAGAGGAACTAAGATGCCAGTAAGGGTATTTTATTCCTAATAAGATCTTTTCATAAAATCAACAGAATTCAAGTTGATAACAGTGTTCCAAAGTTTCCTACCCATGGACTTGATGCTTAAAGATAAAAATAAAAAATATGTAAATGAATGGAAGAAAAAGTAACTAATGACAAGCAATTAGATGTAAAGTTAAATGCAATGTTTTCAATTTTGAATAAAATAACAATATTCCTAAATGCAATTAGGATGATGATTAATGGCCTTTTCAGTTTTTCAATGAGATAAAATGATGCAAGAAAGGAAAAATGCAACCTATATGCCCTTTAACTAATGCAAATATGAGAAACCTTAGACGACTTTAACTAATGCAAGATGCAATGCAAGAATGAATGCAACCTAGATCTAGGACTTTAATGAACTCTAAATCAGAAAATGAATTCTCTAAAATGTCAAGTTCACCAAAATGAACTAGAAAAAAAATAGCTAGTGGGATGGAAAATTCCCACTCTATTCTCCTCTAGCCACTCAATAATGTGACATACTTCTATTCAACATGTCAAGTTGACCAAAAAGAACCGGAAAGAAAATGGGAAGTGGGGTGGAAAATTCCCACTCTATTCTCCTTCGGAAACTCAATAATGTCCTAGGATTTCAAATTTGATTGACTATCAACCTTAAAGGTGAGTCAATTCTCAATAAGGAAGACCTAGGAAGGGGCTCTTTAAGCTTAAAGGGGTTCACCACCAAGCTAAAGCTTGGAAAAGATAACTAAACATTCAACTCACAAAACCTAATGACACGAGCTAGATGATGGATGCAAATGATGAAATTATGCAACAAGAAATTAGCATGTGTGTACCTAGGAAGTCTAGAAATGTGATGAGTATTTTGGAAATACAAAAATGCTGTCAACAAGTGCTATGGAGGACTAATACGCCCTTACTATTGTCTTAGTTCTGCTATTGTTTTTTGGGGAAGATGTGGAATCTTCAGATGTTGGAACTATTGGAACTATCAAATTTGATGACTTTTGCATACCTTCCATATCCCCTGAGTCTCCATATGAGTCCTTCTATTGGCATTTTCCTCATCGCGTGGTATTTTTACTTGCATTTTGCCCATATTTCCCTATGGAACCCATCATGTTGTACTTTCTCCATCTTGTTGAATCTATCAGCATAGGTCCTTTACTGTCTCCCCAACCCATGTTGCTTGTGAGTTGACATTCGTTTGTTGCAGGTGTTTTTCCAAGACATGCTCTTTGTTACAGTGACTGGAATTCATCCATGAATGGCTATCGGCATAGCATCCATGTTGTTTTGGTGACAACAAAGACATCTATCGGCAAAGGCTATTTTTTTCGGCGAGTGGTCATAGCGAAGAGGTCGGGTCTTGCCAACAATGTTTAACATATGGTTTTCTTTCGGCGTGAGTTCACACTGGTCTCACCGATTAGTGGCGGAAGAATATGAGCATATCGGTGTAGGTTGGGGCGATCACCGTAAGGTCTCAGCAAATGACCTTCGGTATCACTAAAGGATGGAAAACAAATGGATGTCAGTGTAGGATGGGGGTTGTCTTGGCAAACACGAACGATCTCGGGTGACTTTCGGTAAAGCGAGGAGTTCTCTACAAGACGTCTCGCCAAGGGTTGGAAGTTGTGGTGACTGCGAACAAAAATAAAGGATGTTGCTATGAGATCAGAACTCTCTTGGCCATATGGTGTAATCTTGAGGCTTTTGGTATAACCCGATATACTCTATGGGACTTCTCCCCAAGTTTGAAATGTCTCAGTGACATAACATAAGACAAGCGGGCTCATTGGCTGAAGAAGTCATAAGTCATGGCGATATTCAAGACAGATAAGGATTTTTGATGAACCAATGTGTAGTCTATAGGAGCTCCCCCCGACATTGTTTTGTTTTCCTGATAGCTCAATGCAGTTTCTTTTCGGTGAGAGAATCTAACAGTCTTCGCGATGATGATTGTAAAAAAAGGTGTTGCTTGGTGTGACTTATTTGTTTCAGTATGTGGTCATGCTAAAGTGTCTGGGGTCTTGCTGAATGGGTGGAGTGGTGGCTTTGTTGGCAGGATAATTGGTTGGTCACACCGACATGAGGTTAAGTGGGAGGCTCTCAGTGAAACTTAAAACTATTTGTGTGAGGTCTCCATGATATATGTGTGTTATAGCGAAGCACAGTGGGAACAATGGAATACTATGTGGCTTCAGTATGACTTACGGGTCGCTATAGTGAATGCGATAGCGAAATACAAGCACAGGGGATGTAACGAGTGAATTGCCTTCGGCAGGACAATGATCTATGTCTCGCCGACTGTCTCACTGGTGATAACAGAATTTTAAATATCAGGGCCGACATGTTTTTGCTTGGATGACTGTTGCTTTCCAGCTTGATTGGAGCCCGAATTTGGTGCTGGGCCGACATGAATTTGAAACGATATGATTTCTAATGCTGGTTTATTTATATGCGCCCTGGATTGTAATTGAACAACATCAGATTTTAGATCACATTTAGTAGATTAGGAATGGCTACAATAGAATAATTTTCTCTTATCAGAGACTATGTGCATGTTTTAAAATGGCGAATTCATTGGGAATCAGCTGGTGTGGCAGGTTATTTTTGGTATCAATTGTCTGTTGAGTTTATTGAAAAGTATTGTTGAAGCTGTCTCCAATTTGATTCTTTCTGGTTGTTTAAATTGGCATAACAAGTTTATGTTTAGTTTTTCAATGCACATTTGTTGTATTTGTGTGATTAATTAACTGGTTCTCTCAAGTAAAGATTAAATCTTTTTCGTTGATCATAGTAATCAGGAAGATTCATCTGGATTATTAAAGGAGAGCTCAGTAGTCATAATCTTGCATTGTTTATACAAGTTATGAACAGATCATATGCCTGCAATTTGATTTTCTGCTAGAATAAGTTGCCCACTTCTATTTCATTTGACTCTGCATACCCAACAAGGCACTGGTCTCTACAATTTCATTATTTGAATTCATTCAATCTCTTTTTATGAGTTAATTAAGCATTCTAGGATTTAAATCAGAAGATAGTTATCAAGTTTGATTTCATTTTGTTCACTGTCATCTGCCATTGTGGACAAAGCATTTTAGAAGGATAATCACAAGTTAAGTCTACATAATTCAAAGAGGTACACCTGCCTGGGTTTAGCAGCACCTGAAGAGTAGAAGGTTTGATTGTTTCAAGCCTTGTTCTGTTACCCTAAAACGTTGTGAAAGCTTGGCAACCTTTCGTGGTTCAAACTCGTGTTTTTGAGAACTAACAAATTGGCGACTCTGCTGGGGAATAACTTGAGAAAATCTGGTGGCAAAAAACCTTGCCTTATAGAGTCATACAAATTTTTAAATCAGGTCTTCAAATAGAGATTCATAATTGTGTAGTTTGTAGCTCCCCATCCGAGTCACACAACTAACAAATTGGTGACTATGTTGGGGATTATAGCAGAAAATTCAGTTGAAGACCACATTATAGAGTCATTGGAGGAAAAGTTGTAATTTGAGAAATTTTAGAAAGGGTGATTCCGCTGGGAAAAGATCAGAAAAAATGATTTTCCTACTTTTGGAAAAGTAGGTGGCAACTCTGAAAGAATTTTTGCAGTTTTTAAACATGATTGGAGGAGGATCTCAGTTCTGGGGAGGTCATGTTGGAGCTCCTCATGGTCAGCAGTATATGCCATATTATCATGCACAGCACTATGGTCTGATGTACCAGCATCAGTACCCACCTTGTGCCCCCCCTCATCAGCATACAACAATGATCAGACAATTTGATTTGTCAGGGATTCAATTATCCCCTTATCTAATGGATGGCAGTTGGAGAGGTATTGTCCCAAAGTTTATAGGGAGTGATGTAATCATTGCTGAAGAGCATTTAAGAAGTTTCAATGCTTTCATCCAAGATTTGGGTGTGCCATATGAAAATTTACACATGAGGCTATTCATGATCACTTATTGAAGATGCTAGGGATTGGTTTAATAACCTACCAGCAGTCTCTATTGAATCTCTCCAAGGATTTCAAGATCAATTCCTTGATCAGTTTGGGAATCTAAGTGTACCAGATTATGCTCTTCGTGAATTATTGCACATTCAGAAAGATCAAAGTGATACAATTTATGATTTCAATCAGAGATTCAATAAGTTGCATAATAGGATACCTCCTAGATCAAAGTTGCCAGATTTTGTAACACTGAGTATTTATTTGAATGCATTTGAACCTAAGACAGGGTATGAGCTGATAAATAAATTCCCAAGAGATTTGGCTGAAACATAGAAGATGGCACAAACAATTGAAAACAATAGGAAGGATGATGGGATAATCAGTAAAAGAGATATTCATAGGGTTTCTCAGCAAAGAACACATGCAGGAATAAAAGGCCGAGGTTGCATGATATACCTTACAATGCAGACTGGAAAGACAACAAACCTATTACAACTAGGCTTGGAAACAAGGAAGCTCCTGATCCATTGACAAAAGGAACCTATATGGTAAGTAACAATTACTTTTGTGATTTTTGTGATATGCCACATTCCCCAGATTATTGTGTTGTAGCCTAAAAAATGAAAGAAGAGGGAATGCAGATGGAAAATAATGAAGAAGATCACACAATATATCTGGCTTCAAATACTTTTCACCGGGTTAAGGAAGATGAAGGTGCAGGGCATTTCTCTTGCACAACAGATTGTCACAGTAAAAGCAATGCATGTTGTGAGGCATCCAGTGAATATTCTAATGCTAATGATGAACCTGAGGATTTTGATCTGCAGTCAAGGGATTCTTCTACCTCTTATGAACATCAAGTTGAAGAAGAAATGGGAAATGTTGATTCATCAGATAGTAAGTATACAATACCTCTAGCTGCAGTTGAGAGTTATGAAGATATATCTGATCATGATGAGGTTTGTACATTTGAAAGTGGATTTCCAAATTTTTTCAAACTCGTTGTATAATGAAGATTTAAATAAAGATTAGATGTTTTTTTGCCAAGGTGCATCAATGAGTAAGTTTTAGATATTTTCAAATCCATTCTATGAAAAGGAGGAAATAATTTCAGATAAGCAAAATGATGGAATAAATAGCTGCACTGATGATGTTTCTGATTTCCCATTCTTTGATGGTATTGGATTTTTGATTGATGATGATAAAAATGAAAGGTATGACTGTAGTGATGAAAATATTGAGACTTGTTCACTTGTCAGTGAACAGATTGCAGATTTGTTTACTTCTGAATGCTAGGGATGTGCACATAAAGATGATCTTGAAGTTTTGTCTCCAGCTCAAATTCTTTTTGATAGTGAGGAATCTTTGTGTAAAAATTCTTATGACTCCTTGTGTATTTCTTGGAATGATGATGATACTTTTGGTGTTGATCAAAAGTTTGCTTCCATTCGGGATAAGGTATGTGATTTTGAAGTTCCTAACTCATTTGGAGAATATGTTTATTTGCATGCCAAGGATGATAGAGGTCCAGATTTGAGTAATTCATATATGCTTGATATTGATGACATGAGTCATGATCCAGTGTTGTATCCAAAAAGTAGTGTCAAAGAAGTGCAAATGGTTTTAGATATGTTAGTTTCAGACAGCGGTGGTATGACAGAGTTTTTTATTTTTCAAGAGAAGCACTTTGATTGTAAAAATTTTATACAGTTGGGAGAGTGTTTCAGAATTCATAACAGTGAGAGAGATAATATAAAATGTTGTATTTTGTATGCATTCATTTTGAATGTTGAAAATAATAGGGGTTTGTCCCATGATGATGAAGAATTTGAATTGTTGAATACTGTTGGGAAGTTGGTCCAAGCTGAGCATGGTGATTCTCTAGAAACTTTTAGTGACAGGAAAGATTGCATCTGTGTCTTCAAGAGAAATATGATGAACTCAAAACAAAACCAAGTATTTGACAGGGGAAAGTATGATTTGAGTCTCAAATTGTAATAGCTCAAGACAGGAGAAGTTAACACACAAAAGATTGAGGGTTACCAGTGCATGGACAACTCTTACTTTTTCTCTTTAAAATTCTTTTCCATGCACAATAGTTTAGGATGGTGGTTCACCTTCATTTTGCATCCATTCCATCATGCTTCTGGTCCATTTCCATTCTACTCATTTTGTGTTTGGTCTGGTCTGCTCACCCAAAGCTTCAGGATCCTTGCAATGATTTGACTATCATTCATCCCCAGACAGAGCCACTGTTGGAACTATCAAATTTGATGATTTTTGCATACCTTCCATACCCCCTAAGTCTCCATATAAGTCCTTCTATTGGAAATTTTACTTGCATTTTTCCCATATTTCCCTATGGAACCCATCGGGTTGTGCTTTCTCCATCTTGCTGAATCTATCGGCATAGGTTCTTACTGTCTCCCCAACCCATGTTGCTTGTGAGTTGACATTTGTTTGTTGCAGGTGTTTCAGCAAGACATTTTCTTTGTTACAGCGACTGGCATTCATCCATGAATGGCTATCGGCAAACCATCCATGTTTTGGAAACAACAGAGATATCTATCAACAAAGGCTATTTGTTTCAGTGAGTGGTCATAGCGAAGAGGTTAGGTCTTGCCAACAGTGTTTAACATATGGTTTTCTTTCAGCGTGAGTTCACCCTGGTCTCACCGATTGGTGACGGAAGAATATGAGCATATCGGTGTAGTTTGGGGCGATTGCCATAAGGTCTCGGTGATTGACCTTCAGTCTCGCCGTTCGAAGGATGGAAAACAAGTGGATGTCGGTGTAGGATGGGGGTTGTCTTGGCGAACACGAACGATCTTAGGTGACTTTCAATAAAGCAAGGAGTTCTCTACAAGATGTCTCGCCGAGGGTTGGAAGTTGTGGTGACTGCAAACAAAAATAAAGAATGTCGGTGTGAGATCAAAACTCTCTTAGCGATATGGTGTAATCTTGAGGCTTTTGGTATAACCCGATATACTCTATGGGACTTCTCCCCGAGTTTGAAATGTGCTATGCCCTTAATATTAGTGTACATCGGGTTATGAATAGTTGACTTGTGGCTATCTTAACTCTCTATTAAGTCATATTATCATTAGTATATTGTTATTTAGTTGTTTAGGTCGGCCTAAGTCTTATATAGGTGTGTCTAAGTCAGCCTAGGTGATATCCTTGGCAAAAATAGGTATATATAGGAGGTTGTGAGTCTTATTTCTGTTAGGGTTAGAGATGGCAGATCTAACAATTAAATGCAGATTTAATAAACAAAAACAGAGAAACTAAAACATTCACAGAATAAATCATAACACAGAATTTAACGTGGTTCACCCAATTCTGGGCTACATCCACCAAACCGCAGCCATCCAATAATTTTATTATCCAGTGAAAAACCTTTTACAATCTTGCGAATAATCGCGTTTTTCATCATACTGAAATACCCATCCGAACCCCTTTTTACCAAGCTTAGAAGCTTCCATATTTTCGGGTTCTACAAAATCGGATTTTTCCTTTTTCATTGATTTTTCCCTTTTTCGGTGATCACGCGAGGGCGGGGGGCGGGGGGCCAGGGTGTACAGTATACCATGGGCTATACAGTATAGCATGATCAGTCGCCACATACCAACAATTTCATCATCAAGTGTGAAGTGTGTTCTCATTAGAGATATTTGGAGGTTTTCCCCCTTGAAGTGGCTTGTTATTCTCAGTTATTATCATGTATTTGTAGCATATTTCATATCATATTCTTCTATTGTGCAAGTTATTTCATAACAAAATGTCTCGGCGACATAACATAAGACAAGTGGGCTTGTCGGCTAGAGAAGTCATAAGTCACGGTGATATTCAAGACAGATAAGGATTTTTGGTGAAGCAATGTGTAGTCTACAGGAGGTCCCCCTGACATTGTTTTGTTTTGCTGATAGCTCGATGCGGTTTCTTTTCGGTGACAGAATCTAACAATCTTGGCGATGATGATTGTAACAAAAGGTGTTGCTCGGTGTGACTTATTTTTTTTGGTATGTGGTCATGGCGAGGTGCCTGGGGTCTTGCCAAATGGGTGCAGTGGTGGCTTTGTCGGCAGGATAATTCGTTGGTCACACCGACATGAGGTTAAGTGGGAGGCTCTTAGTGAAACTTAAAACTGTCTGTGTGAGGTCTCTACGATATCTGTGTGTTATAGCAAAGCACAGTGGGAACAATAGAATACTATGTGGCTTTGGTATGACTTACGGGTCACTATAGTGAATGTGAGAGCGAAATACAAGTCCAAGGGATGTAATGAGTGAATTCCCTTTGGTAGGACGATGATCTATGTCTCGCCGACTGTCTCACTGGTGATAATAGAATTTTAAATATCAGGGCTGACATATTTTTTCTTGGATGACCGTTACTTGCCAGCTCGATTGGAGCCCGAATTTGGTGTTGCGCCGACATGAATTTGAAACGATATGATTTCTAATGCTGGTGTATTTATATGCACCCTGGGTTGTAATTGAACAAAATCAAATTTTAGATCACATACAGTAGATTGTGAATGGCTACAGTAGAATAATTTTCTCTTATCAGAGACTATGTGCATGTTTTAAAATGGAAAATTCAATGGGAATCAGCTGGTGTGGCAGGTTATTTTTGGTATCAATTGTCTGTTGAGTTTATTGAAAAGTATTGTTGAAGTTGTCTCCAATTTGATTCTTTCTGGTTGTTTAAATTGGCATAACAAGTTTATGTTCAATTTTTCAATGCACATTTGTTGTATTTGTGTGATTAATTAACTAGTTCTCTCAAGTAAAGATTAAATCCTTTTTGTTGATCATAGTAATCAGGAAGATTCATCTGGATTATTAAAGGAGAGCTCAGTAGTCATAATCTTGCATTGTTTATACAAGTTATGAACATATCATATGCCTGCAATTTGATTTTCTGCTAGAATAAGTTGCCCACTTCTATTTCATTTGACTCCAAATACCCAACAAGGCACTGGTCTCTACAATTTCATTATTTGAATTCATTCAATCTATTTTTTATCAGTTAATTAAGCATTCTAGGATTTAAATTAGAATATAGCTATCAAGTTTGATTTCATTTTGTTCACTATCATCTGCCATTGTGGACAAAGCATTTTAGAAGGATAATCACAAGTTAAGTCTGCATAATTCAAAGAGGTACACCTGAAGAGTAGAAGGTTTGATTGTTTCAAGCCTTGTTCTGTTACCCTAAAATGTTGTGAAAGCTTGGCAACCTTTCATGGTTCAAACCTACGTTTTTGAGAACTAACAGAAACCATATTTGAAAGAATCTTCAAAAAATAACTTTAGGAGGAATAAGATGCCCTAGGTGATGACTTAGTCCCATCTTGAATTTCTAGAATTTTTGAATGTGGTCAGGAGTTTCAAGGTCTACACTTCCTTCTTCACCAAGTATTCATATTTTAACCTGTAATAACGTGCAAAACAAAGGAAATTTGATTTTTTTCTTATGGGGGTTTTCCTTGGTCAAACCTCTTGTTTGGTAATTAAACCTTCATCAAAATGCATAGATCTAAAAATGGAAATGTGTGTGAGCCATAATATTAAGTGTGTCTAAGATTATTCAAGCTAGAACATGGAGAAACCCTATTCAAAGGTGTTAGAATAGAATTCCTAAGATGCAAATGAAAATGACCTACAAAGGAGATCACAAATCACCCTAATAGGCTATAAGCATTGAATATACCTCCCTTAGGCAGAAAATAGAACATCAATTGAAGATGGAATCAATCAAAAAACAAGTCCTTAGGCTTAGAAGAATGGATAGTTACATCTCCAACCTAGAATCTCTCATGATCCTCCAAGGCATCCATCATTAGTCCAAGGAAATGCTAGATCTTGACTTGAAAAACCTACAAAAATATAATAGAAGGTTGCTCAAAGACTTCAATTCCTTGCTTCTTGAAACTCCTTTTCAAACTTGCTTCCTTAAATTAAAATGGGGTGTGAATCTTACTTTTATAGGCATTCTTATCTAATAACCTGATTATTAGATCCCAAAGGCCGATAAAATGCTAGTTTAAATCAAATATTTTCATTTCCCCCTCTTAATTCCCAAAACTAAAGCCCTTGGGACTAAGATTCCCTAGGTGGCATCTTGGTCCCACTAAGAGGGACTAAGATGCCACAAAGGGTGTCTTGGTCCCACAAGACTTATTTTGCAATTTTGAAAGGTCGGTTACCAAGATTAAAGGTTGTTTATGAATTTTGGTTGGCTTTACGGTTGAAATATGCCTCAATATGCACAAAAAGGGGTCATAGGGCCTCATAATAAGTGACCTAAAGGGAATTTAATGAAAGGGGTGCTAAAATAGTACCAAACTAAGTGTGAAAATGAAAAGGGTATGCATTTTTCTACACTATAGGTGCCAAAAATAGAAGTGAGAGTTCATTGGAAAGTGGACAATATCATATAATGTTCTTATGAATGAAATGTGATTCGTGCTAGATGAGAAGATAGAAAAAATTCTTACTTTTTACACATAACGAAGGTTGGGGTTTCAATGGCCATTATTTCTAATTGCATACTTGCATGTCTGATTTTTTGCATGTCTTTGTATCCCTGATTTCTATAGCAATAATTTTGTGACCAAATAGTTGTATTGTAGTTGATTGCATATATGTAGATCTGATTTTTGAGTATAATATATTTACATGTTTATTATTATTTAATGTTATTTCCTGCATAAGTTTTTTCTTAGGGAGAGTCTCCCTTCATCAAGAAAGTAGGATGATTGTCTCTAAAATTTGCATTTGATCAAAAGAAATAGATGATGCCCATTGATAATTTCTTCATATATTTTTGAAGTGCTACATGTGAAAGATGATATAGAAAAAGATGGAAATATTTTTAGATGGGGATGTGATCATTGATTCATTTCTCATCAAATAGAATATGAATGTCCCCAATAATGTCTTCCAAATCTATAATAAGGGACTCAACAAATAAGGATGATGTGTCTATTAGAAAGGTATCCAAATGTAGTGGATCTAGAAAATTAATATTGATGTCTTCATGCATAGAGTTTTTGTAATCCATGGATATATTAAAACTATATTTTGATGTATTAATAAGTTATATCAGAGATGAGTTCTCAATAGAATTCATTAGAATACATTTTTGTATCTCCAAGTGATTATTATGTCTCATAAGATGCCTAAGTGAGACCATATGATCTTTTTGTATGTTGCTAGAACTATATGATCAAATAAAGGAATAACATGATTGAGAAGTCATTTTATTTCATCAACTTGATGATGAGTACAACCTTCTACTTATATCTTTTCTTCCTAGAATATTCACACTTTTTTTTAGTTATTATAAAAATTATGAAATATTCTCAAATGGAAGGGATTTATGTTGGAGTAATTAGGATAATTAATTAATAACTAATTAATCATTAAGTCCCTTATCTCTTTATTCACTTAAGATAAACTTAAGAGTGATTTTTTATTTATTAGATTGGACTAAATATAGTTCAAGTTGTCTCATTGCATGAGATTAAGAAACTTGTCACAATCTAATACAATCCTCATTTAAGGTTTGCATTTTTATGCTTTTATAAGAATTCATTGTATATTTTAATAATTCATTTAGATTAATATATTTCACATATCAACTCCAACATGGTATTAGAGCACTAGGTTTGTGACTTCCTATCCAATTTTTGAGATATTCAGCCTTGAGAGAAAAAATAGCTGATTCTAAGGTAAAACCAGCATCATCGTTAAGTCCAGAATGAACAAAAACATAAAGATCACTTGTTATTTTTTAAAATTTGGAGAAGTTGAAAAAAGAAAAAAGAATAGCAATAGGTCCTTAAATAGGCTTCCATACAAAAGTACATCCATATGACCTTGTATTATCTCCTCGACAAACATGCAATTAGGTACAAGAATGTTTATAAATTTTCTCTAGTTTTTTAAAATATTATTTTTCTAAAAAAAATTGATCAAAAAAAATTCAAACAAATAATTTTTTTTTTTAAAATAGGATTTTTAAAAGCCTATGCAGGGCTTGTACCTTCTGTAGGATTCCCTACATGTTTGTGTACGAAGACACCTACAACAAGCTCCACACAACTTGGTCAACTTAAAAACCAATGGATTTTTCTTAAAAAACAATAACACCACCCTTTAAAATAATGCCCTTTAATTATCCTTGTGACTACTCAGAAATCTAGCAAGAATCTTTAAACTAGTATATAATCTCTAGTAGAATATTCGTATAATATTTTGAGTACATGGAACACACCATTGAATCTCGAATTTTAGGAAACTGATATTTTTCACCAAAAGAGCATATTTGATGGATATTCTACTAATATCATCATGACATCATGATAACATCAATATGACATCACACTAGCATCAACTATATAGTAAGATGTATGGGTAGGTCCATTTTCCCTCTCTTAGCCCCATTTGGCCTAAGAGAGCATTTTTCTTTCGCCATAACTTGGGCATATGGTGAGAAAATAGGGAAAATAAGATATCGTTGGAAAGATGGTTCCATCTTCATTTTAGTAGTATAGGTATCATTATCAATTTTTTCTACTAGTTCTTATTATTCTTAGTCAAATTTATATCTTCATTTTGCACTCTTGAGCTCATAACATTTTTTTTGTATCTTCGATTTTCACGATTCCAATGATGTTGGAAAGGTATTTTAGAGCTCTTCATATCCGTTCATGAACTTTTCTTAGAATCTACTCCAAGTACATTTTATTCAAAAAAAAAATATTTCAAATTATGCTTAATTAGTTGGCTATCTTGGAACATGAAAATGATTTATTTGTATTGGATGATATTATTTGATCTACTTTATATGTATTGAGGTTATTAGTCTCTAAATTTATCATTTGAGGAAGTATCATATTTTTTTTGTTCATCCTTCTATGGTCATCCTAGCAAAGAATAAATATGAGTCTTTGTGAAATGGCATCCTAACACATCTCAGGTGGCTTGATATTTTTCCTTATCTATATTGGCTCATACCACCACTAGGCACACCAAGGAGCTTATAAGTCTAGGTATCATCTGGGATCATATTACAGGGGTTATATGTTCTAGTATTGATCTTGACACTGTGTATTGTATTGACCATTGAATATCCTAACACACTTTGAATTCATCATTGGGGATTTGTGGAGACCCTCAAATATCCCCATGCCTAGAGGATCCTTCTGTAAATTATCTTGTCCTTATAGATCTAGATTCCATGCCCTTTAATGGTGATACTTCAGAGGAGCTTTAGTATATCATATATCTTGAATTCTATTATGGTTCAAAGAATTATATTCATGTTTTGACACTTCAAATCAAGACTAGATCATCATCTCTTGTTCTTGATTAGTTTGGCATCACCACATTCTTGGCCCCTATTGATTCAACACAATAGGACATACATCTTTGAGACATAGCTACTTGGGATTTGTAACTTGTAGACATATCATCCTTGTTTGTGGAGTCCTATATTGTAGCTCTAAAGGATTAATTTTAGGACATTTATCTCCTCTTTTTTCATAGCCACATTAATTTTTTTAGGCCACCATCATATTTATCATCTTTGGAGCTTAATCTACACTAGTTTTCACAAGTTTCTAGCTTTACATCATTTATTTTCAACATGTGGACACTTGATAAAATTTTAGAGGAACACATCATTTGGATTTAGATTCCTATTTCTTCCATTTTTTTCAATTGGATTCTCCAATCACCAATGGATCATCTATTTCTTCCTTAGGGAAGAAATGTTCTTTGGAGGTAGTGGACCATATTATGTCTTTAGATGTTCATCATTGGCATATGAGCTCTTTTTTATGGGGAAATTTTTATCCTCATTTTCTCTCTCCTACTAGGGGCACATCTATTGTTCTTGTAAGACAAAAATAGTCCTTGGGGAGTCATATTGAATCCTCATTCTATCCTTCTTTCAGTAGTGTAATTATCTCATTTTCTCTCTTTTGGAGAGGAGTTTTTCCCTTGTGGTTTTCTCCTTTTCTCTAGTTATTAGAAATTTTTTTTTTGGTACATAGATACCTCATCAAGACTTGTATCTAGGACTCATCCATGAATCCATTGTTGATATTTTTCATTGATTTCTTTGATCAATTCAATAGTCTTACCTCAAGCTTATCCCTTGTTCTGACAATAGTGTTACTAGCATAAGTTGTGGTCTATGTAATGTTGTATCACAGGTTTTGGTATGACCCTATTTGGTATAGCATGGTATATCTTTTTGTATCTATGTCGACATCTCCAACATCATGTGTAAGCTGACTAAATGGATATGCAGATCTAGTATATATATATATGAAGCAACATAAACAAAAATATAATGAAAATGATATGTGATGTATGATAGAGATCTATTGATGTATAGTGTGAACTGATATATGTGCTACAGTAGTATAGTGTAGTGTTTTGAAGATCTTTGGACCTCAGTAAGAACTACATTCATGCATGTGTAGATGCAATTATAGCAGTTCAATTTTGTAACATATACTTCGATTGTAAGATATCTTTCAGTTGTAATAGCCAATTTTTTTATCTTGGTTAGTGAGCCCACTAACAGTGAACCAACCCGGTAGTGAGACACCCTATATTTTGTAACCAATTACTTAATACTTGATAGTTAACCCTCTCTATAGTTTTTCCCATCTTGGGTTTCCATGATAAAAATCTCAGTGTTATGTGGTGTTAAGTTATATTGGTTATTGTTCAGTGATTTTAATTATTTTATGTGGATAGCTATTTAAAAGTTTTAATATTTTTAGAGGAATATTGATTCACCCCTCCCCTTTTAGTATTCTAGATGTTCAATAATTGCTATCAAAGTGAAATCCTTTAGAATATTCTAATAGCTCAAAGGAGATATGGAAAGTTGAAAATATGGTACTGAGATCTACCATGGATCAGAATGAACTCATGTTCATATTTGAATATCTTGAAGCTATTGAAGATTAAAATAAGGAACTCTCAAAAAATATTCAAAATGGCAAATGAGTACATCTGTAAGCTAAAAGATCAAATCTGGAAATTCAAGCTAAGACATAAGGAGGTCAGTAATGACCTCAAGTTAGCAAATATTGCCATCCTTGATTTGGAAGCTAAGAGTGAAGAAGATGAAAAGACAAAGGAACATTTGAATAATATAATCAAGGAAAAATATGATGAATGCAAGAAGTTGGAACTAGAAATTGTATCTCTCAAATCAGATTTAGAAGAATAAAAGAAGCAAGAGGTCAAATACAAAGTAAGTTTGGAAAAGCATGATGAAATATTAGCAGCTCAAAGATCACCGACAAACAAGAAAGGATTAGGCTATGAAATTGGTGAATTCTTATATAGTAAACCTGATGAAAAGAAGGAACCTGGACTAGTAAAAGAAGATGAAATCAAATACGGCAAAGAAGACAAAGGTAAGTCTCTGAAAAAACAACAAATAAGTAGGAACTCCTTCTCTTTTAATGGTCATTGTTTTAATTACAATAAATTAGGTCATAAAGCATTAAATTGCAGGAATAATATGAATTAGAAAGCTAGATATTACTCTGGTAGATTTTACAATTGCAATGGTTATGGTCCTAATGCTAATCAATGTAGGAAACCAAATAGAAACAATTATTTCAGTGGCTATTGTTATACATGTTATGCATATGGACACAAAGCTAACTAGTACAGGTCAGGACAAAACAAGAAAACCAACATGTGTTATAATTGTAATAAAATTGGACATGTTGCAAGATTCTACAAAACTGATGCAGTCAAGCTAACCAAACCAACAAAGAAAATTGATAAGGAAGAAGTTAAGGCTCAAATGAAGATCTGGAGAAAGAAAGAAGATAATGGATCTAGCTCTAGTGTAAACATGTGTTCCAATAATTAGTCGCTCTTTGGTTGTTGCCCAGGGGAAGAAAGTTCAAGGATCGCCTCTTCCTCCTTCATGAGTAAGAAAAAAGAGATTGCAAGCAACTTGCAGACATCTAGTAAAGTCACATGGATCTGATGAATAGGGAATTGTGAAAGGAGTTATGGGACATTTAATGCATAAAGTTGCATTTATTATGAAATTAGCATAAAAGAAAAATTTACAAGTCACTTTTCATCATTCAAGTGAAAAGGTCACAAGGAGGTAAGGAGAAGAAAGAATCTAACTTGCATCCTAGGGTTTGTGAATCTACAAGAGGTATTCTTTTTCTCAATTTTTGTTATTTCTCTACACTTTCAGTTATGGCTACTCCCTCTTTGGTCAATGTGGCATCTCATCATCATCTTGAATTCACGAAGTATTCATATATATCAATTGAAAATGATATGGATGGTTTCTTATCAAAAATCCCACATGGAGACATTCCTACATAAGATGTTAGGGCTTACATACATTCAAAACTCAAAGAATTCAATCACAATAGGTTACTTGATTTGTGGGTAAATGAGAACACTAGTGATTAGTTCAATGTAAAACCTGAATACAAGGTTTGAAAAGAAAATACATGTCTAGAATGATTTCCCATGTTTATATTTTGATGATAAATGGGTATGAATGGCTATGAGCAAGTTCCAGGGCACATTCCTATGGTTAGATTCAGGCTCATCTTATCAAAAAAGAAGTAATGAAGGTTTCTACTGGGTTGATTGACACTAGAATTCTTCTGACACCAAAGGAAGTCAAGAACAAGGAAGTTGAAAACATAACTCAAGCCATTTTTGATGGTAGGTCTCTAGTGATTCACACAGTTAAAAATATAGTTGTGAGGTATGCTACCCAGGTCATTGGAAATAAAATCTACTACACCAATAGAGATAAATCCATCTCAGCTACTAATGTCTATACTACATATGATATGGTGGTAAATGGAGTAGACTACAACTTGTGTGAGCTCATCAAAGAGTAGTTCCTTGAGAATTTGAATTAGTACAAATAAAGTAAGAAGAAGGTAATATTCTGGTTTGGAAACCTTCCACTCTGCTTGCTATTCTACTTCATGCATGAAATACCCGATCTTGGTCCAGTAGTGTGGTCATCTAAGAAACCAGTTTCTCACCAAATTTTTGAGTGAATGAGGTATGTTGATACTACTACACAAGAAATGGAATTTACTTCATTTTTCTCTTTATTACAGTATAAGATGCATAATTAGGATAGAATCCCTAAATCTGTAGTCACCAAATATAAGGATGATATCACATTCATTGTCATAGTTGAAAAATGTGTAATGGAAGTTGTTGTACCAAGTTCTCAATGGATACCTGAATTGGGGTATGAAGTATCAAAAGAATATGTATAATTTCTTGCAAAAATTTTATTAGAAAGTCTGGTAGACACATCTTAGAAGAGATTTGGCACAACAAAAGAAAATTTCAAAGAAATATGCAAAGAGAAAATATCAAAGGAAATAAATAAGAAAGTACAAAAGACTCTAAAAGTGATTAAAGAAGGAGGTATGATAGAGAAAGGTCTTGCAGAATTCAGAAGAATTACCCAAAGTACAACTAGTAGCTAATCTCGTAGCTCCGCAAAAGTAGTTGAACCTTCGGTAGAAATGGAGAGTCCATCTAGTAAGAGGAAGAAAGGTCTTCCTCTGCCTACTCCAAGCAAGAAGGAAAAATAAGTGAAAGCCACTAAGGCTAATCCTACTATTGTAGAATCTGAAAAAAAATCAGACCCAGACAAGTACTAAATTAAGGTTTGGGAGAAGAAATCCAAAAAGGTAACTCATGATCCTCCTTATGTAGATACTCTATTTGAACTACTTATAGAAGGAAACTCTAAAGAGGTTGGTGATTTGTACAAGTCTACTACTTCTAAAGGAAAAGAAAACATAACACAAGAACTTGTTTCGTATTGTTCAAGATTAGATGGAAATATACATAATTTCAAATAGGATATTCCTGATAGTCTCTGGGTTGGTCTAAATACAATCCATGAAAATCCTAGGTAAATAGATAAGGACATTGTTAATGAAGCTATTTCCATTGCTTCTAAAAAAATAAAAGAGGAAGACTTAGCAATTTTTAAGGAACTCAATCAGTTAGGGTAGAGAAAAAAGAAAAGGGAACATACTCTTGTGGAGAAAAAAGGAGCTAAAGATAAATTGAAAGTATATATCATTAGTAAGCTTACAATCATGGCATGAAAACTTGGGATGATATCTAGTGATGGATCTACTCCATCATTTGCTTTCCCCACATGCTCTCATGAGGAATCAGATACTAAAAATGTTGAAAATCTTGTACCAGACTACACTGATGTAGAAGTATACAATCTTGATATGAATCCTTTGGAAATTGAACACACTCCTTCTCTGGATAAAGATTCTGCTCCGATAGAAAAACAAGAAAAATAAGATGAAAGAGAAGAAGAGATAATTGAAAAAGGAGAGGAAATTTGAAGAAAAGGAGAAAAGATAACTATAGAGGAAGTTAATATCAAAAATCAAGAAGAGAAAAAAAGGAAAGAAAAAGGTGAAGAATCGATAGTAGGGATAGTTGAGAAAAGAGAAGAAATTTTTGGAAACTCCACTTGTACATGTTTTGATGACACTTTGAAGAACTTAATTGCTTCACCACTTATGATCTGGAACATCACCTCTTCCAAGATAATTCTTGACTTTGAGAAAATTAATCCTTTTCAAAAATTTCAAATCGGTGAGTCCATTCAAGCTTCAGTAAAAATGGATATGTTTAAGGTGTTAGAAGAAAACGATAATTTTATTGAAGAGACTATTGCTTCTCTTCAAAGTATTATTACAGAATGTAATATAGATTGGTCTAAAAGCAATACAAATAAATACAGAACACTCATCAATGCTATGAAGGACTTCTCTACCTATATGAATTAAAAGATCCATAGGGAAAAGGAAGCTGAAAGGAATAAGCTCTTGCAAGAATTAAAAGATCAATGCACAAATTCCTTCTTCAATCTTCATCAACTAATCAGGCAAGATCAAGACCTTCTTGAGGAAGGAAATTATTTGTATGTATACAACTTGTAGTAGTCAAATGCCACAACCATTATTAGAAATGAGCTTGACTTGATTTAGTCAACGATCCAATAGACATATTATTCTTTCAATTTATCTAAAGACTTGTCTGGATCTAGGAGATCCTCAATTGAGGAACTACACAAAAAGTACTTTGAATTGCAATAGTAAGGGGAAAATATCATTCTACCCTTAGGCAATCTCTAGGAGATGTGTTTAGACAATATTTCACTGATGAATCATTCCCTCCTAAAGGAACAACTAGTTACCCTCTCTGATTTTTGCTCCATTGAAGATGAAGAATCTCTACTTGCATCCATTCAAGTTCATGCACAAATTCTAATTGAAGAAAATTTATTGTGGAATGATAATAAAGGTAAGTGGATTACCCATCTTCATAAAATCAAGAAGTCTTTCTCTAGTGGCACATCTGGTGCATCCTAAAAGTTTCACTATACCCCTTGTTCATTGATGTCAAAAGAGGGAGAAACCCAAAAGAAAAAGAATTTTTTTTTAGAAACAAAGATAGTCATGATAGGGGGAGTTCTGGAGTTTATCTTTTGAGGTTTTGGCATTACAAAATTTTCTTTTCCATCAATGAAAAAGGGGGAGATTGTTGATATTTATCATTGATATCATTGATTGGTGTAATATTCTTACCTCTAGCTTATCCCTTGTTCCGGTAGTGGTGCTACTTGCATAAGTCTTGGTCTATGCAATATTGTACTATAATTTTTGGTCTAGTCCTATTCAATATAGCATGGGATATATTTTTGCATATATGATGACATATCCAACATCTTGTATAATCCAACTAAGTGGATATACAGATCCGATATATAGATGAAGTAGCATAAACAAAAATATAACAAAAATTATATGTCATGTATGATAGTGATTTGTTGATGTATAGTATGAACTGATATATGTACTATAGTAGTATAGTGTAGTGTTTGGAAGATCTTTGTGCCTCAATGAGAACTATATTCATTCATGTGTAGATGCAATTATAGCAATTCAATTGTGTAACATATACTCCAGTTGTAAGCCATCTCTCCACTGTAATATCAATATTTTGTATCTTGGGCAATAAGCCCACCAGCAGTGAGCCAACCTGACAGTGAGCCAACCCAGCAGTGAACCACCATGTATTCTATAACTAGTTACATAATACTTGAGAGTTAACCCTCTCCATGGTTTTCCCATCTTGGGTTTCCATGATAAAAAACTTGATGTTATGTCTAGTGTTGTGTTATATTGGTTATTGTTCAACAATTTTAATTATGTTATGTGGACAACTATTTAAAAAAATTAATATTTTTAGAGGAATATTGATTCACCCCTCCCTTCTTAGTATTTTAGATGTTCAACGTCCACCATTGGATTCTTCATTAATTTTGTATTGCTTATCTCGAAGTTTATATTAAAGGGGGGGTGTTGGAGTACTTAGGGTAATCACTTGATAATTAATTAATCATTAATTAATTATTAAGTCCCTTATTACTATATTTAATTAAGTTAAACTTAGGAGTTCTTTTCTATTTATTAGATTGGACTAAATATAGGTCAAGTTGTCTCATTGGATAAGATTAAGATACTTGTCACAATCTAATACAATCCTCATCGAGGGTTTTCTATTTATGCTTTTATAAGAATTCATTATATATTGTAATCATTCATTTAGATTAATATATTGCACATATTAGTTTAGTGTCAAAAAATATACTTATTGTTGTAATGTGTTTAACACACTCGTAGTAGGTCTTGGGCCCTTGTGAACTAAATTGACATATTTGTACCTTATTGAAGGAGATGCAAAGTGTTGTACCACACTTACACACTTATCTATGGTTTTCATTATTAATTAGGCTTCTTTATGCCTTATTTGGCCTTATTTTACATTCACAAGCCTTAATTAATGCATCTTTTTTAGGATAATCCTGACATAAACTAACATCCAATCATAATTCATGTATTTTTAGGTTCAGTGGCCTAGATTTAGTGATATGATACTCATATACAACCTTGGGTGTATGGGTCCCACCTAAGTTTTGTGGTCTCGATCCTAATTTTACATGAATATAAGTATTTGGAAAAATGTTTCCCATAGTTAAGCCTAATGGGACTCATATGCCACTTCTAGCGTATGATTCTTGTGTGGCCAAAAATTAAATTTAATTCAAATTCTTGGCAGGATTTTATCCTCCTAGATCTAATGTCATCTTGTAATGTTGTAATTTTGAGAAATTTTGGCATAAACAAGTATAATAACAAGGATATTTCACTCATTCTCTCCTAAGATTTCAAGTATTCATGCATTATAGAAAATTTGAGTTCACAAGAGAATTCAAGAACATTCAACAGTTGATTATCAATTGTTTTGGAGCATTATTCAAGCATCAAACATCATGTCAAAGTCGTCATGCATCATATTTATTTTTTAGCTAACATTTGTGAAGTAGGATTTCATGATTCAAGCTATCATTCAATTCAAGATCTATCATGTATTCAAGAAAGAGTGAAGATCTACATCCATTAGAGCCATTTCATACATGTTTTTAGCTTTTTATTTCTAGGGTTTGGTGAGTTACAATATTACATTTTGTTCATTCATAATTCCTTCATTCCATTTGATTTCTTTACATTTTTTAATTGCCAAACTGGGATTTGACCAAGGAAAACCACTTTCCACTAACAAAACAATATTTTTTCCCTCTTTTGTGTGTGATTTGAAAATCTATGTTGAAGACCTTCTTGATGCAGACCCAAGGTGGAAATCAACTTGAAATGACAAATAACAGATCGTCAACCCAAATTTCAAAGCAAATCAAAATAACTTCACAAATCCACTTGTTAGATGCATTCTTTCCACCAACATAGCCAAACAGCTTCAAGGGACTTTTCACCCAACTTTACCAAAATAATTTCCAAATAAATAATGGATTTAGAAACCCATTAAGGACTTACACAACATAATTCAATATAAGATATAACTCCTTTGGACCAGTTTAGACTTCCAATACACTCACCATGGGAAAAACAAGGAAAATAGGTAAATTTAACAAAGGAAGTACCATTAAAACTTATCCAATCACATTGAAACCTTGGGGAAGAAAATTAAAGGGCCCAAAACCACAAAATCCACAATTGGTTTGCACCTGTACAGCCAGAAACACTCCCAACTCAAAAAAACCTCCTTTTCTAATGCAAAAATAAGGGTTTTGTTAAAATATTCATTCCCAGACTTGGATAAATAAATAAATGGTTTAAAAACCTTTCATAGGGTCTTCCTTGACATTTTAAATTCTTAAAAACTACACTCCATCAATAATTCATTGAAAAGCACTTCAAAGCCATAACTTTTCAAGGAAAATTTGCATTTTCAGCCCTAGGGCATCACACATTCACCACAAAAATGATTTATTTTGATGAGATATTAATTGTAACATCTAACCTAATACATTTTGAACCAATCCACTGAGTTACAGGAGAAAATAGTGGGTGGATTGGTCAAAACCTCATTTTTTTGCCTTCAAAGCCCTTAATGCAAGGAAAACATGGTACTTGCAGTAAATTTTCAATTTCTCTCACAAAACAATGAATGAGAACTCCAAATCAAAATAAGATGAAATTAAACACATATAAACACGTTCAATGAAGTTTTTAGAGCATTATGAGACTATACAGGTCCGTACAACAGTAAAGAATTTTGGAAAATAGTGAAAAAAACACAGAAAATGCACCAAAAAAATGTGGTATTCTTGTTGTGTGAGTTTTTTACACCTCCATCAACCTTTATTCAAGCCTTAGAAGGCCTATTATAACATTTAAAATCCATAACCACCTCCAAAACAACCAAATTGCACCTAATCACCCTTTAAATGACTCTAATTTTGCAAATCATCACAAATTTGACAACATTTGCAATATTTTGCATTTTTGCAATTATTAAACTTTTAAGACTCTAGATTCCTTTATACACCTTAAATATTGTCATTTATACCTTATTTAACCCTTATTAATACTTTTAGACTCAAAACAACAAAATCCCTTGATTTACCCAATTTGACATCTTTGACAATTTTGACAATTTTTCAAGTTTTCACACATTTTGCAATGTCTTCATGGAACAAAGATGAAATCACATTAAAATGACCTTCTAAACCTTTTTAAATCCTATTATTGACACCACAAGGTGTTGGTGCTCCTGCACCATACACCCCACCAAGAAAAAGACCCTTGTCCCAAGTGGTAGGATATGCTCCAAGCATTGACCCTGCTGCTCCATGCTTCTTCAGTTGTGTTTGCTGCCTTCTTGTCCTTAAATCATGTTTTGGTACCACTTATCCAGACCTCATACCTGCACACAAAAAGTCATTAGCAAGAAATAACCCTGCACTTTCCTTGTTTTCATTCAGATACTTGCAATTGTTCTTCATTTTATGCATGCTCTGCCCTGTGATCAGTTTTGTGTTCCTTGAAGGATTGTGTGCACTCCTTACTGTCCTCAGACCTTTCACACCTCTATCAACATATTCCCAAGCATTAGAAACTCTATTTACCTTTACATCAGCACCTCCCACTATCTTTGTGACTTTACATTCAACAATAGGACACACTATGGTCCCAACAATCACTACACCCTGCTCATTGAACTCCTTAAGTATGCCACCCTGTTTCTCATACATCCCTGCAGATTTGTTAGCATTTATTGTGTTAAAATCAGACTTTGACATGAGTTTTGGTACTGTCCTTTGCAAAATCAGATTGTTCACTGCCTTAACACCATTTGAAGGTGTTCCAATCACTGTCCTAACATTATTACCCTACTGCAAATCAGAAAATGCACTGTCCCTTTTGTCTTCAAGCCTTAAGGGCTGATTTCTACCAAAAATAATCACTTTTTCCTTACCTTTGATCTGCCCTCTTTCCTGCAAAGGGTTAACTTATAGCTTTGATCATCCTTCCATATTGTGTAAGTATTGGCCCAACCATCATACATAGACCTTCTATCATATTGCCATGGTCTTCCTAAGAGAAGATGACAACAATCCATAGGAAATATGTCACATATGAATCTATATTTGTACTCCCCAATCTGGAAATCTACATAAGCTTGCTCATTCACCACTAAATTTTGACTATCATTCACCCAAGAAACCTTGTAGGGTGCTACATGAGGTATCTTTTCTAGACTCAACTTATCTACCATTTCCCTAGACACCATGTTATCTTGAGAACCTAAATCAATAACAACTTGACACACTTTACCTTTGCATTTGCATGAGGTTCTAAATAAACTCCTTCTTTGGCTCATGTCTTCTTCCTTTGGTGTTTGCAGCAATGTTCTTCTCATCATGAGTGCCTCTCCTACTTATGGATCTGCAGGCCTACTTATACTTGTAGAACTTTCATACTATTCCTCTTGAACCAATTGTTTTCTTCTCTCATTCCTCCTATCACCACTTGAAGTTGCACCTTGATTTTGAGGACACTTAAAGAAGGGGTTTCCAAATTCATTACACTTGAAACGTCTACCTGAAAACTCATTGGAATCCCTCTTTGACTTGAAGTTTGTTCTTCCACCTCTCCATCCACCTCTTCATTCAGGAGCTTATTCCTTGCTTTTATCAACCTCTTCATGTCCTTCCTTGGATTGCCTTGAACCTCTTCCTCTATTCACACCACCTCTACCCCTTGCTTGTCTCTCTTGTCTCCTCTTGATTCTATCTTCTGCCCTCATTGCCATTTGAAAGCATTCTTCAACTGTTTTAGGTGGATTGAGGCTGATCTCATCCCTTATATTCAACCTCAAACCACTCAAGTATCTAGCCACTCTCTCCACTTCATCTTCATTATGACCTACTCTTATACACAATCTATGAAACTCTTCAGTGTAAGACATCACATCCATTATCTTTGCTTTAATTCTTGCAATTTCATGAAAGTTTGAATAGCATAATCTGCTGGTAAGAATTGAGCCTTAAATTTTGCTACCATTCTATCCCAAGAACATATTTTAGGATTACCTTTCTTGACTCTATCTTCTTGCACAAAATTCCACCATGTAAGAGCTGGTCCTTTCAACTTTGTCTTTGCATACTTAACCTTCTTGCTATCATCAATATCTTCAAACTCAAAAAATTTATCCAAAGCATCAATCCATGCTATAACTTTTTCACTATCCATCTTACCTCCATACATGGGCACATCAACTTTTACCTTAGGATTATTGTCACCCTTGATGACTTTCAGCATCCTAAGCATTCTTCTTTCATCAGGATATAGTTCATTTTCTTCATCTAGAACTAGAGGATCCCCTTCAGCCTCTTCATCACTTTGCTCTTCATCTACAACTCCTCTCCTTTGATTCTTCTCCAAAGTAGCTATCCTTGCTATAGTATCATCTTGATATTCTTTATATATCCTCTCCTTCCTTTCCAATTTCTCCTTCAACTCTTGTATTTCTTTAGCCATTGCACTAGCCTTTGGAGGCATGCTTCACAACCTACAAAATCAAACAACCAACGACAAGATCTTGTGCCTGATGCTCTGATACCAATTTGATGTAGACCCAAGGTGGAAATCAACTTGAAATGACAAATAATAGTTGGTCAACCCAAATTTCAAAGCAAATCAAAATAACTTCACAAATCCACTTGTTAGATGCATTATTTCCACCAACACAGCCAAACAGCTTCAAGGGACTTTTCACCCAAATTTTCCAAAAGACTTTCCAAATAAATAATGGATTTAGACACCCATTAAGGACTTACACAACATACTTCAATATCACATATAACTCCTTTGGACGAGTTTAGACTTCCAATACACTTACCATGGGAAAAACAAGGAAAAGAGGTCAATTTAACAAAGGAAGTACCCTTAAAACTTATTCAATCACCTTGAAACCTTTGGGAAGAAAATTAAAGGGCCCAAAACCACAAAATCCACAATTGGTTTGCACCTGTATGGCCAGAAACACTCTCAACTCAAAAAAACCTCCTTTTCTAATGCAAAAACAAGGGTTTTGTTAAACTCTTCATTCCCAGACTTGGATAAACAAATAAATGGTTCAAACACCTTCCATAGGGTCTGCCTTGACATTTTAAATTCTTAAAAACTCCACTCCATCAATAATTCATTGAAAAGCACTACAAAGCCATCACTTTTCAAGGAAAATTTGCATTTTCAGCCCTAGGGTATCACACATTCACCACAAAAATGATTTATTTTGATGAAAAATTAATTGTAACATCTAACCTAATATATTTTTAACCAATTCACTGAGTTACAGGAGAAAATAGTGGGTGGATTGGTCAAAATCTCATTTTTTTGCCTTCAAAGCCCTTAATGCAAGGAAAACAGGGTACTTGCAGCAAATTTTCAATTTCTCTCACAAAACAATGAATGATAACTCCAAATAAAAATAAGATGAAATTAAACACATATAAACACATTCAATGAAGTTTTCAGAGAATTATGAGACTGTACAGGTCCGTATAGCAGTAAAGAATTCTGGAAAATAGTGAAAAAAACACAGAAAATGCACCAAAAAAATGTGGTATTCTTGTTGTGTGAGTTTTTTACACCTCCATCAACCTTGATTCGAGCATTAGAAGGACTATTATAACATTTACAATCCATAACCACCTCCAAAATAACCAAATTGCACCTAATCACCCTTTAAATGACTCTAATTTTGCAAATCAGCACAAATTTGACAACATTTGCAATATTTTGCATTTTTGCAATTATTGAACTTTTAAGAATCTAAATTCCCTTAGAAACCTTAAATATGGTCATTTAGACCTTATTTAACCCTTATTAAAACTTCTAGACTCAAAACAACAAAATCCCTTGATTTACCCAATTTGACATGTTTGACAATTTTGACAATTTTTCAAGTTTTCACACATTTTGCAATGTCTTCATGGAACAAAGATGAAATCACATTAAAATGACCTTTTAAACCTTTTTAAATCCTATTATTGACACCACAAGGTGTTGGTGCTCGTTCACCACTTCTAAGGAGAAAGATTGGAAAAAGGTTCTTCAAGTTTCAAAGTCATTCAAGTTTTCACATTGCTTTAGAGATCATTAAAAGACATCTATAGGATGCAAATCAAAGTTTCAAACTTGGAAATCAAGTGGAGAATATAGAGAAGATATTGAAGAGCAGATTCATATCTATATTCTCTAAAAAATTCAAACTAGACCAATATGCCACTTCTGGCATATGAGTCCTAGTATGGTCAAATTTTCATATTTCAAGAGTTCTAGATATATATCTGTTAGATTTTTGTTCCTACCTAGAAACCCTAATCTGGGACTGAATCACCCAAACTAGCATATGAGTCCTAGTAGGCATTAATTTTAGAATATTCAACATTTTAAGTCTTCATTCAGTCTCATATAAGTTTCTAGGTGCATACCTCTGATCTCTCATATTTTTGTTATGATTTACATGCATTTTTATGTCATTTAGTGAAGTTTTGTATTACACTAGGTGTAAACATTAGGTCTTGCATTTCATTAGTCTTTCCAAGCCCTATTTTGGTGGTGAACCCCTCTTTAGTTTCTAATTAGATCCTAGGACATCCTATTGCAATATCTCGTTCTCCTACTTCATCCTTAGATTGAGGTCTCTAAGGTTTCTTTGAATGAGTGAAGAAGATTGTTGTTCTATGTCCTGAACCATAAGCACTGACAATTTTCCACCTTTCATTTTGGTGAACCTATATTTAGAACATATTAATTCTAATTTGGAGTACAACATCATCCTATATTTAGCTTGCATTAATGTTGCATTAGGGTTTGTATTAGTTAATTGGCATTTTAAGGTTTCTACATCTTGCATTAGTGAAAGTGCATATAGGTTGCATTTTTGCATCTCACATTATTGAAAATCATCTAAAATCTACATTTTAACTTAGCCTAAACATCATCTAAACTAGAAAGCATAGAAATTATTCAAAAAAAATTGAAATTGAAGAAAAAACCCTAGACTTGGACTCATACGCCCCTCTAGGCATTTTAGTCCTGGTACAAATTTTAAACTGCATTTTCCAACATTCAAAAAAAAAAAATTGTGTTGCAATTTGATGTTGTTAGTTTATTGTTTTGGGTTGTAGATTTTATGTTTTCTTCATTTCATTATATTTAGCTTCATTGCATAATCTCATATTTTCATTATAAGTTCTTGTATTGCATTTCATCATGGATGTATGATTTAGTAAGCTTTGGATGTCCTTGAAGTCTCTAGTGGATGTGTCAAGTTTTTCTTTTGGAAATGATCCTAATGAAATTGAGCTTACTCATGCTCACTCGACTCCTAATGCATGTCCTCCTCATAATGTTGACATCATAGGAGAAGATGATGATATCGTGAATAAATTCCTAAATTACTACCTTAATAAACTTGAGACTAATGCTTCCTTTTATCCATCCATGAAACTTGACCAACCCCACCCATAATACCACCACTCGAGATGTTTGGTTACCTACATCCTAAAACTGAAATGCAAACTAAACCTAAGTTCCCTACAATAGGTGAACCTATTTCCTCTACACAAGAAAACATTCAACCAATCTATGTTAACAAAGTGACCAACACTCACATCAATCTCGAAGAGACATATGGAAAAGGATTCATGATCTTAACCAAACAAGGATGTGATACAACAAGTGAACATGAAATTCATCAACTTTTAGAGTAAATTCCAACTGAAGATACTAAAGGCTTAGGATATCATGATCCTCCTCCTGATATGAGTTTACTTCTTCCTAAATAACAACCAATGATTCATAAAGATGATAAGGATGATATGATAACCTTAGTTCCTCCTCCTCCACATTCAACTAGCGAAGTTGGTGAATCTAGCAAGCAAAAAAGACCTTACAAACTAAAGAAATTACAATTCCCTTACCCAACAATTGATATTTAAGGGAATTTATAGATACTTCTACACCAAGGAGTTATTACATTACCACCCATAAGACAAGATCGATCTCCAAATCCTAAGCATACAAACACATCGCATTGTCAATATCATAGAGTTCTTGGACATAGTACTAATGAGTGTCATACTTTGCAACAAATATTTAAAAATTTGGATATCATAGGACTAATTCCTTGAAGCATATCCTTCCACTCCTTTCCATGTAAGAGTTGTAGGGTATTCCTATTCTCACTATTAGATGTTATACACTTATTACAAATCACTTCAAAATGCAAGGAGCTCTTTCCCATCACCTACCTTGGCTCATTCTTGTCTTGCACTTATTGACGGCAAGAAGTAGATAGCCTTATCTTAGTAATGCATTTTTCGTTGTTCCTTTGGCTATTTTTCCACCTTCCGTATGTGATGAACATGATTAGGATGTAGATGAATTGCTAACAGGTTGACTTGCATGTGCCTAACTATTCTTTTGCATTGTTTCTTTTTCTTTTGTGTGATTGCATGTGGGTGATGTGATCACCTATAATGTTTTGTTTGATGTATCTCTCTCTTTGTGACATTCCTCTATTTTTATCTACATTCTTCTCTATGGAATAAATATTTTATCATTTTCTTTATCTTTTCATAGGTCTTATGTTTTCCTTCTAGGGATGATGCAAGTTGTCAATACATTTAGGTCTCTTCCATGTTGACCCAAAATAATTTCCTTCATCTTTTTTTTTCTAGTGTTTTCCTTTTAGGGATGATGCAAGGCATCAAGACATTCATGTCTCTTCAATGTTGACCTAAAAGATTTTTCTATTTTCTTGCTCTCTTTGTTTCATTCTTCTTGTTCTATGAGTATTTGGGGAATGATGAAAATTTTGAGTTATCTTAAAAAATATTGTAGTAAGAACATACTGACCCCAAATCCATATATCATGAGCATGCGTTTGGAGTTTAATTTTGGGGGAAACCTATATTTTCCTTTTCATGATGTAGCTTTATTTGGAAACATATGAATTGGCACAAGGCTTTCCAAGTAAGCTCTCATGTTGTTTTGATTGTTAGCATTTCTCATTTTCTACTTTAAAGTAGTTGCTCACAACATGGTGTTTATCAATTTCTTTAAAGTGGGGGTATACATTGGCATTATTATTTTTCATTTCATGTTTCATTGTGTAGTCTTCTTATTTCATGTGATGCATCTTTCACTTTTTGGTGACATTAGGTGTGATATCCCTCAAGAGTGTGATCTCTCTTAGCATATTATATTCCTCTTGGTAGCTTGATACAATACACTACATCCCCTAGTTTTGAATCTTCTATTCTTTGATTGGTCCTCTCTTGGAGATGTTAGGCATGATGTTCCCTAAGTTAAAGACCTTACATGAACTAAGCAAGACTCCTTTGAATGTTCACTATTTTCTATTTATAATTTCTATTATATGGAAACCTTGCATAATACACTTTGCATTCCTATGGAGCCATCTTGCTTGTTCATTATTTTCAAGCATACGAAGCTCTACTTGCCTCATGAAGCTCAAATATCATTGTTGTGTGGTACCATATCAAATTTATTAGGAGCTATAACTTTTGTTTGGTTGGATGGGAAGTTGAATCGGGGCATAACTTTTTCATAGCCACTTGCTTGTGTATGAGCAAATGCCAATCATGTGCATATGTGACTCACCTCTTTGGATACTCACCCAGTGGATAGCCTAAAGTTATGTTGCCTCAGAGTGAGCATGCATTTCTCAGACAAACATCCTAGAACTAATCTACATCATAATGGACAAATGATCAAAGCTTGATCCACCCTTCTTTTTCTTTTTATTTTTATTTTCTCTTTGTCTTTGGTACTGTATGCTTGTTCCTTGTTATTTCCCCTTATATCATTTTTCCATGTGTGTTCTTTTAAATTCCTATGTTCGTTTGCTATAGGACCTCAATCCTGGGGGCTTGTGTAACCCTCTTGGTCAGTGTTGTCCTATCCCACTAGCATCGGTGCAATTGAACCCCTCTTGATGTGATTTCATCTACTTTAGTGTGAGTTTGAAGAAAGTTCATCCTCTCACTGAAGTGGGGGCTAAATGTAGTGTTCAAAAATTTCATTCATGACATTTTCACACTTGTTTGGGCCCTCCTTATAAAATTCAAGCTTAACTTAGTGTTTTAATGTATTTAACATACTCAAAATAGAACTTGGTCCCTTGTGAACTAAATGTGTCATAATTGTACCTTATTTAAGGTGTTGTAAAGTTTTTACCACAATTTCACACTTTTCTAGGATTTTTATTATTAATTGGGCTTTTTTATGCCTTATTTTCCCTTATTTTGCATCCACAAGCCTTAATTAATGCATCTTTCTGAGGATAATCCTGACATAAACTAACACGCAATCATAATTCATGTCTCTTTAGCTTGTGTCTTATATTTAGTGATTTGGGACTCATACGCCACCTTGGGCATATGGTTCCCACCTATGTTTCGAGGTTCTAATCCTAATTTTACATGTATCTAAGTATTTTTTTTAAATGTGTCCCATAGTTAAGCCTAACAGGACTCATACACCACTTCTAGTGTATGATTCATGTGAGGCCTGAAATTAAATTTAATTCAAATTCTTGGTGGGATTTTATCCTCCTAGATCTGATGTCAGCTTGTAGTGTTGTAATTTTGGGAAATTTGGCATAAACAAGTATAAATACAATGTTATTTCACTCATTTTCTCTTAAGCTTTCAAGTTTCATGCATTATAGAAAATTTGAGTTCACAAGAGCATTTGAGTGTTTATAGGATCATTCAAGAACATTCAAGGGCTAATTATCAAGTGTTTTGGAGCATTATCCAAACATCAAACATCATGTCAAATTCATCATGCATCGTGTTTTTTTTAGCTAACATTTGTGATGTAGGATTTCATGATTCAAGCTAGAATTTAATTCAAAATCTATCGCATTCATGCAAGGTTCAAAATCTACATCCATTGGACCCATTTCATACCTGTTTGTAGCCCTTTATTGCTAGTGTTTGGTGAGTTGCAACATTACATTTTGTTCATTCATCAATCCTTCATTTCATTTGATTTCATTACACGATTTGATTGCCACAACGCACTTTGACCAAGGAAAACCCCTTTCCACTAACAAAACAACATGTTTCCCTCTCTTTTGTGTGTGATTTGTAGATATAGGTTGAATACCTTCTAAGGAGTAAGATTACAAAAATGTTGTTGAATTTGCAAAGTCATTTTGAAAGTTGTCACATTGCTTTGGAGATCATTAGAAGGCATCTACAAGTTGCAAAACAGAGTTTTAGACCTAGAAATCAAGTGGAGAAGACAAAGCAGAGATTGAAGAGCATATTCAGATCTAGATTCTATAAAAAATTCAAACTAGACTGATACACCACTTCTGGCATATGAGTCCTAGTACAATTAGATTTGCATATTTTAGGAGTTCTAGATATATCTCTACTATATTTTTGTTCCTTCCAAAAACCCTAATCTAGGACTAAAATCCCTAGAATGGCATATGAGTCCCAATAGGCATTAATTTTAGCATATTCATTATTTTAAGTATCTATTCAAGCTCTTATAAGTTTCCAAGTGCATATCTTTGATCTCTCAGCTTTTTGTTCTAATTTACATACATTTTTAGGTCATTTAGTGAAGTTTTGTATTACACTAGGTGTAAACATTAGGTCTTCCATTTCATTAGTCTTTCCAAGCCCTAGCTTGGTGGTGAATCCCTCTTTAGTTTATTATCAAATCCTAGGACACCCTATTGCAAGAATATTTTTCTCCTACTTCATCCTTGTATTGAAGTCTCTAGGGTTTTCTTGAATGAGAGTGAAGAAGATTGTTGCTATGTGTCTAAACCATGATAAGCAAGGACAATTTTCCACCCTTCAATTAGTTACTTTTATTTATCAATCTCTTTCTTGTCAAGGTTGTATAGCATAATCATTTATTTTTTCTCTCATTTATGATGGGAATTTTTGGTTGTAGAGGATCACTGGGAGTTTTTCAGGTTCACTCTCAAATCCAAAAATTTAATGTGAGAGACATGATCACATGAATAGAAAAATAAAAGAAAAAAAACACTTAGATTACCCTCATTAGTTTTATTGTAATTAAAACTAAGCCCCCCAACATATATTTTAGCTAGTTACTATTTCTATTTAAATCTATTTACTCTTGTTAAGTCTCTATTTAGTAATTTTTAGTTTTCTTCCCACTTCTTGTACTCACCCCTAGACACACCTATCTCATGCACAGTTAACACAAGCTCTCACACTTTTCATATGATCTAACATGTGTTACAAAGTTGGAGGGGTAGTAATATTTACAATCCTTACATCCAACCTCCTATTATTTACCTAAGTTATATGTAATTCTTTAGCTATAGAAAAAGTTAGTGTGAATAGGGTCATTTCATATCTATTTTGCTACTGAATCTTTCTAGGTGTACCCAATCACTCTTGTTAAGTCTCGACTTAGATAATTTTTAGTTTTTTCTAACATTGTATGTTTCAGAAACATGTACTCACCTCTTGATACTCTTATCTCATACACACTTAACACATTCTATCAAAATTTTCATAATAGATAGCATTTGTTTCACATTTGGAAGAGTAGTCGGATGTGTATTCCTACCTTCTTAACTCCTTTTCTTTCCTTGTATATTCAAGTTTCATAACTATAAATTTTATACTCTAATTTTATTTGGAATAGATGCTTATTTATGCTCATTATATAATTGTGGAATTTTTCTTTGTTCTATATTTCTAATCTTGGCTACTCTATTAGGATCAATTCCTTTAAATATTGAATGGATATGATACCTCCTTACCATTTAATTTTTCCAAAGAGTGGGATGAAAATAAGGTTAGTTATCATGGCTTGGTGTTTAAGGTGAAACAATATTTTATTATAGATGATATAGGTTTATTTACCTAGGAAGTAATTTTTTTTAAGGATCAAAGAATTAGAGACTTGGGTGTGTAACTAATTAAATTATATTTTGGTCACATGTGGAGTTTGTTGAAGAAACTGAAGGAGGAAATTTATTTTTTTATAATTAGGCACATTACCTTGGACAATATTTAGGTCATTATGTTTCAACCACTTGATTTTGTTAAATTACTTTTTTTTAGGAAAAATGCTACCAAAGAGGCTAGCACTCTATTAATTTGAAAAATATTACATCTAATAGCCCCAAAATAAAAGCATATTAGTCTTTGGACCTACTACTATACAATGTTATCTAGACTGTGGCCAATTCAGTAAGCCTATTCATTTTAATTTCATCAAATAGTTTCTTCATTGCAATTTCATGATTCAAGAAAGGTTACAAATGATTCTTATAAAGACATTCCCTATACATGTTTATAGCCTCATTGATATTTTTGTTTTTCCTTTCCTAGGAACCATCTACTGTGTCACAAAGTAAGCCCTTCTTTGGGTTTTTGTCAAATTCATAGATTGCTTTGATGGTGTCTGCAACTAAATATTCCTTCAGGTAATGTGACATCAATTTTCCAATCATATTTATCTTGAACGAATGCACTATATTAGATAGGAATTTTCCTACAAGCATATTTTGATGTATATGTTTGAGGCCAAGTTTGTGCTCACCAACGACCTTCTTTATTGTAGATTTCACCTTTGAATCTCCTTCATTGTTTTGAGTGGATTTTCTTGAGTTCTTGAGTGAGACATGTTTGCATTTATTGTACTTGTATGAAAAGAGAATCATAATAAATTGATCAGATAAAGAATATCATAAAATGTAAATGTTTCATAATTTACACTCAAGAGTGTTTATTAATACTATTTTGGTAGTTCTTATGTTTCTTAATTATTTTTGTTCTATTTATACAAAAATTAGGAGTGAGTTCACCAAATAAAATATAAGTAAAATACAACCTAAATAGAAAATTTATTTAATTTCTAAATTATATTGTATCTCGTGTTTATCATTCAATGATTAATCTATTTTTTAGCAAATGAATGTTTTGTATACTATTTTCAAAGATCAAATGTTTAGATTATAATAGAAGTTCACTTAAAACTCAAAAAATATAATTTACCAAGATAAAGCAAAAGAGATGAATATAAAATTATTGTTGACTACTAACTAAGGTAACAATTAAATAATAATAATGCAAGATAGTAAAATAACAATAATTTAGAGGAACTTGGAGCTCTCTAGTTAGGTTTCTTACATAATGTGTGGACATATACATGGTTTTCTAGCATATATACAACTATATTAATCTAATATGGTGGAAATATAATTTGAGTCTTTAAAATTAACACCCATTTATACATAAAATATGAAAGAAAAAACATCACTTCATGTATGAAAACAAGAAAAATTAAATTAATTTAAACTATAAAATTTAATGAAACAAAATGACAACCAAAATAAGAGAGTTTAAACACCTACTTTAAGAAATAATTCAAATAATAATTGTAGTGTAGAAAAATGTATCCCTTTACATTTACTCACATGTTTGGGGCCTCCTAATTAAAATGAACTTAATTGTCCCTTAATTTAGTGTTGTAAAGTATATCCCTTTACACTTTCATACTTATCTAGGGTCTCCTTAATTAATTGAGCTTAATTCGGACTTAATAAGCCCTATAATTCATTTACAAGCCCATTAAATTACATTTTCCAAAGGGGAAACTTGACATTAATTAATGCCAGTACATAATACTTCACATTGAGCAATGTGTATTCTATGAATTACAACATTGGACCCATTCTCCCACGAGAGAATGGGTCCTCCCTATGAATTAGAAACCATTTTTAGATCATGTTTCGGGAGTATTTTTATGATCCTAAATTTAAATTTCAAATGTTGACTTGTAATGTTTGAATATCAGGAAATTCAGTATAAGTGTCTATAAATATAAGGTTATTTTATCAATTCAAGTAATCTAACAAGAGGTGAACTTAACAAGAGAAAATATTATCGTCAAGAGCATTGAAGTGTAGATGTATATTTTTCAAGTATCATGTCAAAGTCTTTTGCAATCATGTATATTTTGGAGCTAACATTGTGATGTAGGTTTCAAAGATCAATTCAAGCATTCAAGTCATATTTCAAGCATCAAGATCCACATCCATTGAAGCCATTTCATGCAAGATCAACATCAACATTTCAGATTTCCAAATGTTATTCAAAGGTTTGTTGAATTGTAACATTGTACTGATCATTCTCCATTCCCTCTTTCATGCTATTTCATTTCATTTCAAGGTTTAATTTCCAAAATGGGGTTTGACCAAGGAAAACCCCCATTCACCCAAAAAAATATTTTTCCCCTCTCTTTGTGTGTTTTATATTTGTAGGTTGAAGAAAAGTTGAAGATCTCAAAAGTGCAAAATTGCAAAGTTACATTTTTTGTCACCTTTGTTGTCATCTCATAGAAAATCGGGTCCAAAATTTATTTCTTACTGCCTAATTATGAAACCAGAAAAATCAAGAAGTGTAGACATAGGAGCAGAGGATAATAAATCAATTTTGGAAAGGTGAATAAGGACCCATTCACCAATGGTGAATGAGTCCTAGGATAGCTTCTGAAAATAATATTTTCTGAGAGGTAGACAACATTTTCCCTTCTCTTATCTACCAGAAGCTTTACTATTTCTATTTGTATTATGTTTAAGCTATAAAATCCACATTTTACATGTCATGAATAAGTGTATTTTATATTTTTAATCCTTCTCCCAAAACCCCTATTCAATCATTATGTCAAAAATTTATATCAGAATACTTTACGACTAACAAAGACACTTTACAACTATTTTTCAGGTAATTTTTAAGTGTCTTCGACCCATTTGATTTGCATTAAATAAATTGTGTCTATTATCTCTATGTTTAATCTGCTCATATTTGTCTTTCATTTCAATTTTGAGTTGATTTTCTTTTTTTTCATCTCCCAAAAGTGTTGTTTAGTCCACATACACACATAAAGGAAATTACAAGATTCCTCAAATAATTCACTCACCTCAGGGTTGAAAGTTTATTTAACTTGAGGGATCTCATTTCTTGAATTAAATATAACAATAGGTAGCTTCACTCACCCCATTTTTTCTTTTCTATTTATAGTAAGTTTGATGAAACATTCCAAATTTAGAATAAAACTCTATGTGTTTTGAACACTAATCCATTTTTCTATGTTTCATTTTGGCGAACCTAGCTTTTGAAAATTCTAATTTATGATTTAGAGTGCATTCAATCCCTAGATCTAGGATTTTAATTAATTCATTTCATTTAGTGATTTTGAATTTGGCATAAAGTTGCATTGCATTTTAGGTGTAAACTTTCATTTTGCATTCATTTTAAATTTGAAAATTCAACAAAAATTGCATGATTTTAGATTGATTTTGCATAGTATTTACATAATATCATAATTTTATTCACTTAAATCAGAAAATTGAGTCAAAATTAAATTTCAAAAAGTGTCATATAGTTCATCATTTTCCACTAATTTCACTTGCATTTAGATATTAAATTTTGAAAAAATTTGTTGCAAAAGTTATAGTCTAAGATATGTAATAGAGAACACATAGAATCACTTAGAAATTACTTTCTACTTTTTAAAAAATGTTGAATACAAACCCATTAGCCCATGGGCGAGTGAGTCCTTCACCGCCTATAAAAACCAACTAGTTTGAAATTTTTTGTGGTTTCTTGTGTTTTTCAGATCTCCTGCTACCCTACTCTTTTAGTTTAGAAAGTTAGGAATTTTTGTTTTATGCATTAGGTTTGATCATCCATTTAATTTAGGCTTTAAATTTGGGAAAAAATTTGCATTTCAGCTTTGTAGAGAAATTATTACATCATTTTTTCATTACAAATGTCCATTATTATCACACTTCATTTCCTATTTTCAAATTTTCTTAAATACTGTAAGAAATTATTGTTACAAGCATATGAATGTGAAGTCATTTCTTGTCTTTTCTTGTTTTTCATTGATTCCTCTCCCATTTTTAAAACTACCTTATTGAAAGAGAATACAATCTTGGACAATCAAAACAATCAATTTTGTTCTTCTCCCAATATCTCGCATATTTTTGAAGAAGATATTTTGGTGTTAGAAGATCCAATCAATGAGATTCATGAGAATCCTATTTTTTCCTCTTCTCCTACCCCTCATATCTGGGGAAATATTTCTAAACAATAAGATTCCATCATTGATAAGCAAGACAATCCAACCATAGATAACTCCCCTAGTCATGATCAAGTCATTTTATGATCAAGTCATTTTAGGAGAACCAACCTTTGAATTTCATGAACATCTAGTTTCTTTCTCTCCTAAAAACTCTCCTACTAGGGATGATATCATGGTTCAATAAAATGATATAATTGATACATTAATTTTAAACAATAGTAATGTGGCTTCATTAAAAGAATAAGATAAGCATAAGGATAATTATTTTGAGGTTATGAACATTAGATATCCCTTGAGTCCTCTAAATCTTAAACCTCCTACTAGCCCCTTAATTATTGGACCTCCTAAGTCTCAACTTTTTCTCTTCCACACTCACACCATATCCAAGTTTAAAACAAACCTATTCTTATCCTTGAACCACCTAAAAGGAAGCCCTTATCTCTCTAAGATATAAGGAATTTTATAATGCAACTTGATAGTAACAATGTTTCACATCAACCACATTATAATATTGTTGCTCATACATATAACACTATAAAAAATTAGCAACCAAATACAACTCTAGCATCCCAATACAACTCAAGCATCCCTTCCATTTCCTCAACCATATCTCTAACCTACACCTAATATCTTGTAGTGTAGTGGTAAAGAGTATGATCTTGTTGAAAAACTTAAAACAATCCTGCTAAGATAGTTGAATGGGACCTTATTCAAGCCTCCTCCAATTACCTTATCATGCTTAAAACTGATTTACAACAAGTTCCTACCCCTTCTAATGTGAAACAAAATGAAATAGTAGTCATAATTCAAGGAATTAATGTAGACATTTTTATCCACAAAGTGAGTGCCTTCCTTTGGAAGTGTGAAAACAAAATGAAGCTTTCATTATAATAGCTATTACTAAAAGGAGCGGGATAAATATAACCCTTGTTGACAATAACTTAGCCCTTAATGTGTGTAACATAAACCTTTTGGATAAGATTGGAGTAGACAAGTTCCAACAAACTAACTCTTTATCTATTTGTGGGCTTGATAGCCTAGGAAAACAATTGCTTTGTTTAATCACATTACCTATTATAGTTGGGAAGGCCACATTAGAAACTCCTATTCATGTCATGCTAGATAATATTTCATATAAAATTCTCTTGGAAAGATATTGGATTCATGAAATGAATGGGATTCCTTCTACGCTTCATCGTATAATGAAGTATGTCTAAAACAACAAAGTATATACAATCAAATATGACCCTGAAATTGAAAGTTTACACATTGAGAAAGACAAGGAAGATGCCTTCAAAACTTTGAAACCAACTACACAAGTGGAACCCATACATGAAAAAGGAAAAGAAAAGAGTGTTGAAGAAGTCACAAAGTTACTAGAGGATGATTGGGGTTCTTTATATTTTACAACTACATTCATTGGTGAATACAAGATCATAACAAAAAAGTATGGAAAGGGAAAAGAACCAGCAGTAATGTCAAGAAAAAATTTAGAATAACATTAGAAATCATCCACTTAAACTATTTTAGGAGAAGAAACAAATTATACAAAAAAAATTGATGAAGTTGATTATGAACAACCATCAAATCCAAAAGAAATGAAAAAGAATTATGGAATAGGTTATGAACTTATGAAACAAGTTGGATATAGTGGAACAACATGTGGTGCTAGAGAACAAGTTATTTGTGTCTCTATAGAGCCTAACACACAAGAAGCAATTAGTGGTCTTGGTTATTGTCCATAAAAAGAAACAAAAGCATAAACAAATCCTTTACTCAATACCAACACCATTACAAAAGATTCTTCTAAGAAAACTTTAATCTTGGTGCATCCTAAATTGATAGAAACAACTAGTGGTCTTGGTTACTATCCTTTAAAAGAAATGAAAGAACCAAAGAAACCTCCACTAAATATAAATGTCTTCATGCAAAACACTCGTAGAACATATGTCTTAATAATGATTCAAATTCATTATATTTTACACCCACCTTTAAGGGAGAGTACAAAATATCACAATCTAAAGAGTCTTGTGTATGTATGACACCTTGTACTAAGCAAGAGATATTTTTTTACAATAGAAAGAAACATATCCTACCATTGATCAAGAGAGTATTGTGTTGAGAATTCTCCAAAATAATTTGATATCTCTCCCTCCAAGAACACAAAAGAAATTTTATAACAAGAGTTCATTTTGTGCATATCATAAAGTTCATGGTCATTCTACTAATGAATGTAAGGCTTTGCATAATAAAATTAAACATCTTAATGATTGTAGTGCTCTTCCTTGTGTTTATGCACCTACTTCCTCTAATTGATATTAATTTCCATCCTATCATGTTATTCATCACTATTTGGCATTACTTGCTTTATGTGTCTTGCTCATTTCCATTTAGGATGGTACAATTTAAGGTGCAACCATATCTCTCTTGGTAGCAACATGATAGTTCTTGGTGGTTGTCTTTGTCTCTATGATTCGTGGACAATAATAACTATTTTTTTGAGGTTTCCATTCTTTTCAAGGATCACCTCTTCCTCTCTTTCTACTTAAAATACCAATATAGTAAATATCTTGACATTTTAAGTGGAGGGCATATTGTCCCCCATTCATTGTTTGCATGTTCCCTTCTTAGTGATTATAGTATACAACTCCTAGTATATGTGAACCTTTTATTCAAAGTGTGGTATTCTCAATTCATGTGATGTGTCTTCTTCTTCATGACATTGGGTTTGATTTCCTTCAAGAGAATGACCTTTTCTAAGCATATGATATTCCTCTTAGTGGTAATTTTGTAGATTGCATTCGATAGGTTGTGAATCTTCTATCCTCAACTAGTCCTCTCTTACATATTTTAGGCACAATGTTCCCTAAGAGGAGAGCTTTCATGAACTAATAAAAATCCCTTTCAACATTTCTTATCCTACTTTCACTTTTTTCTTAAGTGTTTAGCATAACACAACTTGCTAAACTTATGAAGCTTGAAGTTCATATTTTTGTGGTGCCTTATCAAAGTTATTTGAGGTATAGCTTTGGTATGTTTAGTATTATGGGAAGCTTGTAGACCTGGAATGACTCTCTCATTGTACAGTGAGATCCTGTAGACCTGGCATGACTTCTCACTTAGCCACTTTTGGGGGCTCACCTAGTAGACATCCTGAGGTTCCATTAGCATAGAGTTAGTGTGCGTTGATGTTTTGATAGTGGACATCACATTCTTCTTGTGAATGTTTTTGGAAAAATAGTTGAGGCTTGATCCACATCGAGTTGGAAAAATAGTCGAGACTTGATCCACCCATTTTTTTAATTTTTATTTTCTTTCTTTTAATCTTTAAAAGTGTATGCTTGTGTTTCTTGATTTTCTACATCATATCATACATCTTGTGTATGTCCCTTTGTGCTTATGTTTGAATGAAATAAGATCTTGGATCGAGGGGGTTGGACCACCTCCTTGATCATTGTCATCTTATCCCATAAACATTTGTACATCTTGACCCCTCTTGACACATATTTGTCTACTTTAGTGTGATTTTCATGCACAGTCCTCTTCTCACTAAAGTGGGGGGAAAATGTAGCATAGAAATATGTATCCCTTTACATTTTATCACTTGTTTGAGCCCTCCTAACTAAAATAAACCTAATTATGCCTTAATTTAGTGTTGTAAAGTGTATCCCTTTACAATTTCACACTTATTTAGGGCCCCCATAATTAACTAAGTTTAATTTGGCCTTAACAAGACCTATAATTCATTGAAAATCCCATTAAATTACATTTTCCATAGGGGAAACATGATATTAATTAATGCCAATACATAATACTTCACATTGAGCAATGTGTGTTCTAGGAATTATGGCCTAGGACCCATTCACCCATGGAAAAATGGGTCCTCCATAAGACATGGAACCCATTTTTAATCACATTTTGGTGGTATTTTATGATCCTAAATTTAAATTTCAAAGGTCAGCTTGTAATGTTTGAATTTCAGGAAATTAAGGATAAGTGTCTATAAATACAAGGTTATTTCATTAATTCAAGTAATCTAACAAGAGGTGAACTTAACAAGAGAAAATATTATTTTCAAGAGCATTCAAGGGAATATTTCTTCATCATTTTTTGAAGCATTCAAGATCTCAAATATCTTGTCAAATTATTTTGTAACCATGCATTTTTTTGCAGCTAATATTATGATGTAGGTTTCAAAGATCAATTCAAGCATCAAGATCCACATACATTGGATCCATTTCATGTAAGATCAACACAAACATTTCATATTTCCAAAGGTTATTCAAGGGTTTTTTAAATTGCAGCATTCTATTATCCATTCTTCATTCCCTATTTCATGTTGTTTCATTTCATTTCAAGGTTTAATTACCAAAACAGGGTTTGACCAAGGTAAACCCCCATTCATAAAAAACAAAAAAAATTCCCCCCTTGGTGTGTTGTACCTTTGTTGTCATCTCATGGAAACTCAGATCCTAGATTAATTTCCAATTGCTCAACTATGAAACCTAGAGAATCTGGAAGTTTATACCTAGTAGCAGAGGACCTAGAAATCAATTTTAGAAAGGTGAATAAAGGCACATTCACCAATGGGCGAATGAGTCCCAGGACAGCTTCAGAAAATAGTGTTTTTTGAGAGGTACACAACATTTTCCCTTCTCATCTCTACTTGAAGCTTTACTATTTTTATTAGTATTATGTTTCATCTACAAAATCAACATTTTACATGTCATGAATGAATGCATTTGATATTTTTAATCCTTCTCCCAAAACCCAGCTTTAGTCATTTATGTCAAAAAGTTATATTGAGACACTTTACGACCAATAGGGGCACTTTGCAACTATTTTTGAGATAATTTTTAAGTTTCTTCCATCTATCAAATTTGTGCGAAGTAAATTGTGTATGTTAGCCCTATGTTTAATCTACTCATATATAGTCTTCCATTTCAGTTTTGAGTTGATTTTCTATTTTATTTTCATCTCCCAAAAGTGTTGTTTAGTCCACATACACACAAGGGAAATTGCATGATTCCTGAAAGAATTCACTCACCTAAGGGTTAAATGTGGATTTTTACTTGAGTAATCTAATTTATTGAATGAAATATAAGAATAGGTAGGTTCACTCTCCCCATTTAACCCTTTCTATTTATAGTATGTTTGGTGAAACATTTCAAATTTAGTATAAAACCCTATGTGTTTTGAACACTAACCCATTTTTCTATGTTTTATTTTGGTGAACCTGACTTTTGCACATTCTAATTTCTAATTTGGATTGCATTCAAGCCCTATATCTATGATTTTAATTAATTCATTATATTTAGGGTTTATAAATTTGGAATAAAGTTGTATTGCATTTTAGGTGTAAACTTGTATTTTACATTCATTTTAAATCTAAGAATTCAACAAAAATTGCATAATGTTGGATTGATTTTCTATAGTATTTACAGAATAGCATAATTTAAGTCACTTAAATAAGAAAAATGAATCAAAATTTCATTTCAAAAATTTCCATATAGTTCATCATTTATCATTAATTTCACTTGCATTTAGACATTAAATTCTAGAAAATTTTGTTATAGAAGTTACAGTCTAAGATCTAGAATAAAGAAAACACAAAATCACTCAAAAATGGAATTCTTCATTTTTAAAAACCCTATATAGGGACCGATTCACCCATGGGAGAATGAGTCCTTCAGGACCTATAAAAACCAACTTTTTTGAGATTTTTTGTGGTTTTCCACACTTCAAGGATCTCCTGGTAACCAATTGTTTCAGTCTAGCAAGTTTTAGGATTTTTTGTTTTATGTATTAGCTCTAATCATCCATTTAATTTAGGCATTTAAATTTGGAAAAATTGTTGCATTTCATATTTATAGAGAAATTATTGCATCATCTTTTCATTACAAATTTCCATTATTACCACACTTCATTTCCTATTTTCAGATTTTGTTGAATACTGTAAGAAATTGTTGTTACAAGCATATATGAATGTGAAGTCATTTCTCCTCTTTTCTTATTCGTCATTGATCCCTCTCCCATGTGTGAAACTAACTTAGTGCAAGAGAATACAACCATTGAAAATCATCACAATGAATTTTTTTCTTCTCCCAATATCTCTCATATTTGTGAAGAAGATATTTTGATGTTAGAAGATCCAATCAATGAGAGTCATGAAAATCCTATTTATTTCTCTTCTCCTACCCCTCCTAGTTTGGAAAATATTGCTAAACAAGAATATTCCATAATTGATAAAGAAGAAAATTCAACCATAGATAACTCCCCTACTTGTGATCAAGTCATTTTAGAAGAACCAACCTTTGAATGTCATGAACATCTAGTTTGTTGCTCTCCTAAAAACTCTGCTACTAGGGAAGATATCTTTGTGCAAGAAAATGATATAATTGATACATGTATTTCAAACAATAGTAATGTGGCTTTACTAAATGAAGATGGTGAGCATAAGGATAAAACTTTTGAGGTTATAAACATTAGATCTCCCTCGAGTCCTCTAATTCTTAAACCTCCTACAAGTCTTTTAATTATTTGATCTCCTAAGCCTCAACTTATCCTCTAACCACCCTCACACCAAAACCAAGCTCAAAACAAACCCATGGTTATTCTTGAACCACCTAAAAAGAAGCCATTATCTCTCAAAGGTATAAGGAACTTTACAATGCAACTTGATAGTAACAATCTTTTGCAGCAACCAAGTTATATTACCATTTCCCATACATATAACACTAGAAACAATCAACAACCACAAACAACTTCAACATCCCTTCCATTACCTCAACCATGTCTCCCACCTGCATCTATGTTGTAGTGTAGTGGTAAAGAGTATGATCTTTTTGAACAACTTAAAAACACTCCTGCTAAGATATCATTATGGGACCTTATTCAATCCCCCCTAGTTACCTTAGCATGCTTCAAATTTCTTTACAAAAAAATAATATCCCTCCTAATGTGCAACCAAACAACATAGCACCCATAATTTAACAAATGAATGCAAAAATTGTTTTCCACCAAAGTGAGCTCCCTCCTTTGGAAGTGCAAAAACATAATGAAGATTTCATGATAATATATATTATTAATAGGAAGGGGATAAAGAGAACCCGTGTTGATAATGGATTATCCCTTAACATGTGTAGCATATACATTTTGGATAAGATTGAAGTAGACAAAATCCAAATTCAACATGACTCTTTATCTATTTGAGGGTTTGATAATGTAGGAAAACAACTGCTTGGTGTGATCACATTACCTATTACAATTAGAAAGGCCACATTGCAAACTCCTATTCATGTCATGCTCGATAGTCTTTCATCTAATATTCTATTGGGTAGACCTTGGATTCATGAAATGAATGGGGTTCCTTCTACTCTTCTTCATATAATGAAGTATTTCTACAACAATAAATTAAATACAATCAAAGTTGACCCTAAACCAAAAATTTTGCACATTGAGAAAGACAAGGAAATTCCTTTGAAAATTTTGACACCAACTACACAAGTTGAACCCATTCAAGAGAAAGAAAAATAAAAGCATATTGAAGAAGTCACAATGTTATTGGAGGATGATTGGAATTCCTTAGATTTCACACCTACATTCATGGTCAAACAGAAGAACATAACAAAAAATATGAAAAGGGAAAAGAACCAGTAGTAGTGTCAACAAAAAATTCTGAAGAATCTTCGAAAGCATCCACTTCAACCACTTTAGGAGGAAAAAATAATTAAGCAACAAACTTTGATGAAGTTTATTACAAAAAACTATTGAATCCAAAAGAAACAAAAAATCTTTATGGAAGAGGTTATGAACTTATGAAACAACTTGGTTATAGTGGATAAGTATGTGGTGGTAGAGAACAAGGTATATGTGTCCCTATAGAGCCTAACATGCAAGAAACTACTAGTGGTCTTCCTTATTTTCCATCAAAGGAAAAAAAACCATCAAAAAATACTTCACTCAATACCACACTATTAAAAATTATTCTTCAAAGACAACCTTAACCTTGGTGCATGCTGAACTGATACAAACAACTAGTGGTCTATGTTACTATGCCTTGAAAGAAATTAAAGAATTAAAGAAATATCTACTTAATATCAATGTCATCACACAAATCACTCATAGGACATGTCTTAATAATTATTGTGGATCATTAGATTTTACACCCTCCTTTAAGGGAGAGTATAAAATCTCACAATCTAAAGAGTCTTGTGTATGTATGACACCTTCTACTAAGCAAAAGATATATTTGTCTCAAAAGAAAGAAACATATCCTACCATTGATAAAGAGAGTATCTTGTCAAGACTTCTCCAAGATTTTTTGATATCTCACCAATCAAGAAAAAGAAAGAAATTTTACAACAAGAGGTACTTTTTTGCATATCATAGAGTTTATGGTTGTTCTACTAATGAATGTAAGGATTTGCATAATCAAATTGAACATCTAAATGATTTTAGTGCTCTTGTGTTGATGCACCTACTTCTTCTAATTGTTATTGATGAATCCATCCTATCATGTTGCTCATCACTATGTGTCATTAGTAGCTTTATGTGTCTTGCTCATTGCCATTAATGATGGTTCAATTTAAGGTGTAACCATATCTATCTTGGAAGAAACATGATAGTATTTGTTGATTTTCTTTGTCTCTATGATTGGGGGGGGGATTATAACTAGTTTTTTGAGTTATGGATTATTTTAAAGGATCACCTCTTCCTCTCTTTCTACTTAAAATATCAACATAGTAAGTATGTTGACATTTTAAGTTGGGGGAATATTGTCCCCCATTTGTTGTTTACATGTTCCCTTCTTCATAGTGATGATAGTATACACCTCCTAGAAGATATGAACTTTTTATTCAAAGTGTATTCTTCTCAATTCATGTGATGTGTCTTCTTCTTAGTGAAATTGGGTTTTATTTCATTCAAGAGCATGAAATTTTTTAGCATATGATATTCCTCTTAGTGGTAATGCTATGGATTGTATTCCATAGGTTGTGAATCTCCTGTACTCAAATAGTCCTCTCTTGAAGATGTTAGGGATGATGTTCTCTAAGAGGATACCTTTCATGAACTAAGAAAAATCCCTTTCAACATGTCTTATCGTACTTGCATTTTTTTCATAAGTGTTTAGCATCACACAACTTGTTAGCCTTATACAACTCAAAGTTCATATTTTTATGGTGCCTTATCAAATTTATTAGAGGTATAGATTTGGTATGGCTAGTATAATGGGAAGCTTGTAGACCTAGCATGAATTTCTAATTGTACAGTGAGAGCCTATAGACTTGGCATGAATTCTCACTAAACCACTTTTTTGTGCCTCACCTAGTGGACAGCTTTAGGTTCCATTATCTCAGAGTGAGTGTGCATTGTTGTTTTCATAGAGGACATCAAGTTCCACTTGTGAATGTTTTTGTACAAATAGTTGAGGCTTGATTCACCCTTTTTATTTTAGTTTTTATTTTTTCTTTCTTTTATTCTTTGACATTGTATGCTTGTGTGTCTTGTTTTGTTGCTTCATATCATACATCTTGTGTACACATGTCCCTTTTTTTCTTATGTTGCTTTGATATAGGATCTTAGATCTTGGTGGCTTGGCCACCTCCTTGATCTTTGTCATCCTATCCAAATCAACATTTGTAGACTTGGACCTCTCTTGACACATATTTCTCTAATTTATTGTGATTTTTATGCAAGTTTCTCCTCTCACTAAAGTGGGGGCTAAATGTAGTGTGGAAAAATGTATCTGTTTACATTTTTTCACTTGTTTGAGCCCTCATAATTAAAATGAACTTAATTGTTCCTTAATTTAGTGTTGTAAAGTGTATCCCTTTACACTTTCACACTTATTTAGGTCCACATTACATAATTGAGATTAATTTGTGGGTATGTGCAGGCTCATCATGGAAAAAATAGGCCCTTAAGTGTTGAAAAATTCAAAAAAATCAGAGTTAGGAAACTTGACGTAAAAAATTGAATAAGTTATCTATATTATTTTGAAAATATGTAAAATAGAATTTGTAGCAAATTGAATGTAGTTTCTAAACTACTAGGTTTTTTTTAAAATCTATTTGGTGAAAATTTGAAATTTCAATGCAGTAGTACTTAAATTTTAGGGAAAAAATAAGAAGTAGGTGTCTGTTTGACCAACCTAACCACAATAAAATGATAATATTTTTTTATAATATTTTAGATATAAGTAGAGGACTCATGTCCCGATGTGATCCATATTTTTTTGTATTTTTTTTCCAAGTAAATAATTAATTATGTTTTTTTCATTACAACTTTTAAAAAATATTAAAACTCATATGTCTAACCACATTAACTTGGTCAAAACTTCATGAAATTATTATTATTTTAATCCTATAGTATACAAAGTATAGAATGTGATACTGTTTGAAAGCTATAGATGTTTTTCAATCAACCTATCAATCAAGACTTTAGTCACAATTCAAATAGAAAATGAATAATAATTATTTATTAAATTCAAAGTAAAGCATAATTTATATTGGTGGAAAGCTGAGAATCTCATTTAAAAACGCTTTTCCTTTCATTAATTTTGGGTATAAAAAAAGACGTTAGCCACATACCCTACAAATACCCATCATATAGCCTCTTTTTGGCCCATCATGATCCTGCACATAACCTTGTCCTTAATACACCCTATAATTCATTTACAATCCCATTAAATTATATTTTCTGAATGGGAAACCTGACATTAATTAATGCAAATACATAATACTTCATATTGAGCAATGTGTGTTCCAAGAATTACGGCCTGGGACCCATTTTACCATGGGTGAATGGGTCCTCCCCAAGACATCAAAACCATTTTTAAATCATGTTTTGGTGCTATTTTTATGATCCTAAATTAAAATTTCAAAGGTCATCTTATAATGTTTAAACTTTTGAAAATTAAGGATATACAAGGTTATTTTAGAGGTGAACTTAACAAGAGAAAATATTATTTTCAAGAGAATTCAAGGGTAGATTTAGTCATCTTTTGTTGCAGCATTAAAGATATCAAGTATCATGTGAAAGTCTTTTGCAATCATGCATGTTTTTGGAGCTAGCATTGTGATGTAGGTTTCAAAGATCAAGTCAAGCATTTAATTCATATTTCAAGCATCAAGGTCCACATCCATTGAAGCCATTTCATGTAAGATCAACATCAACATTTCAAATTTTCAAAGGTTATTCAAGGGTTTGTTGAATTGCAACTTTGTATTGTTCATTCTTCATTCCCTCGTTCATGGCTTTTCATTTCATTTCAAAGTTTAATTACCAAAATAGGGTTTGACCACAACAAACTCCCATTCACCAGAAACAAAAAAATTTCCCCTCTTTGTGTGTTGTTGATTTTCAAGTTGAAGAAAAGTTGAAGATCTCAAAAGTCAAAAATTGTAAAGTTGCATTTTTTGTCACCTTTGTTGTCATCTCACGGAAACTCAGATCCCAAATTTATTTTTTACTTCCTGGTTGTGAAACCAAAATAATATGGAAGTGAAACATAGGAGCAGAGGACCGAAAAATCAATTTTGGAAAAGTGAATAAGGAGATAGCTTCTGAAAACAATGTTTTCTGACATGTACATAACATTTTCCCTTCTTAGATCTACCAAAAGCTTTACTATTTCTGTTAGTATTATATGTTCAACTACAAAATCCACCTTTTACATGTCATGAATGAGTGCATTTGATATTTTTAATCCTCCTCCCAAATCCCCTATTCAATCATTTCTGTCAAAAATTTATATTGGGACACTTTGCAACTAGCACGTACACTTTCTGACTATTTTTGAGATAAGTTTTAAGTGTCTTCCATCCATCTAATTTGTGTGAAATAAATTTATATTAGCTCTATGTTTAATCTACTCAGATCTGGTCTTGTATTTCAATTTTGAGTTGATTTTCTATTTTATTTTCATTTCCCAAAAGTGTTGTTTAGTCCACATACACACATAAAGGAAATTGCAAGATTCCTCAAAGAATTCACACACCTAAGGGTTGAAAGTGGATTTTAAATTAAGGGATCTCATTTCCTAAATGAAATAGAAGAATAGTTAGGTTCACTCACCCCTTTTTTCCCTTTCTATTTATAGTAGTCTTGGATAAAAATTCTAAATTTAGTATAAAACCCTTTTTTTTAACCCTAACCCATTTTTCTATGTTTCAATAACTTGGAAGTTGATAAGATGGGAATTTGGAGAGATACTAAGGAGATTTATATGAATATTTAATCCCTTATTTTATTCTTTCAACCTTCATTTCTTTATTCACCTTCCACTTATACAGACTGAGATTGGGAGGTTGATGACTTGCTTGATGGTTGACTCACATTTTCCTTGCTAGTCTTTTACATTTTACTTTCTTTATTTTTATTTTTCATGTTTGCATGTGTGTAATGTGATCCCCCATGATGTTTTGTTTGATGTTCTCTCTCTTTGTGACTTTCTTATATTTGTACCTTCCTTCTTCTCTATGTTGTGCATCGCTTTTTCCTTTTCATCTTTTTTCATTTCTTTTCTTCTATTTTCCTTTTGGGGATAATGCAAGGCATTGAGACATTCATGTCTCTTTCATGTTGACCTAAAAGGATTTATTTTTCTTTTCCTTTTCTTTTCTCTTTTCTTTTCTTTTTGTTTTGGGGATGATGTAGGGCATTGAGACATACATGTCTCTTTAATGTTGACCCAAAAGGCTTTCTTTTTCTTTTCCTTTTCTTTTGTCTTTTCTTGTATTTTCCTTTTGGGGATGATGCAAGGCATTGAGACATTCATGTCTCTTTAATGTTAACCCAAAAGGATTTCTTTTTATTTTCCTTTTCTTTTGTCTTTTCTTGTGTTTTCCTTTTGAGGATGACGCAAGGCATTGAGACATTCATGTCTCTTTCATGTTGACCCAAAAGGCTTTCTTTTTCTTTTCCTTTTCTTTTGTCTTTTTCTTGTGTTTTCCTTTTGGAAATGACACAAGGCATTGTGACATTCATGTCTCCTTCATGTTGAGCCAAAATATTTTCCTCTTATTTCTCCTTTCCTTTCTCATTTGGCTTGTGTTTCCCTTTTGGGGATGATGCAAGGTGTCCAGACACCCTATGTCTCTTCCATGTTGACCCAAAATATTTTTATTTTTTCTCTCTCTTTGTATCATTCTTCCAATTCTATGTATTTGGGGGATGATGTCAGTTCTGATATCTCTAAACAATATTTTAACAAAGAATATACTGACGCCAAATCCATAGATCCCTTGTGTGTTTGGATTTTTCATTTTGGGAGCAACCGCTTTATTTTCTTTTTCCTTTCCTTTACATGACATATACTTACTTGAAAACATATGACTTTGCATAGGGCTTTCCAAGTTGGCTCTCATTTCTTTCTTCTTGTTTGTATTTTTTTTCATTTGCTACTTTAAAGTAATTTCTCAAAGTATGGTGTCCAATTCCTTTAAAGTGGGGGAATTCATTGGCATTATTCTAAATTGTATTTTTCCTTTTATTGGTTCTTAGTGCAACCTTCTTACTTCATACAATGTGTTTTGTCACTTTGTGGATGACATTGGGTGTAATTTCCATCATGAGCATGATCTATCTTAGCATACTACATTCCTCTTAGCAGCTTGATGCAATGTACTACATCCCCTAAGTTGCAAATTTTCTTTTCTCTAAGCGATCCTCTCTTGGAGACATTAGGCACAATGTCCCCTAAGTTAAAGACCTCGCATCAACTAAGAAAGACTCCTTTGAACATTCTTTGCATGTTGCATTTTTCATTTTTTATATGGCCACCATCCATAACACATCTTGCATGCCTATAGAGCCATCACATTTGTTCATGAGCTCCAAGCATAAAAAGTTTTGCTTGTCTCATGAAGCTCAAAAAGTCATTTTCTTTTCTAGCGCCTTATTAAAGTTGTCAGTAGGTATAACTTCGGTATGGTTGAGTGGGAAGCCCATTATGAGGCATGACTTTCCCCATAGCCACCTGCATGTGCATGAGCACATACTAGCCATGAGTGTATGTTTCTCATCTTCTAGGACTTCTTACTCAACAAACAACCATGAGTTTTGCTACCTCAAAGTAAGTATGCATTTTTTGGACAAAGAGCCTAGATCTGATCCACAACGGGATGGAAAAATGATCGAAGCTTGATCTAATTCTCTCTTTCCTTCTCTCTTTCCTTTTCTCCCTTTCATTCTTTACATCATTTTCATCTGTGTTATCTTGCGCTTATGTTTTTTTTGCTATGGGATCTTGATCCTAAGGGCTTGTTCACCCCTCTTAATTGTTGTTGCCTCATCCTTTAGCATGGGTGAATTTGGATCCCTCTTGATGTGCATGTTTGGATACTTTAGTGTGAGTTTGAAGTAGGTTCATCCTCACTAAAGTGGGGGCTAAATGTAGTGTAGAAAAATGGATCTTTGGACATTTTCACACTCATTCGGGTCCTTCTTGTGGATGTTGGCTTAGTTTTTCCTTTATTTAATGTTGTAATGTGGTCAACACATTCACATTAGGTCTTGGAACCTTGTTAATTAATAAGAATTTTATGATTCCTTGCAAAACTATTGTGAAGTGTTGTAACATACTTTCACAGTTTTCTAGGGTCTTATTAATACATTTCACTTAAATAAACTCTTTCTACCATTTACCAAGCCTTATTTCAAAGTGTTATAAAGTGTTGTAACAAACATTCACACTTTTCTAGGATTTTCATCAATAATTATACCTTTCTTATGGTTTAATTGGCCCCATTTTACACTTACAGGACTTAAGTGTATTTTTGAAAATAATCCTGATAAATATCATTTAATACATCTAATTTCTGACATCCACTTAAAATTCCTAGGTGGGACCCATTCGCCACTAGGGACGAATAAGTCCCCTTTGGCACCAAAAAAAAAAATTTAAGTTTCTAGCATTTTTTTATTTTCTAAGACCTAACGTCAACATCTGATGTGGTATTTTCAGGAATTATTGCATAATTTTGTATAAATATATGGTTTTTCCTCTCATTTCATGCTCCCTAATCTCCCTAATCTCATGATCTCCTAGTCATTCAAGCAATTAATCAATCATTCACTAAATCATTCTAGGCATTTCAAGAATTCTAAAGTCTACATCCATTGGAGCTATTACTTGCATGTCTTCAGAATTCTACTTCAAGGGTTTGGTGAGTTGTAGCATTGTCTTCTTCATTCATCATTCTCTTTTCATATTTCATTTCATTTTCAAGGGTTTAATTACCAAACCAGGGTTTGACCAAGGAAACCCCCTATTCTCCAACCCTCAACCACTTTTCCCTCTCTTTGCATGTGTTTTGTAGGTCTATTTTGCAGATTTGTCAAAGATCAAGGTTGGAAATGATGCAATCAAATTGCCAAAGTCATTCAAAGTTGTCAAATCCCTGAAAGAAGCTTGGAGAACACCAATAGATCAAATTATATAGTTTTGGATCCAAACACCTATTAGGAGTAGTGTTACCAATTTTTTGCTACAGCTTAATTGGTGGAGCTGATTAAATAGTGTAATATTTGAAAGTGGAAAAAATAGTTATTTCTGCATATGCTTAAGTGTTGTTTGCACTTAATTTATCATTCATCAAGTGAAAGTTACACAAGTGTTTCGAGGAAACTGAGTTTCATAGGTATTGCTCAAATATTTTATAAATCAAACACAGTATAGAACTAAGTATACAAATGATAAAGCATGAGTTCTTTCATTTATTTCATGAAGATCATTCACAATATATGTTTTCTTTTGATTGCAAGAATACAAGCTTCATTAGTGTTTCCTGTAGCAACTAAATTCTATGAGTCTGCCACCTGAATTTCCTGCAGTTTATCATAATTTTCTTCCATATGAAATATAGACACCACCTTTATCAGCAGCCTCCATGAATGATTTTATCAAGCAAGTAGCAGTTCTCCAGGCTGTTGTCTGAACATCAATAATAAGTTGCCTCAATCTCAAAAAGTTGCCCTAGTCAAAATGTTGCAAGAACAACACAAAGCTTTTGCATGGGACTATGGGGATATGAAGGGAATAGATCCTCAGCTCTCTACTCATATGATATACATTAAGGAAGACTGTTTACCTATTAGACATCCTCAAAGAAGGATAAACCCAGCACTCAAGGAAATAGTTAAAACAAAGCTCCAAAAATTGCTTGATGCTAGTTTTATCTACCCCATTTCAAACAGTCAGTGGGTATCTCCATTGGTGATTGTTCCTAAAAAAGGTGGAAAATGGAGAGTTTGTGTAGACTACATGGAGCTGAACACAACAACTAAAAGGGATCACTTTCCACTACCATTTGTTGACCAAGTGCTAGACTCATTGTCTGGTAAAAAGTATTTCTCCTTTTTTGATGGATATAGTGGGTATAATCAAATTAGAATTGCCCTTGAGGATCAAGACAAAACAACTTTTATCAGTCCATGGGGTACTTTTTCCTACTCTGTCTTACCTTTTGGACTGTGTAATGTACCTGCAACATTTCAAAGGGTAGTGATCAGTATTTTTGCTAACATTTCTCATGATTCTATAGAGATCTACATGGATGATTTCACTACTTATGGAGTTACTTATGAAGAAGCATTAGCCAATTTGGAGAAAGTGTTGAAAAGATTAAGGAGCAAAATTTATCTTTGAATAGTGAAAAATACTTTATGATGATGCAAGACAGAATTTTTTTAGGCCATCATATCTCTCAAGCAAGAATTCAAGTTGATCTTGCAAAAATTGAAGTTATTCCAACTTTGCAAACACCTATGAAACAAAAGGATGTTAGAAGCTTCGTAGGACATGCTGGATATTATAGAAGATTCATCAAAGATTTCAGCAAAATAGCTAGTCCACTATATGCCTTATTGACTAAGGATTCTGAATTTACTTGGATTGAGGCCTATGACAAATATTTCCTGTAGCTTAAGAACTTACTTACTCAGGAACCTATTCTTCAAGGACCGAAGTGGATTCTGCCCTTTCATATACACATAGATGCTTCTGATTATGCCATAGAGGCAGTTTTTGGACAGAAAGAGAATTCCATAGAGCATGCCATATATTTCATTAGCAAAAACCTTCAAGGCCCTGAATTAAATTATACTGTCATAGAGAAAGAATTGCTAGCAGTTGTGTATGCCCTGAACAAGTTTTGACATTATGTCACTGGTTACCAAATATTTGTCCATACAGATCATGCAACAATAAGGTACCTCATGAATAAGCCTACCATATCTGGCAAATTAGCAAGATGGCTCCTATTGTTGCAGGAATTTGATATCACAGTTATTGATAAGCCAGGCCGAGCTAATGTGGTGGCTAACTTCTTGTTAAGACTTCAAACAACTACACCTGCCACCCCTAAGGTAATTGATGATAGCTTTCCTGATGAACATCTGTTTGCTATTGCTGCTCAAACTCCATGGTATGCAGATATTGCAAATTATTTAGCAGCAAATAAGATCACAGCTCACCTCTCACCAAAGGAAAGGAAATTGTTGGTTGAGAAAAGTTTTAAATTTTCATGGATTGCAGACTGTTTATTTTACACATGACTTGACCAAGTCATGAGAAGGTGTGTTAGGGAAGATGAGACCTATGACATCTTGCATGCCTGTCATGATGAGCCATGTGGTGGGAACTTTGCAACCAAGAGAACATCTATGAAAGTGCTTATTGCATGATATTATTGGCCTACACTACACAAAGATGTTGCATCCTACACTAGAAAATGTGACAGATGTCAACGCATGGGGAGACCAACAAAGTCTGATGAAATTCCCATGTATCCTCAAGTGGTAGTTAGTCCCTTTGACAAATGAGACATGGATTTTGATCGGCCTATTGATCCTCCATCCAATGGAAAATCATACATTTTGGTGTGTACTGATTATGTCACCAAGTGGGTGGAAGTGAAAGCAATGACACATGCCCATAACAATAAAGTTGTTGAGTTCCTGTATGAGTAGATTTTTACTCAGTTTGGAGTCCCAGGGGAACTTGTTACTGATCAAGGAGCTTAGTTTACATCCAACTTAATCACTACATTCATGAATGATTACAAGATCGGGCAAAGAAATTCTAGCCCCTGTCACCCTCAAGTCAATGGTCAGATAGAGGTTGCCAACAAAGAAATTGAGGCAATCCTTACAAAGATAGTCTAATTACACAAGAAGGATTGGAGCAGTCGCCTTTTTGAAGTAGTCTGGGCTTATAGGAAAACATGGAAAACAACTATAGGGTTTACTCCTTTTGAGTTACTCTATGGTAAGACTATCATGTTGCCAATAGAGTTTGAGCATAAGACATTAAGGACTGCTCTCCACCTTAACATTGATATTTTTGAGGCTCAAAAGGAATGCCTCCTGCAGCTGAATGCATTGGATGAGATGAGGAAAGATGCCCTACAGCATACTAAAACTATCCAGCAACAAAGGAAAAAATGGCATGACCACCATATCAAAATTAAGCAATTCTCTGCCAGTGATTGGGTGCTGCTCTATGACTCCGGATACAAGGAAAATCAAGGTAAACTCACCACATGATGGCTTGGTCCTTATAAAATAGAAACTGTGTTTGATAATGGTTCAGTTTAGGTAGCTACATTATATCTAGTATGATTCAAGCTACTGGTTAATGGACACCATCTTCGGTTGTATCATAAGCCAACATCCAAAGATGAATTTATGCAGCAGTTTGTTTCGAATGTGGCCACTGATCTTCATGCAGCGAAAGGCTTCAGTCTTTCTCCTGCAGCTTCTCTTTAAATTCCATGTTTCATGCCCATAATAAAGGCTTCCTTTTAAAGGAAACCACATTCTCCATTTCCCATCCATCACCGCCATTCATCCTACCGTACAGCCCTCATTCATGGTTTCTATTCCAGTTGTCATTTCATGTTGCGATGTGATCTTTCCCAGCACATATGAGCATTAATTAAAAGGTACGCAATATCTTTTATTGACACATTATTTATTTATTTCATTTATTCATCAACTGCTATGTACATATTGGCCATTATCGCCCATTCTTCGCCTATCCTTTCGCACATGTGTGGACACATGTCAAATTTTTAGTAGGGGGCGGGATAATCCATTTCAAACCTTTTCTTATGTCACTGTTACAACTAATAAGATATTTTTATTTTCTTGTACTTTCCAAATATGACTACATTTTTTATCCTAAACAAAAATTAAACTGTTTGATATGGATAGTTCGTAACAATCATTTCATGCATGTATTCTTTGAGTCATTCTTGGAAAAGTAGAGAAAAGCGACGGCAGGACAGAAAGACACGAAAAGAAGCAGAATAGAGTAGAAAAGTTTTTGAAAAAAATTGAGTTTCTAGAATCTTAGCAGAGGTAATTTGTGAATATGGGTGGCCAATTGGTAAGACATGAGCATGTAGCTCATGAGCTCTTAACACAAAATCCTCAAACAGTTTAGGCATTTAGTAATTGTGGTTGGCTAAACTATTTTCTGAGGTTATATTCCTTTAATGAGGAAGCCGTAGGTGAATTTTTGAGAACTCTTTCATAAGGGGAAGCTTCAGTATGGGGTCTGATAGTGGTTGTAACAGAAGAATGAATTTTTGAAGTAACTGGGCTTCCAGCAGTAGGAGAAAATTTCTCTTCAGATGTTCTCTCTGCTAGGGCAGAATTTACAGTACCAACTGATGGACCCTTGGAGGTCTCTAAACAAAGATGCAAATGAGTGCCACTTCCCTTTCTATATTCAGAATATGTTGCATTCATAATCAAGTACTTAACTTGTGAGGGATGTTTCTCCTATTTACATTCCTACCATTTTAAATTGTTGAGTCATATGAGGCATGATTTAGTTGTTAATGTCCCAAATCTTTTGCTAAATCTTTTGAAACAAAGTGCCCATGAAACCCAGAGGGGAAGGGACAACTCTATTGCCCATAATGCCCTCATTAAAATTTTGATTGAGCATTCCCTGAGGGATGTATCACCCCTTTCTTGGAAATAATTTGTTACCCAAAAGGGTCTACAACTTCTAGAGCCTCCTAGAGCACTCCTTGCAGCACCTACCCCTATAGCATCTATTCCTGCGGCCTCCACACCAGAGCCCTCTACCCGAGTACAAACCAAGTCTGCTAGTAGAAGAGAAAAAGGAAAAACAAAGGTAGGAGAGTCATCTAGGGCAAAACAAACCCCAGAGTCTAAACCTCATATTCAAAAACAATAGTGTCCCTCTCCTACAGCACCTTCTCCTATAGCAGTTCCTCCTACAGCAACACCTGTTGCCACTGCAGTTTCACCATCATGTTCTTCTATCGAGTCTAAACCCTCTAGGAAATTCAAAAAGAGGAAAGCCATGAGAGTGGCTCCTACAACCGCAACATTGCCAAAAAGAGCTTCAGCAAGGAAACAATATAAAGTCACCTCAACCTGTGCTCAGCCTGAAATTATAATAATTTCTAAGGAATCTGAAGAATATAGTCATGATGATTCCTAGAATGTATCTGAGAATTTTCCACATATCCCACCTGTTGTTTCTAAGGAAATGCAAAATGAGCCAATGGAAGTTGAGGAACCACATGATAGTGGTAATGAAAGGGGAATGCCTAGTCTTGATGACTTGGCTGAGGCGGCTAGGAAATTTTTTGAAGTAGCACAATCTCTTCTAGCATAGCAACAAGAATTCATCCTGCAGCAAGAGGAAGAATAGACTGAACAATTAGAAGTGTCCAATGACACATCATTACCCCCTGTAACTTGTCAGGCAATGGTTGTTTATAAGAAGACATTTTTGATTGAATTTTTGGAATACCTTAGGACCACATGGAGGCCGGTCACATTTGAAACCTTGAGTTTCCACCACTTAGCCAAGACTGAAATTCAACAAAGTCTTTGGGAAAAAGAGAAGAAGAAACTGAAAAGAGAAATTGAAAGGCAGAAACAGGAAATCCAGGAAATGAAAGAGAAAATGAATGAAATGATGAAAATAACTGGTAAGATTGTGGAGTGTAGACCACCGCCTAGGGTCTATGCTATGTTTCTAAACGAACAATTTATTTGGTTTCAATTAATGAGAATTTCAAGAAATTTAGATCTTGTTATTCATACAGCCAAAGAATTTTATAATGCCTACCAAGTAGCCCCTAGTTGGCTAAAGAATTCTTTATGTGAATTTTATTTGCATGGATTGATAATTCCCTCTGAAATAGAGTGGAATCCACTTTTTTATATTGGTGATATTCAATTGAGGTCACTCATATCATGGGTGGCCAATGAAACCAATTATGGCAGACAATCGGAAGCCTATGAAGAGGCTAAAAGGGATGAGCCTATCCCACTGTGACCAGAAAGCTCAAATCCTTACACAATGCTAAAAACTTGGCTTACTATTGCATATGGGTTCAATGATCAAACACAAAGAATAAAAATATTTGATATCAGAAAGCAAGTATATGAAGAATTCAAAGGCCAACCATATATGTTTTGGAAGCTTGCCTCTTCCAGAATTGAAAAGAGATGGGAGAAATTGATTGTTGGGCTAAGGAAATCTAAGCCACATAGCCTCCTAAATTTTAAAGCAGCCCTTGGAAGGATAGAAAATTACATACAGCTTGGTCTTTAGAAGAGGTTCGAGTTATGGTTGCCAATAACATTTCAAACTCTAGTTTTAATGTGGCCACTTTATCCCTATCGAGCTACAGATGTTAATAAGGATACATCAACCCTTAGATATGAAAGATGGCAACATTGCAGAGGTTTCTACTATAAATTTGGAACTACAGATCAAAACCATACTGCTCCTACGGATTTCAGAAAAACAACCAGGAAACTTAATGCTGGTGGACCATCATTAGGTTAAGAATGGGGCAGATGATGAGCTCAGGATATGCTCATAATCCTAGTATTTTGATGTATTTTTAATATCCCTACTCTTATTGCTAATGGATGTTTTAACTCTTTTATTAGACTTTTGGGTAGTATCCTGTAGCAATACATTCCTATATTCCTGCAGCTTAACATCTCTATGTGTCTTATTAATTACCCTGTTTGACCTTCCAAATGATTGATATAATGCATATGGTTTTTGAATAATGAAATAGATTTAATATGTGATTAATGAATGTATCGTGTTTTTTGCCACACATGCTTTCTTTTACTTCTATTGTCGTGTGCATCACAGGTTGTTGAAGGGAGCATGAACGAGTCAAGCGCAACAGATCTCGGCCCTGTAGTAAGTCCATTTCCTGCATGACATCGAGGAAGTTGTTCCAGCGAAGACTCTCTGACCGGGTCATTGGGAAGAAACCTAAATGATCATTAATCTAGGAAGAGTGGAATGCTAAATTCTCTCTGGATCATGTTGAACAGATATGCTTTCATTTATGAGAACTTTGTTCCTCAGTTTAAGGATGCACTTATGTCCACGTCTTTCTCTGTTAGGTAGTTAGTTTCTCTTCTGGTTTAAATAAGTGTTCCTCCTGCGCGAGTGAGAAACATAGCATCTATGAGTTAGTATTATAATAAGAGAGTTTTTATGTTAGTTTTCATATGAGCAGAACAATGTATATCATTCTGAGATTATGAATAAAAGCTGATGAACTTCTGAGTTCAATACTTGCATAAACTAGTTAATGCTTGCTAGGGGTTCCCACTTAGTAAGTATCTGTAGTTGGTTAGTTAGTCATTTATTTTCTGTTGATCATAAGTTAGATTTCATTCTGGAAATTTTTATTGCAAACTCAGTCTTATATTGTTCCTGCAGCATCGAGAATCCATCCCTATGTTTGTTCTTGCAGCATAAGGCCAGCTCATAGTTTGTTTCTTAGTCATAGATGTTATGATTTCTGCTTTGATTAAGTTATGCTTAAGTTAAGAAAGCTTTACGTTACATTTATGTAGCATAAGTAGAATTCCTTTCATGCATTTATTTCTGGTAATTCATGATTGAAGCTAGTTCTTAGTGCACATACAGTGCCGCTCCATTTCAAGTATACATTCCCTGGTTTGACAATGTAAATGAATGACCATAAGAAGATGTTAGTCACCTACTGGAGTGCCCAATTCTCAGGTTAATATTTTTCATGACTTTTATATCCTTTTGTGGACACGACCAGCTTCAATAGTGACTTATTCAGGATTCCAAAGCTCCATTCCATCCTTTTCTAGTCTCTAGGTGCAAGCTTTTAATTTCATAATTTTCTATTATAGTTTGTTTGCATTTCTAGGTCATTTTGCATTTTCTAAGTTTTCCATTGGTATTTAATTTATTTTATCAAATTTTAGCATTTAGGACATTCCCCTTTGACAAATTTCAAGATCTCATTTGAATTGGAATCTCAAGGGCTTATTCTTGAGTGATCCATTAAGATTTTTGGTACCTCTCTCCTTTTAGGTGTAAAACCTTGGAACTGTAAGAGAGCCCCCACCCATTCCAAAAATCTTTGGTTCACCAAAGTAATTATTGAAAATGGATACTTTTTCTGTTATTACATATACTATGCAGATAATATATAGGAAAATATCACATACATGTATGCAAATGAAATATATCTACTAATTGATATATATCTATAAAAATCATGGTTTATATTATAATTATAGGTGCTTAAATATATACAAATCATTAAAATAATATACCTAATGTGAAACCTTAGATAGTATATGAGATGGTTTTTCAATATATAAATATAACTATCTTTTATTTCAATATGAAAAAGATATGGATAATAGTCATCATAACATAAAGAGGATCCATGATAAAAGATATATTTTATATGAGATTATAAAAAATATAAATAATAAAAGAGAATTAGAATAATAAATTAGCATCACAAATTATTAAGGAGAGATAGTATTATAAATTACTACCTATAAAAATTATAAACAATTAAATCTAATAAATCATAAATTATAAATTATAAATTATTAAGATGAAGGAGACCTAGCATCATCTAGAGTAATATCATCTTGTATGTAAGGAGATAGTTCATATATATTGTGTCACAAAAAAGTGTATACTTTGCTTGATATGGTAATAATTAATGACAAATTAGACTTAATGAGGCCTTGATTTAGTGTTCTGAGGTGTTTTACACATCCACATTAGGTCTTGGGACCTTGCAAATTGAATAAAATGGATTTATTGATGTCTTGCAAGAGTGTTCTAAGATGTTGTAACACATCTTCACACTTTTCTAGGACCATAATATTATAATTCGCCTAAATAACCTTACCAAGACCTATTTCAAAGTGTTGTGAAGTCTTGTAACAAAATTTCACACTTTCCTAGGCTTTTCATCAATATTTACACCTTTCTTATGCTTTAGATGGCCCCTTTATGCCCTTATATTTACGCATCTTCTTCTAGAAGAATATAAAAGACATTATTTAAATTATCACAATTCCCAACATCCACTTAAAAATTTCCAAGTGGACTAAGTTTCCATTGGTGGCGACTTAGCCCCATTTGGCTCAAAAATCAAAATTAATTCAAAAAAAAATTAGGTTTTTATTCCTTAAGACCTAAGGTCGGCCTGTGATGAGGTATTTTCGAGAATTAAGGCATAATTGTGTATAAATAAAGAGTTTTCCCTCTCATTTAATATAACTCATCCTAATTTAGATATCATCATCATTCATTCATCATCCACCATTTTCCCAACTCAAGCAAGCTAGGGTTTTATCATTCCAAGTCATCAAGATAGCTTCCTAAGGCATTCAAGGGAAGATTCTTCAACTATTGCTATAAAAAATCAAAATAAATCATCATGGAAAGGTACTAACTCCATTGTTTTATGCTTCATTACTTTGTTTCTTCATTTAGGTTTAAGTACCTAAAAGGGGTTTGACCAAGGCAAACCCCCATGACCTAACATTCAACATTTCTTTCTCCTTTATTGTGTGTTTGCAAATTTAGGCACTTTGAGGATTTGAAGATAATTAGAGAATAATTTGAAGCCTTTTTCAAAACTTCTCCTTGTTGACCAAGCCAAAATATCAATAAAAAGTCACATTCAGGCCTAAAAATCAGAGTTTTAGAAGTAGACACCTATAGAAAACTGAAGTGCAGACTGAGGGCTTCCATTTCCACTCTCGAATTCTTAGAGATTTAGAAGTGGACTAAGTTTCCAGTAGTGGAAAAATTTTCCCACTGAACCTATTTTTCTGAATTTTTTATAGATTTGGATACCCATTTGGCCGAAACAACTTTCTAGGTAGTTTTCTCGAAACTGAAACTAAGTCATCCAACTTGGCATAAATGTCTGAGTTGGCTTAAAAATCAAAATTTCTAGAATTTCAGAGGTCTCTGCAATCCCCAGTCAGCTCTTCATCAGTTTCTAGGTGCATAGTTTTTGTCCTGCATCTTTATTTTGTCATTTATTACATTTGCTTTGTCTTTCTGCATATCACAGTGTGTTTTCAATCATTTTACATTTTTTAGGTTTTGCACCATCAGATCATTTTATTTTTAGATCAATGCATTACTACATCATAATTAAACATATTACATCTTATTTACATTAATATTGAGTGTAGACATTAGCATTTTGGACCCCATCCCTTTCTCCTTTCAGGTGAAAACCCTAAAAGGAGCTTAGAGTAGTTGGGAAATCCAAAATATTTGTCCACATTTTGGTGAACCTAAGTTCTGAACACTTTTTTTTTTATTTGGAGTCCATCATCCTAGATGTAGCTTGCATCATCGAGTATGTGCAGAATCATCATGGAGAAAACAGGCCCTTAAGTGGCAAAAAATTCAGAAAAATCAGAGTTAGGCAACTTGACATAAAAAATTGAATAAGTTATCTATATTATTTCAATAATATGTAAAAATAGAATTTGTAGAATATTGACTGTAGTTTCTAAACTACTAATTTTATTTTATTTTTAAATTCTATTTGGTGAAAATTAGAAATTTCAATGCAGTAGTACTTAAATTAAAGGGAAAAAATAAGAAGTAGGTGTCTGTATGACCACTCTAACCACAATAAAATGATAATTTTTTTTATAAGATTTTAGATATAAGTAGAGGACTCATGTCCGGATGTGATGCATATTTTTTTGTATTTTTTTTCATAATAAATAATTATTTATGATTTTTTTATTACAACTTTTAAAAAATATAAAAACTCGTGTGTCTAACCACCTTAACTTGGCCAAAACTTCATGAAATTCAATTTTTTTTTTAATCCTATAATATGCAAAACATAGAATGTGATGTATGTTTTATATTGAAAAAATGTGATACCATTTGAAAGCTATAGATTTTTTTCAATCAGCCTATCAATAAGGACTTTAGTCATAATTCAAATAGAAAATGAATAATAATTATATATTAAATTAAAAGTAAAGAATAATTTGTATTGGTGGAAAGCTGAGAATCTCCTCTAAAAACCCTTTTCATTTCATCAATTTTGGGTAAAATAAAAGTCATCAGCCACATACCGTACAAATACCCATCATATCGCCACTTTTTGGCCCATCATGATCCTGCACATACCCCAACATTGCATTAGGTTTTGTATTGTTTTGCATTTTAGGGTTGCAAAAACATGCATTAGTGAAAAAATTATTTAGATTTCATTATTGCATATAATTTTATAGAGAATTTCTAAAATTTTGCATCTCCATCTAAGGTCTACATCATATAAACTAAAAAGCATCAAAATCCATTGAATTTTTTTGGAAATTTTGAAAAAAATCCTAACTGGGACTAATCTGCTAGTTTGGGCGATTTAGTCCTAGTCCAGATTTTTCACTATTTGTTATAGCATCAAAAACCTCATTTTTGTGCTTTCTAAGCCTCCTAGTATCATATACTATAAGTCTAGAAATTTTTGGGAACATTTGTTTTATGCATCTAGGTCAAAAACATCATTTAAGGGTATTCATCTTTGAAATCATTTCAATTATGAGCATTTTTGCATCTTAAATAATTGAACATTTCTTAAAATTTGCATTGGCACCTTAGTTCTGCATTATACAGTATAGAGACCATCAAAATCCATCAAAAGAATCTCAAAATTCTCAAAAAAATCCCTACTAGGACTAATTTGCCACCTTGGGTAACTTAGTCCCTATTTAGCCCTAAAACTGCCTTTTATAGAGCTAAAAACCCTATTTTTAAGCTTTTGTTTGCTGCCATCAACTACTTGTATTAGTTGGCTAAGTTTTGTAACATGCATTTCATTAGATCTAGCTTAAATTGGCTCATTTCATGCATTATTTAATTTCAAATTTGCATTTCCAACATTTCATCTTTCAGGTTGATGCATAATGTAATTAGAAAATTACCTTATTTCACATCTAAAAATTTCCTTTAAACATTGCATTTTAAGTCATTGCATTGCAGTTTCTTTTCTTTTTCATCATAGCATTTTTTCTTTCAAATGATGTGGCTTTGATTAGGTTAAAAATGGATTCCATAAATACAAAATTCCCTCTTATGAGTTCAATTTCTATTACCAAAATGAGGTCTTTCAGAAACATGTTCAAACCATTGACACAATCCTTAATATTACATTTCCCATTCGTGAGAATGGTAGTGTAGACAATCATAACAATCATACTTGTTCTTCTCCCGATACCTCTCTTATTAGTGATGAAGGTATCTAGGTGAAGGAAGATACAAGCATTGAAAGTCTTGATTGTCCATCTCCTCATTCCACTTTGGAATATGTTAGACAACAAGAACATGAGATCATAAAAACATTCCTAACCATCACCATACCTAGTCTCTATAACTGTTCCCATCAAACTTGTCCATCTCCTAATATCCCTCCTCTATGCAAAGAGGATAGGTTGGTGTTAGAAGATATACCTATTAAGAGTCATGAGAATCTTCAACCTCCCTTCCCTAATGCTCCAACCATTTGGGACAATCTATTTGAAAATCATAACTTGGCCCTTCTCTTGATGCCTACCCCACTTGTGATGAAGCTACTTTAAAAACTTCAACCTTGGGTGATCATCTTGCAAGTTCTCCTATTAGGGTAGATAATATGGAACAAGAGAATGAGACCTTCGAGACAAAGGACAATCAAATAGAGTATTTTCCTATTTTTCCCACTATTGATAAACAAGAAAATTCAACCATTGATCATTCCCCTACCTACGACGAAGTCATTTTAGAAGAACCAATCCATAAATTTCAAAAACTTTTGATCCATAGTTCTCCTAAAAACTCTTCTTCTAGAGAGAATCTCATGGTGTTGGAAAATGGTAACAATACTAATGTGTCTTCATTCACTCATGATAAAAAAGGTGATTCTCGATTGCCCTTTATTATAAATACATCAACCCAATACCACTGAGGTTATGAATGTGCAAGTTTCCATTAGTTCCCCCGTGATCAATGGACCTCATACATACCCTATGGGACATCCTAAGAATCCTCTCATTCTCTACTCACCTCCACACAAAAACAAACTTCAACGCCAACCTAAACTCATCCTTTACCCACCATCACATAAACCTCCACCTCCACCTAAACCCAAGTTTACCCTTTACCCACCTATGCATTTTGTTGTTTCTCACATGCATTACACTCGCACCAATCTACGATCACCACAACCCACCCCAACACCATTACCTTTTCCTATTCCCATTTTTCCTAGTGCTTCTTGATTAAATCCTATGGAGTATGATCTTGTTGAACAAATTAAGAATACTCCTACCAAGATATCTCTTTGGGACCTTCTTCAGAATTCACCTACCTATCACACTATGCTCCAAACGTCCTTACAACAAATTCCTATCCCTTCTACTACACAACCAAATGATATAGTAGCCATAATTCAAGGATTGAATGCTAACATTATTTTCCACCAAAGTGAACTCCCCCTTTGGAAGTGCAAAAAAAAATTGATTCTTTCAAAATCATATCTCAATACAAAACAAAAGGGATAAATCGAACCCTTCTTGGCACTAGATTAGAGGTTAAGGGTATGTGCAGGATCATGATGGGACAAAAAGTGGTGATATGATGGGTATGTGTAAGGTATGTGGCTAATGACTTTTCTTGAATCCAAAATTGATGAAACCAAAACAGTTTGTTAAGGAGATTCTCAACTTTCAACCAATATAAATTATGCTTTACTTTGAATTTAATAAATAATTATTATTCATTTTATATTTGAATTATGACTAAAGACCTGAATCACATTTTTTGAATCCGAAACATGCATCATATTCTATGCTTCGCATACTATAGGATTAAAAAAAAAATGAATTTCATGAACTTTTGACCAAGTTATGGTGGTCAGACATATGAGTTTTTATATTTTTTCAAAGTTCTAATAAATAATTCATAATTAATTATTTACTTGGAAAAAAAATACAAAAAATAGGCATCACATTTGGCCATGAGTCCTCTACTTATATCTAAAATATTATAAAAAAATATTATCATTTTATTGTGGTTAGGTGAGACAGACATCTACTTCTTATTTTTTCCCTAAAATTTAAGTCCCACTGCATTGAAATTTCAAATTTTCACCAAATAGATTTATTTTTAATAAACCTAGTAGTTTAGAAACTACATTCAATTTTCTACAGATTCTATTCTTACATATTTTTGAAATAATATAGATAACTTATTCAAATTTTTATGTCAAGTTGCCTAACTCTGATTTTTTTTTAATTTTTCGCCACTTATGGGCCTATTTTTTCCATGATGATCTTGCACATATCCTTAATGTACATGGGTGATCCCACAATAAGGGTTTACAATTTTTGGCCAAACTAGACACTTCAATTATTATTTTTAACTAAATATTCACATTTGGGCACCTATAGTGGCTAAACCATGAGGAATTTGAAGATGATGCAAACTAGAGTCTCATTGCATTTTATCTGTAGATTCTAAAAATAATTTTTTCAAAATTTTTGGAATAAGATTGCACTTCTTTTTCCATCTCTTACAAAAATTGGTTTTTTTAAGAAAACAACATTTTAAAAAAGTGACGCACACCGTATAACACATAATTTTTTTCCAATGAAGGATAAAATTCTAATTCTTTCAAATTTAGATTTGTAACTCTGATATCTAGTGCTTCCATTTGGTTAGATAGTTTTTTATTGAATATTTTTTCTTTAATCAAGTTTCTAAGTCAAACCAATTACAATTCAGACATAGCGCGACCATATAACACGTAATTTTTTTTCTATATGTCAAATTTTTTAAGTTTTTTTTGTGTTGGATCAAGGACTTCAATATCTAGTGCACTCATATTTTTCAAAAAAAAAATTGATAATTTTCTATTTTTCCACATGTGCAAAACATAGACCTTCATTTTCGATGAAAAACCTATGTTTAATAAAACTAAAAAAACAAATACATAACAAAATTAAAACATATTAAAATTATATTGGTTGGATATCTCATTCTGAGGACTACCTGATTCCAGTTGGGTTTTTCAAGATTCCTCCATTTTCATCCTCAATCCAAGCTTTAAAGCGTAAAAAATTAGGTTTTTTTGTCAACAATTTCAAAAATCAAGGAAAAGGGGGGTTCGCTAGAACCAGGGGGGTTCTAGTGAACCCCCTTCAATATGCATTTTTATTTTATTTTTTAAGTGAGAAATGTGGACCCAGTAATCAATGGGTTCACGTGAACACTAGTTCGGTTGAACCCCTTTTTGGTTTGGTCAAACTTGTAGGTTCATTTGAACCCCTAAAACCATTTTTTTTCAGTTTTCCTTCCTCCATAAAATTGTAAACCACTATTGTGGCTTCACCCGTGTGTAGTGTGAGCCTTCTAGAGATTCTTGGAATTGATCAATTGAACATTCAACCTAATTATTTATCTATTAAGGGATTTGACAATGTCGAAACAAAACCGCTTGGTGTGATCATTACATCTCTTATAGCTGGGTGATCCCATAATAGTGGTTTACAATTTTTGGCCAAACTGGACACTGAAATTATTATTTTTAAATAAATCTTCACATTCGGGTACTTATAGCGGCTAAACTATGAGGAATTTGAAGATGGTGCAAACTAGAGTCTCATCAAATTTTGTCTGTAGATTCTAAAAATATTTTTTCCAAAATTTTTGGAATCAAATTCCACTTCTTTTTCCATCTCCCACGAAAATAGATTTTTTTCAGAAAACAACATTTTTAAAAAGTGATGCACACCGTATAACGCATAACTTTTTTTCCATGAAGGATAAAATTCTAATTCTTTCAAATTTAGATTTGTAACTCTGATATATAGTGCTTCCACTTGGTTAGATAGTTTTTACAATATTTTTTCCTTAATCAATTTTCAAAGTCAAACGAATTACAGCATTAATAACGCCGACCAGATAACGCTAGAACTTTTTTGTATATGTCAAAATTTTATTTTATTTTTTTGTTGGATCAAGGACTTCACATTCGGTGCACTCATATTTTTCAATTTTTTTTGATAATCTTCTATTTTTCCACATGTGAAGAACAAAGAAATTCATTTTCGATGAAAAACCTATGTTTAATAAAACTTAAAAAATAAATACATAACAAAACCAAAAAATATTAAAATTATATTCATTGGATAGATTTTTCTGAGGAATACTATAATCATTTGAAATAAATTTTAAATGAATTCATTTGATCCCCCAAAATCTAAATCAAAAGTGATTTTTTATCAGCATTTTGATAGGTGTAAAGGAGACGCATTTATAGGTATGGTTTAAAACTAGCGAGGTTCTATCCAAGGGGGTTTGATCTAAGGTGCTTTGATCAAACCCTCTTCAATTGGAATCCTTAAAATGGAACTTTTTAAGACTTAAATCATTATATTTTCTAAAAATATGTGATTTCAGCTAAAATTCGTTCCTCTCAGGAATTGTAAACCACTATTATGACAACACCGAGCTGGAGTGGAAACATTGAATACACCAATCCATGTTATGCCTCATGAAATTTCATGCAATATTATCTTAGGTGGACCATGGATTCATGCAATGAATGGTGTGCCTTCCACTCATCATCAAAAAATTAAATACATCTACAACAACAAAGTTCACATTCTTGAGGCTGACACCGATCCAAATAGTCATTTGAACATTGAGAAAAACAACATGCATCATTTAAAGGCATCAATATCCACTACACACATGGAACTTGTATAACCAAAACACAAAGAACAACACTCCAAGCTATTCTAAAATGATTGGGGTTCCTTAGACTTCACACCAACACTCATGGATGAGTACAAGATCATAAATAAAGATTCAACTGAGGGAAATGAAAACACAATCATGACAACAGAAAGCTCATACAACCCTTTGAAGGCATCCACCTCAACCACTTTATACAAAGAAATAAATTACACAAAAAAAATTGATGAACACAACAAAAAAAAACCACCTAATCCAAAAGAAATTAAAAATATTTACGAACGAGGGTATGAACTTATGAAACAAGTTGGATATAGTGGAAAAGGATGTGGTGCTAATGAACAAGGTATCTATAACCCTATAGATCCTATCACACAACAAATAACTCATAGTCTTGGTTATTGTCCTTGAATAGAAATTGCCAAGCCTTCACCCAATGTCAACACTCTCACACAACATTCTCCTAAATCAACCTTAATAGTTGTCCATCCTGAACTCCTCAACACTAGTGGTCTTGAAATCATCCTTTACACAACATGAAACAAACAATGAACTATTTGCTTAATGTCAATGTCATCTCACAAGACACTAATGATTTGAATTTGTTAGATTTTACACCCTCCTATAAAGGAGAGAACAAAATCTCACAATCTCAAGAGTCTTGCATAGATATGAAAACTCATATTAAGAAAGATGTTTCTTTCAAACAAACCATAGGAACACCTTCTACCATTGATCAAGAGGGTATCTTGTCGAGACTCCTCCAAGATCACTTGATATCTCTCCTTCCACAAACTTGAAATAAATGCTATTACAAGACTTCATTTTGTGCATATTATAGAATTCATGGTCATTCCACTAATGAATGTAATTCTTTGAGTAGTAAAATTCAACATCTTAAGGAGTTTCATGTTCTTCCTTATGTGGGGGCAAGGGGTTACATAGCTTTGTCCTTGTATGTCAAATGTTGTTTCCTCTTTTCACTTGTCATTAACCTTTCATGTACATATAAGAGCAAGCTTGAGATGTAGAAGACATGCCTTAAGTTGGTTTGCACATGACATAGTAACCCTTTTTCATGACGTAGCTTATCAAAAACATATGACTTGGCATAGGGATTTCTGAGTAAGATCTCATGTATCCTTCTACTTTAAAGAAATTTCTCACAGTAATGGTGTTCGCAATTGCTTTAAATTTGTGGCATACTTCGACACTCAGATTTCATTATTTGATTTATTTCTTCTTGCAATGCATCCTCCCCTTGGTGGTGTCATTTGGCTTGATTCCCTCCAAGAGTGTGATAATTCATTGACACATCCTCTCTTGGAGATGTTAAGAACAATGTTCCCTAAGATGAGACCTTACACAAACTAAGAAAAATCCCTTTGAATATTCCTTGCACCATTTGGCATTTACATGGCCACCTTGCATAACATAGCTTGCATGCCTATGGTCCCATCCTATTTTTCTATGAGTGTCAAGCAAACATAGCTTTGCTTACCTCATAGAGCTCGAAAAACATTTTCATTGTGATGCCTTATTAAAGTTATCAGGAGGTATAAATTGGTATGGTTGAGCAGGAGCCCATTTTAAGGCATGAAATTTCCCCATAGCCACCTGTGCGTATGTGAGCACATATTGGTCGTATGTGTCTCACCTTTTAAGGATTTCTCACTCCATGAACAACTAGAAGTTTCATGGCCCCAGAGTGAGTATACTTGGAATTTCTCACCCGATGGACATCCATGAGTTTTTTCACCCCAGAGTGAGTACACATCTCTTTTTCTAAACAAACAAGCCTAGATCTAATCCACAAGATGTTGGACAAATGAAAAAATATTGATGCACCCCATTTTCATTTCCTTCTAGTTCTTGCCATTGTATGATCATGCATCTTGTTTTGTTGCATGTCATTCACCTCGTGCATGTCCTTTTGTGCTTATGTTGGTTTGACTTAGCATCATAGATCCTAGGGGCTTGCACAACCTCCTTTGATCTTTCTCATTCTTTTTCATCTACATTGGTACAGTTGGACTCTTCTTGAATGGATACTTTAGCATGAGATTGAAACAATTTCATCCTCTCACTTAAGTGGGGGCTTAATGTGTCACCAAAAAGTGTATACTTTGTTTGATATGGGAATAATTGATGAAAAATGGGACTTAATGAGGCCTTGATTTAGTGTTATGAGGTGTTTTACACATCCACATTAGGTCTTGGGCCCTTGCAAATTGAATAAAATTCATTTATTGATGTCTTCCAAGAGTGTTGTAAGATGTTGTAACACATCTTCACACTTTTCTAGGACCATAATGTTATAATTCACCTAAATAACCTTACCAAGACCTATTTCAAAGTGTTATAAAGTCTTCTAACAAAATTTCACACTTTCCTAGGCTTGTCATCAATATTTACACCTTTCTTATGCTTTAAATGGCCCCTTTATGCCCTTACAGGTCATACTTAAGTGTCTTCTTGAAGAAGAATTCGGAAGACATTATTTAAATTATCACAATTCCCAACATCCACTTAAAAATTCCCAAGTGGACTAAGTCACCATTGGTGGCAACTTAGTCCCATTTGGCTCAAAAATCAAAATTAATTCAAATTTCTTTTGGGTTTTTATTCCTTAAGACCTAAGGTCGGCCTGTGATGAGGTATTTTTAGGAATTAAGGCATAATTGTGTATAAATATATGGTTTTCACTCTCATTTAATCTAACTCATCCTAATTTAGATATCATCATCATTCATTAATCATGCACCATGTTCCCAACTCAAGCAAGCTAGGGTTTTATCATTACAAGCCATCAAGATAGCTTTCTAAGGCATTCAAGGGAAGATTCCTCAACTATTGTTGTAGAAAATCAAGATCAATCATCGTGGAAAGGTACTAAATCCATTGTTTGATGCTTCATTAATTTGTTTCTTCATTTTGGTTTAATTACCTAAAAGGGGTTTGACCAAGGCAAACCCCCATGCCCTAACATTCAACATTTTTTTCTTCTTCATTGTGTGTCTACAAATTTAGGCACTTTGAGGGTTTGAAGATAATTAGAGATTAGGTTGAAGCCTTGTTGAAGACTTCTCCTTGTTGAAAAAGCCAAAATATCAATAAAAAGTCACATTCAGGCCTGAAAATCAAAGTTTTAGAAGTAGACACCTATAGAAAACTAAAGTGCAAATTGAGGGCTTTCACTTCCACTTTGAAATTTTTAGAAATTCAAAAGTGGACTAACTCCCACTGAACCTATTTTTCTGAATTTTTTGTAGATTTGGATACCCATTTGGCCGAAACAAGTTTCTGGGCAATTTTCCCAAAATTGGGACTAAGTCACCTAGCTTGGTGTTAATGTCCCAGTTGGCTTAAAAATCAACATAAAATAGTCAAGTGAACAAGGCTAACAAGACATCACAACAAAATCAACAACAAACACAAGGAAACATCCGCTTCCAAAGGTACATAAACAACAAGAGGGGAGAGAGAAACATACAAGTTTGTTAAAGGGAAGAGTGTCATCGAATAGCTTGATATGGGTTACCCAATGCATATCTTCATAGGTTATTGTCCCCCATCCTTAGTTACCCTGGCAACCTCAACCAATCCCTGACCCCCATTCTTACTCATGCGGAATCAACATACCTTTCATGAAGATAAGGTAGTTGATCTTGCCATTCCAGGCCTTCCCACTCATCTCAAGTTTAAACGAGCACTTAATCCATGAGTGAGGTTTCATTTATCTTTTGTTAATGTGAAATACTATCCAAACCCCCTAATTAATTATTAGGTTATCACTGATTAAAGAAACTCTCAATGAGTTACCTGTATGCCACTTTGTGCCCATTGAAAGCCTACTAGCAACAAAAGCCTCAAAATCACAAACTGGGTAAGCCAACTTGCACAAAATATCAAATTCAAATAAGTAAAAACATCAAGTGAGGCATGCACCATCTCGCGCTAGAACTTCATAATAAAACAACTTCCAAGTGCAAGACTTAAACCCACCAAAACGTAATCCAAGCATAAGGATAGACCATTATCAAAATGCCAAAATCATGGAACCACCCACATACAGGTGAAACAACATAAAAATCATGTAAACACACTAGGCTTGATATGGGTTACCCAATGCGGATCTTCCTAGGTTGTCAACCCCCATCTTGGGTTACCTAGGCAGCCTCACTAGATCCCCGACCCCTATACTAGCTTATGCAAATAAAAACCATACCCCCCCTCTAACCTATAGAAGACTAACAAATTACTATCACAACGGTTCCCCACCGAAATGGCAGCAATATCTAGATCACAAAATGACTATCTAGAACCCATAATCACAAAAGAACAAGAGTAGTATAAGAGTGGTATCCTCATAAGGAGATCTTCAAACTCAATTAAAGCTAACATACTCATCAAAATACAAAACCAGCCACAAAATTAAAATCTTCTCAATAGCCATTTGGCCCAAACAGGCTCTCTCCATAAACAGTAACCAATATCATCCAAAATAAACAAGAACAACTTAATTTCACCAAGTAACACATTATAATAACAAGAACACAAATGGCCCAAACATCCTATATTCACAAGCGTTCACTAAATAGTTAGCATTGAAATCACATTTAAATGGGGTTCATCTATTCCATCCAATAAAACCCCCCCATTTCTCTAATGCAATTAACTCAAATTCTTTCCTTAACTATTTAGAACTCCAACTACTTGACTCAATGATTCCAATAATCTTAAAGTATGATTGTTCTTTTCTAATATGTTACTATAACACCATTTACACATACACATATATAACTATATAAATACATCCCTGAAATACATTATTACCTCATAATTTGTCATCTTAACCATTATTCTCCCTATTTCACTATCTACATAATTTCTTAATTCTCATAGGAAAAAATATGCTATTACTAATACCCATAGAATATATGCCACTAAAGCGTTTAATAAAAGATGATAATTATTTAAACCCCTCAAGTATTCACATATAACCTCTACATGTTATAGTATATTAATCAATCAATAATCAATCTTTAAACACGGGCTCGCTTCTATACCTTTAAATATATAATACAATATCAAAATAACATAATACTTATCCTTAAATAAAGACAATATTTTTATTAAATATAATTATTGATCTCATTATAAATAGTCAATTTCCCCTATTTAATGTTCCATATCTTAAATCTACCAAATCAATCATCAATTTTCGACTAAATTCCCATTTCATTTATCTTCATAATTAACTAATTCCCATAGTCAAAGTTGTGTAGTATAAAAATTTATCGCATAAATAAAATACCCATCCTTTATAGAACATAATTAATAATTGGTTTATAATTTAAGTTTTATTTCATTACTCCATTAACTACGTGTAAATGTGAAAACCGTATTTAATATGAACACCTCGATTTAGTCTAAATTCCTAAATAATAGAGACTATCAATTATCTACATATTAACGTACAAATGTGCATCTATATATAAAAGAAGACCAAAACTATATTCCCAAAATAAATGAAGCATAGTGAATTCTAATCAAGAATAATGCATGATTCGATGCCTCCTAAGACAGCTATATGGCTCATGACTTAGCATCCACTAATCAATGTCATAGGCCACTCAAATAGAATCGAACCCTAATGATGGAGAGAATCTCGATTAAAGTAGTGAAGGATACATAGCAAGAATGGCCAGATAAAAAAAAAAAAACCAGCTCGAAATCAACAATGAGAATACACATTGTAACAACCAAGATACCCACATAAATCATGGACCAAGGTATTCTCAAATGACCTCTCAGCCACCCATTCCAAGACGTTACCAAAGAATAAGATCAAGAATTGAATTTTTGCATACTTTTTCATCAAAAATGTATACCATCTATTCATAATGGTAGTTTCTATTTATGGACGCAAACAAGAATAATTAGATTTTTTCAGCTATATGATGTTCTGAAGTATACAATTTGTGAAAGAGAAACTATAATTCTTGCGCAAGCATCAAGAACATACAAAAATATAGATTGACAAAATAAACAATTGCAAGTTCACAATAAGCAGGCCGTGATATGCATTCTAAAAGAGATTTAATTGATACCATAGCAGGTTAACTCATGGTAATCGATTTGCAAGCTTGAATAAGTTTCAATCAAAGAGCGAATACCAAGCAAGGAAATACGAGATCATAGAAGCGTGGAAAGAGGACTTGTTTCCATATGTAAATCCATCTAAAATCAATATTCTTGAATCATAAAAAAGATCGGTATACAGACACAACATAAAAGTCATGCCTTACCCAAACTGTAAAGATTTAAATAAATATGAACGAAGATGACCCAGCCTTTAAAAATCACATCCACAAACACAAGAGACGTATGTAGGTTGGACAAGTTGGCTTGGAAAATGAAGGCAGTAAGGTAATTTAGATTCAAGACTTAAACTTAATGCGCAAAGAGAGAGCTATTAAGAACCTTGAGGATGTTCAGACTGCCACACAACATCTAAATTCATCTCTAAGATTGTTGCAAGAGAAATTGTTATGAGTGTTGTGCGCCATTTCCATCATTTTGAATAGGTATAAAATTCATGAGGAGGATATTGGTGTTGCTAAATGAAACAACCCAAAAAATTGTTCGGGAGGCAGGGGTGGAATAAAACACAATGTCACTACTATGACAGAATGGATAGAGTATAAATAATCACACAGAATACGCACAGAGGCAGTAAATCATCAGCAAGCCAAAACAGATAGAGATTAACTTTGCATATATTCCATATTTGCTTCATAATACAAAAACTCAAAGGACATGCTATGTTTACACTACAAAAATAAACTTAAAATAACTTGGACAGATGTCCAATACAAAAGGTGTTACACTCACACCGAAATATGTAAGTTGCTACAATCCTATAGCTGCGGCTGACAATGTGTTGCGACTGCTAAAACATTCCCTATGTTGTTGTTGTTACTGATTCTATGCTAAACATTCTCCACTTCGTCTGCTATTGTAGGGTCTTCACTTCTATACAAAAAACCTCGACTTCTTACTTACTTCAACGGTTGCAAATACATTCCTTTTGTCTTGTCTTGTTTCAAGCTCATGAGAATGAGCACTTAGTTTCAAATTTCAAATTTACCTAATTTTTAATTGTTGCAGGTATGTTGTGGTTGTTGCAAGCCCAAAAATAACCACTCCTTTTCAAATTTGAAAATACCTACCAAAAATTTAATGCTGATGATATACGTTGGGGCAAGCTGATGGTCTTCAATCTGACCTGGGGCTGACTTGGAAAAATCTACTGACTACAGAATATTATATTCCAACACTCCCTCTTAATCTACAAGTCAGCTGTCAATCTGCAACTTCCTTTCGGAGCTGATCTTCGAAGCTATCCAAAATTCCAAGTGTATCTCTTAGGCATCCAAAACTATCCTTTGGTAATGCTTTGGTGAAGATATTGGTGAGCTGCTACTCGAATTTGCAATACTGTAATTCAATCTCACCTTGTTCTACCAATTCCCTTATGAAGTGATAATGAATCTCAATGTGTTTGCTTCATCCGTGGAAGACCGAATTCTTTGTCAGAGCTATGGAGGACACATTATCACAATGAATGACCGTGTTGTCAACTTGCTATTGCTATAAATCTGAAAGGATCCTCCTCAACCAAATAGTCTGACATGTAGTTACATTTTTCGCTATGTATTATGCTTCTACTATACTGAGAGAGACAATTGGCTGCTTCTTTGATGCCCATGAGATTGCACATTATCCCATGTTGAAGACATAGCTAGATGTGCTCTTCCTATCATCCACATTTCCTTCCCAATTGATATATGTGAAACCATCCAACTTGAACTCATTAGATGCTGCATACATGATGCCATATCCTATTGTTCCATTAACATACCTTAAGATCCTCTTTCTTGCTTGCCAATGTGATTCCTTAGGTTCCTCCATGAACCTAGATATCAAGCTTACAACAGACATTAAATCAAGCCTTATTGATGTCAAGTACATCAAACTTCCAACCATGCTCTTGTAGAGGGTTGGGTTCACTTCCTTACTGTTGTCATTCTTGCACAGTTTCAGACCTATTGCTATTGGTGTGGATACAAGTTGTTCTACATTTTGAACCTTCTTAAAATCTATTTGGCATAGTTATCTTTTGAAAAAAAAATGCCATGCACTGTTTGCTAAACTTCTATCCTAAGAAAATACTTCAACAAACCTAAATCCATCATCTCAAATTCATTTTTCATCACCTCTTTAAAATTAACAATTATGTTGTCACTGTTGCTAGTAAAAATTAGATCATCTACATACAAAACAACAATTAAAATATCACCTCCAGCTGATTTTATGTAGAGTGTGGGCTCACTACTACTTTTGTTAAACCCATTGATCAACAAATAAGCATCTATTATGTTGTACCATGCCTGAGGTGCTTGTTTCAACCCATAAAGAGCTTTCTGGAGCCTATACACTTTGTCCTCTTGCCCTAGGACTTCATAGCTAGGTGGCTACTCCACATATACTTCCTCCTTCAACACTCCATTTAAGAAGGCTGACTTTACATCCATCTGCAGCACTTTCCACTAGTGTTGTGCTGCAACTGCTATGATTGTTTGCACTATTTCCATCCTTGCAACTGGTGCATGTCTCATCATAATCAATATTGGGTTGTTGTTTGTACCCTTTCACAACTAGTCTTTCCTTGTGTCTTTCAATTTTCCCTTCTACAGTACACTTGGTCTTATAGACCCACTTCAATCCAATCACTTGCTTACCCTTGGGTAAATCGGTCAACTCTCATGTTTGATTCCTCTCTATAGCATCCAATTCTTCATCCATGGCCTTACACCATTTCTCTTTTTTTACTCCTTCCTTAAATTATGTTGGATCACTATAGAAGAATAGAGAAAAATCTAAATTTTTATCAAAATCAGCATGTTGTGTGCTGTCATAGATCTCCCTCACACTCTTTGTTTTTCTTGGCATCAATGATGCGAGTGTAGGGTTTGAGTTTTCTTCTGAACTGCTGCTACTCTAACCTTTGGAGCTATTGTACTGTTGACTATTGAAGCTACTGCTCTACTGAATTCTGGAGCTACTTGTCTATTGTCTCTATTCAATGTTGCTAGACTGTTGTCTCTGTTGAACACTTGCAAAATTACTATTCTGCTACAGATCACCAGAGTTGTTATTTTCCAATGCTCTACGATGGTTTCTTGTTGAGCTATTTCTCTCTTGAGCTCCCCCTATGTTGCTATCATCTGCAACTTCTTCATCATCAAGTGGTATTGTAACAAAAATACCCGTGGTGTCATCCACCGTTCCATCCCATGCTTTAGTTTCAATAAATATAACACCCCTACTGATTACTACTTTCTTAATGATGGGATTGTACAATTTGTAGGCTTTTGACTCCTCACTATAGCCTATGAAGATGCACTTTTCTCCTTTATCATCAAATTTTTTCCTCTTCTCTTTTGGCATGAGTGTGTATGCCACACACCCAAATATCCTTAAGTTCTCAACACTCCATTTGTTGTTTGTCCACTCCTCTTGTGCAATCCTATCATGGACAGCTTTTGTGGGGCATCTATTGAGTATATAGATTGTTGTTGCTACAGCTTCTCCCCAAAATATGTGTGACAGCCTTTTTGCTTTCAGCATACTTGTCGCCATATCTTGAATGGTCCTATTCTTCCTTTCCGCCACTCCATTTTTTTGAGGGGTATACCTTGTTGTAAATTGTTTGTGAATGCCCTCATTGCTACAAAAATTCAAAAAATCATTGGAGATGTATTCTCCCCCTCTATCTGTTCTAAGGGCTTTGATATAGTGACCACTCTCCTTCTCAACTGCTACCTTAAACCATTTAAACTTCTCAAAGGCTTCTAATTTTTTTTTCAAGAAATAGACCCATGTTTTTCTACTATAGTCATCTATGAAAGTCATGAAATATGTATTTTCAGCTAAAGTGGGGGTTTTCATGGGTCCACATAAATCTGAGTGCACTAACTCAAGAGGTGTTTTTGCTCTCTTAGAATACCTGGATTGAAATGGTTGCCTATGTTGTTTTCCTAAAATACAAGCCTCACACTTGCCATCGGGTTCTACAATTGATGGTAAACCCCTAACCATTCCTTTCGTAAACAATAAACTCAAACTTGAAAAGCTTAAGTGCCCATACCTTAAATGCCATAGTCTGGATGGGTCTTTGATGACTGTCTTGAAAGAAAATTGTTGTTTGTCTGTTAACTTCTGTGCAACTGTTGTGAGTGTTGGCGAACAATGTTGTTGCTGACGGTCTAATGTTTCTGTCGCAAACACTATGTGCATCCTGAGAGGAAACATTCTATTTTTCATCATTTGCACTGCAACCATCACTCTTTTGCTACCTCTATCAAATATTTTGCATTCTTCATTCTACATCAAGATTTTGTAACCATTTTGGACCATTTGTCCAATGCTCAATAAATTATTTTTTATGTCGAGTGCATAATAGACATCTTGGATTTGCTGCTTCTCACCATTCTTCATTTGGATGCTGACAACACCTCTTCCAATGACGGGAACCTTCTCATCATTTCCCATTTTGATTTCAGTCTTTATAGTGTTGTCAATGGACGTAAAGAAATTTTTGTTACCACTCATGTGGTTGTTGCATCCACTATCCAAGTACCATACTTCATCATTGATGTGCTCAGCAAGGTTGCAAACAATGAAAACATGTGACTATTTGTTATTTTTAGCTTTGTTCTCATTTGCTACATTAGCATTTTGGCCTCCATGGTCGCATTGCTTTTTTCTACACTCACTAGCATAATGGCCATATTTGTGATAGTAATAACACTGCACATTACTTTTTTCAGACCTTTGATTCGAGTTGTTGTTCTTCTTCTAGTACTAGTTTGCTGACTGTGAGCTACTTGGCTCCTTTGTGCTGTCAGAATGTCCTCTTTCAAAATTGCTTCTTCCTCTGCCTTTTTTACCTCTTACCTCTATTGTTTCTTCATCTTCCCCAACCTCTTGCATTGGTCTGAACTTTGAATGCTTGGTCTAAGGAAGGAGCAGATCTATTCAACCGTTGCTCATGGGTTTTTAGTGAACTCATCAGCTCATCTATAGTCATTTGAGACAAGTCTTTTTCCTCTTCAATGGCAATGACTACATAGTCAAACTTAGTAGGCAGACTTCTTAGGATTTTCTCAAAAATCCTTTGCTCTTCCATTGTTTCTCCATTGACTCTCAACTGATTTACCAAGGTGGACAGAGCATAAATAATCAAATAGAATATGCACAGAGGCAGTAAATCGCTAGCAAGCCAAAATAGATAGAGATTAACTTTGCATATATTCCATATTTGCTTCATAATACAAACACTCAGAGGACATTCTTTGTTTACACTACAAAAATAAACTTAAACTAACTTGGATAGATGTCCAATACAAAAGGTGCTACACTCACACCAAAATATGTAAGCTACTACAATCCTGTAGCTACGGCTGACAATGTGCTGTGACTGCTAAAAAATTCCCTATGTTGTTGTTGCTACTGATTCTGTGTTGAACATTCTCCACTTCATCTGCTACTACAGGGTCTTCACTTCAATACAAAAAACCTCAACTTCTTACTTCAAGAGTTGCAAAGACATTCCTTTTGTCTTGTCTTGTTTCAAGCTCATGAGAATGAGCACTTAGTTTCAAATTTCAAATTTACCTAATTTCATTAATTGTTGCAGGTATGTTGTGGCTGTTGCAAGCCCAAAAATAAGCACTCCTTTTCAAATTTGAAAATACCTACCAAAAATTTAATGCTGATGATATACATTGGGGCAAGTTGATGGTCTTCAATCTGACATGGGGCTGACTTGGACAAATCTGTTGACTGCAGAATATTATATTCCAACAAAAATAGGCTCTCACTATAATGAATTCAAACAAAGGCAAATTGGCAGGTGTAAAAATTGAATACAATTTTTCCAACCTCCTCTATACTGACTTTTGATAGCAAGAATAATGGTCTAAAACACTACAAGGCAGTGATGACTCAAGAAAGGAAGGCATGTACAAAGATATCTTTATTGAATTTTAAAAGTATTTGGTCACAAGTGCGCTACGAGGAATGAGGGCGCACATGCTTCACACATCAGTTGAATAATGCATTACATATATAGTTAATCATTAGGCATGTGTGGTTGGCCTGCATGCCCATGGTGCCTGCCTTCCAGTTAGCTTGAGGTGCCAAGGATCATACATGGATATAGGTTGGGTACTTAAAACAAAGCTCAAATATGCATTTTAAGTGTTGAGAGGAAAGAATGAAGCACAAAAAATAATAACTATGTTCCATATCAAGAATATAATCACAAAGGTAAAACCCAATGCTGAGGCATAAGTAGTTATCGAGTCTCTTTAATTTATCTGGAAGTTATTATCTTAATGCTAAAATCTTTTTTGTTTCATTACAGGGATTTCAACTCATCATAGATCCATAATCTAAAGCCACTAAAACAAAACATACATGATATGTTATCCAGAACATATCGTAAAAGACAGGAATCAAATTTCTTACTTGTAGCATGGATTCGAGACCCAAGTAGGTCGCGGATGATCAGAGAGAATCTTGCAACAGGACACTCAAAGCATTTTGGGAACCACCTCAAGGGAAAAAAAGATTCAATGAAGCACTTCTCGTACTCCAAAGTTGGTGCCACTGGGTTATCCCCCCTCAAGCCCAACTGATCGACATGGTATCTTAACTTTTTTTTTAGAAGAATCCCTTATGGCCAAAAAAAAGATGCAATAATTAAAGAAAAAAATGATTATAAAAGAAAAACTACATAATTTGTGAAACCCAAAATCTAATAAAACACAAAAATCTCCCACTATGCTTCAAATTTCCCTTTTGGTATTTAGTTCAAAATTATGCATGCTCTGCATGTGAAACCTTCCAAATTTTCTTTTGCTTTTATATCTTTTTTTTATTATCCTCATCCGATTTGATATTTATTTTATTATTTTACTTCATATTAATTTATTTTTACATTTTAATTTATTAAAAAAACTCAACACTAAATAACAGCTATCTTTATATTTGATTAGAAAATACTTTATAATTTAATAATTTAATTTAATAAATTACTTATCATACAAATCAATTCATCAAATAATCCAATAAAACAAATTTAAATCAAGCAACCCAAAGCACTACTTACTGAACATCGTGAAGAGGGTGAATCGTGGAGGGACACTACATCTTATTTACATTAATCTTGAGTATAGACATTAGCATTTTGGACCCCATCCCTTTCTCCTGTTAGGTGAAAACCCTAGAAGGAGCTTAGAGTAGTTGGGTAATCCAAAATATTTTTCCACATATATTAATATTACTATATTGCTTATAAATTCGATCATCAAGAAAACATGAATTGAAGGGCATGGAGCAATCTTATCACCCAAAAAGTAAAGCATAATAGAAATTACAAATATTATAAAAGATATGGGAAGTATAGCATCATGACATAAAGAATTATCTTGAGATGGACCACTAGAAGGTTGCATTATGTTGTGCATATAGTACATACGAAAGTATCACATACATGAAAATGAACTATATCTATTAAATGATATATATCTGTAGACACTGAAAAATGTCCTAAATGATATAATACATTTGAAATAGATTTACTAACATCATTTCCTCTTTAAACACATCTTCTATTCACTTAATTCATTAAATTATCCTAGATATTTAATTAATTACATCATTTTCATCCATCAACCTAATTCATCAAAATCGTGTTAATTCATCCCCCTTCACGCTAACATTTCATCTCATTAAATTAAATACATCAAAATATTTAATTTAATTCCCTAGGTCATCTTATTTAATTAAATAACCCTAAGTTATTTAATTAAATATCATTTCATCTCTATGTCCCCCCATTTTTTAAACTGTTTAATAAATATCACTTTATTCCACTAAATCCCCTAATTGCATGATTAAATCTTGTTTAATTGGCAATTAAACTAATTTTCCTCTAAAAGGGAACATTCCCTTGAAATATTCCTTCTCTTTTTTTGCACAATTAAAGTTTTCTTTAATTTGCAAAATGCATTTTTTCTCACCCAAATAAATATTTCAAAAGAATATTCTTATTCCTCCATCATTTGAAAAAGGGATATTTTCACTTAGCTTCTTAAGTAAGTTTTAACCTTTAACCTTTTGAACAAGTCACCTTTGACCTGTGTGTGTAGGTCAAAAGTGCATTTGTTTGGAGAGAATGTGAACCCTTGATTAAATCCCATCATGCATTCTCATCCGTTGATGAGAATCCATGATCCATGCCTCTCATCTCCTTCATATTTGACCACCGATCAATATTTTTGATCTCAACCCTTCATTCGTCATTTCCTCTCCTATAAATAGGTCACTATTTGGAGACAAATGGATCAATCATTTTTAGAGAAAACTTATGTTGTTGAATCTCATCCATCTTTAATTGCAAACTTATGTTGTTGAACTCACTTACATCCACACTATTGTTTTACTCACTTTTAGCTTGTTTTAGTTTATTTCTAATTGCATAATAGCTTAAATCATCTATTAATGGCTTCCATGCATCCATCTTAGTTTTTATATGAATTAGGGTTTTCATCTTTTAGCTCAGAATTAGCTTAGATTAACTTAGCAATTGCATAATTAGTTCATTTTTAGCATAAAATCATGTTAAATTAGCTTGTATCATGTTTAATTTAGCATAAACTAGGTTTTCATCCATTTATTAGAATAGTTTCATCGATTCTCTTCTATAGAATCGATTGAAATAAGCTCACTAATCACAAGATTGGGAAAGGGTCGTTGTTCCACATCAACATGACACCAATTCCAAAATAGGATAACTTTCAAATGGGTTGGAGTAGGAATTTAATTATTTTCATAGTTTGTAACTTTAAATTTGTATAAATGCTTGGGTATGTGCAGGATCATCATGGAAAAAATAGTCTCTTAAGTGGCAAAAAATTCAGAAAAATCAGAGTTAGGAAACTTGACGTAAAATTTTGAATAAGTTATCTATATTATTTTAAAAATAAGTAAGAATAGAATCTATAGAAAATTGCAAGTAGTTTCTAAACTACTAGGTTTTCTTAAAGAAAAAAAAAACTATTTGGTGAAAATTTGAAATTTCAATGTAATAGTACTTAAATTTTAGGGAAAAAATAAGAAGGTGTTTGTCTGACCACCCTAACCACAATAAAATAATAATATTTAACATAAGATTTTAGATATAAGTAGAGGACTCATGTCCCGATGTGATGCACATTCTTTTGTAATTTTTTTCCAAGTAAATAATTAATTATGAATTTTTTCTTACAAATTTTAAAAAATATAAAAACTCTTATGTCTGACCACCTTAACTTGGTCAAAACTTCATGAAATTCAATTTTTATTTTTATAATCTTATAGTATGCAAAGCATAGAATGTGATATTGTTTGAAAGGTATAGATTTTTTTCAATCAGCCTATCAATCAGAACTTTAGTCGTAATTCAAATAGAAAATGAATAATAATTACCTATTAAATTCAAAGTAAAGCATAATTTATATTGGTGAAAAACTGAGAATATCCTTTAAAAACCCTTTTTGTTTCATCAATTTTGGGTATAAAAAAAGTCATCAGCCACATATCCATCATATTGCCACTTTTTGGCCCATCATGATCCTGCACATACCCGTTTATTTTAAATTTTCAATTTGAATGATATTGTTTATTAGATTGAGGTTTAGTGGATAAATTGTGCTTCGATTCATCATGGATCAAGCATAATTCACCCATAATGGCTCTCATATTTTACTTGCACTATGACTTTTTAGAATGACAACCTAGAGAATGGAATGCTGCAAAATGCAAGAATCCTAACTCCTACATGATTGATAAACTATGTTATTGATACCATGATTCTATGATATTGATGCTATTGTATACAGATGAAGATTATGCTATGATAATGATACTAAATAAAGCTACAATGATAACTAAAATGCAACTATGCAACTAAGCCATGATTTTAAACTAAAATACTTCTAAATTACTAAATGCTAAAATGCTCCAATGCTCTAATACTCAAATGTAATTTTTGTAGAGTAAGTTTTCTCAAAGATGGGTTCTGAAATGCTATAGAATAAGGTTGTATTTATAGGATTTCCAAGGCATATTGTGATGTGGCAGCAACCAATGGTCAAGATTTCAGTTGGAAAGATCAAGGGTGGAGGATGAAGAAGTTAGAGGGAATCATGGAGAGTGTTCCCTTTAATAGAACACTAAGCCAAGTGTTGGAGAGAATAAATTAAATGGAAGAGCCAAGTGTCCAAGGTTGTTTCAAATTTGTTGAGGATAATTGCAATTTAAATATTAAGCATATTTAAATTCATGTGACACTTGATGAGATGGCAAGAGGAAAAGTTGGAGACATGTGACTAAATTTGAATTTGGAATTATTCAAATTTAGTGAGAAGATATTAATTAAATAAAACAAACTATTAGAATTTTCTTATTTAATTAAAATTAGAGGAATATGATTTAAAATGGAAGAATTAGAAAAGTGTGAACTATATAAATAAATTTGGAATTTATTTATAAGTAGATGAAATAAGAAGTTCATTAATTAGATACCTTACATATTTAATTAATTGATTATCCTGACCGAATTTAGGTGTATACATTTTTTCCCCTCTTTGAAGTGATGTGTTTACATGTTGCTTCAAAGAAAAATTTGCTGCTAGAATTTTCAATATGCCCCATAATGGCTCTCTAATTTTTCTTGCACTATGACATTTTAGAATGACAACTTAGAGAATGGAATGTTGCTAAATGCAAGAATATTAACTCCTACATGATTGATAAACTATGTTATTGATACCATGATGCTATGATATTGATGTTGATGTATATAGATGAATATTATGCTATGATAGTGATACTAAATGAAGCTACTATGATAACTAAAATGCAACTATGAAACTAAGGAATGATTTTAAACTAAAATGCTTCTAAATTACTAAATTCTAAAATGCTCTAATGCTCTAATGCTCAAATGTAATTTCTGTAGAGTAAGTTTACTCAAAGATGGGATCTAAAATGTTGTAGAATGAGGTTGTATTTATAAGATTTCCGAGGCATATTGTGATGTGGCAACAACCAATGATCAAGATTTTGGCTGGAAAATAAAGGGTGGAGGACGAAAAAGTTAGAGGGAATCATAGAGAGTGTTCCCTTTAATAGAACATTGTGCCAAGTGTTGGAGAGAATCAATGAAATGGAAGACCAAGTGTCTAAGCTTGTTTCAAATTTATTGAGGATAATTGCAATTTAAATATTAAGCATATTTAAATTCATGTGACACTTAATGAGGTGTCTAGAGGAAAAGTTGGAGATATGTGACTAAATTTGAATTTGGAATTATTCAAATTTAGTGAGAAGATATTAATTAAATGAAAAAAACTATTGGAATTTTTTTATTTAATTAAAATTAGAGTAATATGATTTAAAATGGAAGAATTAGAAAAGTGTGAACTATATAAATCAATTTGGAATTTATTTATAAGTAGATGAAATAAGAGGTTCATTAATTAAGTACATTGTATTTAAATAATTGATTATCTTGACCGAATTTAGGTGTATACATTTTCCCCTCTTTGAAGTAATGTGTTTACACGTTGCTTCAAAGAAAATTTTGCTGCTCGAATTTTTGATATGCCTAGATGTTGATTTTTGAGTGATAATGGATATATGCCTCCTTAGGAGATAAATCGGTGAATTTTTTAAATTTTAAGAATTTTAGAATTTTTTTGAAATTTTGATGATTTTCTAATGATTTAATGATGATTTTCAAATTTTATGATATCATAGTTATATGTCTCTGAAAAATGATGTTGAACCTACCAGGCGATGAATTGATTAATTAAAGTCCCTTTGAAAAGTAAAATAAATCAACCCCACTAAATTCCCACTTAATCACTCTTTAAAAGGTTAAAACATGTGATTTGACTTCATTTGTGCATTTGGATTTTGAAAATTAAGAGTGATAGAGTGACCTAGTGAAATTTGAGCAAGATGGTGATTCTGATCTAGACCCATTGATTCGAGCGTGTGCAACATCAAAACTTTCTGACCGCGTATGGACCTCCAGTACGTACCCTGAGAAACCTCCTCATAATTTAAATGAATCACATTTTTCCCACATTTTTCATATTTTAAATTATGTTTTTCACGTTTTAGTGCATTCGGTCATCGATGTAGCGCATCGGGTGTCTATTTTGGCACATAGGGTAGATTAACGCTTAGGGTCATATTTTTAGCACATAGGGTATAGGTTTCAGTGCATAGGATAAAATGGTGCATAGATGATATTTTGCAGTGCATTGGGTAGATCCTTTAGTGCATCAGGGTATTTAGCACATAGAAGTCATAGATTAGTGCATTTAGTGATCTTTTTAGCGCATCTAGAGATTCAACGCATTGATAGAGGGAAGATGAAATTTAATGGCGCATATGGTAATTTAGTGCATCACAACCTTGTTCTAGCACACTGGTAGAATTCTCTAGTGCATCCATGTTTAGAGCGTATTGAAGCACTGTTTTAGTGCATTGATGAAATTTAGACCAGATTGATGAATTTTAGATTAAACTCCTTATTTTTTATGATTGTTGATTGCGCCAGTAGTTGATTTGATGATTTTTTATGATGTTGATAGATTAGATGATGATTGATCTCATGATCAGTGAGATTTAATGATAAAATCATGATGATTGGCCTCATGATAGGTGAGGATCAATGATATATTGATGATTGACCTCATGATAGATGAGGATCAATAATAGACAGTCATGAGATATAATCAAAATCTCATCAGAGCTAATTAGATTGATAGGTTGACTGATGTTGATGGATTAATTTGTTAATTTACGATGTGTTATGATGATAGGAGCTAGTGAGGACCCTTAAGTCTTAGGAGCATTTACCAAGGACTTGGGATTTGATTCCACATTTGGATTAGGTTGATCTAAATGTGATTGGATGATGCGGATTGAATTCATTGATAGACATTCCCTAGCATAGGATTAATAGGGAACTTTTGACTGCACTAGCAGAGAGGTGGCACAGTGACCACAACACCTTCAACTTACCCACTAGTGAGATGTCAGTGATACCAAAGGACATTTACTAGATCCTGAAGATTCTATTCATTGGAGAGTTGGTGGTGTATGATTCAACTAAGTAGGGAGGGACTGACGCACTTCAGAGAGTTTTTGAGGATGACCAGATATGTGGCTATGAGATTCCATGGCGAGAGATGGTTGATGCATATGCAACATTTCCATGCATGCTTGCTAGATTTATTTGAGGATTCTTATGTCCTAACCATAGGTCAAAGGGAGTTTTAGTTTGATGGAGTCATATTTTGGAGAGGTTGATCACACAGGGGACCTGATATGTCTGGGGTTCTTGCATGTTTCCTCATTTATACCATGATCTACATTTGGTTGTGTATCCGAGAGGGGCCAATTTGTCAACTAGGGTCACACTACTATAGATATGGGTGTGGGAGCACATGGTTGTTACTTATCTAGTGGCAGAGAGACTGTGTCCAGTAGGGAGGCCATACGTTCATGCATATACAGGCCTAGTTGTCTAGCATAAGCTGGGAAAACTAGAGTACTAGAGAAGGGTACTAGATGATCTGGATACTATGACATGGAGGTTGTACCTAGACTGTGAGCAGTGGTTGGAGGATGACATAGAGATTCCTTATGTATGCGCTACTAAATATCTGATTGGGAGGACTTTGTTTGTTATTCATAAATTCTTGCTTGGAAGAGTGCTACGACAGTATGGTAGAGTACAAGGTATGCCTCAGGGAGTTTCGAGATGATAGGATATACCAAAGTGGGGGCCCACTTTGTCATATGATGTAGCTAATGAGGAGTATCAAGGACTCTAGGCAGTGATATGGGAGTATCACCCTGAGATCATAGAGGCAAAAGTGTCATAGGATTATGCCCATTACTTCTTTTCTCATCCATTCTCGAGGATTTGTAGTCTAGACAAGCCAACACCTCTGTTATAGGATGAGCCAGCACCAAGATGAAGGAGAGGTGGAGGGGATAGGGAGGAGAAGGGAGAGAGTAGTGATGATGGAGATGGGGATGGAGATGGTGGAGGTGGCGAGGATGATGGAGATGATGGTGGTGATGGAGATGAGGGTGGTGGTGGGCCATTGTTGGATGTGTGAGACTTTAGAGTACCTAGGAGGAGGAGATCTCTAGTGGTTGTAGCTTAGCAGCATATACAGATTCGATTACCCTCTCAGTAGTAGCAGGATTAGATAACTACATTACAGTCACAGGTTCAAGCATTATAGGGACAATTGGCTTAGATACAGGGTCAGCTTCAGGTATAGCCCCAGGCATAGACGTAGGCACATGCATAAATTTCCACGCTTACCGTGGAGAGAGATACCTTAAGGGAGTGATGCGAGCAAGTAGAGGGTGTGGCCGAGTGATAGCAAAGAGTAGTTGAGGGAACATCTATAGCTGATTACCTGAGAGAGGTACGACGCTCTGCCAGGGAGGCTGAGTACTACAAGCTGAGATATCATGAGGTGATTCCTCCAGAGTGTCGAGAGAGTTATGCGTAGTCTGTCAGTGCTCACACACATTCTAGGACTACCAGTAGAGGTGTGATAGGGCCACCTCAGAGGGATCCAAGGATAGGGTGATCAGGTACAACCAGAGGTATAGGGTCAGCACCGTCAGGGGGGAGCACCACATAGCTCCGTAATGTTGATAGATTTATTGTATTTGAGACACTTGATGATGTATACACCGATTTAGTTAAGGCATTCTAATTTCTGCCATTTTAATATTCATGTATTTCTTTATATATTTGGACATCATTGTACTCTTGACATTATGATTTTTGAGATTTATATGAGATGCAATGATGATTAGCAATCTGTATGATGTATATTTGTGTGTATGATGGTTGCATTTTATTTCTATGTTATGTATGCTATGTGATGTTTATGTATGATGCTTATATGATGCTTATGATGTGATTATGTATGGATGCAATGATGATATGAAGATGTATGGATGATGATTCTATATGTTCCTATGGCTGATTTTTTATGCTATGAGATGGATGTAAATGAAATGTGATGCTCCTTATGTTTTCATATTTTCTTGATGCAAATATATGTGATACTCCTATACTATATGGGATGGATTTGATTATGCAAGTGTGATGCAATGCACTTCTTTTTGTGTTTTCTAATGAAAATATTATGATGTAATTCCTAGATGGATGAATGATGTAATAATTCCTCCTAATGTATGTATGATATGCAAATGATTATGCAACTACATGAGATTGAAATGTTTTTGTTAGTGTCAAGTATAATCAATCCATTAATGATAGAGATAAAATCACTGTAAAATTGTTCAAGCCTTGGAAAATCCATACTGTAGATGCAAAACTAACATGGATGCAATCTAACTTAACCATGCATATCTAAATATGCAATGTTTTCATCGTAACAGTTGATTGGTCATGCTTTTATCATCATTGAGCCTTTAAAATGTTGAAAGTGAGTAAAATAATTGATGGTATAATTAGACCATGATGACTTGAGTACTACTTCCATGATTTTTGATATTGCAAGTTAACACAAGCATCTAGGTATAATTAAACCGAGATGACCTAAGCATTGCTTGCATAAACAGACAAGAGTTAATCATTTTCCTATGAAAATTTAGAATGTCCTCAGGGATACTTTGTAGAGCACGTCTCACAAAATTTTTCATAGTAGTAATGATCAACTTATAGACAACAGACAAAGTAAAATCATATTCCTTCCTAGCTCCTCTAGTTCAAGAAATCATTGAGTTGCTCCAGAAATATGATAAAAAAAATTGAAGTACAATAGTTGAACATTCATGCTAACATGATAAATCCATGATTTAGAAGGAATATCATCCATTTAAATTTTCTTTGATTGATTGATTTTTCTTGTTTGTTGTTTAATATGGATGTCTGATGTGTAAAGTCTTATGATCAATGTTCAATGTTGGTTTTGTACTATGATCGTTGTGTTTACGATGTTGTCTTACTACTTGTTTGTCCATTGGTTTTAGATCAATGTTTATTGCCCCTAGTCTACGGTGAAACACGACCACAATGCCAAGATATGTACATGAGGTTTTCCAATGACAGGTAGAATGATAGTGAAAGTGAACAACTGACACATGCTCAAATAGATGGAAAATTTAATCTATCATAAATAGTGTATGTTGGCAGGTTTACACTACTTGTTTTTATTGCACTTTTTCAAATTTTATGATTTTTTTGTTGTCACCAAGATGCCTATTTTCCAGGTTTTCATCAGGGTGGTCATTTTTTTAGGAAATTTTCTCCTTTTTTTTGTATTTTTTTAGGAATTTTTCTAGTGCATTGGATGATTCAAGTGTAGAAATTCTTGAGATGCAGACTATTGATAGACTCATCAAACAAATCCCCTTCAAGTGTAGATAGCTAATAGGCTCCAGATCTGAAGACTAATACAACAAAAAAGGGACCTAGCCAATTTGGTTCAAATTTCCCCTTCTTCTCTCGATCCTATTGATTACAAGGATTTTCTTTCAAGACCAAGCCTCCAACCTGAAATTTTCTTATTTTTACTCTATGATTGTAGCTTCTAGAAATCCTCTGCTGATACAATTTTAGGTGATCAACTACATGCTAACGACACTAATCCAATAGTTCCAATTCTTGTATCCTGGATACTCTATAATCCTCACCTGAAATGATCCACTTTAGTGACACATAGAGTGATGGTAGCTCAACCTCAATAGGTAAAATGACCTCTAGTCCATATACTAAAGCATAAGGTGTAGCTCCTATCGGGGTGCAGATACTAGTTTTGTAAGCCCATAAAGTAGGATTTAGTTGAACGTGCCAATCATGTTCAACATTGTTGACGGTTTTCTTTAGGATTTTTAGGATGGTTTTGTTTGAGGCCTCTGCTTGGTTGTTTCCTTGATGATAGTATGGTGTGGAAAACTGATGTTGGATATGAAACCTTTTGTAATGTTCTTAGACATCCTGATTCTTGAAAGGTCTACCATTATAAGTGACAATGGACTGAGGAATACCATACCGATAGATCATGTAATTCAAGATGAAGGATGTAATTTGTTTTCTAGTGATTGTGGTTAAAGGAACAACTTCAATCCACTTAGTAAAGTATTTCATGGTTGTGATGATGAACTTGTGCCCATTGGATGAAGATGGATGAATTTTTCCTATGAGGTCAAGTCCCCATTGACAAAAAGTCCTTGTTGATGCAAATAGTTTTATCTCTTGTGTTAGTGCATGTATTAGGTTTCCATGGACTTGACATTTTTGGCACTTCTTGACAAATTGAAAAGACTACTTCTCCATATTCAGCCAGTAATACCCCAAATTTAGGAGGTTTTTAGTGAGAGTTATACCACTTGAATGTCTTCCATAGATACCTTCATGAACCTCGCATAAAGTGGTTTCAGCTTCATTACATTCAAGACACCAAAGGAGAGTACCATTAAGACCTCATCGATAAAGTACATCGGCTATCAAGGTATGTCGAGCTACTTGTTGAATAAAGTTTCATTTTTGGTTTTGGGATAGATCTAGTGGTAGGTTATTATCTCTTAGATAGGTATAGATCATCCCATAGATAGAAGCATCATCCTCGACTAGATGGTATATGACTTGGGATTCAGGGTGATTGTTGATAGGATTAAACAGTTGTTCCACCATGAATTCATAACAAGCTCATTTTTTAGGTATCTATAGAAGAGAAGCAATTGTAGCAATGGAATTAGCAACTTTGTTATCCCCTCTTAGAATCTACTCAAATTTGATTTCAACAAAGTACTTTTTAAAGTCATCAACCATTCTTTTATATGGCATCAATTTATCATCTTTTGTCTGGTAATCATCATTCACCTAATTTATGACTAGTTGGGAATCACCATAGACTTTCAACTCTATGGTCTTCCATTCAATTTCCACTTTGAGTCCAATTATGAGTGCTTCGTACTTTGTTGTGTCATTAGTACAAGGAAACATCAAACTCTAGGAATTTGGAATGGTGTGTCCTTGAGGCATGACAAACAAGATTCCTACACCTAATCCATGTTGTGTGTAAGATCCATCAAAGTATAACATCCACTATTGTGTTGACACTATAACCTTGGACATCTGCATCTGGAAACTCAATGTTCATGGGATGATCATCTTGTAATTTTGCTTCAGCTAATTGATCCGCTATGGCTCAACCCTTGATTGCTTTCCTGTCCACATATTGGATATCAAACTCGCTCAATATCATTACCCACTTGGCTAGTCTTCCTATTAGGGTAGCTTTGTTGAGTAGATACTCCAATGGATCAATTTTTTCTATGAGTTTATGGTGTGGGTCAACATGTAGTGTCTTAGTTGTTGAGTAGCAAATACTACCACTAGATAAACATTTTTAATAAATGTGTAGTTGATTTCATAGTCATTCAAGGTTATGTTGATGTAATAGATAGCCCTTTCTTTTCCCACATTATATTCCTATGTCAGTAAAGCACCCAAAGATACCTTTGTTGTTGCTATGTAGAGAAATAATGGTTTTCCTTCAGTTGGTGGTACTAGTATAGATGGTGACAACAGATACTATTTCAGTTGATTAAAAGTTGCTTCATATTTTTTATCCCATTTGAAAGAAATGTTCTTCTGTAGCAAGTGATTAAAAGGATGAGTTTTATTTGCCAGTTTTGTGATGAACCTCCTGATAGATTGGAATCACCCCTGTAAAGATCTGAGTTGGCTAATATTCTTAGGAGGAGGCATATCCATGATGGCTTTGACTTTCACAGGATCAACCTCAAATGCCTTTAACTGATACAATATATCCCAAAAGTTTAGTTGATGTCACACCAAATGTCCATTTCTTGGGGTTTAATCTTACATTGAATTTCTCCAACCAAGTGAATATTTTGTCTAGAATTTCCAAATGTCCCTCTCTAGTGAATGACTTTTCCAACAAGTCATCTACATAATCCTCCATAAAGGTGAGGTGTGCATCAATTGATGAAAGATAGTGGTCATTGCTCACTGATAGGTGGCTCCAGAATTTTTCAACCCAAAATGCATGACGTTCCAGAAAAAGGGGCCCAAGTACATGTGAAATTTGTCTTATCTTGATCTTCAGGTGCTATCTTAATCTGATTGTACCATGAAAATCCATCCATAAGTGATACAATTGCATGTCCTGCTGTCAATTCTACGATGATTTTTATGTTGGGTAAAGGAAAATCATCTTTCGGGCAAGCCTTGTTAAGATCTCTGAAATCTATACATATCTTGATTTTGTGGTCAGGTTTAGAGACTAGCACAATGCTTGATATCTACTCAACATAATCAATAGGTCGGATAAATCTTGCATCCAATAGTTTCTTCAATTCAGCTTTCACCAAGAGGGTGATATGCGGATGCATTTTTCTCAACTTTTTCTTCACTAGCTTTATTCCAAGTGGTAGAGATAAATGATGCATGATAAGCTTTGGATCCATGCCTGACATGTTAGCATAGGACCAATCAAATTTGATTTGTCTCTCTTCAAATAATTTGGTAAAGCTTGGTTTTTCTTCCTCTGTCATGGATGTTGCTAGATCTAGAGTCTTCACTGTTTTAGTTGTACCAATGTTGATGGATTGTGTAGGTTCAATCAACACTGAAGATCTCTCATGATAGTGCTCAAGAATAGTGTCAAATCTCCCATATTTCAGTGCCTTAGAGAGGTTTTCACCGTTAGATGTGCTCATTATTTTTAATCTTTCTTGATCTAATATTGTCATTAAATGGTTTTCACCATTAGATCGATTTTTGATATTCATTGTTTTGCAGGTGAGAGATTTGGCACGCCCATTTTTTGAAGCTTCATTATGAGATTTGATGATGGAACATGTTTTCAAAATGTCAAAACAAAGGAAGTTCACAATGGTGTCATCATTTGGAAAGATAGGTATATCAATCAGCTCGGTTTGGTCCCAGTCAGTTAGTTCGGGGTGTACCAATGGCAAAGAATTGTTAGATTGACTAAGGTCAAAAGGGGTGAGTGTCATGATGGAAACATCGTCAAAGTGTTTGATAGCGATATTAAGGTCTATGATGTTACTCTCTTCTGAGTGATCTATCTCACTCAAAGTCTAATTGTCTTCACTTGAGTCATTGATATGTTGTGATCCAATTTCAAGTGGTCTAGACCCTGAGCTCTATCCCTCCATACGTGTTGGTGCATAATTTTGTATAACATCAATTTATTTTTCATGACAAGACTCTTCAGAAAGGGAATCCCATTCATATTCATTGGAATCTATTTCAAGGATTCGCTCAACAATCTACTACCTGGTTTCTTCTTTTGACTCTTCTTTGTATCCTAGTATTGTTTTGTCCTTTGAATTGGTTATGATAGGTTGTATTGCTTCTATGATACCCTCTTTTCTTTTTCCAACATGGCCTTTTTTGTCATATCCCATATTCTCTAGGATTGTAAACCCTTTACCATATGGCTCAGTTAGCACATTGGAAGTTGATGCCTGTGATGCTTCGTCATCCTTATACAACCAATTTAGAATATCTTTGTCTTCTGATTCATCCACTAAAGTGCCTACTTTACAAAGGTGCCATTAAAGAGTGTGGTTGGTTGTGAGGATTGTTGTCTTGATGTGGATGGTTTCCCATAGGATCTTGGTGAAGGTAAGAGCTATGATAAACATAAGGATTGATCAAATGAATATTCCCCCATGCCTTTGTCTTTCAAATATATCTTTTCTTCGAATTGTTTTGATAAGGAATTTAGTTGATGTTCATGATTTGATGGAGTAGAATCACCAACGCCTTTTCCTTTTGACTAAACATTTTCCTCAATCTTATTTGACAAAGAGTTTGATTGAGTTTCATTACTTGATGGAGTAGAATCATCGATACCCGTATCTTTTGACTGGTCCTTTTTCTCAACCCACTTTGATAAGGAATTTAGTTGTCATTCATTATTGGATGAACTAGGAGTTGTAGCTTCCTTTTTATATGGTACAAAAGTATCTTGGGTTGTTTTTAGTGTGTTGCAATATTGAGGATTGTTGGAATGAGCTGAAATGGTGATTTCTTGTCCATTGAAGGGGAATTTCAAACACTGGTGATACATTGATGACACTGCTTGCATGGCATTAATCCAAGGACATCCCAAGAGTATATTGTATGTTAACTACTTGTCCAACACTTGGTAGATTATATCTTTTACAACCAGTCCCACTTGAATTGGTAAGAAAATAAATCCTTGGGAAGATCTCTCTTCATCATCATAAGCTTTTATAGTGATTTTTCTTCTAGCATCAATTGCATTTTCTAAATATTCAAGTGCATAGATGACTTTTAATGTGTAGATATTTAGGTCAGCTCCACCATCTATTAGAACATGTTTGACCCAATGTTTGTGAATTAAAACCTCAATGTGGAGGGAAGCATTATGTGGATGAGTGATTGATACATCATCATGTTCATAAAATGATATGCAATGAGGTGTGGTCAAGTGTCCCACCATAGCTTGGAATTGGAAAACTTCTAGATTATTTGGTATTGTGGTGGCTACAGAGCTTGTTCTAGAATTTCCTTATGAGCTGATGAGATTTTTAGTAGTTCCAATATGGATATTTGAGCTGGTATTTATTGCAATTGGTCAACTATGTTGTATTGAGTTGTAGGGGCAGCAGTTGTTTTGGATGTAGAGGAGGCAATATCTCCTTTCAATATTACTTTGGCTTTCCCTCTTGTGGTTGCGTTGAATAGTTGGTAATCTTGTTTTCCTCTTATTTTAATGACATTAATTTGATTATCATTTGCAGCAACACTCGTGATCACATTTATTGGTATGATGTCATTCATTTGAAATGATTTGGTGTTGATATCATGGTGAGGATTTTCAGCTGCAACAATGTTTTTTTCATGCTCATTTGTGATGCCATTAATTGGATTATTGGCTGCAATAATGTCTCTTTGGCCCTTGATTTTGATGTCACTAGTTTGATACTTAACTACAATGATGTATTTTTGGCCCTTTCTTTTGATGTCCTTAGTTTGATTCTCAACTACACTAATGTCTTTTTGGCTCTTGCTTTCGATGTCCTTAGTTTTATTTTCAACTACAATAATGTCTTTTTGTCCCTTGCTTTCGATGTCCTTAGTTTGATCTTCAACTACCTCAATATGAAGAATAGTAGAATCATAAACATAGTTCACATTTTTTCCTTTGGTGTTTGATGAAGAGGACTCCCCCTTTTCATAGTTTGGTAGAGGGTTTTTGAATGCTCCATGATCATTATTTGTTTGAGTTCCCTCTACAAATATCATTTTGTTATCAATCAAATCTTGTACCAAATGTTTTAGTTGCATGCAGTCATTTTTTTTGCGTCCTTTGTTTCTATGAAAGTCACAATAATGTGCATCATTCCACCATAATGGTTTAACTCGTGGTCCCCAATCTCTTTCCTCTGGGAGTGTTATAAGCTTGGCTACAAGAATCTCCTTTAATGTTGATTCTATTGACTGTTCCAAAGGTGTGAACCTTCTTTGATTTAAAGATGTTCGATATGGTGGTGGTTTAAATTTTGTATTACTTGGATTGTTGTTTTGAATGGTGTTTTGGTTGTTGCTTTGATTGCTAGTTGGATTATTGTTTTGATTGGTCTTGGTGGTAGCTTATGTCAATTCAAATACTAGTTTTGCATTTTTTGTTTCAGCTAAAGCATCATTGTTACCAACATTTTTGTTTCTTTTCCAAAACTTTGGTTTGTTGCTATTGTTGTAATTATTGGAAGAGGAATTTGTTGAGTTTTTTCCTTCATTGTATATTTTTAGGACTCCTCTTTTGACCAAGGCTTCTTCAATTTTGATTCCATTTTCAATCATATTCTCAATGGTAGGTGGACATTGCAATTCAAGTCTATAGCTCATCTCATCATTTAGATTGTCAATGAATATTTTCATCTTTTCCTTTTTAGGTATAGGATGAGCATATCTTGCAAAAAATCTTCTCCATCTTTGTAAAAATATGAGGATTGATTCACCCTTTTTTTGCTTTGTATTGCAAAGGTCTTTCATTGTTATCTCATGTTGAATGTTATAAGAATATTGGGTGATATATTTGTTAAATATCTCTTCAAAGGTCTTAATACCTGGTGAAATTATGGAGAACCATTCCATGCATTTTCCACCTAAGCTTTGTGGAAACAATCTCATCAAATAAGTGTCTACGTGTGTAACTTCAAGGATCATGGTTCAAAATTCTCTTACATGATCTATAGGATCATTTTTACCATTGTATTTATCATATTTTGGGAATTCACAATGTTTGGGAAAAGGAATCATGAACTAACAGTTTGATCAAAAGGATATGGACAAATATCTTGCAGTAAGTATCTTTTTGTGGTTCCTCTTTGCATGTCAAGAAGTTGTTGCAGATTTTTCATTTGATGAGTTAGTGTAGCCATTGGATCTATATTTTGTGGGTCAGTTTCAGTCCTTTTAGGAGTTCCTTTCAGTTGTTTAACATCAAAGACATCTGGAAGTTTGATACCTTGATTATCCAACATTAAAAAGTATTTTTCTCCATCTTTTTCAAAAATATTTTCCATGAATTTGTGGAACTTAGGATCTTGTTGTGTTGTTTGGATGTCTTCCTTGGTAATTTCATCACTTTTAGGTTGGTGGAATCTATGAAAAGTATTTTCTTCAGGTTCAACCATGGTGTTTTTTATTTATGCTTCTTTTTCTTTGAGTTTTTTCTTTTGGGATCTTTTTTGAATGGGCATACAAGTGTTATAATTTGACTAAACTCTGATCTTTGTTTGAAAGAGTACCAAGGATAATAACTAATTCAAATAGAATGATAAATTATATTGATAATAACTAATTCGAATAGAAGGATAATCTTGTGATACAACATTGTTTCATGATGAAGGATGACAAATCCTAATGATGAAACTTAGCTTAATAATCAGAGGTATGATGTATGTTTAAGAATTTTAAGGTGTTAAATCTTAGTTTTATTTGAAGAATTTCACTTGTAAGGACCTTTTTCAACAAGTTTAAAGCACTGGTTTGACTGAAGAATGATTCTATTTTGGAAAATATTCTTAATTCTAGTTCAAATAATCAGACAAATTGTGAATTTATCTCTCTAGTTTGATGTTTACTAGATGCACTAAAATAGGGCCTATATGCGCTAAAATATTGCATAGATGCACTAATAAATAGCCTAGATGTGCTAGACTATACCCAAGATGCACCAGAAAATGGACTCAATGCGCTAAACAATAGACTAGATGCGCTAGAGAATGTATTGAATGCGCTAGAGAATGTATTGAATGCGCTAAAAGATGGACTCAATGCACTAAAAAATAACTCAGATGCACCAGAAAATGGACTATATGCACCAGAAAGATCTAGTGATTCGCTAGACTATCCCTAGATATGATTTAAGTTGGTATTCTATAGGTGAATGCGCTAAAAGGATTTACACATGCACTGGAAGACAGAAAAAATGCACCAGAAAGTGAATCAAATGCACTTGTTAACTGATCAAATGCATTATGATAAAGCATGTATGTGCTAGACTGCCCCTCCTAAATGTGATTTCAACTAAGTAGTCTATAGGTGAATGCACTAAAAGTATTTGTAGATGCGCTAGAAGATAGAACAAATGCGCTATAAAATAACCTAGATGCACTAAAAGATGTCGTGAATGTGTTGGAAAATGACTCAAATGTGCTAAACTATCCCCTAGGTGTGCTATACAATGGACTCAATGCACTAAAAGGTGTTGTGCATGCACCAAAAAATAACCTAGATGCACTAAAAGATGGCGTGAATGCGCTAAAAAAGAGGCTAGATGTGCTAATCTGGAAGTGTTCAATGTTTTTGAGAGTCTGTCTAGTTATTTTTCTTGTAATCAATGAAATAGATGTTTCCAGGGGATGCTTTTCTGAATAATGACTTTTGTCATTTTTTTCCAATTTATGAATTATGGAAATTAAGTGCTTTAAATGGATGATTTCTTGAATTCTAACTTCAAACACAACAAGTTGTAAGACAATTGTTTCGACCTAGGACCTAAACATTGAGTGTGTATTCAAGAATCTAGTTAGATTCCTTCAATTTCCATAGGTATAATACAAGAGAAAATAGTTCAAGCACTTTTCTAATGTCAAGGGTCACTTAAAATACTACATCCCACATCTTAGAACTATGTCAGCTCACATAGCCATGTCACTGCCTAGAGGGCACTGGTATTTTTTCCTTTCCCAAGTATTAACCAAACTTGAATCCTCCACTTTTGGCCAGTAATCCTCGATAGTTATATGGTGAGTATCTTGGGGGTAGATTCTTCCCTCCCCTTGCACTATGATATTAGAAGTGTTCAGAAACTGACTCGATTGGATTCTAACTTAAGGTTTCTAGTAAGGGTTTTCATTCAATGCGGCAGAATGATAAACTACCATAGGAGACCTCCCAACCTTTAGAATAAATTCTTTTGGGATGGTTATCACTACACACTACCGTTGAATTGCGAGTTTCATTGAATTTTCTTTTGATTATAGTGGGTCAGAAATCTTGGCTTTAGTTATTCTCACTGAGGTCGTTCCCATAGGGTGAGTATTTTTTTCCACCATGGCAGGTCTTCTAAAGGTGCTATCAAAACATAGAAATAGTGAGTATGGCATTCTAGTCACCCAATTATGGGGAGAGCATAGGCCTATCAATTTACAAGCTTAGTAGACAAGGGGTTAATTAACCTTCTAATTAAACTAGATTCCTAATTTAATCAAAAGAAGACAATAAAACAACTCCAACCCCTACATACATCATCAGTAGTTTGATATATTTGTTTGTCACAATGTTTAAAAGTACCTGCAAAACAAAAAATATTGATTAGTTCTCAGAATTGTGAATTTCTACAAAATAAACTAGATGCGCTAAAAGAACTACCAAATGCGCTAGAGAAATTACTAAATGCGCTAAAATATAGAGTGAATGCACTAAAATACCCCATGTATGCATCTAAGTATGATCTAGATGCACTAAAAGATGCTTCAGATGTGTCATAATAGGAACTCGATGCACTAAAATATGTTTTGTATGTGCCGAAATAAATAACAAATGTGCTACATAAGAGTTAACATCCAAATATGTAAAACAAATTTCCATAAAATGTAAAAAAATGGGGCTAGGACCCACGGTGGGTGCCAGAATGTATCATGTGAATTGTGTAAAGTTACTAAATGAGTAATAAAACACACAAAACCAATGAAACATATTATATTAGAGAATTGAATCACAAAATTAATCAAATTCAAAACACAATCAATCCCTAAAACCGTTCCATTATTTCCTATCTCTAAGGATTCCTTGAATCATAATGGCTCTTAGATTTTGCTTGCACTATGACTTTTTACAATGACAACATATAGAATGGAATGCTGCTAAGTGCAGGAATCCTAACTCCTACATGACTGATAAAGTATGTTACTGATATCATGATGCTATGATATTGTTGTTGTTGTATAGAGATGAAGATTATGTTATGATAATGATACTAAATGAAGCTACTATGATAACTATAATGTGGCTATGAAACTAATCCATGTTTTTAAACTAAAATGCTTCTAAATTACTAAATGCTCCAATGTTCTAATGCTCAAATGTAATTTTTGTAGAGTAAGTTTGTTCAAAGATGGGATCTGAAATGTTGTAGAATGAGGCTGTATTTATAGGATTTCCAAGGCATATTGTGATGTGGCAGCAACCAACAGTCAAGATTTCAGCTGGAAAGATCAAGGGTGGAGGACGAAGAAGTTAGAGGGAATCATGGAGAGTGTTCCCTTTAATGGAACACTAAGCCAAGTGTTGGAGAGAATCAATTAAATGGAAGAGCCAAGCATCCAAGGTTGTTTCAAATTTTTGAGGATAATTGCAATTTAAATATTAAGCATGTATTTAAATTCATGTGACACTTGATAAGGTGGCAAGAGGAAAAGTTGGAGACATGTGACTAAGCTTGAATTTGGAATTATTCAAATTTAGTGAAAAGATATTAATTAAATAAAACAAACTATTAGAATTTATTTATTTAATTAAAATTAGAGGAATATGATTTAAAATGGAAGAATTAGAAAAGTGTGAACTATATAAATAAATTTGGAATTTATTTATAAGTAGATGAAATAAGAGGTTCATTATTTAATTAATTGATTATCTTGACCGAATTTTGGTGAATACAATAACAAGTGTTTGATTCTTTGGGGCAATTATAACCCAACTTTTATTCTTTATAATTTCTACTTTAGGACATGCACTTAAATTCCATTGGGTTTAGAAATAATTCTCAAACAAAATTAAAATTGAACCCTCATGTTATTATTGTTTTTTGGGTTTAAAATTGAACAAGGAAACTTCATATTCATTTGGTGCTTAAAACAAACTCAGCACTACTTTCAGGGGTTAAAATTTACAATTGTTTGCTATGTTTCATGATTTACAACATTGTTAGTGGATGCATACGCAATTCTCTTGCACCATTTTGAAATCTTGAGAAACGGAAACATTCCTTAACACTTTGTAAAATCACCTACATCTTTCAATTTGGATTAAACTGAACCCCATTGCAAGTGTGAGAAAAAGGTGTGGCTTGTGTTCTCTCTTTGTTCATGCAAGCAATGATGATCAAACTATGAACATAATTCCTTGTTATTCTTCATCTTTAGAGGGCCTTCCTCACCAATTTGAAAGGACAGAATGACCCAAGCAGTAATGACCTAACGCCAAGCTCTTCCAAACTATGATATAAATGTGTGGTTGCAATGAAAATTGTGATCAATGGGAAGCGGTACATGATAGCTCTCCACCAGTATCTTTATGATGTGTAAATCCTTTGTTCTAAGGGTTGGGATACCTCTTGATCAAGTATTTTATCATTGCACCCCCTAAACTTGAAGCCCTTATTACGAACCATTGTTTAGAAGATAAAAATCCTTAATACTTGTTGGTGCAAGAATGGTCATTCTGAAGCCACCCCAAATTTGTACTATTCAACTGTAGAAATAGAAAAATCCTTTTGATCTCTAAATTTTAAGGATTTTGTGATTTGGTGGTCCCGAGAAGTGTGTGTCATGGAGGGGGCTAGTTTCGCCAAATCTCTAACTATTTGCATTATTTAGTGTTTGGAGAAATCATAGTGAGGATTCAATGAGTATAGCCAGTTTGAACCTAGTATTGTAATGATTATGAGTCAATTTAACACTTTTATTGGTTGTAAAATGATCCAAAAACAAACACTCGCTATCTTCCTCAAAATTTTAAACACTTTGGCGTAAATATCGATACCTCTTGAAAATAGCATTGACATTACTGCTTGTCCTAAGGATTCTATCCTTAGATATTAGTAAATATCTTGACTTATATCTCAAATCTATATTTTCCAAAGAAAACATAGGAAATTATGGCTTCAACCTCATGATTCTCACAAAATGGACATTGTGAAAGTTATGATGTTTTTTACATAAACAATTAATTGAAAACTTAATCCAGACAAGTGATTGTGGTAAAATAATCTCATTAATCAAGGATTAAATCAAATTAACAACCCAAATTGATGTATGTTCAAACTTTGACTCCCCAAAAAAATAAAATTAAGACAAGAAAAACGTTGGTAAAATCATTGAGTTTCTTTATCCAAAGTCATTGAGTTTTATTGTCAAAATCATTAGACCTGTCCTATTTCCAAAATCATTTGAGTCCTATTTTACCAAAATCATTGTGTTCTTGGAGTTAATATCACTATAGAGTTATAGCATTTTTCTCACTACCTTGGTCTTGGAAAATAAAGGTTCACTCTAGGCCAACATTGGGTCAAGCATTTCACTCACCCCTCTATCAAATTTCATCCTTCACTTCAACAAACTTTTGCAAAAATTTCGAATACACCAAACACTTTGAACTTGGACATCAATCAACCCAAACCATAACTTAGCTACTTTATATGTGAAATGAATCCTTTTCCATGTACTTACTTAACCTAGTTATCATCTTTGAACCAGTTAATCTTAAAGGTCACAAGTCTACCCTAAAGATTTCCAAGTTCATAAACATCCTTTATCCAAACATCAAACAATCAAACTTAAGTCAAAAATATTATCCCAAAATGTTTGCAAAGATCACTTCCCACATTGTCCACCTTTTCATCCCCCATTCTCATCATTTCTCCAAAAAGACTTAGAGCATCCCTTTTACCTAGATTTGAGTCAACTAGAGAGTTCAAACATTACAAATATCAATACACCTCTCTCATCATTGACCCACAATCTATGGTTACAATGAGATCACAACACAAGAGAATCATGGAGAAAACAAGTCACATTCAACTCAAGTGATAAAAAATCCTCAAGAATTTGATCCAAGAAGTCATGTTACCCCATCGCAACAACCCTCATCTCCATGAGGACCATATGAGATATAAGATGTCACAGACAACCCATTTGGACTTAGTAGAGAAGAAATCATGGAACATCAAGCTTAGAAATTGTAGCTCCATTTTCCCCATCTTTTGTTGCATAATCATTGACATAAGGCTTGACTTCATCTATGATTCAACCAACTCCATCCCTTGTGCCAAGTCAACCCTTAACATCTAGTATTGCAACTCCGCGGCTAGGAACAAACACAACTTTGGCTATTCACAAAATCACCATTTTGGATTAAACACCAACCTTCCCCAAAACACAAGTGGGACACAAACCTTTTCCAAACCACTTACATTCCATAACACCACAACAACCTCAAAATTCCAAGCACAACCATCTTCATCCATCATCACTAATACCCCAAATATGCCTAATGATATGTAAGGTAATGTGAACTAAGCACCTCAAGTAGGAAAACAAGGACAAGTTAACACTCACATTTAGTCAACCCTTGAAAAGTGGTGCCAACAACCACATTGACACATCCAAACAAGTGGTTTCCCAAGATACTCAAGTCAATCCACCATCCACATCAAACCCATCTATCATCAACCCAAATAAAAAAAAAACATTGGCTATGAATCCCATCAACCAAGGTCATACCTTGATCCCACCTCAAATACAACAAGGAAATCCTCAAGACATCGGTCAAGGAAACCTTTTTAATCAACGGACTCAAAGTACTAATATGTCATTACCATCGCAATATGCAATGGCATCATCATCTTTCCATGTAGTCCCTCTCACCATGCAAAATCAAATGGGACCTAAAACTTACATTCCTCCATCTCAATCCACCATCTTGCAAGGAATGTTGAACCAAGAAAACCCCCAACCTCTCATCAACAATATGCAACTTGCACAAAACATCAACACCCAAAACTTATTGCACATGTCCCAAGCACTGATTAATCCTACATTTCAAGAACATGCCTTAGCTTTATAGCAAGCATAAGGGTATGTGCAGGATCATGATGGAAAAAACAAGCACTTAAGTGGCAAAAAATTTAGAAAAATCAGAGTTAGGCAACTTGACGTAAAATTTTGAATAAATTATCTATATTATTTAAAAAATATGTAAGAATAGAATCTATAGCAAATTCAATGTAGTTTTTAAACTATGAGGAATTTTATTTTAGAAAAAAAAAAACTATTTGAGAGAGAGAGAGCGAAGGGCATTGAGGTACATCTGGTGAGTACTTAGATTTCAAAGGAAAAAAGTAGGTGTTTTTTGAATACCACCATATACAATAAAATGATGTCTTTTTTATAAGATTTTTAGATATAGTAGAGATATCTTGAGTGTGATCCACCATTTTTTGTAATTTTCTTCTAGTAAATGACTCATTATGTGATTTTTTTATTACAACTTTTAAAATATAAACTTGTGTATCTAACCACCTTAAATTGATTAAAACTTCCTTTTATGAAATTCACATTTTTCTTTTTTTCTGTGATCTATGAATTGCAAGCATAGAATGTGATGCATATTGAAGAAATCTTGATACCATTTAGAGAAAGCTAGATGTTTTTCCATCAACAGACTATCAATGAGACTTTTAATTAAGTAATTAGACAGAAAATGAATAAATAATTGCTTAATAGAATTCAAAGTAACTCACTAATTTATATATTGAGTGAGAGTTTAGATCTCCTTCCCAAACCACTGTTCTATGTGATCAATTTTGGGTGTAAAAAAAGTCTTCAGCCACATACCCATCATATTGCCACTTTTTGGCCCATCATGATCCTGCACATACCCATAATAGGCTTATCAGTGAGCATTCCAACAAAAAAAAATCCAACAAGAATCCTTAGTCACACAACAATAGCAACAAGCGGCCTTAGTAGCACATCAAAAACAACAAGAAGCCTTAGTAGTGCAACAACAACAAACTCATCAAGCAGCCCTAGTAGCACAACAACAATAGGCTTATTAACAAGTTGTCCAATAGCAACAACAACAACAACCGGCCTTAGCAGCACAACAACAATAGCAAGCCACCTTAGTAGCACAATAACAACAAAAATTCCAACAAGTATCCTTAGCCACACAACAACAAGCTCAACAACAACAAACCCAATAACAAGAATTTCTTGCTCAACAATATTCCCAACAACAACAAACCCAACAAAAAGCATTTCTTGCTCAACAATATGCCCAACAATAACAAATGCTCACCCAACAGCAATAGCAGGGTTTATACTATAACCCTAAAAAAAATATCATCAACCCAAACACATTGGGAACATATACGCCTCCACCACAATCACCTACACAATATCCAACACAACCATACACCTCATACAACACCTTATCATATTAAAATCCCACTTACAACCCATTTGTCATCCCAACATATGTTCATCCACCAAACCTGCCAGATGATCTAGCATCACAATTTAAGGCACTATCTCAAGAAATGTAGGACCTTTGAATAGGAAAGACAAAGAATCCCCATACACATAACCTGCGTCCATATCCATTTGATCGAAACATGGCAATGGTACCATTCCCTCCTAGTTTTGAAATACCCAAATTTGATAAGTATAAAGGGAGGGGAAGTCCTATGGACCATATCAAAGAGTTTAACTTCATATCCATGGAGGTTGCCTATAATGAGTCCTATTTGATGTGCCTTTTCCTGCAAATTTTAACTTGTCTTGCCATGGATTGGTTTTCTCAACTTCCCCCTGACATCAAAACATTCCAAGAAATCATTGAAAAATTCATAGATCACTTCTCCTTCAATCTTGACATGGACGTAAGTCTAGAAGAACTGTACACTCTTATATAGAACAAAGGAGAATCTTTCACTAATTTCTTACAACAATGGAGACAAAGAGCAAGTGGAAAATTCTTGATGAACAAAAAGTGGGCATTATCATAGAAAATATAAATCTAGATCTATCCTTCCACTTGAAAATGCAATGTATCACATCTTATGATGAGCTTGTCCCTAGAGCCCTTAACATTGAGAGAGTTGTAATATCACAAGGAAACACACAAGTGTATAAAGACAACTACCCATCCAGTAGTTTTAATGATAAGCCCCACTATTGGGCCAAGAACAAAAATGTTACTAGTTATGGTGTCATTGATATAAAGGTGGTCTTAACTACTCCTAGAAAAAAAAAAACCCAAACCATGAATACACAACAACCATACACATCACTATTAAAAAATTAAACAATCAATGTTGCAAACACTCAACATGGACAATAGAGAACAAACAATGCTCCTAGGCGACAATTCACTCCCTTAGGGGAACCTACGGAGGATGTGTTGAAGCAGTTGATATAGTCTAATCTTATCACACTCCCAAATTTCTCAAACTATCAAGAGCCACAAATCAAACCTCGTAGCTATAGAGAAGATCACTTTTGTGAATTTCACTGGTATAAAGGTCATAGCACACAAAATTGTGTTAGGCTCAAAGATCTAATAGAGGATCTTATTGAACAAAGAGACATTGAGTTTGATCAAAATAATGGGAATGAAAATCTAAAAATTTACACAAACCCTATGCTTGGTCATGGAAAAAAAAAAGATTCGAAAAAGGCATCAACTTCAAAAAATTCCTAGGATACCACATTGGGACATGTTTATGTTGTTTATGAGGAATTAGATAAGTATCAAGATATTATTTTAAAACAAATTCCAAACTCATCAACAGTGTTTAGCACTATTTTATATCATAATGACATCAAGTGGATATCAGATTGTGATATCTCTCCCACATATGACTCAATGATTGGGCATGTTGAAGAAGTTCCAAATGATCCAAAAATATCTCTTATTGCACCCATACCCACAAAATGTTGTGTAGAGTCTTTTATCAATGATATATAATCCACCCAAGGATCATTTCAAGAGGAGGCTCTTGAGGATAATGAAATTTATTCCGAACCAAGTCAAGATCAAGAACCCCTATCCCCAAAGTTTCACAAATAACTAAGGTACATCTTACAATCCATTATAAACTCCAAAGATGTCCCTAATATCACTCATGAGATTTTTCTTTTAGATGGACATATAGACATTCTTCATCCAAAACATGAGTCTCCCACTCTTGATATTCCTACACAAGAGAAATCAATAGTCAAAATTCTTGATTCTTATAGTGATTGTGCATCATTGACATATTTTGAATTAGAACCAACATCTTTTGAAGTAGTATAAATAGATAATGATGTCATATAACCAGACTAACCAGTTCATATTCCTGAACAACAGGCACCCATAGCAATATCATGTGTTCATGACAAGTCATATTCAGTGGCTATGGATTGGAGGATACATTTTCATGGCAAGGGATTAGGTATTGATAATACCTTCACAACGTCAGGGGAAATCTTTTCTATAGAAAACATCAACAAATGGGGCACAAAGAATCCTTATGATGAAAACATTTTCAACACTACAACTAGTTGTATCATGAGTTGGCATTCACCCATCATCTCATACACAAATTGGGACCAATGTAAAAAGAAGAATTCCTATCAAAGCAAGGTGAAGATCATCAAATAAAAAGAAGTATTCAAGCAAAATGGACACATCAAGTACAAATGGATACCTATGAAAAATAAAGAAAATCATCCCTTAAAAACTCCATTAGTCAAAGAAACTATGCGGAAAAATCAAAATAGTAAAATTATCCATCAAAAGAGTCCTCAAATACAAAAGCAAGCTTCTCAAGAAAGGAACAAAGTATATCCAATGGCTGGTCCTAGTTCCATGAAAACCTCCATCCCCACCCATCATCGCTCATCTTCCCAAGTTTGGAGATTCAAAGGTTTCAAACCATCAAACAATCCATCTCATGTTTCTTCATACATATCTAATTCTAGCACCAACCGTGTGTTGGCAGCTACCCTTCATCATAAGGATTTTGAAGGAACTTTATCACAATGTGTGCACATAGACAAGGTTAATTTTGGTATCCACAAGATAGATTAGAGTCCTTCAAGATTGCATTGAAGTGCTTGTATCTTAGAAAAGAAAATTCTTCAAGAAGGATATCACTGGAATGTTATGATAGTGGCCTATACATTAGTTCCACCAGGTAGTTCACCATGAGAGTAAAAAAAAATCAAAAAATCAAAAAATTCAAAAATTCAAAAAATCAAAAAATCAAGAAAATACAAAAAATAAAAATCATCCTCCAGTGAAAACTAGTACGGCGGTGCTTTGGGAAAGTACTAAGATGAAAACCTAGCAAATAGGCATCATGAGTAGAATCAAACATTTATATGATCCTTCTCAAATAGAAGCATCTCATCATTGTCATGATAAATCCAATGTTCCCTCATTGGCCATCCAATCCAAATTTATCCAAATATTCCATTTTATCTTGATCTTGATAAAGATTCGGCGTATACTTCAACTTGACTCATGGAAAACTTTTGATAGGATCTTTACCATTTTATCTTTTTAAGTCCCATAACCCATATCTAGCATGCTAAAAATCTTCCAAAATATTTGCATATACATTACCTATCTTTGTTATTCATTGCATCATGAAGAATTGCTAAACACTAGGGGAAAGTTATTACACTCTTTTTTTTTTAATAACTCTTGATCCATGTCTTATATCTCACAAATGTAACATTGACATCATGATCTAGGTATCGTTTTCCTCAAAACTTTATCTCAAAAATTCTAAAAATATTCTTAAAACGATCATCAAAAAGTCCAAAAACACTTACAAAATCCTATACAGCTAAAGTCCAAAAACATTCAGAAAATTGTAAAGGAAAAATCCAAAACATCCAGAAAACATCAAAATCTCTAAAAAGGTTGAGAACTGAAAAATCAAAAAATTGGTTCCCTTGTCAAACTGTGTCATCTCTAAGCTTGAACATAGGCAAGGCCATCATTGATGTGCCTCTGAGACACCCTAGGTCATTCCTTTAGGAGTTTGTCATAATAAACTAACTTTCCCATCACTATTCATATCTTCATCTTATTAATAGGTTGAGTCAGTTTAACTATGTGGTCTCTGTGTGTATAACGTAGGAAAGGTTTATCTTTGATTAGTCCCCAAGACCCCTAAGATAGGTCTTTTAGGTTAGGTTCTTGGTAAAAATTCTCAAAAATCCAAAAACATCCAAATATCAGAAAATCCCCAAAACATTCAAAAAACACAAAAAAAATAGAAAACATTCAAAAGACCTAAAAAGCCTCAAATATCTTAGAAAACCCTAAATATCTTCAAAAAATTAAAAACATAAACATTCACATAAACTTCCTAAAAAGACCCAAAAATAGCCTCAAAACATTTGAAAATACCATAAACATTAAAATATTTCAAAAAATCCAAAACCACCCATCCCATCTTGCTTTCACCCACAATAAACTTTCACCCATAATAAAATGATTTTTACCTTCAACTTATGGCCAAACAAATAGAAAGCAAGCATAGCAAGTCATAAAGTGAGAACTTAAGTGTCAAAATCTAAAGTCTAGATCATAGGTAAATGTGTCAGTGAAGTTTGTATCAACAACTCATCTTAGCATCATCATCCTAACATCAAAAAACCATCTAATCAACATATTCTAGGATGTATCCTTCCTACGATGGACATTAGTATTAGATATCTCCATAGCTAAACTTAAACTAGGCAAGAGATATAAATAACACTAACTATTTGTCTTTGATATTTTCTTATGATTTATCTTAATAACCCATTCCGAGTACCTCTCGATGATGTCTATCAAAATTATTTAGAGAGAAAGGAATGAGGCATCGATTACTATCTTTCATTTTTCTATGCTTATGGGTACTCTTGTAAATTAATCTTGGGACATACTTTCTTAGTTGTTTGTGGGAAGGTCATTTAGGGTATCTTGTTGACTATAGCATATTCTTTGGTCCAATCTATCCTAAATCTTCTAACTTCCATTCCAACAAGGTTTTTGTATGTCAAGGCATGAACAAGAACAATCCTATCTATTTGTTGAGTCAAATTCCATTACACTAGATACAACACCATCTTGGTTATTAATACCTTGATGCATCGTGTCTATGTGTTATATCAAACAATAAGGAATGACAGAAAATCCCAATCCTGAAATGTGAGCAACTCATAATTCTACATTTCATCATCATTTTGCATTGTCTTGTCACCATCTCTAATAAAGTCTCAATGGATCAAGGACTTGTTGGATCTTCTGAAGCAATCATCAAAATCAATGGTCATTCATTCTTTATTCTTATATCTTCTCTTCACGCTAACCTAGTATCATAACATTCAACAAAAACATCATCAATGCATCCACCCTACACCCAAAAACCATTATCATACATGCATCTCATTATCATAGAATAATCATAGCATCCATCAACATAATCATTACATATCACATCATACATACTACATTATCATTTGAGATGTGTTGAATAATATAGATTTGTTATTCTAATCATCTTAAATCATTGCATCATCATTTGTATCCATACAACCATATGCATACATGATCATCTCATAAAATGCATAGAAAATACACAAAAAGAAATGCATCCACATCATTTGCATCCATAACATTACATAACATATCATTCATTCCATAGCATATCGTGAAAAGATACTAAAAAAGGACACAAAATTGCATCCATATCATATAGACATAAGCAGAGTGCATCCATACATAATATAAGCATCTCATATCATATGCATCCATAAACATGAAATAAGATGAACACATCATGAATCATTCATATCCATTTCATATATATATATATATATATATATGAATGTCATGGTACAAAATCTAGATCAGTGTATCTATAAAGATCAAAAGTACAATATCAACAAGGCTATAAAAAGGAGCCCATGAATGTATATTTGTGATAAAGAATTTGGCACAAAATTAAAAAGTGTATGTACATCGAAGGGTAGCCCTAATAGATGCTACCCTCTCTAGCCCACTTCTCAGGTTGATCCTCTGCTCTCAGCCATGCATCACTATGCTACGAAAAATTAGGTTGTCTAAGTGCCTATGGTACATCCCCATGGTAGTGATGCCTATAATATGCAACCTCTATCATGGCCTCTCTATAAAACCTTGACAAAACTATCCTACCATGAGTGGCCACTATTATAGCCTCTATCTGTTGGCACCAGATAACCTCATGGTATTTTTCTATGATTATGGCATGTACCCACTATAATGCCTGATCTCTCTCGATCATGATGGCCACCACCTATTGTCATGCCTAGTCTCACTCAACAGTAATACCCAAAATCTAATGGAGGGCCTAATCTTGCTCACCAATCAAAGTCTACACCTACTACTGCAGGTGTCGTATCAGTGCATCTCTAGTATCTAGTGGTGGTGGTGGTGTTTCCTATTGTTGTACAACTGGAGGCTATTGAGGAGGTTGTTGTCTGACTGGTGGAGCTCTCAGAACCTGACCATCCTAGCCACCTTTTACTCTACCTCTTTCCCCCTGCCTCTAGGCCTCCCTTGCAAAGGAGCACCTGTTGGATCTAGCAATTTTCATGGAGATATGAACTAGGAATCATACCTAGGTGTAGTCTGTGCTATCGCCTAACCCTAATCATAGGCCCAAGGTTGAGCCACTAATTGTCTGAAGCTCTCAACTACCTCAAGAGCTGGAATGGTCAGTCCCCATGTCGGAACCTCTTTGGTTGACCTAGCAAAAATGGCCATGTACCCATCATCTGGCCAACCTGGACCTCTCCAAGCTGTCGAGCTACCCTATCTGGTAAATACTGCTCAATAATAGTGTACTCACGACCCTACATATATCGATTCTACCTAGAAAAGTCTAGTTGTTCGACATCATCATACCAAGGTAGCATTTGTAGCCACGGGTACCATCAGAAACTATCATATCATCAATGATCCCTCTCTAATACGAGAGCCCAATATGCGTGGTGTGCTTTAGTGTAATTGCACCCCTATACTGCTAGATCATAGGATCATTTGGCTCCATGTCTACCATCTGCATAATAGGTCAAAGCATGATGATATGCTCCCATGCCCAAATATGAAGTAGAGTCGCCCCTACACCAATGGCTCTCCCATCATAGTAAAAAAAATTGTGCATGTCATGATACAAAGAGGCCAACATCACGTGCCCCCATGTAAAGATTTTCCTCCTGTAGAGCATGTGATGCAATTCCAAGCCCCATCCTATGTTGAACCCTTTGCTACATCTATCAAGAGCAACCAAACGTAAGATAATGCTTGCAATGATCAATCTAAAAGTGGGTATGTGACCTCTATACATCTAGAGGTCAATTTGTGATGTCACCAAGGCGATATCCTCAAGCTCCATCACCTCATGATAGGTGTCAAATCTAGAATCAACATCATAGATTGCATGATCGCCATGAATCAGAAAATGAAGGTTGTGCCATACATCCTCCAAGGTCATTATTGCCTCACTTGTTGAAAGGTGGAATGATGAAGTCTCACTGTTGTATCTCTCACATGGAGTAGTCATTATAGCAAGGTGTGTCTGAATGACGGGTGCATATGTAACATACTAGAGGTCGATCTCTCCCAGGTGCTCCTAGCACAACTCTAACAAATCACATAATCTCTCCAATACGGTGGGTCTATGCTCACGCGACATGAGTAGTGGAATGACCTCCTGCATCCATGAAGCTCATAGCATTAGGAAATCAAGGAAATTTGACTCAATTTGGAATTTACAACTCAAAAGTCACAATTGCATCTATATTTGCAATATAGTCACTATATTCAAATTTCAAATTACGATGCTCAAAAGCATTTTAAATTGAAAATCGCAACATGCATCACTGGATACACTAGCATCATGTTTTAATCATTGAAAAACACTAACCCTAATTTTAAATCATGAAAAACGTCACCATAAACATATGCATCACTATAATTCATTTTAGCGTCACTGATTCCAATTTGGGCATCGCTATATAGTGACACCACCAAATTTTAAACTCTAAAGTGCAATAAATGCATCAAAAATTCAAATTTCAAATCAAGTTTGGAGTTACATACCGGTAATCCCACACCTAGAAGCCACTAGAACTCTCGAACTCGGTCGAAGATGTGCTTGGGAAGCTCTTAGCGTGCCATTTCATCAAACGGTCAGAGCTCAAAATAGAAAGAATCTCTCAAGTGTGAATGCACAAATGAATTGAAAGTGACCCTTCTTGGCTTATTTAAGCTAGAAAATTAGGTTTTTTATCCTAATTTCACCTTCAAGCTAGAGTTTATCATCATTTTCACCAATTTTTCCAATTTGAACCTTTATCAAGAAATCAACCCAAAATTCAAAATTCCCACCCAATTTCTTGAGGGGGCAAGGAATCAACTTTATCCTTCAGTAGTGGGGCATAGATAAAAAAATTAAAAATATATATTTTTTGATTTAAGCAATAGTTTTAATCTAAAGAGCATTATTCTTTGAACCGAAGCAATAGGTACCTCACTTCAAAGAGGGGAAAAATGTAGACACTAAAAAATGTTCTAAATGATGTCATACACTCGAAATAGATTTACTAACATCATTTCCTCTTTAAACCTATCTTCTTTTCACTTAATTGATTAAATTAGCCTAGCTATTTAATTAATTACATCATTTTCGTCCATTAACCTAATTCATCAAAATCATGTTAATTCATCCCCCTTCACACTAACATTTCATCTCATTAAATTAAATACATCAAAATATTTAATTTAATTCCCTAAGTAATCTTATTTAATTAAATAACCCTAAGTTATTTAATTAAATATCATTTCATCTCTCTCCCCCCTCCCATTTATTAAATTATTTAATAAATATAACTTTATTCATCCAAATCCCCTAATTACATGATTAAATCTTATTTAATTAGCAATTAAACTAATTTTCCTCTAAAAGGGAATATTCCCTTGGAATATTCCTTATCTCCTTTTTTGCATAATTTTAAAGTTTTCTTTTAATTTTCAAAATTCCTTTTTCCTCACCCAAATGAATATTCCAAAAGAATATTCTTATTCCTCCATCATTTGAAAAAGGGATATTTTCACTTAGCTTCTTAAGCAATTTTTAACCTTTAACCTTTTCAAAAAGTCACCTTTGACATGTGTGTGTAGGTCAAAAGTGTGTTTGCTTGGAGCAAATGTGAACCCTTGATTAAATTGCATCATGCATTGTCATCCATTGATGAGAATCCTTGATCCATGCCTCTTATCTCCTTCATCTTTGATTGTTGATTAATCTTTTTGATCGCAACCCTTCATTCTTGATTTCCTCTCCTATAAATAGGTCACTATTTGGAGACAAATGGATCGATATTTTTCAAAGCAAACTTATGTTGTTGAATCTCATCCATCTCGCAATTGAAAACTTATGTTGTTGAACTCACTTGTATTCACACTCATACTTTACTCACTTTTATCATTTTTTAGTTTATTTCTAATTGCATAATAGCTTAAATCATCCATTAATGGCTTCCATGCATCCATCTTTGTTTGTATATGAATAAGGGATTTCATCTTTTAGCTTAGAATTAGCTTAGATTAGCTTATCAATTGCATAATTAGTTCATTTTTAGCATGAAATCATGTTAACTTAGCTTGTATCATGTTTAATTTAGCATAAAATAGGTTTTCATCCATTTATCAAAATGGTTTCATCGATTCTCTTCCATAGAATCAATTGAAACAAGCTCACTGATCACGAGATTGGGAAAGGGTCATTATTTCACATCAACACGACACTAATTCCAAAATAGGATAAGTTTTAAATGGTTTAGCGTAGGACTTTAAATGTTTTCAGAGTTTGTATCTTTCAGTTTGTATAAATGCCTAGTTTAACTTTTCAATTTGAATGATCGTGTTTGGTAGATTAACATTTAGTGGATAAATTGTGCTTTGATTCATCATGGATCAAGCGTAATCAATCCACCCTGATAATCCTCATCTCACAATATCTATAAATATCATGATTTGTATCATAAATATGGGTGTCGAAATATATAGAAATCATTAGAATCATATAACTAAAATGGAATCTAAAGAAATGTATGATATGATTTATCAATATATAGATACAATTATATTTGATATCCTTATGATATAAATAATAATAATCATCAAAGTTGTTAGAGTAACATAGTACTCTATGACTTAACCTTACTTAAGTCATTTTTTATCTCAAATTATAGGATGAAAATGCATGTCAATTTGATTCTCACATACATTTTCTATAGGGTTATTTTTTAACCTTTTTATTTTTCCTTTTATAAGGATTCCTTGTACAATTATTCATATATTCTGAGGTTTACACATAATGTTGATTCATATTTCTAGATCAATCATCTTTTTCCCTCCATAGCCTAGCTATTATATCTATGTGTGATAGGTGTTTAATTGCAAGTGATATGTGGGAGCTATTGGGTTTTGGGATCAACTCCAATATGGTATCACAATTCTAGATTTGTTATTCCCTATTAGTTTTTAAGATAGGTAGTCTTGAGAAAAAAATTGGTCCATCCTAAACTCAAACAAACCTCACTATTACATCAAAAAAACCCAAAAACCTTAAGTTAGATGGTTCTATCATCAAAATTAGAGGTCCAATTCTTTATCATTTTTTTTCGCCACAAAAAATATTTTTATCTAGTCATATGAATATGTACATTGTGCAATGCCATATAGATTCTCAATAAAAGCTCACCCTATGCATCTATAATTTTTGGCTATATCTAGTACATTTTTCAATTAATTTTCATCATTTTTGTGATGATATCTCTTTCTTTTTCGATGAATTTTTGGAATTTTGTAGCCATGGATTTTCTTTTGTAATGAGTGTTTTTTGAAGTTTTTTGACAAATTATTTTTCCAATATTCATGCCCCTTTGGAATCTCCTATGATTTGGAAAAAAATCTAGCATCTTTAGATCTTTTTGTCATATTTTTTTCAAAGTTTTAGGGACGGATTAGGGTTTCAAGTGTCCTATTTTTCGGAGATTATATTTTTTAAATTAAGGGTAGTTTTTTATTATTGTAACCTATTTTTTCTTTGATGGTGAGATTTATTTCCCAACAACGGCCTTTACACCCTTCCCATACTCAGCCTCTCAATGTGCTTTAATCTCTCATCCAATGCATTATTTTTCTTGTGATGTCTTCGATATTCTAACATTTTATATTTAGACACTAGCATTTTTGGCATTTATCAACTCTACAAAGGGTTTTGTTAGTGATTTCTTGTTCCTTTGGTGGTATTTGTGAATTTGACTAAATTTTTTCATACTTTAGATTTGGCTATCAACCTTTTTCTCTATCCTAGAGACATCCCTTTTTCTCTTCACCTATTGTTTTCTCTATTCTAATGAAATTTTTCCCACTGTAGAAACCAATGGAAAACTTCACACTTAGTTTGGTTCTATGTCACCATTATATTTATCATACTATCCTTTCCCAACTTTTCAATAAAATACCAATTTTTGAAATCATTTTAATGATTTTTTTAGTGCACACTCATGTTTTTTTGGCTCACTATTTCTTCTTGGTGATACCATTTTTTTTCTAGCACAATGACCCTTTTTTGGCTCCTCCCTACTCTTCCAATGAAGAAAATCAAATATTCCAATAGTTTGCCACTCTTTTCCACCACTAGAATATTTACAATGATAGAAACTTTTTACTAGAAATTAATTCTCTTTTCCAATGACGAGCTATTTTCTGAAGAAAAAAAATTATAGTTTTTGGGAAAAATTGTATTTTTTTGTCATTGAATTTTTTTCAAGGAATCGATATCTATTTTATCAAAAAAAGAAAATATTCCTATAGTAATAGGAAAAGTATTCCTTTTCCTTACTTAATTTGGGAATAATTAATAATAAATCCTATTGTAACCTTGATTTAGTGTTGTAATGTGTTTTACACATTTACATTAAGTTTAGGGCCCTTTTAAACCAAATGAACCTAATCTTTCCTTAATTTAGTGTTGTCAAGTGTATTTATTTACATATTCACACTAAGTTTTGGGCCCTTTTGCATTCATGACCTTCAAATCATCATTAATAGGATCTTAATACCCTTTATTATGTATCCCAATACTTATTTCAACTAAAATCCCAAAAAAATCAATCAGTACATTTAATATTTCAACCCCCTGACATTCTTTGACCCCAAAAATCTAGGGTGGGACTCATATGCCACCTTGGGTGTATGATTCCCCCTAGGAGGGACCTACTGAACAAGACAACTAAGAGTGGGTTGAATTAGTTGTAGAAAGTTTAAACTTCAAAACCCTCAACAAAAGTTAGATTTAGAAGCATTCATTTAACATTTACTCTGCTACTATAATTAATCATTAATTGTAGAAACCAAAAATGGAAATAACAAAACCATACACACCATAGTTCACTATATTTACATGGAAAACCCAATGAGGTAAAAACCATGGTGAGGATTAGCTCACAATATAGAGAATTTCAAAACTGAATACAAAGGCTCATTGCCAGAAAGGCTCACTACCAAGACAAGACTCACTATCTAATAAGGGATCACTGCCACAGAATTACAAAGAAGATAGAACCTGATAGTTATAGACAAAAACACTTATCAATACAACATAGATTCCACCGCAATTTCTCACACACTTTTACAGTCTCAGATGAAAGATGTCAGATGCCTTTAGCTCACTGCCTTTGGAACCCTAACATGAAATTCACACTTCTCTGCTCAAATTTAAATCTCACATCAATCTTTCATCTATCTTGCCTCTATCTTACCTTCCACAAACATCTCAACTTGTACTTATACCATCTTTGACCTTGAAACCCATCCAAGGTCAATCATATACAATTTGCATTTACAAATTAAAATTAGGTCAGTGCCAAAAAATTCTATGGTGGAATTAAAATGAGGGTGACCCAAACACATACTTAATGAGGACCTAAATAAGTCCCAACATGCCTCAACACACTTCCATGAACTTCATAAGTAATGTTTAACAAAAGGTTGACCAACACCCATGTAAAACACATAAAACAATTAAGCACACACAACCTTAACTCAGTCCAATCTTTTCAGACAAAAAATTTAACTTGAACACAACCTTATCAACTTATTCTTAGAACCACAATTCATGAAACCAAAATTAAGAGAAATCTAGAGTAGCTATGGTACATTTCTTCCAAACCACAGCTAGACACACAAAAATTCATAGTTCACATACTGGTGAAAATATCTCACACTCTACAATGACCCAAAAGCAAAGAAGCAATATGAAGTACATCCTGGAGCATACATTAAGTACCTGTAGACCTTCTTTATTACAATTTTATCAATATTCTCAACATATACAACCAATAACCAACTGTATTGACATCAATGACAACAACCAATTGACATAAATGACAACACCTTCATACTTGCAACAATCTCCCCATTTTTCATTGATAGCAACACATGATGTGAAAAATCATCAAAGACAACACAATAGTTGTGATCCACCGATCTCCCCCTTTTCTAGAATGCTTTCTCCCCCTTTAACATTAATGGAAAAGGAAAAAGATGTTTTACATTGTTTTCCCGTTTGTCACCAAGAACATTACTAATACTGAATACTCCCTCTTAGGAGTATACCCAATCAACTACACAGTGACAACACATGATACTACCTACTCACCTTGAGGAATAGCCACCAAACATCAATCGAGAAGGAAGATAGATCCATAGATCCACTAGACTATTGCATCTCCATATACATCTAGTTCAAGAAAGGAGGGTAAATAAACCATAACTTCTCCCAAAGATACTTAAAATTATCTTTAGGAAGAGCCTTAGGACATATGTTATTAATTTGATCCTTTATAGGTACATACTCAAGCTTTACTTCATTCTCCATAACCTTCTCTCTCAAAAAGTGATAACTGATAGATATATTCTTTGTCATTGAGTGCATCACTAGATTTTTTGAAATATTAATTGCACTTGTATTATCATAGAAAATATAGATGGGATTATCATATATTACTCTAATATCCTTCAATGTCTATCTCATCCATAAAACTTGTGTGCAACAAGATTTTGCAGCAATATACTCAGCCTCTACTTTGGATAAGGGAACTAAATCCTATTTTTTGCATAACCATGAAACCAATCTGCATCCAAGAGAGAATCCACCACCACATGTACTTTTCCTATCATCAACACAACCTACCCAATCTACATCCGTATAAGCACTTAGTGTAAAATAAATATCCCTAGGATACAATAAGTTATTATACAAAGTTCCTTTTAGATATCTGAATATCCTCTTGATAGTAGCAACATGTGTTTCTTTAGGATCCTCTTAAAACCTAGCCACGAGACAAACTACATGCATGATATCCAGTCTAGTAGCAGTTAAATAGAACAATTCTGCAATCATTGATCTGTATTTGCTTTGATTAGCCTCAGGAGAATCATCATCCTTACTCAATTTGCATCCAGTAACGATAGGAGTGCATACCGGTTTGGAATCATCCATCCCAAATTTCTTCAACATTTATTTTGCATACTTTGTGAAATAAAAATATCTTTGTTTGATTTATTGGTTTGTAGTCCAAGGAAGATGGTCATCTCATCAAACATAGAAATTTCAAAATCTTTTTGCATCTCTTCAACAATCATCTTACACATAGTTTTATTTCTTCCAAAAATAATGTCATCCACATACACAACTACTATCAAGGCCTTATCATCTTAAATTTTGAAATATAAATTTCTATCTTTTGTAACTTTGTTGAAACCTTGAAACCTTGTTGAATCAAATATTTTTCCAATCTTTCATACCAAGCTCTAGGAGCTTGCTTAAAACCATTTAAAGCCTATTTGAATCTATAGACCATATTCAGTTGATCTAACAACTGAAATCCTTCTAATTGTTCCATGTAAACTTCTTCTAACTCACCATTAAAAAATGTAGACTTCACATCCATCTAGTAAATCTTAAAATCCTTATGAGCAGCAAATTCAAAAAATATTCTAATAGCTTCCATTCTAGCCATTGAAGCAAATGTCTCCTGAAAATATATGTCTTCCACTTGTGAGTAGCCTTTACAAACAAGCCTTGCTTTTTTTCTTACCACTTCTCCATTCTCATTCAATTTGTTTCTAAAAATCCACTTACTTCTAAATATGTTCTTATCTATTGGTCTAGGAACTAATTCCCAAGTTTTATTTTTCTCAATTTGCATAAGTTCTTCCATTGCTTTCATCTAGTGTTCATATTTACATGCCTCACTTACTATCTAAGGATCAACTTAAGAAGGTAATCAATAATTTACCTCAACTTCAGCAGCTTTGCTTCTTGTCAATGCACCTTTACTCTTGTCTCCAATAATTTTTTTATCTTCTAAATTATTTTTTTGCACATACTTTGGTGTTTTAGGAACCCTTTCCGAAACTTCTTCTTCTTCATTCTACACTTCTTATTCTTCAAAAACTTCTACTACTTCTTTGCAATCATGTTCAACTAATACATAACCATCGACTTCAATTGAATTTTTTAATGCTTCATCAACCATGACATTTGTGCTTTCTACAGCCTTTCTCAGCTTTTATTGCAACATCTGTAAGCTTTCTTCTAGTGGAGTATCTAAGGAAGATACCCTCATCATATCTAGCATCAAACTTTCCTATATTTTCTTCATCGCTTCTCATATAATATTTGCTTCCAAATACCTTGAAATACTTGATAGTGGGAATTCTTCCACAACATAGCTCATAAGGAATCTTAGTGTTGTTAGCTCTTTCTCAAAATCAATTGAACAAATACATAGTAGTGTGAAATGCTTCTCTCTAGTAAAATTCTATTGAGGAGTTCTAGGGGCTTCTGTTATCATTGATCTAGTAGCTTCTTGAATTCTCCTATTCTTTCTTTCAAAAAATCCATTCTATTGAGGAGTTCTAGGGGCAGACAATTGTCTTCTTATTCTGTGTGTTTCATAAAACATGTTAAACTCATTGGAGGTGAATCCACCAGCTCTGTCATACCTTAAACATTTTATTTTCAAATTTATCTCATTATCAACCATTGCCTTAAATTCCTTGAATTTGTCTAATACATCATATTTCTCTCTAAGAAAAGTAACCCATTCATTCTAGAGTGATCATCAATCAAAAGCATAAAATACCTATCACCTTGTAGATTTCTCACCCTTGTAGGACCATAGAGATCTATATGAATCAACTCCAGTAGTCCAATAGTAGAATCTTCCTTTGACTTAAAGCTAGCTTACTTTCCAAACTAATAATCCTTGCAGACTACATTAATAGACTTTGTAATTCTTGGTAGATCTTTCATAGCTTGTACTCTACTAATCATCACCACATTATTAAAATTCTATGACACATCCTTCAGTGCCATAGCCAACTGTCACTAATCTGAGACATAAAGCAATTTCCATCAACACCTTTAAGTTGACAAATGTTTCCTTTAGTAATCTTATCAGCAGCAATCAAAGTTTCAAACCTTTTCATGATTTCACAAATTTTCATCCTTGAACACAAGATTATATCCCCTTTTACACATTTTTCCAACACTCAAGAGGTTTTTTCTGAAACTCTTAACATAGTAGACACCATCAGTATTATGCTTGCCATCAAAACTAATTGAACCTATCCCATAGATCTTAGCACCAGAATCATCTCCAAACTTAACTAAGCCTCCATCATATTTCTCAAGTTTAACAAACTTATTTTTTTCACAGTCATGAGATTTGAGCAGTCACTATCAACAACCTAGTAGTTATTTTCCTCTTTAGCATGAAGAGTAAAGACCACAGTACCTTCAACTTTCTCTGGAGTGCTTTCCTTCATACATATTTCAAAGTTAGTAGTAGTAGATTCATCTTCTAAAGCCATGAATAAGAATTCATTATCATCAAAATCTCCATAATCAAACTCATCATAAAAAATACCAGCATCTTAATTGACATAATATTCTCTTTTGATCATCTTTCATTTATTTTCTTTACCTTCTCTATTTTTATTTCTTTCAACTCTTCTTGGACATCTTGAAGCATAATGACCTATACCACCACAGCTAAAACATTTGAACAGTAATTTACCTTGATACTTATCGGAGCCCTTTTTCATTCTTCTTACAAAATTTTCTTCCACTTCACCAAAATTTTCTACATATTGATCTTCCACCTTTGTAGCCTTGAATGTAGTTTCCATCTTTGTTCCATTTTTCAATTCAATCTTTCTCATTTCATAAGATGTTAGAGTACCAATCAACTAATCTTTAGTATAAGTATATTATAATCTACAATTTCCTCTATAGTAGATACCTTTTCACTATATATATATATATATATATATCAAGGAGAGTTATGGGTGATCCCACAAAGCTACTTTACAATTTCTAGGAGATTCTGATTTTTGTTGAAATCACATATTTTAGAAAATATAATGATTTAAGCCTTAAAAAATTTCATTTAAAGCATTCCAATTGAAGAAGATTTAATCAAACTACCTTAGATCAAACCCCCTTGTATAGAACCCCACTAGTTTTAAACCATACCTATAATGGAGTCTCCTTTACACCTATCAAAATGCTGATAAAAAACAACTTTTGATTTACCTTTTGGGGGATCAAATGAATTCATTTTAAATTTATTTTTTGTAAGTATGTAGTCCTTATTATAAGCTTCCCAAAAATTACAATTTTAAATAAAGTTTAATTTTATTATTATATTTATTTTTTATTTCTTGTGAATATAGGTTTTTCACCAAAAATCAGGCTCTTTGTTCTGCGGTTGGAAAAAAAAATAGTAGATTATCAAAAAGAATTAAAAAATATGCGATATTGATACATACAATGTGAAGTTCTAAAACTTTGAAAGATTAAAGAGAAGCACTAGATATCGGAGTTACAAATCTAAATTCAAAAGAATTATAATTTTATCCTTCATGGAAAAAAAATTATACATTATACGGTGAGCGTCACTTTTTAAAAATGTTATTTTTTGAAAAAACTAGTTTTCGAGGGAGATGGAAAAAGAATTGCAATCTAATTCCTAAAATTTTGAAAAAAATATATTTAGAATCTATAGACAAAATTTCATGAAACTCTAGTTTACATCATCTTCAAATTCCTCACGGTTTAGCTGCTATAGGTGCCCAAAAGTGAAGATTTAGTATTAAAAAATTATTTTAGTGTCCAGTTTGGCCAAAAATTGTAAACCACTATTGTGGGATCACCCTTATGAGTACCTCCTTCACTATCCTAGATTCATCTATCTATGTACCAAGTCCTCTCATTCCACCTACCATCTCATCTACCCTCTGCATGTAGGATTTGATGTTCTCATCTTCATTCATTTGTAGGATCTCAAATTGTGCTTCAAAGTTCTACAATTTTGCTTGTTTGACCTTTTCATATCCTTCATACATCTTCCCCAACTTATCCCAAACATCTTTAGCAATCATCAAATTCATAACTTTAACTACGTCAGACTATGAAAGACTATTTATAATATTGAACTTTTCCTTATTGTTTATCTCATGCACTTTGATCTAGTCAACGGTACTTCAACCATTAGCCAAAGCAATATATTGGTTCTGAATAGACTTCCTAACCTCATATCCACAGTACACCAAATATCCTTCCATCTTTGTCTTCCAAAATGCATAGCCAGTGCAGTCAAACCTTGGACACTCAATAGTTATTATCATGTTTGTCATCTTGAACCTTCCTTAAGTAGTTAAGTTATCCTCCAATTAACCTTGCTCTGATACCAATTGTTGAACAAAATAACTGAGAGGGGGAATGAATTAGTTGTATCAATTTTAAACTTCAAAACCCTCAACAGAAGTTAGATTTACAAGCATTCATATAACCTTTACTTTGCTAGTGTGATTAATCATTAAGTGCATAAACATAAACTAGAAATAGTAAAACCATACACAAAATAACACCAAATTTATGTGGAAAACCTAATGAGGGAAAAACTATAGTGAGGATTTTCTTACAATATAAAGAATTCCAAAATTGAATACAAAGGATCATTGCCAAGATGGGACTCACTATCTAATGAGGGCTCATTTCCTGGAGGGCTCGCCACCACATAATTACAAAGAAGATAGAAGAGGATTGTTATAGAGACAAACACTTCTCAATGCAATGAATATTCCACCACAATTGCTCTCACACTTTCACAATCTCACATGAAAGATGTTAGATGCCTTCAACTCACTACTTCAGAACCCTAACATGAAATTTGCACTACTCTGCTCAAATTCGCATTTTATATACATTTCTCGCATCTATCTCGCATCTATCTTGCTCCTATCTTACCTTCCAAAAACATCTCAACTTGTACTTATACCATCTTCGACCTTGAAACCCATCCAAGGTTAGCCATATACAATTTGCATTTACAAATTCAAATTAGGTTAGTGCCAAAACATTCTACACTAGAATTAGAATCAGGGTGACCCAAACACATACTTAATGAGAACCTAAATAAGTTCCAACATGCCTTAACATGCTTCCATGAACTTTGCAAGTAGTTTTTAACACAAGGTTAGACAACACCCATGCAAAACACATAAAACAATTAAGCACATGCATCCATAACTTGGTCCAATCTTTTCAGACAACAAATTTCACTTGTACATGAACTTATCAGTTTATTCTTAGAACCACAAGTCACTAAAAAAAAATTAGAGAAATATTAAGCAACTAAATTTCTTCTAGACCACAGCTAGACACACCAAAATGCATAGTTCACATACTAGTGAAAATATATCGCACTATACAACGACCCAGAAGCCAAAATTCTAGATACAACAACTGCAAACACCATGGATAATATTTCAAGATCGTACAAGCAAAGAATCAATACAAAGAACATCTCAGAGCATATACTAGAGCATCCATTAAATACCTGCAGACCTTCTTTATTATAGTTTTCTCAATATCCTCAACATATATAGCCAATAACCAACTATCTTGACATCAATGACATTAGCAACAAATTGAAATCAATGAAAACACCTTCATACCTGCAATAGGACCCATACGCCACCTTCGGTGTATGAGTTGCATTTGGGGCCTTTTTAGAGTTTTGAGCAAGAAATCGGGGTATACAATTCAAATTTTGTGAATGTCAGCATTTGGGATCTAATAAATGGTAAATTAGATGGAATTCCTATATAACTAAGGTTTCAAATTATTATTTCACTAAGAATTTTCAAGCAAGAGAGTTTCACCTAGACCTAGAGCTTTCAAGACGTATTTTCAAGCATTCAAGAGCCTATTATCAAGCATTTTGGAGCATCAATTCAAGATTCAAGCATCATGTCAAGATTTTCATGCATCATTTATATGAATGGGACTCATATATGACTGAGGTAGACCCCTATCCACTAAGAAAACAACATTTCTCTCTCTCTTGTGATGTGTTTTTTGCATATTTATATGAATGGGACTCATTCACCCATCCTAGAAATTTGGTCCCTGATATAGCCTTTTGACAACATTCAATAGTGTTAGATCTAGATTTGGAAGACTTTAAAAGATTCTGAAAAAATCCTATAGCAAGACTCATACACCCAACCTAGTGTATTAGTCCCATTATAGTTTTTGATCATCATTCATCAGATCTTGATGAACTCTCAGAGAATCAGTCCTAGTGCACCTTAAAACAATAATTTTTAGGGTTTACAGATCTTTCCTTGGCATCTCCATTCATTCATGCACTTTTTTGTTTCATTCTATTTATTAATCTGATTTCATGTTTTCAAGTTTATAGGGTTTTATACATAAGTTTTTGCATTTCTCCTTTGAAACTTCATTTAATGGTGAACCCTTGTTTAATCACACAAAGAAACCCTTAGTCCTTTCTTCAATTGAGTCACTTGGTTGAGAGATCTTGGTTTCCTAATTAACTAAAGTGTGAAATATGTCCCAAAGTTCCATCTCCTAAAAGGTGGAACTTTATTTCCTTTGGTTCAATTCCAACATAAAGCAACATATTTTGGCTACAAGCATATGATGGCATGCTAACCTCAATAGTAAATTTATCCATACCTACCCCTTCCTAGCCCTTATTTTATTTATAGGAAGTGTTTTATTCTTTTTATCAGAACTTAATTAGAGGGTATTGGATTTTAGCAAACAATATATTCTTATAAGGCTAGTTTTGATAACTTTCTAGTCATGTATGTATCTTTTTTTTTTTTAATGGTACATTATATCACCTATTGAATTCAAATTTTCTTCTTTCACTTTGGAGTTCATAACTTGTGACTAGTTCCTCCATTTTTTCACATTTATTATAGCATTGAAAAGGTCTTCTAGAGCTCTTCCAAGCTATTAATTCATTTTTTTAGATTTTTTCTAGGTACATTTTTTCTTCCTTTCTTCTTTTCATATTCTAATTGATTACTTAGATTTTTAGCACCAAAGAAATTTCTATTTATGTGATGACTTCATTTGGACTCATATATATGTATTTCTAGATTGTTTTCCCTTTAACCAATGTATGCATCTTTTGAATCACTTTCCCATTAGTATATGCACTAATGAAGTATGTTTCTCAAGTATTTTTTTATAGATTTCACACATCTGGTTGTACCATGCATTTTTCAAGTGCACTACTTATAAATTGTTAAAGGGATTTTTTATGTTTCTTCTTGTATTCTATCACAACCTCATCTACCTTCATGAATGTTTGCATTATTTTTCATGCCCTATTTCAATTTCAAGTACTTTCTTGTGCACACTCGGATGTTTTTTCTTCTCCTTTATACACTACATGGTGAGACAATTTTAATCAACCTATTATGCCTCTCCCTTCTCATCATTATGGGGGGATTTCATATTGTTGGTGTTAATGCTTCCTTCATTTTTCTTTAGAATGATCTAGATGCATCTTTTGTTGTTCTTATGTACTAGCTAGATGCAATTTTAGAAATTCCTATTATATTGTTTAGTTTTATAGGTGGTTATCAGGAAGATATATAGTTAGACATTGTTCAACTATATTTCTCCTATTTATATATGTATTCACTTTTCCTTGATAAATCAATGAAGTATTCACCTTATAATGGTATCAGAGAAAATATAGATCAGCACTTGTGAATGAGGAGTAGATAATTGATGGCATGCAAAAGGAATGGTCTAAAAATGTGAGTAATTGACCAGCTTTGATTGCAAATTTTCCACTATTCTCTTAAGATTATTGATGGTTATAGGGTGTGATAATATCTGCACATAAAGTAGACATATTGTTGTATTCTCTTACTACTTCTTAGAGTAGTATTTGGTCTGAGTTTGATACTTTGTGAAACACTTCCCAAGTATAACATGATCATCCCCCTTCCTTCACAAATAAACAAGGTGAAATATGTGCAGGGAATCTCTTACTGTGTCAAGGAATTTTAATAAAAAAGGAATTTTGGAGATTGAGAAACCCATATATAAGCATGTGAAGGAGGCATAATAATTCTAAAATGTGAAGGGACCTGCTAGAACAATCAAAGAAAGATGTAGATTTGAAAATATTTTAAATTTTCTATTCATTTAAATTTGCTACTAGCATGGTAACATCATTGGAAATTCAACATGTGGCATGAAGATTGGTGTAGTCATATTATCTCTGGTGTGGGTGGTCTTATAATGTATATGTTGATAGATGGTCAGCACTCCCCTCAGGATTGGTGACATGTCTTAACTACCTTCTGTGAATTCATTAACTCTGGAAATTGTGTCAGGCATTAACAGGTCGACCTTTTGGTGCAACAACAATTATGGGGCCAACAATTGGTATCAGAGACAAAGGTGTCAGGTTTGAATCCCCTCGAGTAATGTTGAGGGGGTGATTGTTTGCAAATGGTTAGTGCTCCCCTTGGGATTCGTGACATAGCTTAATCACCTTATGTGGATCTGTTAACTCTGGTGATTGTATCAGGCATTAATAGGTCAACATTTTGGTGCAATAGAAACCATGGGGCCAACAATATAAATATTAATAATTTAAAGTTGTAAGCTATAGGAAACATGATTTTTGCAATCATGAGTTTTTCTACTCAGAAGGATGAGTTAGATAATTTTTGCAATTGCAAATTTTTTTAAGGGAGGGATTCAAAAATTCATTATTGATCTAGCCCTCCATTTACATATTTATCACCACTTAAGGAAAAAAAAAAGAAATAGTGTTATAGATTCAATCAAATGCCATCATAGCTATTTGGAATGGTCTACTCCATTCATTGAAAGATGTTGAATATTTTTCCTGGGAAGGAAAGCTCAGCTGAGTGTTAAAAGAAGTAAAATGACTTGGTTAATGTATAGTTTTTTTTATTAAGAGGTAAACACTTTTGACCTGGAGCTATGAATCGATGAGGTCACAAATGAGGGACCTCATCCCAAATTTAAACATTCAACAATTACACCCCCATCGGGATTTGATCATTGATGGCAAGAACAACACCATAACAACTTAACCATCATACCATGCCACTGTTGGTGGTAATATATAGTTTTGATTATGAATAAGTTTGTTTTATTGTTTCTACAGTGGTTTTATTATAATATTGGTGGTGAATATGCAAGCATAATGCATAAGCAAGTTGGTGATTTTTTTTGAATTTTAAATGAATAAATTCAAACATGGTTATGCCTCATAATAGTGTTTTGATGATTTTGTATGTGGAGTAATAAGTTGGCATGGTGATATAAGGAAGATATTAAGTCAAAGTTTGATTTGAATTTATTTAAATGGGATATAGCATTATGGAGATTGGATTAGACAAGTATTCTACTTTGATTTTCATACTTGGAGAATGAAAATTTGAATGTAACTAATGAATTAAAATTTATGGGGAATAGTAAGTGGATAAGAAAACCCACCTTCAGATGCAAATAAATTACTAGATTGGAATAGTAGAGATGATAACGCCAAGGCCATTATTGTTATTGCTCTTTTAAATCTGAATTACATAACATAGATTTAGATAAATCATCAGCAGAAATTTGAGATAATCTAAATAAATTATTTGGAGCAAAAGCACTTAATGCAAATTTTTCCCTAAAACTTAAATTATTTTAGTTCAAAATGGAAGATGGAATCAAAATGTCAAATCATATAAGTAATTAACATCTCTCATTAAGAAACTTTCAAAGGTAAAGGCTCTAGTTAATGATGATGATTCTAAAGCTATCTTGTTAAATAGTCTACCTTCAAAATACTATAATGTTATTTTTACACTCAATCAAATAACTTCTCAATTTTTAGAAGATATGATCTTATATATTTAAGCAAAAGAAAAGAGAATAAATGTAGAAGATATATTATAATTTGATTATCAATAGGAGAATGTATTATATTTTCAAAGGTATAACATAAGTTCAAGTAAAAAAAAAGGTCACAGAGCTTGGTCATGTAAAACTCGAGTAAGTGATTTTCTTAGAGGAAATCTCAAAGATCAATCAAATGAAGGTAACTTAGTTTGTATTGAGGATGAGGATGAGAAACCACTAAATTATGATTTCGTTGATATTACTAAGAATGTATTCATACTTTGACCCATCATATTGGAGGTTGGTGGCATTGAAGAATGGAGAAATTTCCATCATCTCAAGTTAGCTTCTCACTTTGAGATAGTGCTTTATATGAGAAGCATTTTTTCTTTCTTTATCGCTTTCTTAGTTGATGTTGATGGATTTCAAGAATACATGTATTGTGAAGCTTAATTTTTGGATATAGGTAAGGGATTTCATGTTAAACTCAATATGGATTATTGTCCAATGAATTTATGAGATTTTAATGAAGAATTATAGCCTTCCAAGGGTCATAAAAAAACTTTATGGAGCTCTAATTCAACTCAATATGGACTGTTTTCAAATCATTTACAAATCAATAATTTGAGAGTTTAAGAAAATGGTAGTCCAAGAACTTGGGAATTTAACTCAAAGCTACACCCTTCCAAGGATCATGAGGTCACTTGATGGAGTTCCACTTGATTCAAGATTTGTTTCTTCAAAGAAATGTCTTCAACATATTGTGAATTTTTTACATTAATGATTACTCATGTTTCTAGATCAATCAACTTTTGGCCACAATAGCCTAGCTATTTTTTCTTTGTGTGATAATTTTTTATTTTGGGTGCTCTTTGGGAGCTATATAATTGACGGATTGACTCCAACAAAATTGCAAAGATAATTCATGATAGAATACATAGTTAATTTGAAATTAAAAAATATATAAATCTTAAAGTAAAAATTAATGTATGTTTCCAAAGTGTGAAAGACTAGAAATTGAAGACATTTGAAGTAATGAAAGTTCACACCCTAATCAAAATATGTCTTCATATCCATTTTTATGATAAATTAATGAATAGAATCTATGAATCGCTAAAATCAGCTAAGTATATTCACTCCATTGAATTTGTAGCTTTTCATTTATGATTTTTTATATATAATTTGATACGGTGCTAAATTAAGTTAATTGATTATAATTCACACATTATTTGAATAATAAAATTAATTTTATCTATTTATAATATTATGTCTATAAAGGGGTAGGTTGATAATTTATAATGAATCTATGTAGGTGAAATATATCTTAACTAATGATGCATCTATACATTGATCACATAAAAAAATTATTAGATATTTGTTGTACCATTCAACTAGGAAAACAATATTAATAATTCACATATGAAAAAGGTAATCTTGTAAGAATCAAGAATATATATATTTTTATATTTATTCAAATATTATTTTTATTAATTATTTTTCCTTCAATAAATTACCAAAAAAATATTTTAAGTATATATATAATTGTCTAATTTTATATTAATTCAAAGATACCAATTTTTCATGAATTATAATATTGATTTCGATTATTATATTTTCTATCATAATGATGATGAACCACAAAAGGTGATCCCAATATTGTAAAAATCTCTTACATCGTCTAATCAAGAAATAACTATGATTTTTAGTAATTTATCAAATATTTTATAAATTTTTTAATTAGTTACACAACAATTTTTAGCTTGGCTCAAGCTAAGTGAGACCACATACAACAAACCTCATTCTTAGTATGAACACACTGCATTAACACAAGTAGTCCAAACACACAAGCTTAATAACCTAGCAAGTGTAAAAGTCCAATAAACACACTAGTTTATTGAGTATTTGGAGTATGTAGTAACTAGCTTGAATGCCAATGGCATCAATGGATTAGCGAGACCATGATGTCTACAATCATTATGACCTAATAAAAAATTTGTACTTCGATAACTATGACATCAATGGCATGATTTAACTATGTCATAAGTGACAATTTTTATATAGTGTGAAAATAATTCACAATACGTTTTAGATTCACTTTTAACATTGGTATGAAAAATATACATATATTATTAAAAAAAAACTAATGAATAATACAAAGACAAGTTGACGTTGAGCCAACACATAATAATAACCTATTAATGTACCGAGCTCCTGGGTCTCCTCAAATTTAAAATAATGTATTCTACTCGTTCCAATGCTTGGCCGCAAGTTGGTAGCAACAGATATAGCATATTCAACTACAATCATTAAGACAAAATATCTATTCCACATATAATGTTATTCTAATTATCTGGTTTCACTGAATGCCAATGTGACTTCCGTCAACGTTCTGCCTCTTAATGCCAACTACTTCTATCGCCTTGGTTGATTCTTCACCCAAAGCCTGGCTAATTTCTCTCTTATATCTGTAGAAGTGAGAGACAGCCAAAAAGAAAATGTAGTTTAAGATATTGAGTACAGCTAAGAAGGCGTAATAGTAATGGAAGCGTGAGGCATTCACATTATCCAATATCCAGCTTTGATGGCCCTTTCGCCCTGTAACGTTGTTTACGGCAGTGAGAATAGCACTGTTGAGAAAGGCACCCACTCCCAGTGAGGCTGCATACAATGATGTTCCCAAACTTTGCATACTCTCAGGTGCTTGATCATAAAAGAACTCCAGTTTTGCTACTTCTAGAAAGGTTTCTGCTATACCCATTATACCAAACTGTGGAAGCAGTATGAAGATGGTCCGAGGTACAATTGCATTCGCATTATCTGCAAGCCCATGGCTTTTAATAACATCTAACCTTTTCATTTCTGTTATTACAGCCACTACCATGTCAATAGTATAGAGTATCATACCAATTCCCATCCTCTGTAGTATAGTTATGCCTCGTGGATTTCCGGTGAATCTTCGGCACATTGGGACTAAGATGCGATCATAGAATATAAGGGAGAGGAGCATTGATATTGTAAGAAAAAACCCAATACTAGCTGCGGGAATTTGGAAGTTAGAACCCATATGCCTATCCAGAGTCATTCCCTGCTTTACGAAGAGTGTGGCAGATTGATTTAACAAAGTACTTGGGAAAATGACCGTCAACCAAATTGGAAAGACTCTTAGAATGAGCTTTGTCTCCTCCACATCTGTGACAGTGCACGGACTTGCGCCATGGATAGTTTGTACTGCTGCTTTGTCCATAAATCTGTCACTCAAAATTAAATCATGCAGATAAAATCATTAAATCAGATTCACTTTTCAATGCCGAGATATAGTAGAAGAAATACTCTTAGAAAGTTATATTAGGATTAAATTCTAACCTCAGAATTTCTGTATGAGCAATTGGGAATCGACCCTGACTAAGGTATTCCTTTGAATACACTTCATAAAGGCGTGATGCATCTGTAGGAACCTTCACTTTCCAGTTCTTAATAGCCATACCAATCACTTTGGCCATTCGTCTTAGCGGGCTACCTGACCGAAGTTTATGTCTGTATAGTGGAATTCCTATCATGAACAAAACGTAGGCTATGATCAATAAGGCCAATATGATTCCACCGGCCACTCCCCAACTAATGTTGTCTTGAACATACACAATGAATGTCTGACCAATCAGACTTCCACCGAAGATAACAAATATCCACCAATTGAAAAAAGTGCTCTTCCGCAACTTTTCCTTGGGGTGAAAATCATCAAACTGATCTGCACCGATAGTGGAGATGCATGGTTTGGTTCCTCCAGAGGCGAAAGCAAGAACATACAAAGCAAAGTAGAAAATCCCAATTTGCAGAGACGATGCCTTCTGGCAGAATTGATTGGGTTGGCACTCCGGTGGTCTCAGAGACTTCAACGTAACTGCTAGAGTCATAATCCCCATGCCCTGTGCCAAAATCAATTTAAGATGCACTTTCAGAAAAACCAATGCACTGTTTTATGATCAGTTATTTAGGGAAGAGCTAATAGTCCTTACCAGAATATATATAGAAGAAAATATTATGAATGTCCAGAAACGGCCTATGTATGTATCCGCAACGTATGCCCCAAGTAAGGGAGCAAGCCAGGTAGCACCAGTCCAGTTGCTGACATTCCTAGCGGAGGAAACGGTGCCTTCATGCAGCTTGGTGGTCAGATACACCACTAAGTTTGCCCATATGCCCGCAAAAGACAATCTTTCAACAAATTCGTAGCCTGTATACAAATTAAAACTTAACATATTGGTAAGAGAATAAAAATCGACAAATGATAGCATGGAAAAGCTGGATGGAGAGGGACTAACGATTCGTTACCAATGATTAAAGAACAAGCTCTCCACCCTCCAGTCTTTTCTCTTACAACAGGGTTTCCCCTCAAATCCACCGATCCATCCAATACCAATTCCGCTTCATCAACAGCCATGGTTCTCCTATACTTGGACTACTGCAAAACTCAAGCTAAATATTTGTTTCTTTCAGCCTATATGCAAGTCTGAGAGGATTGAATCATTTTGCAGAACGTATGGCTCCTCCTTATATTCATTTTGTCTTATCCACTCCCTGTAACAAAAAACTCGATTACAACCGGTTCTGTAGTTTTACAGATGAATTATTTATATCTCGAATAAGTCAACAACGCTTTATAATTGGATCTAAATGAATTTTGTGGAATTTTAGACACAGTTTTGTTGGGGAGTTGTAGCTGCATAGAATACTTTTATCTGCACTAAGTCAACAATACTTTTTAATTCGAATGAATTAAAATGTGAGGATATATATATAGTTCATGAAAACAAAACAAAATAAGAACAAATTGTTTCCGTCGTGTAGCTCCACTAATTCTGCATCAACTTGTCATTTAATATTCAAGGAATCTTGCCAACTTCTTTTTATTCAAAAATTACGCTATCTTTCGAGTCATCATGTCATTTAGTATAGAATTACCTCAAATCGAATCAACATTGGTCAGTTATTTATAATTTAAACTAACTTCAATTCAAAATGGCAGCAATGCGTAAGAGGAAATCAACTTTGAAATAAATGTTCGCAAGTGGGAGTTCTGTTAGCTTATGTAATTTTTCTGAAGTTTATCATCATTCTTATGTCATTTTGCATCTTTTGTGATAGGATACTTTGTTGGGAGAACTCCTCTTGACAACATACTTTGTGAAAGGGTTAACAAGCATTGAACCTCATATGGGGTATAAGATATTACCAAAGTTTTTCTTCTTTGATAAGTAGGATGCACAATGGGTCAATGAGTTTGACTCGTAAAACTACATGGTTGAATTCTGATAGCAATATCACAATTTTTCTCCTTTGTTTTGATGAGGCTAGTCATGCTAAGGATATCCTCAAGCCTAGACCATGGTATGTTGGTGTGTCTCTATCGGTCTTTTAGTCATGGATGCACAATTTGGCCATCTCAAATGACAAGACATTATTTGTGCCTATGTGGCTTAAATTTGTAAGATTGCCTTCACCTTGTTGGAAATTTTCGACTAGTATTATTGTCTCTTTGGGAAAAGTAAGTTGTATTGAACTAGATAGATTTGATGAAACTCAGCCTCAAAAATGTGTTGAGATAGATTTTTGTAAAGACCTAAAAGATTTTGTGGATATCTAGATTGGACATCTATATCACACACAACATCTACTTTACCTTAATATTTTTAATACTTATTTTTTTGTCAATATTAAAGCATAAAATTAAAGACTATCATCTTTTCCCTCATAACAAGCCCTCCTCCCTGCCTATTGAAACTCCTCTTTCAAATTCAATGAAGAGTTGATTGCAGATCTAGGAGTTTTAAAAATATACATATGAACATTGGTGATTCTTAGGCCAAAATCCCTTCAAAACATGACCACCCAACTACTCAAATGTAATTAAGAGTCCAAGAGTGTCTTCAAACCCTCCTAAGAAGGGGCAAGGTGTTGCTCCATCTAATTGGGAGTCATCCACTAAAACCATAAATCCCCATAATGTTGCAATCAATGCAAGTTTTATCCTTGAAGCAAGAGATGTTTTTATTTTCCTTCTTTTCCTGGGAGTCGACATCACTCTTGCAACTCACCTAGGTACTTGGAGGAAGAATATATAGTAGAAAAAGGAGGTTGTCAACCCCAAACATTCAATTGGAGAGCTTTCCAAGAGATTAGTATTTGTAAAATTGTTTTTCTTCACTTGAAGAGTTGAATGGTGATGACATGCCTCTTGATCATCATTATTGTATTTTATCTCATGGAATACTTGATGTCTTGCTAACCTCCCTAATAAATATGAAAAAAGATATTTTCATAATAATTTTTCGATTTCAGATGTTCTTTTCAAGTACAAGAGGTCAAGATTACTAGTATTTTACATTCCCTTATTTGTCATATAATTAATGGCTAACTAGTTTAGTTTTCCAACAATCACAATGTTGGTTGTGAAGAGGTATTCACCTTTCTCTCTCCTAGGTGGCTATTGCATGTGTTATATCAAGGTTTTCTCTCTATCAAAAAGATGATCTAGATCCTCTTAAATATTTAAATCATTCCTTTATAATTATCAATATTCCTGATTCCAATAATGTTGTGGAGAGATATTTATTATGGTGGTGTATTGTTTCTTTTATACCTATTGCATCTTCAAAAGCTTTAATATATTAGTTTACACATGAAAAAGATAGGGATTTGGTTATGTATTAGACAATTGGAGAGAAAGGTGTGGTAATACATGCATGACAATTTGGTTCTTTTCAATCACAATATGTTCCACCACCATATTTATAAATGTCATTGGTATACATGAAATAATTTATTGTTTGTGCTTGATAAAGTATTTAAATTCCTTGATCATTCTATGATCTCTACTCAATAATTTGTTTCCTCTACTAGTTTTTTCTCTCTTCTGATTGATTCCTTGTTGCATGTCACCCTTTCAAACCATTGTACCATTAAATTCAATATTCAATCATGACAATTTGATACTCCCAATTTTATCAAACCTTTTTTTTCTTAATACTTCCCTACTAACTCATCATCTAGCATTGGTCCACATCCAAATGGTGAGGAATTTAGAGTGTAGGCCTTCTCAAGTGATAAGATTTATTACTTGATGGAATAGGGTCATATTGTGTACTTCTCACTTTCTTCACATATATGGGCACCCCCAAGAAACCATTATAGCTCAAGCACTAAACTATATGGAGGTAGGGGAGAGGGAGATAGTTGGACAAGCACACATTATTCGTCCCAGCCGCCCCATAGAAGTAGTGATCATTCCTCCCACCAATAATTCCCCTAACTTAGGAGGTAAAAATACAAAGTTGTGTCACACTTTCGGCCAACTTATCAACACAAATGAATTTAAGTATTTCTAGTTAAAAATCAATTTTAATCAAATATATGATATAGTAAGATTCATTCTAACTAAGTTAGATATGTCCACAATTTTTTCAACTACAATTATTGTCTAAATGCATATGTAGCACCACTTTGAAGCCAATATACCAAAAAAATAATATTATTTAAAAAAATTGATGTTTCAACAACTCCTACTCATATAAATTACATTTTATTTTAAATATATATACCCTTTCATAAATTCATAAGTGTAGTTTTCAATAATATATATTTTAATAGTTGAATGATTATTTATATTTTCATTTTCATTTTTACTAAATATAATGCACTAGATAAAATAATCTATATCAAGATGGTATATTTTTTTCTATTTTAGATAAATAGTCAAGATGAAAGTTAACATTGAGTGGAAGCAACTATGTTTTAATAAACACACATTTTAATATTTATTTCAAATATATATTTATTAAAATTGGAAAAATGTATATCCATGCACTAAAGTTTCAAGTTATACATACAGACAAAAAAGTTGAAAGAAAAAATTTACTATATAAATATGAACGTCTCATGTAACTTCATTTTTCAACATTTTATCAGCAACTAAATTATAGTGTCAATTTATTAAAAAAAAAAAAAAAAAATTCAAAAAAATACAAACATAAAATATACTAAAAACTACACATTTTATTAGTTTACGTCATTTCAAAGTTTATAACATATATGCCACTTGTTAGTGATTCAAGTTTAAAAGTTTGATCAATGTTGGTAATTTCCCTTATAAATGTTTGACACAACTTTGTACTTTTACCCTGGGGGCTATAATGAATTGGAAGGCCATCATAGCTCTAAGCACACTAGATACTAGTCATTTTATATCATGCAAACAAGTTACCACTATGGATCTTCATCAAGCCACTATTATACTTGAAGCTAACCCTTTCTATCCTATTTTGTACATCTAGGTGGCTAAGATCCATCATCGAAATAAAATTAATGATTAACCACTCTACTGGGGATGCTCAAATCAAATCCTAATTATATTGGCTAGAAGTACAAGACAACTTCTAAAGAGTTTTTTCAAGATCTTCGAGCTCATCATACTTCTCAATGAATTAAGCATATCAAATATGGTCAATCTATTCTCAAAGACCTTCCAAATATACTTCAAGGCTTTATCAAGCATTATGAGAAGGTATTTAAGGCTTGGAATTATTTTCTTGAACATTATCATGCTTTGCAAGAATTTCTTAACTTTGTTCCCTATTAGCTTCACTCCTCTCAATAATCCTTTAATGATTAGTGTAATATAAAAATCTGATTTTGGAAAAGGAAATTAAATCTTCCTTGAGAAAAAAATTCTTATAGTAGCATTAGGATGAATAATAAAACATTCTTTATAGTATGATAAATCCTTTTACAATGATTATAATTGCAAAATGGCTTATTAAATATTTTAATTTTAATACAATATATCCAATAATAAGCGACTGTCCAAAATATCTCTCTATGTAAGAGAATTTAAAACTAAGTGAGAACAAAATTCAAAGTACAAGTTATGAAGATGATTATGTGACCTTTTTTGAGTCTTGACCAGGGACACTAGTGTGTAACATGGATGTCCTAATGATGTGTTGTCTTCCTACACAAATGAAAAATTAAAAGCATAGAATGTCTTGTACTTTCCACATGCATAAAAAAAAATATACCATGAAACTATTGTGTATAAAATAAGAAAAATACACTATAAAACTTTAGTTATATATCTTAAATGTAAAACAACAAAATGTAGGAGATATCACTAGAGATACTTATCTTGCATTAACTAAAAAATCTATATATCTAGATGATAGTGCACAGACTTGCACCATGGTTATTTCATAGTGTTGCTTTGTCTATAAATCTATCATTCAAAATAAAATCACGTAGATAAAGAAATTAAACCAGATTCACTTTCCAATGTTGAATTACAATTTGCATATAATTTGTAGTTGAAATACTATTAGAATGTTATATTAGGCTTAAATTCTAACCTCAAAAGTTTTGTATGAGAAATTGGAAATCAACCTTGACTAAGGTATTCCTTTGAATCCACCTCATAAAGGCATGATGCATTTGCAAGAACCTGTACTTTCTAGTTCTTAATAATGATGAAGGAGCATCTAGGGTGTAAAAGAAATCTTGCATCCCCAACAAAAAAAAAAAAAAATTTTGTTAGGTTTAGTGAACGATTTTATTTTAGGGCTAAAAATGCCAAGATTACTTAATATTTTTAGTAATTTGGAAGGGCTAAAAGTAATTGGTTTTTATTTTTAGTAAGTTAGCATTTGTGCATGTATGGGCATGAAATCTTATAGAGAGCTCTAGAAAGGTGAAATGAAACTAATGGTGAAGAAATCACTTCAATAACATTTGTCACTTATGAGATATTAATGTTTTGTTTTCAAAATCACTATAAAAATATCCAAAGTCAATTTTTAAGGCACCTAGAGGTTCCCAATCAGCTTGAAAAGTGACCAAAAATCAAGTTTTGTGGCCTTATTTCTCATCTAAATCTTTCCAACAACATAAACGGTTTATCAATCTGATGAACAAGTCAAAAGTAATGGCTCCCAAAAGTTGGACTAAAATTTAAGAATTTTCTAAATCCAAAAAAGGGAGGTAACTGAATTTGTTGGGAGGTAATGGCCATTACTGTCATTTTTAGACCTGCATATCTGAGTTTTTTGCATGTATTTGCAGCCCAAATTTTTGTAATAATGATCTTATGACCAGAATGCATTTGATTGCACGTATGTAGATGATTTCTGAGAATATAAAAAAATTATATATTTGTTGTTATTTAATGTTATTTTTTGTCTTAGAAGATATGTTTGAAGGGGCATACGTCACTAACAATTCACCAATGAAAAATTCACTGCCAACAATTCACTGCGGGAAAATTCACTGCCATGACAAATTCACCACAAGTAAAATTCACCTGGAAAATTAATTGCATTAATATTAAAAAATATTAATGTGGTTAATTTTCCATGATGGTGAATTGTTGGTGGTGAATTTTACTTGAGGTGAATTTTTTATGGCAGTTAATTTTCTCACGGTGAATTGTTGACAGTGAATTTTCCATCGGTAAATTGCTAGCGGTAAATTTTCCGTCGATAAATTGCTGGCAGTGAATTTTACTAGAGCCATTTGCAGTAGAGTCTCCCTTCATGAAATAACCGTACCAATCACTTTGACCATTCATCTTAGTGGGCTACCTGCCTGAGGTTTATGTTTGTATAGTGGAATTCCTGTCATGAACAGAATGTAGGCTATGATCAATGTTGCTGTTATGATTCCACTGGCCACTCCCTGACTAATGTTATATTGAAGGAGAGCCTCCCTTCATGAAATAATCATACCAATCGCTTTTACCATTCGTCTTAGTGGGCTACCTGCCTGAGGTTTATGTCTGTATAGTGGAATTCCTATCATGAACATAACGTAGGCTATGATCAATGTTTTTGATATGATTCCACCGGCCACTCCCTAACTAATGTCATCTTGAACATAGATAATGAATTTTTGACCAACAAGACTTCCACCGAAGACAACAAATATCCACCGACTGAAAAATGTGCTCTTCTGCAACTTTTCTTTGTGGTGAAAATCATCAACTGATGTGCACCAATAGTGGAGATGCATAGTTTGGTTCCTCTAGAGGCGAAAGCAAGAACATACAAAGCAAAGTATAAAACCCCAATCTGTAGAAACGATGCCTTTTGGCAGAATTCATTGGGTTGGCACTATGGTGGTCTCAGAGTCTTCGATGGAACTGCCAGAGCCATAATTCCAATGCCTTGTGACAAAATCAATTTAGATTATACTTTAAGAAAACCCAATGCACTGTTTTATGGAAAGTTATATAAGAAAGAGCTAATAGTCCTTCCTAAAATATATATAGATGAAAATATTATGAATTTCTAGAAACGGCTTATGTCTGTATCTGCAACGTATGCCCCAAGTAAGGAAGCAAGCCAGGTAGCACCAGTCCAATCGCTAACATTACTATGCCCGCAAAAGATAATCCTTCAAAAAATTTGTAGCTTGTATATGAATTCAAAACTACCAATTCGTAAAAGAAGAAAAAACAACAATAATAACATAGGAAAAACCTAACGAATAATTACCAAAGATTAGAGAACAAGCTCTCCACTCTCCAATCTTTTCTCTTACAACAGGTTTTCCCCTCAAATCCACCGAACCATCCAATACCAATTCCGCTTCATCAATAGCCATATTTCTGTTAATTACTATAACCCAGCAACAGATTAATTGTTCAATAAATTCACAGAAAGAAATCTGATTTATAACAATTAACACAACTAGGTTAATTAACAACTAATAACAGCGGAAGCAAAAATAACAATAAGTCAATCACAAAAAGACAATAACACAAATTTACCCAGGAAACCCCAATGCGGGGAAAAACCTGCAAATAGTGGATCTTCTATTCAACCTAACAGCAAACTATTCTTTTGAAAATACAATATGAGTTTGCTACAACAATCTTACTTTTATAGAGCCTAGTTGTTTTACTTAATGTGCAAGGAAAGAATCTTTTCTTGCTTTCTTTGGCTTTAATTACACATAAAATCACTCTTGGATTTATCTTATCCACACAAACTCGAAAACATTCTATTAAAGAATAAAAATCCTCCTGTTGCTAAAAATCCAACTCGAATTGTTTTAAAGCATATCTAACTCGAGTTGCTTTAAAGTGATTTAAAGCATATCCAACTCAAGTTGCTTTAAAACAAATCCACATCCCACATTTCGAGCTACAAAAATCAACACTCCCTCTTAGCGAGGAAGGTGTTCTGCACCACACCCAACTTGTCCCTGAAGAATTCAAACTTGCTCTTCATCAAGGCCTTCGTCGGGATATCTGCTATCTGTTCATCCATAGGAATGTAATTGAGCTTCACCATCCCCTTCTCCACACAATCTCTGATGAAGTGGTACTTGATCTCAATGTGCTTTGACTTGTCATGAAACACTAGATTCTCAGAGAGTTTGATACAACTTTGATTATCATAATAAATGACTGTAGGATCTAGCTCCTGATCAAAGAGCCCAGCTAGAAGTTTTTGAAGCCAAATAGTCTCACATGTAGCCATACTAGCTGCCATATACTCGGCCTCTACAGAACTCAGCACAACTGACTTATGTTTCCTACTGTACCAAGAGACTACTCCTGATCTCAAACTGAAACTGCACCCTGAAGTGCTCTTTCGATCAACTGTACTGCCTACCCAATCTGCATTAGTAAACCCCTCGAGCTTCACTCCATCTTGTTGAACATACTTCATCCCATAATCAACTGTGTCTCAGAGATATCTCAAAACATGCTTCGCAGCTATCTAGTGCACACGTTTAGGTTCCACCATAAACTGACTAAGTGAATTCACTGCAAAACAAATGTCTGGCCTGGTGTTGACCAAATACATAAGAGAGCCTATCAACTGTCTGTATAAATTCGGGTCCACTGCCTCTGATCTAGAAGCATCAATCTTCTTCCAATTGGTCACAAGTGGCATTGACATAGGCTTACAATTCTCCATTCTGAATCACTTCATGTCACGTCTCATACTTTGATGCTATTTTGACCATGACTTACTTTGATGCTATTTGGACCATGACTTACTTTGATGCTGTTTGACCATGACTTTGTGGGATTTAATATATGAATTATGATACATGTTAGAGCAATATAATATAATACAATGCTTTGGTGTGTGGAAATGTAGAAAAATAATTGTCTTCTTTTAGAATTATGAGTGCATTTTATTTTAAAATGATACAAAATAGGAATGTTGATTTAATTATTGCTTAAATTTATATTTCTATATTGGTTACTAATACACTTTCGTTTTTGCACGCCTGAGTGCATTTGAGTTGCAGGTGATCGAAGGCCAAGAGTGTGATTGAGGAAAAGAAGGTTAGCTTCCCGACAGGGTAAAAGAGGAGAAGCTCTCGATCGCGCACACACCACTTAAAAATCATGTAGTTGCATTAGGTCATATTTGTTTTTCAATATGATTGTTTGAAATTGATTACGTGGTTTGAATAAGTGATTGATTAAAACAAAAGAAAAATATATATATACATAAAAACAATAGCATAGCAAAATTTAAATATAGTTTAATTAACCATAAAAATTGTGAAAAGAATATGGGTTAATTTATTTTAGTTTATCACATTTATTTTGTGCAATAAAAAGGAAAATCTGAGTTTAAAACAAATATAGGAAATTAAAAACAAATAATAAAGTGAAAATATTATGTTTGCATATAATGAAATAATTGGTTTGTATAAAGTGGAGATATCTCTGTTTGCATATGGTTATTTTTCCAAAATGAAGAGGAATGAACAGCCCGAGAGAACTTTGGGCTCTGGAAATTTTTCTTAAAACCAACAATGCTGTTGGCATGTGGCAATCTTTGGAATTTGCATGAGAAATTTATCTGTCATCTGGAAATACTCTGCATGATCCTCAAAAAGAGGAATAAAGCTTTAAGAAAGAAAAGAGAACATTCATTCAGACACATCCGAGAGCTCTGGAAGAAGGCGACAGGAAAGTAATACTAGGCATCTGCACTGGAAGAAATTGCCAGGTTCTTTTCCATACTTGTTTTTCAATCAGATTAAAATTGCAGTAAGAGAATTTAAGAAATGAAAGGCTTCAATCTATGAAATGATTACAAATCTTTTCCAATTTTATTTCTGGGTAATAGTTTACTCCTCATTGCTGCAATATAGAAAGAATACCCAATCTTTTCTTCCAGATTAGGGTTATAGTCAGATGCAAAAAGTTGCAAATTATTAAACTGCTCTCAATTATATTTGAAACCTACATAAACATATATATATATGCACAGGAAACTATATTCCCATGCATATATACATATATATATATGCATACAATTTGCATAAAACACTGTCATCTGAAATAAATTCGAAATGCCTTTTGAGATAAATTTGAATGCAGTATATTACTGGGAAAAATGTCTCTAAATGTCTTCTTTTTTTTAGTTATGAAACTTTTATACATAGGAAAAAGGAAAGGGATTTAATCCCTTTTCCTCCCCATGGGAAGGACGCGGATCTGAGGGGAGGCTCGCGCCCTCCACAGGCCGCGGCCTGTGGAGGGGGTGTGAGCCCCTCACAGCCCGCCCCCTCCCCATGGCAGGGGCAGGGGCTTCCTGCGCCCTTATGTTGCTCAACGCCAGTAAGGAAACCCTGAAAAATGTTTATATTCTGTGTGCACAGCCAGAGAACTTATGAACAGTTATAAAAATCAGTATTTCTTTCTTCAAAATTTACACTCAGCTGTATATGAATTTTTACACACACACATATATACATATATATATATACACTCAGCTGTATATGTATATATATATATATATATATATCTATTTATATATATATATATCCATGCATATATACCAAAATGCAAGTTTGAACAGGAAAAACCTTTTTAGAGAGTGATATGATCTCTGTTAAAAATACACAAATATCTCAGAAATGTTAAACCTAGAACAAGAACTGAAGTATCACTGAGAAACCATGTAAACTGAAAATCTTCTTGATTACTTTGACATATATTTACATACAGAAGTACATTCCTAAGTAAAGGTATTCAATGTAAAATTTGAATGCAAGTTTATCTTTCAAACCTCTATATTCCGAAAGAATTGCACTGTTTCTGTATATTACTAATATTCAGAAACCTGTATTCAAATTAAGAGTTACACTTTCAGTCAGCTTGAATTTGGAAAGAATAGAAGTATATACTGAAATCAGAAAACACTGTCTCATACAAAAGAATTAATTAAATTTCTCTAGTAGTACACTGATAGTATTATGTCATACATGATCTTCATTAAAAATAGAGTCTTTTACCAAAACAGAAAGGAATTACTTACAAAAGAGTAAATGAAATCTTTCTACTGATCTTACAATTTGTCTTTCAACGGATGTTATGAAATTCTCATTTGAAATTCATTTAGAATCAATTGAATGCTTGAAACATGTAAGAAAATGCACAACTTTCTGCGTTTGTATTTATTCATACTTTACTTTTGGTAACTTCCGAGACAGGATGCCGAAGGTGGACTTACAGAGACGGTAGTATTACCTTTTCTAAACTACCATTTTCTTGTATTATTTATGCTTGGCCAAGCACTTGTACCATTGAAATAGATGGATTTTTTTTTAAAATCCTAGAAACATATATGTATTTGAGTCTCTGCCACCTCCTGTTGCAAGAAATGTGTTTTTCTCATGTTAGAAATGCATATAGGCACTAGGCATGCATCGAGAGTTCCCTCTTGTTTTACTGTTTCGGGTTGCTAGGCTCCTTTATGCAGGGCCGGGGATTTCTTCGAGTTAGGAAGGAACCCGGGGAAGTCATGGACTTCGTGGTTGGGCGGAAAAGGCACCTGAATCACACTCTTGGCCCCAGCTCGCAAGCAGACCGATGGTGTCACGGCAGTTGGAGGTTCCAAGTTTCATTTGCTATTGATGTACTTGTGTATTATTCTGGATTGGCTTGTGAAGCCCATTATAAATGTATATGTATTTGACATTCTTTAATGAAACTTTGAAATAGAAGTATGGCTTGAAAGAATCTAATGTAACATTGATTTGAGGAAATTAAAGTTTTATGACTTAGCATAGAAAAGATGTTTCTATTGGAATTGTTGATTTCTTCCGAGTATGGTTGAATATGTATATGAGATAATTCATTGATGTACTTATGCTTTGTATAATCTTGATGAATTATATTGTTATTACATGAAATGGAATTTAAATTCTCTTTTATTGAGCTCCTTTGGAAGTTTTATGAACAATGTTAATTACTTGGAAATCCTTTTTATACGGATTTGAACAATTGAAAGTACTCTTATTTTCCGAGCGCTACACTTCAAGATATCAATTAAGTACTTCCCTTGTCCAAGGAAGATCTCTCCCTCTTTCTGCCACAACTCCAATCCTAGAAAGTAGTGCATCAACCCCAAGTCCTTCATCTCAAACTCTCCTGCAAGATCTCGCTTGCAGTGTGCTATGAGCTCCTCTGACCCTGTGAGAAATAGGTCATCAACATATAACAACAATATGAGAAGTTCGCCCTTCACCTGAACATAGTACAGGTTCAAATCTGGCTCACTCTTGATGAAGCCCACACTCTACAAGTAATTGTCAATACGTGAATACCACACCCTGGGAACCTGTTTGAGTCCATACAGTGCTCTTTTCAACTTGCATACATGAGAATCCCTCTCATGTGCTTCAAATCCTTTTGGTTGCTCTATGTAAATCTCTTCCTCAATCACTCCGTTAAGGAAGGCCATTTTTACATCCATCTGGTGAATCCTCCATCCCATTTGTGCTGCTACAGAATTGATAGCTCTTATGGATGAGTACCTGGCTACTGGAGAAAAAGTCTCATCATAGTCAACTCCTTCCTTCTGAGAAAACCCCTTAGCCACAAACTGGGCTTTGAACTTCTCCACACTACCATCTTGAGCCCACCACACACTTATCTTTTGGTTGTGGTACTACCTCCCACACACTATTCTTCATGATGGAAGAATACTCTTCCACCATGGCATCCCTCCATACTTGGTGTTTGGACGCCTCTTGAAAGTTGGAAGGCTCTACTTCAATTAATTCACTCATAAGTGCCACATACTTAGAATAACGTCTGGGAGCCCTTCTCTGTCTGATTGTTAGAATAATGTCTGGGAGCCCTTCTCTGTCTGATTGAATCTTGAGGATCACCTACATATTCTTGAGCCTCTCTCAATGTTTGCTCAACTGCCCTGTTTCTCCTCTTCTCAGTAATAGGAATTTGAGGCTGAGGAATTATTTGTTCCTCTGTCTGATCATCCTACTCAGCCTGCTTGCTCTACTCTCCAACTTGTGTGACTAAAGTTTGAGGAATTTGTGCTACCTCAACCATGGGTGAGTTTTCCTCCTCATTAATCAAGTTGCTTGACTTCTAAAGAGCCCTCTCTTCCTCGAACTTCACATCTCTGTGAACCACTATTTTCCTGAGAGTAGGAATATAAACTTGATAAACCTTAGAAGTTCACTGTACCCAACAAGGATACCCTTCTTTGCAGTAGGTTCCAACTTGGTTCTCTTCTCAATAGGAATGTGACAATACACAAGGCATCCAAAGATGCGAATGTGCCCCAAATCTGGTTTCTTACCAGTGAACGCCTCTTCTGGAGTCAACTTTCCCAACACTTTGTGAGGGCTCCTATTCTACAAATACACAGCTGTGTTGCAAGCTTCTACCCATAAGAACCAAGGCAGATCCTGATCATGAAGCATGGCCTTGGCTGCTCCAAATATAGCCATGTTCTTCCATTCAGCAACCCCATTCTGCTGAGGGTTGTACGAAACTGCCAACTCTTTCTTGATACCTTCCTGAGCACAAAAATATTTGAAGGCATTTGAGGTATACTTGCCTCCATTATCAGACCTCAGTATCTTGATATTCTTCCCAATTTGGTTCTCCACAAGAGCCTTAAACTCTTTGAACCTACTGAAGACGTCATCTTTATTCTTCATGAAATATATCCATGTCTTTCTGGAGAAATCATCAATGAAGGTAACATAATGTACTCATATCCATTCAAGGATGTTGTTGACATAGGTCCACACACATCTAAGTGTACGAGATCCAAAATCCCTTTAGATCTAGTGTCACTATTTCAAAAATTGGTCTTGGCATATTTCCCAAGAGCATAGTTGACCCTTGCACACCTCATGCTTTTTTGTCTTCATCTCAGGCAGTCCCGTCACTATTTCCTTAAGGATATTAAGTGCTCCATGGTGAAAATGAGCCATCCTCCTATGCCACAATTCTCCTATCCCTTTACAGCTACTAACCAACACATGTGCTGGCTCAAACTGTAACCGAAACAAGTTGTCATGCTTGACTCCAATCATTTTTGCAACCTTGGAATCTTTGGGACGAATATAGACTTTTCCCCTCTCAAAGGTCATGATGTTACCATTGTCTTCCAAAGTAGAAACTAAGATTAAATTCTTTGTCATGCTAGGGACATACAACACATCCTCCAGCAACAAAGGTTTTCTAGACTCCCTCTGAAACCTTACAGTGCCAATACCAGTTGCATGGTACTTGGCATTGTCTCTGAGCTCAATATAGAAATCCAACTTCTTCTCCTCCAACTTGGTGAAACATTCTCTGACTCTCATCATGTGGCAAGAAGCCCCACTGTCAATATACCATACCTTATTGGCAATTGAACTTGAGAGACAGGCAATGAGTGAAAACTCATTCTCAAATCGTGATGCAAACTCGTCCACCTCTATTGTAACAACTTGCTTCTTGTCCTTATTTTTCTTATTCAGACATTGACTGGCATAGTGACCCATCTAATGGTAGCAAAAACATTTTATCTTGCTTAGATCTTTCTTCTTCCCCCTCTTGAAAGAAGAACCTTCTGATTTCTCTTTATTGGACTTCTTACCCTTGCTTGCAAGAGCAAGATTTTCTTCATCTTGACCCTTCTTCATCTGATCTCCTCCTGAACAAAATCATCCCAAAGTCTTGCCCAATCAGGTAGTCGATCTCTGCCGACAACACACTTGACAAACACTTCCCAGTGCTTTGAAAAACCATTCAAGGCTATACGCACCAACTCATCTTCATTAATCATCTCTCCAATAGCAGCAAGCTCATCCCTGACCTGTGTTAACTTGGACAAGAGCTCACACTCTCACCTTTGGACATCTTGGTATTATGCAATTTGTCCTTGAGCATCATCTTACGACTCTAATAGTCGCTCTGATAAAGTTTTGTAAGTGTATCCCACATCTCCTTGGTGGTGTCTTTCCCCAATAAATGAGGAATTAAATGATCTCTTACTCCATCCAGGATAATCCTCTGAGCCTTGGCCTCTTTGACTTCATGCGAATCTAAGGCAACAGGATCATTTGCTGGTGGTGTCACTTTTTTACTAGCATATATCCACAGCCTATTCTCCTTGAGAACGGATGTAATCTGGACCTTCCACTACAAGAAGTTAGATGCACCCTCAAGTCTATCCTCGTATCGAACATTGGTTGCCATAGCCACAAAAGAACTAAAGACAAAAATATGATTTGTTTATTTTTTTCTTGAAATCTACGTCACAAATATTGGCTTCATATTCAGAGTTTAGTGCAATGATACCATGTTAATTTCTATAACCCAGCAACAGATTAATTGTTCAATAAATTCACAGAAAGAAATCTGATTTATAACAATTAACACAACTGAGTTAATTAACAACTAATAACAATGGAAGCAAAAATAACAATAAGCCAATCACAAAAAGACAATAACACAAATTTACCCAGGAAACCCCAATGTGGGGAAAAAATTGCAAATATTGGATCTTTTATTCAACCTAATAGCAAACTTTTCTTTCGAAAATACAATATGAGTTTGCTACAGCAATCTTACTTTTATAGAGCCTAGCTGCTTTACTTAGCGTGCAAGGAAAGAACCTTTCCTTGCTTTCTTTGGCTTTAATTACACATAAAATCACTCTTGGATTTATCTTATCCTCACAAACTTGAAAACATTCTATTAAAGACTAAAAATCTTGTTGTTGCTAAAAATCCAACTCGAATCGTTTTAAAGCATATCTAACTCGAGATGCTTTAAAGTGATTTAAAGCATATCCAACTCAATTTGCTTTAAAACAAATCCACATCCAACCTTTCGAGCTACAAAAATCAACAGTTTTAGCTATACTTGGACTACTACAAAACACTAGCTAAATATTTGGTTTTTTAGCTTATATGCAAGTATAAGTGGATTATATAATTTTGCAGAATGCATGGTGTTGGAATTAATAATCTTGAGTGCCAACCAAATCCATTTAATGCAGTGTTAGAAGAGATCTATTTTGGATCGCTCCCCCCCATTTGTTGTGTCAGACATATACTATCCCAGTTAATGTTTTTGGCAACTAATTAATTTTGGTCCAGGTTGAATTTGAAATTGAGTGACAATTTTTTAGAGAAGGTAAGAAAAACAAAAAGGAAGAATAGAATGTTTTTAGAGCAGAAGAATGAGGGAATGTTTAGGAGAATAGAATAGAGAAAGAAGAATAAGAATCTACAGTAGCAAAAGATATTGAATAGAGTGCAGAGCTCCAATGCTTTGAAATACTTGCAGCAACAACACAGAGCAACACACAAAAAGCTCCATTGGGTCGAAATCTAGACAATTTTTTGTATGAAGGAAATTAAGAGCCATAGCTCTAATTTTTGTATGTAAACATTTTCTAATGTAATACTTTTTGTGTATTTGAATGAAATAGAAAATTTATTTGCCTCCTTATTGTCTACTTTGCTCTATTTGTTTTCATCTTTTCTCACTTTAGTTGGGATCTTTACCCAACAGTTTGGTACCAGATCCATGTTTATTAGAGCCCTAGCATTTTCTAGGCATGCAGTGATAGAACCCTAGCTTCTAGGTATGAAGAAAAGCCTTGGATTTTTTATGGGTATTTGTAGTTTTCCCCCATTTAGCAAAAATGATGAAAGAGATAATAGGAGTTGGTAGAAGCCACCTATGTTTGATGGTAAAAACTATGACATCTAGGAAAAGAAAATGAAAACTATTTTAGTTGTAAATGATTTGTGAGAGTTAGTAGCAAATGGGTTCACAAATGTGACTGACCTAGAAATACATTGGAAGCATTGATAAATCCTCAAAAGAATCAATTGAAGGAGACAAGAAAAAATGATGTTAAAGCCCTCAATTTGATTGAGGTAGCCTTAACAAAGGCTATTTTTCCTCAAATAACAATAGCTAGTTATGAAAAAGAAGCTTGGGAAATCCTCCAAAGCAATTAAAAAGGGATTGATAAAGTTAGATTGGTGAAGCTCTAGATGCTTCGAAGATATTTTGAGACTCTTTAAATAAAGGAAAGTGAGTCTATCTTATAATTTTGCACAAGAGTTTTTAGTTTGATAAATCAATTGAGGATGAATGGAGAAACCATGGAAGAGAAGAGGATTGTGGAGAAAATCCTCATAAGTTTACCCTCAAAGTTTGATGCAATAGTGATTGTCATTGAAGAGGCAAAGGACCTCTTAACATTGACCGATGATGAACTAATAGGTTCCCTACAAACCCATGAGCAGCACCTAAATAGGTTTGCAAATTCTTCCCATGAGCAAGCTTTCAAAGCTCAATCCAATTCAAGAGGTAGGGGGAGAGGTAGAAACAACTTCGGATGAAGCTCAAGAGGCGGAGGTAGAGGCATATATGGACATGGAGGTGTTGAAGAAGATAGCTCAAGAAGAGCACACAACCAAGAGGAAGCAAGTAGTTCTTAGTCTAGCTCCAGACAAGCCAAGAAGAACAATAATTTGAGCCAAAGGTTTGACAAGAGCAACATTAAATGCTATTATTTCCATAAGTTTGGTCATTACACAAGTGAGTGGTGGAAAAGCAACGTGATCAGTCCAAGCAAAGTGCAAATGTGGTTGATGAAAATGTAGCTGAGGGTAATCAATCAAAGGACTTCATCATGTGCAACATTTCTAAGCAAGGTAGTGATGAGGTATGGTTTTTAGATAGTGGATCTGTAGTAACCTAATGAGTGGTAATGAGAGTTTATTTTCTTTCATTGATAAAAATTTCAAGTCTGAGATAAAAAAAGGGGAACAATGAAATAGTTTCAATTGTGGGAAGGGGTCTATTATATTTTGAACCAAGCAAGGTGAGAAGAAGGAGATTCACAATGTATATTTTTCCCCTAATATAAAGCACAATCTCATGAGTATTGGATAGCTAATCCAAAAAGGCTACAACGTGTTGATGTAAAAGGGTGAATGCATCATTTATGAGAAGGATGGAAGCAAGAAAATAGTTGTAGTAGGGTATGTGCAGGATCATGATGGGCCAAAGAGTGGCGATATGATGGGTATTTGTAGGGTATGTGGCTGATGACATTTTTTTTACCCAAAATTGATGAAACAAAAAGGGTTTTTAAAAGAGATTCTCATCTTTCCACCAATATAAATTATTCTTTATTTTGAATTTAATAAATTATTATTATTCATTTTCTATTCGAATTCGAGTAAAGTCCTGATTGATATGCTGATTGAAAATCATCTAAAGCTTTCAAGCGGTATCACATTTTTGAATCCAAAACATGTGTCACATTCTATGCTTCACATACTATAGGATTAAAAAAAACTTGAATTTCATGAATTTTTACCAAGTTAAGGTGGTCAAACATACGAGTTTTATATTTTTAAAATTTGTAATAAGAAAGTTATAATTAATTATTTACTAGGAAAAAAATTACAAAAAATATGCATCACATCGAGACATGAGTCCTCTACTTATATCTAAAATATTATAAAAATATTATCATTTTATTGTGGTTAGGGTGGTCAAACAAACACCTACTTTTTTTTTCCCTGAAATTTAAGTACTACTGCATTGAAATTTCAAGTGTTCACCAAATATATTTTATTTATTTTTAAATAAACCTAGTAATTTAGAAACTACATTCAATTTGCTACAGATTCTATTCTTACATGTTTTTGAAATAATATAGATAACTTATTGAAATTTTTACATCAAGTTGCCTAACTCTGATTTTTCTAATTTGTTTACCATTTAAGGGTATTTTTTTCCATGATGATCCTCCACACACCCAGTACTACAAATGACAAAGAATAGAATATTTCCCTTGATGTTAGATACATGTTTTTCAGCTCATTCTATAGCTACACCTCCCAGGCATGAAAAATGTACAACAGTACAGCAGCAAGCATCCATCAAGACAGTCATTGAAGACCTCTTCAAGCTTTGGCATCTCAAGTATGGACACTTAGGCTATGTTGGTTTAAATATTTTGTTAGAGAAGGGTATGGTTAAAGGTTTTCCAACCATTGTAGAGTCTAGTGGTAGATGTGAAGCCTGTATTTTAGGCAAGCAAAATAGGCAACATTTTCAATCAAGTAATTCTAGAAGGGAAAGAGCACCATTGGAGATGGGGCACACTGACTTGTGTGGCCCTATGCAAACAATTTCTATTGGTAAGAGCCAATATTTAATGACCTTCATAGATGACCATAGTTGTAAAACATGGGAACTTATTTCTTACAACATAAATCTAAAGCATTTGAAAAATTTAAAGTGTTTAAGGCCCAGGCTAAAAAGGAAACTGGACATTTCATCAAGGTCCAAAGTTCAAATAGAGGGGGAGAGTATATCTCAAATTAGTTTGTGAATTTTTGCAAGGAACAAGGCATTAAGAAGGAGCTAACAATAGCATATACTTCGCAACAAAATGGAGTGGTTGAGAGAAAAAATAGAACCATTGTGGAGATTGAAAGATGTATGCTCAAAGCCAAGAGACTTCCAAATGAATATTAGTGTGAAGTTATAGCAACAACAATATATTTGATAAATATAAGTCCTACAAAGGAAGTTTGTAACAAGATTCTATCAGAGGCATGGAAAAAATGCAAGTGGATGGTGGAGCACTTGAGAATATTTGGGTGTGTGGCATAGTACTTGTGCCAAAAGAGAAGAGACAAAAGTTGGATGACAAGGGTTAGAAGTGTATCTTCATGAGCTATAGTGAAGAGTCCAAAGCCTACAAGTTGTATAACCCAGTCACCAAGAAAATAGTTATTAGTAGAGATGTAGAGTCCTTAGAGAATGATTCATGGGATGGAATGATGGACAAAAACATGGGTATTTCTGTCATAATACCCTTTGCTCGGATGAAGAAGCTATAGAAGTTAGGAGCACCAAAACTCTACAGCAAGGTAATAGCCTAGAAAATAATAGCAGCTCTAGAAATTTTCAACAGACTAGTTGCTCCGAAAATTTACAACAAAGGGAAAATTTTGGTGCTCAGTCTTCTTCATCAATCCAATAGTCAAGTAGCTCTAGAAATTATGACCCTAGACTTGCATCATTCATTCTATGAAAGACAAGAATCATGAGGGAAATTTACAATAGCAATTTAGGTATGATGAAGAGTTTGATGAAAGTATGAATTTTGCATTATTTTCTCATAGTGATCCAATTTATTGTGAAGATGTTGTGAAAGAAAAGAAATGGTGTGAAGTCATGGATGAGGAAATAGATTCAATCAAGAGAAACAATACATGGTAGCTCACCGATTTACCCAAAGGGAAATCAGTCATTGGAGTAAAATGGGTCTATAAGACCAAGAGAAATGCTTATGGAAAAATAGAGAGGCATGAAGCAAGATTAGTTGTCAAGGGGTACAAACAACAGTTTGGGAGAAATTATAATGAGACATATGCTTTAGTTGCAAGGATGGAAATTATGTGGGAAGTCATAGCAATTGCATCCCAACAGGAAGGTGTATCAAATGGATGTGAAGTCTGCCTTCTTGAATGGAGTATTGAAAGAGGGAGTGTATGTGGAGCAGCCAACTGGTTATGAAGTTTCGAGTCGAGAAAATAAGGTATACAAGATGAAGAAAGTTCTTTATGGGTTAAAGCAAGCACCATTAGCATGGTACAACAAGACTGACTCATATTTGTTGAGCAATGGCTTTAGAAAAAGCGATGGTGAGCCCACTCTTTACATCAAGGTAGTTGATGGTAAGATATTAATTGTTGTCTTGTATGTTGATGATTTAGTTTTCATTGGGAATGATGATTTCATCATTGTTGATTTTAAAGAGGTCATGAAAAGAGAATTTGAAATGACAGACTTAGGTCTCTTGAGGTATTTTCTAGGCATAGAAGTAAAACAAATGCATGATGGTGTATTTATCTCTCAAGCAAAATATGTAGCAAATATTTTGAAGATGTTTAGAATGCAAGATAGCAATCTTACCCCTACACCAATAGCCATAGGTTTGAAGTTGAGCAAGGAAGATTGCAACAACAATGTGAATTCGACCATGTATAATAGTTTGGTTGGAAACTTGACGTATTTAATAGCTAGGCCTGATATAATGCATAGTGTAAGTCTGATTTCCAAATTTATAGAGACTCCAAAAGAGTCACATTGGAAAGCAAATAAGATAATCCTAAGGTATGCAAATGGAACCAAAGGATATGGAATTTTGTATAGTGAGGAAAATGATTTTGGCCTGGTTGGTTACATGGATAGTGATTGGGTAGGGAGTGTAGATGATAGAAAGAGCACGTTTGGATATGTGTTTCACTTGGGATCAAGATTTATTTCATGGGATTCCAAGAAACAACCCATAGTTTCTCTATGTATAACTAAGGCTGAATATATAGTAGTAAATATAGTAGCATACCAAGCTATTTGGCTAAGGAGGACCTTAGTAGATTTGAAGGAAGAACAAAAGGATGGAACAACTATATTTTGTGACAATGTTTCATCAAATTTCTTTGACAAAGAATCTCATTTTTCATGGAAGAAGAAAGCACATTGAAATCAGGTATCATTTCATAAGAGAATTAGTTGAGAATGGTGAAATTAAAATGAAATTTTGTAGGTCTAAACAACAGCTTGCAAACATTTTTACCAAACCATTGAGCAGAGATTGCTTTGAGCAGCTAAGGGATAGGCTTGGGATGACAAAATGCTCTAGAACTTTAGTTCTAGAAACTCAGAGAAGTGTAAAAAATCTGAACAATTCCAGGCAAGACAACTCCAGAACATAGAACAGGTGCAAACATGATAGCTTTGAAAAATTTTGCTCCGGAAAGACATATTTCTAGAAATTTAGCTCCAAAAATTTCAAATGGTGATAAAAAAAAAAGGCTCAAGATTAAGGGGGGGTGTTGGAATTAATAATCTTGAGCACCAACCAAATTGATGTAGAGCAAGGTGGAGGTTATCAACACAAACTTAATTCAACAAACTTTTCAACTTTGAAACCCTAACTTGGTGCTTTTCTTCCAAAACCTTCAATTCTCCTTGTAGTACTTGGAATAGGGGTTTTTCTCACAAAACTTTCAAAGCAGGCCGAATACCTAAAATATGAACATCATTCTAGATACCTTTTTATGCTCTTTGAAAACATATAAACTTTGTAGATATGGTTGTTTTGTAACAACACCCTCCAAATTAGACTGCTACGCTCGAAATAGGACTAATTAGGCTTGTTTTACAAAGCAACAATGTGTTAAAACCTTTCTCCAAACTACCAAAATTCACTCCAAGGCTCCACTCAAGTCACATGGGGTCTGAAAACATAAATTTCATCAACTAGAACAATCACCAAATCACCTTACAACAAAACCCTATGTCTACTTAATCACCTAAGCCTAATACATGGTGATATTAGGCTAGGGTTGCATCAAACTCGGCCCTAACTCCATCCCTTGCTTCTGAAAACCCTACAAACATTATAAACACATTATCTACTTCCATTCCACTGATTATTAGATTTTTTCACTGATGGAATGGGCTCTAATTCATGTTTCTTCAATCAAACCCTCCCAACCTAGGGTTTCCTAACTACTTTCAGAAAAAATCCTCTAACTCTCTTCAAACTTGATGAAAATGAATGAAATCAACTGAAAATGATAGAAGAATCAACACACCATCAATCCAAGTTATTTTTACATCATTTTCAGGCCATACAGGTCCATACTAACTTTTGTAGCAGTAAAAACACAATTGAGAACATAGAAAACAAAGTATATTGATATTGTTTGATCTCCAAAATGTCTCAAGAAATTTTCCTCAAACATCCCAAGGCATATTTAAACACTTACAAGCATATTTCAATGGTTCCAAATGACTTTTCATATAACTGACTGTTCAACTTCCCATACACACCAAAAATGCAAAGTTTCTTTTGCAACTTTAGCAAAACTTGACATCTTTTTGAAAAGTTGACCCCACATGACCAAAAACATGAAACATGATCTAAATAGACCTTATTACAAACAAAATTGACTCAAAACACAAAAATATAGCATCTAACACCCTTTTACATCATGAAGGCTAGGTGCCCCTACACCATACTCCCGAGGAGAACAAAATCTCAAGTTCCACTTCAGAGAAGATCTTAAACTATTGTACCATTATTCTTGATGTCTTCCTCTGTCATCCAGGTGGCATCCTCCATAGGAAGGCCTTGCCACTTCACTAGGTACTCATTGTACACCTTGTTCCTTGTTCTTTTGGCTTCTTTTGTATCCACAATGCACTCTAGCTTCAATGGTTGACTTTGTGGAAAATGTTTGAACCAATCTTCATCTAGAATCTTTTATGGACCTACACTTGTACCTACAATCACAGCCCCTTTAAAAAGGTATAGGTCAGAAACATTAAAATTGGAGAGATAGAAAGTCTAGGAGGGAGTTCTATTTCATAGGCATTTGCTCCAAATTTGTGGACCACCCTACATGGCCCTATCTTCTTCATCTGCATTTTTGAAGACTTCCCTTTAGGTAGCCTTTCCTTCCTTAAATGAGCTAAGACCAAGTCCCCCACTTTGAAATGAACCTCTCTCCTTTTCAAATCTGCATGTTGTTTGTATTTATCAACACTATTTTGAAGGTTCTCTCTAACTTGTTGATGTATGTCTTTCATGGCAACTGCAAACTCTTCCCCTTTAGCACTCCTCTCCATTTCACTCAAATCTCTAAGTTCAAACACTCCCCTAGGCTACAATCCTTACACAATCTCAAATGGTCTTTTACCAACACTTCAGTTCATAGTCATTATATGCAAACTCAGCTTGGGGTAGTATTAGATCCCATTGTGTTGAGTGTTCTTTTGTCAAGTATATAAGGAGATTTCCAAGACTTCTATTGACAACTTCAATATACCCATTTGTTTGGGCATGACAGCTAGAGAAAAGGTCAAATTTGTTCCTAACTTCTTCCAAAGGCTTCTCCAAAAGTGACCCACAAATTTATTGTCCCTGTTTTAAATAATAAGTTAATGACAATCCATGGGTCCTAACCACCTCCTTGAAAAACAACCTTGCAATGTATGAGACATCATTTGTACTTTTACATGGTATAAAATGTGCCATTTTGCTAAACCAATCTACAACAACAAACACACTATCAAATCCTCTTTGAGTTTTGGGCAACCCCAACACAAAATCCATGCTGATGGACTCCCATGGCCTATTTAGGATCATAAATGGTTGATAGAGACCTGCATTTGTACTAAAACCCTTGGATTTTCGACAAACAACACCTTTTCAACAAATTTTCTAATATCACTTTGCATCTTTGGCCAATAGTAATGCCTTCTTACATGTTCCAAAGTTTTATCAACACTAAAGTGACCCCCTAAGCTGCCAAAATGTTTTTCCTTAACCAGATTAATTTTCATAGAGTGTTTGGGAATACATAACTAAGCCCCTTTAAACAGTAAACCCTCTTGAAGCAGAAAATTAGAATACTCTTCATGAAAAGTGTCATGGAATTTGTTACAATAGGCATAAACTTCTTTGAAATAACCATCCCCTTCATACATACCTTTTAGAGCATCAATTCCAACACTCCACAACTGAACTTTTTGGATCAACAATGTCCTTCTACTTAATGGATCTGCCACCTTGTTTGACTACCCCTTTTTGTGTATGATGGTGAAGGTAAAGCTTTTTAGGTACTCCACCCACTTCACATGTCTATGGCTAAGTTTGTCTTGGTTGTTTAAGAACTGCAAAGCATGATTGTCACTAAAAACAATGAAGTCTTTAGGAAGGAGATAGTGTCTCCACTTCTTCAATGATTGCAACATAGCATATAACCCCAAGTCATAAGAGGAATACTTTTTCCTTTCCTCATTGAGCTTCTCATTGAAGAAAGCAATAGGCCTACCCTCTTGGCTCAATACTGCCACATCACATTCAATTGTGAAAACTTTGTTAAATTTTAGAAATGCTAAGATAGGTTGTTGTGCTATCCTTTGTTTCAAATATTGAAAGCTTTTTTCTACCTCATCAAACCATACAAACTTTTTCCTTTTATCCCCTTTGATTGTGTCAATGATTGGAGAGAATATATAACTAAAATTCTTCAAAAAAAATTTGTAAAAGTTGGTTAGGTTGTGGAAACTTCTTACCTCACTTACTAAAGTTGGAGTAGGCTAGTTTAGGATTGCTTCCACCTTGCTAGGGTTCATCCTCAAAGAACCTTTTGAGATCAAAAATACAAGATAAACCAATTCCTCCTTCATGAATTCACACTTCTTCAAATTGATCATCAACTATTTTTCATTCAACCTTTTCAAAACCAAGTCTAAATGTTGCAAGTGTTCCTCTTTAGTCTTACTAAAAACAAGAATATATCATCCAAATAGACAACCACAAACTTACCTATGAAAGGTTTTAGAACTTGATTCATTAATCTCATAAAAGTTCTTGGTGCATTTGAAAGCCCAAATGGCATGAAAATCCATTCATACAACCCCTCATTTATTTTGAAGGCATTTTTCCACTCATCGACTTCTTTAATTGTGATTTGGTGGTAGCCACTTTTGAGATCAATCTTAGAAAAATAACAAGCCCCTCCTAGAAAATCCATCAAATCCTCCATTCTTGGTATGGGGAACCTATACCTTATGGTTATCTAGTTAATTTCCCTTGAGTCGATGCACATTCTCTAATCTCCTCCTTTTTTTGGTGCCAAAATGGTGGGAAAAACATATGGGCTAAGAATCTCTCTTATTAGACCCTTGTCAAGTAACTCTTGAATTTTTCTTCTAATCTCTTCATTCTATTTTGAGGTCATTTTATATGCAGCTATTTTAGGTAGGTTTTACCTTGGTATGAAGTCTATATGGTGGCTTACATCTCTTATTGGCAGAAAAGAGCTAGGGAGTTCATCTACCACAATGTCTTTGTATTTGTTCAACAAGGCTTGGACCTTTTTAGGCACATCATCAACCTTTGTTGTTGTAATGGCAGATTTTGGTCTAATTATAATGGCATAACCTTGTCCACCCTATTCTTTCATATTTTTCAAAAACTCTTTATCCCCAACCAACATTACACTAGAAGCAACTTGTGTATCTAGGTTTTCATCTTGCAATGGAGTAAGAGTGAATGAAATCCCATCCTTTTCTATCACATAGGTGTTCTTCTACCCATCATGTTTGGCTTTTTTGTCATATTTCTAGGGTCTCCCTAAAATTTGATGACAAACATCCATTGGGATGATGTCACACAAGATTTTATTGTTGTACCCTCCTATGTTAAATTCCACCCATGTTTTCTCATTAACTAGGACCTGATACCCCTTGTTCAACCAAGAGACCTCGTAGGGAGTGGGATGTGGTATTCTCTTCATTTTCAACTTTTCTACCATCTCTAAAGAAACTAGATTATCTGTGGAGCCAGAATCAACAACTTTACAAACCTTACCTTGAGATTTGTAGGTGGTTCTAAAGATATATTTCCTTTGTGGAGGATCTTTCACCATAGGAACCTTGAGTAATGTTCTCCTCATCATTATAAATTCTCTAATTTCTGGAGCAAAATGTTGAGATGGAGAGTTGACACTCTCGTTGTCTTCTTCTTGCATCAATTGTGTCATTTCTCCTCCATGTGAAGTAGAAGGTTGTTTATCCAAAAATTTCCATGCTTGATGGCCAAATTGGTTGCATTGATAGCATCTTCCCGAGAATGTATTTTATCCTCTTCCCTAACCTCCAAATTTTCCCATAATATTTGACCTCCTACCTATGAAACTACATCATGATTCTGAGCTTTGTTCTTGATGACCACTCGTCTCTCCTTGTGGTTTTTGATATTGTCCTCTTCCCCTAAATGTTCCTCTACCCCTGAAGTTCTTTCATCTACCTCTACTTTGTTTCTCCTACCTTCTCTTCAACTTTTCTGCTACTCTAACAACCAATTGAAAGCATTCTTCCATCATTCTAGGGGTGGTCAGACTTAAATCATCTTGTATATTGAACCTCAACCCATTTATATACCTTGCTACTTTCTCCACCTCATTCAACATGACCTACTCTAATGCTTGACTTGTAAAACTCCTCTCTATAATCCATTACATCCATCTCCTTTTGTTTGAGGTTTTGTATGCTTCTAAATGTTTGAATTGCATAATCACTAGGTAGAAATTGACTCTTGATTTTAGAAACCATTCTATCCCAAGAATTGAATTTTGAATTTCTCTTCTTCACCCTCTTTTCCTACACATAATTATTGGATCTCAGTTGTGTTTATGGTTTGTCCTTGATGAAAAAATCTCAGATCCTTATGATTTATAATGGCACTTCTTTGATGTCTCTTGGCTATTACAAAAAGCTATCTGTTATACTTCAATTTCATGATGATGAGAATTTTGGTTCAAGTTATGAATGCTATCTCTTTGACTAACAGAGTTTGAAAGATGGTTTCTTTGTCAAGATGGTTCTTTTTGCATATCACAGGTATTGGTTGTTTCTCATTCGCGCTTACACATATCAGCATGAGTATGGCAGGGTCTCCCCGATCCTTTTTGAAATATCTATGTGGCCTATCGGCAAGACATTTCTAATGTCATGTCGATTGAATTTAACATTCTGGCAGTTGTCGACAAGACCTCCTTTTTGTTATGGCGACAGCAGAAAGGTCTTTCGACATAAGCTTTTTCCTTCAGTATATGGTCTTAATGAAAAGGATTATGTCTCACCGACTAGTGCTTATGGAGATTCATTGGCAAGAGCTGAGCGGTTTTGGAAAAGGTCTTGGCAAAGTGTTTTTGTCTTACCGAACATCACATGGAGGAGTTTTCTTTAGCCAAACATAATGTATTCGGTATATTGTCTCTTTGAATATTTTATGTCTCACCGATCATTGCATTGAATGTCTTATCGGCATAAGGTTACTGCTTCGACAAAATGTTATATCGAATATGCAATGTCACACCGACCTTGGTGGATGGATACTTTTCGGTAAGAGCTTGTGTTATTCGAAGGGAGGTCTTAGCGACTCCGAGTGAATGAATTTTTTCGGTATGACTCAAAATTTCTTCGAGAGGTCTCCCCGAAGGTTGTATGTTACAGTGACATCACACAAGGGGTTTCTATCAAAGGCCTTCGGCATAGGTATTGAATTGTCACAGCGATAGCGAATGTTGGTTTCATTTCGGTGAGAGGACCTTTTTGTCTCATCGACCAGAAGGATGTTATGAGCTCTTAGCATGACATTGTGTATTCAGTATGACTTCTCCCAAATCTGATGGATCTTGGAAAAAGTGACAAACATAAGGATGTATGGCAACGTTAAAGTTTCCTTTGGCATAATGTGTCATTGATGGAAATAAAAAGTTTAGGGAAAACTTTTTGAGTTTTTTCTTTTTGCTGGGTATCGAACCCTAGCCTAGCTGCCATCATGAATGTTTACGTTTCTATTGTTGCTGACTGTAATGGTTTCTACAGAGGTTTATGGAAGGTTTATTTGGTGCATTTCTGACTGGAAGCTCGACAATGGATAATGGAGCCATGGGAGTTATAGATCTGTTTGGTATTTTATTTTATGTGTTTCATACTACGCCTATTAATTTATTATCACTGCTCTCTGCATCTCAGTCATTATGATGCCCTGACTGAGTATTATCTTTCATGCATTAGATGTTATGATTTTCTGTGGTGGGCAGTTGTGTGTTTTTATGCAGTAAAATGAATTCATACGTTACAGATTTGTGGAGAATGGCTCTTAGCTACGTTGGTTGTTCTGTCATTACTCCTTAAGACAGTTACCTTTCTAGCAGTAGTATAAACAGAAGCAGAAAACTCTTTTTTGTTGTGGTTGTTAATGTATTTTTGAGATTATCATTCTTGGGTTGTATGAAATTGTATGGATAAACCCTGCAATAAAAGAGGCAGAGACTTTGTAAATTTCTTCTCTATGTAGTATTTTGGGGATTCAGTTATTGAATCTTTAAGGTACTTTGTAGATGAGAAAACAAAGAGATATGTGCTTAACTGAAAATAGAGAAATCCTTTGAATCATTATTATTGTTCAAAACATAATTTGAGGGGTTGGTACTCCTTAAGATAGAAATCTATAAATGAGGGGTTGGTGCTCCTTGAGTGGGTGCTCAAAAATCAGCCTATAAGGCATTGCACGAATAGTTGTTTATAAGATTAAGCCTGGAAGGCATTTAGGGAGTGGTTTTTATACCCCAGGAGGGTTTTCCACTTAGCAAAATTTTGTGCCTCTTTGTTCTTCTGTGTTCTCTCTGGTTTACTATGCTGTTGTTGTTTCAGTTCATTGTTAAGTCATTATTTTTCTCAATTTTGTTTATGAATGATTACATTCAACTCATGAATGCTTTAATCAGAGTGATATTGAGATCAAATCTGAGTTGTGTGTTTGAATATTTGAAAAAATTGGTCAAATAGTTAACTCATTGATTCACCCCCCTCCTCTCAGTGTCATTTTAACTCCAACAATTGGTATTAGAGTGTAGGGTCCTCTGATAGGTTTAATTACCTTGGATTGATCTTGGTCTTGGAGTTTTGTTTTTAATGGCACATTCTCAAGACGGTGCCTCTGTAACCAGAGCTTCGTTATTTGATGGAACAAACTATGTGTTCTGGAAAATCAGAATGGAAGCTTTTCTTATTTCATTTGATGTTGATGTTTGGAGCATGGTTATAAATGCTTACAATGTACCAGCCTCTATTCCCACTGATCTTGCTGAAAAAAAGAGGTATGAAACAAATGCCAGAGCTAAGCATGCCATCTTATGTGGGTTAACTAAAGATGTGTTCATTAAAGTCATGCATTGCAAATCTGCTCATGATATCTAGGAAAAGCTTGAAACAATATATCAAGGGAATGAGAAAGTAAAACTATCAAAAATCATTACTCTCAAACATCAGTTTGAAGAGTTGAAAATGAAGGATGATGAAAAAGTGGTTGAATATTTCCTAAGAGTTGATGAAATTGTCAATGCAATGAAAGGTCTAGGTCAAGATGTTATTGAATTTGATGTGGTCACAAAAGTTGTTAGAACCTTACCATCCAAATTTGAATCTAAGGTTTCAGCCCTAGAAGAAAAGAAACACTTTGATCAACTTACCTTAGACAGCCTACAAGGAATACTTACAGCCTATGAAATGAGAACTAGCAAAAACAATTCAACAGGAAAAGAAACTGCCTTTAACATTGAAAAGAAAGAAAAAGTTGAAGTCAGTGAATCAAAGTTGTCTGATTCTAAAGAATCCCATTTTGTTAGAAGATTTAAAAAGGGATCTGGAAAATATAAGGGAAAACTTCCCTTCAAATGTTTTAACTGTGGCAAAATAGGTCACTTTGCTACAAAGTGTCCCTATGATGATCAAATCTGTGACAACGAGACAACTGAAAAACTGCCTAAGAAGAAGGCCTTCAAACCTAAACGAAACTTCAATTTCAAAAAGAAGAAAAGTCTATTTAGAAAGGATGAATATGATATTAAGTCTGAAGATTCATCTGCAGAAGAAGATGAAACTTTGTTCATGGCTAAAATTACTCAGCAAAATGATTCTAACACTAATGATGTTGAAGAAGGTGAAGTAGATCTTGAAAGTGAACTGAAATGTGCTTTACAAGAGGTTAGAAAACTCAAAAAACAAGTTCTTGCTCAAGAACGTAAACCTGATCAAGAAATGATCTCTCTGAAAACTCAGCTTGAAGAAGCTAAAAGAGTTGAAGTCTGTCTTCGAGAGACTGTAAGCTGTAAGGATCAAGAAATTCAAAAACTGGAACAAGAAGTAGTCCTTCTTAGGAAGGAAATTGAAAAATATGAAAGCACTCTAAAACTGAATGAGATGCTCAGCAAACAGAAGATGTACAAAGATAAAACTGGTGTTGGTTTTGAAAAGGGTGAATGCTCAACTGACAAAGCAAAACAAAACCCCTCTACTGAAGTTAAAGGCTCAGGTTCAAATCACTCAGAATCTGGTAAGGATCATGTTAATCTTTTTAAAAGTAATAGACCTTCATACAAAGACAATTCTTTTTTCTATGGTTATTGCTTTTTCTGCAACAAATTTGGTCATAAGGTGAGCACTTGTAGGCTTATGAATTCTAGAATACCCAGGTTTGGTCTTAGGAAACACTATGGTTTTTTTAGACAGATCAGATGTTTTAAATGCAATACTTTAGGACATTCTATCAAACAGTGCAAAACTGATATGTAATCTAAACAGCAGAAAATTAAAAAGGTTTGGAAACCTAAGACTGTCAACAACATTGAACAAACTATGTTGGTTCAAACTGCTTTTCATTCCAATAAAAAGGACTTATGGGTCCTGGACAGTGGATATTCTAACCATATGACTGGAAAAAAGGATAAGTTTATAAATCTTGAAGATTATGTAGGTGGATATGTTAAGTTTGGTGATAACTCTAGTATTCAAATTAAAGGTAGAGGTTCACTTCTTCTGAATGAAGACACTCCTATCTATAATGTGTACTATGTGGAAGGTCTTAAGCACAGTCTTCTAAGTGTTAGTCAAATCTGTGATAGTGGTTATCATGTTCTTTTCACTTCGCAGGGATGTGAGATTAAGAACAAGCTTGGAAAGGTTGTTGCAGCTAGAAGGAGGACAAAAGGAAATGTGTACAATCTCCTTGACTCATCATGCAATGACAATAATCAAGGAAGAAATTGATTAGATTGATAAAAATCATACTTGGGAGTTAGTCCCAAGACCAGATGACAAGAATGTTATTGGTTGCAAATGGATATACATAAACAAGGTTGATGAAAATGGTAATGTTATTCACAACAAAGCAAGATTTTTCTGCAAAGGCTATGCTCAACAAGAAGGTATTGATTTCGGTGAAACCTTTGCACCCATAGATAGATTAGAATCCATCAGAATATTCTTGGCTTATTCTATTTACAAAAACTTTACTGTTTATCAAATGGATGTCAAAATTTCCTTTTTGAATGGCTATTTAGATGAAGAGGTCTATGTTGAACAGCCTGAAGGATTTATATGCAAAGATAAGCCTGATCATGTTTACAGATTGAAAAAGGCCCTCTATGGCTTAAAACAAGCACCTAGAGCTTGGTACTCTAGGCTAGACAGTCATTTAATTTCTAATGGCTTTGTTAGAGGAGGTGTAGATAGTAATCTTTATGTTAAAATTGAAGGTTTTGATATTTTAGTTGTTGAAATCTACGTTGATGACACTATCTTTGGATGCAACAATGTTACATTGAGTAAAAAATTATCTCAGCTAATGGAATCTGAATTTGAAATGTCATTATTAGGAGAATTAAATTTCTTCTTGGGTCTTCAAATCTCTCAACATGAAAATGGAATATTTATTTCTCAAACCAAGTATGCTAGAGAGATGCTTAAGAAATTTCAGATGGATGAATGCCATCCAGTTAGCACTCCAATGATTACTGGATGCAAACTCACTAAGGTTGATGATTCTCCTAATACAAATCAAACTGAATATAGATCAATGATTGGTAGTCTATTATATTTAACTGCTTCTAGACCTGACATTATGCAGGCAGTTTGCACTGTTGCATGGTTTCAGGCATCACCTAAAGAATCCCATGTCACTGTTGTTAAAAGAATTTTTAAATATATTCAGGGCACTCTTGATTATGGTCTTTGGTATCCTAGAAGCAATGATTTCTCTTTGATTGCTTATACTGATGCTGACTGGGCTGGTTGTTTGGATGATAGGAAAAGCACCAGTGGTGCTACATTCTTTCTTGGTGATCGTTTAGTGGCATGGCACAGCAAGAAACAAGTATTTGTTTCTCTCTCTACTGCTGAAGCAAAATACATTGCTGCCACTTCATGTTGTACTCAAGTACTGTGGATGATTCAAACTCTCTCAGATATGGGTATTGAAGTTCCTAAACCTGTTTCTATTCTTTGTGATAACACTAGTGCGATAAATATTTCAAAAAATCATGTTATGCACTCTAGAACTAAACATATTGCTATCAAGTTTCATTTTCTGCGAGAAAAGGTACTGGCTAATGATGTCTGCTTATAGTTTATTGGTTCACAAGATCAGGTGGCTGACATTTTCACTAGGCCCTTAGCAAAAGAGCTATTTGAAAGGCTAAGAATTCGATTGGGAGTTATCTCTCAATCATTACTTCACTGAATCTTCAAGCTACTGCTTAGGGGGAGAAAGTTAAATATTTTCATTCATATATAGCTCTCCTACAATCTTGGTTGCTGCACTACTACTTTTTTTTTTTTGCAGCTGTTTCTCATGATGTTTTTGGTTGGCTTCTCAGTTGTGTTTCATGGAATTGCAAATTCTTCTCTTCTATTCTTTGTCAATTGTGGAAAAAAGGGGGAGAGTCATTTGTGTTTTTCCATCAAGGACAAAGGGGGAGTTTGTTGGATCTCAGTTGTGTTTATGGTTTATCCTTGATGACCAAATCTCTGATCTTTATGATTTATAATGGCACTTCTTTGATGTCTCTTGGCTATTACAGAAAGCTATCTGTTATATTTCAATTTCATGATGATGAGAATTCTAGTTCAAGTTATGAATGCTATCTCTTTGACTAACAGAGTTTGAAAGATGGTTTCTTTGTCAGGATGGTTCTTTTTGCATATCACAGGTATTGGTTGTTTCTCATTCGGGCTTACACATATTGGCAAGAGTATGGTAGGGTCTCCCCGATCCTTTTTGAAATGTCTATGTGGACTATCAGCAAGACATTTCTAATGTCATGTCGATTGAATTTAACATTCTGGTAGTTGTCGGCAAGACCTCCTTTTTGTTATGGCGACAGCAGAAAGGTCTTTCAGCATAAGCTTTTTCTGTCGGTATATGGTCTTAACGAAAAGGATTATGTCTCACCAACTAGTGCTTATGGAGATTCATTGGCAAGAGCTGAGCGGTTTCGGAATAGGTCTTGGTGAAGTGTTTTTGTCTTACCGAACATCACATGGAGGAGTTTTCTTCGGCCAAACATAATGTATTCGGTATATTATCTCTCCGAAGATTTTATGTCTCACCGATCATTGCATTGAATGTCTTATCAGCATAAGGTTACTGCTTCAGTGAAATGTTATATCGAATGTGCAATGTCACACCGACCTTGGTGGATGGATACTTTTCGGTAAGAGCTTGTGTTATTCGAAGGGAGGTCTTAGCGACTCCGAGTGAGTGAATTTTTTTGGTATGACTCAAACTTTCTTTGAGAGGTCTCCCCGAAGGTTGTATGTTACAATGACATCACACAAGGGGTTTCTATCAAAGGCCTTCGGCATAGGTATTGAATTGTCACAGCGATAGCGAATGTTGGTTTCATTTTGGTGAGAGGACCTTTTTGTCTCATCAACCAGAAGGATGTTATGAGCTCTCAGCATGACATTGTGTATTCAGTATGACTTCTCCTAACTCTGATGGATCTTAGCAAAAGCGACAAACATAAGGATGTCTGCAAACGTTAAAGTTGCCTTCAGCATAACGTGTCATTGATGGAAATAAAAAGTTTAGGGAAAACTTTTTTGAGTTTTTTCTTTTTGCTGGGTATCGAACCCTAGCCTGGCCACCATCATGAATGTTTATGTTTCTATTGTTGCTGACTGTAATAGTTTCTACAGAGGTTTATGGAAGGTTTATTTGGTGCATTTCTGACTGGAAGCTCGACAGTGGATAATGGATCCATGGGAGTTACAGATCTGTTTGGTATTTTATTTTATGTGTTTCACACTACGCATATTAATTTATTATCACTGCTCTCTGCATCTCAGTCATTATGATGCCCTGACTGAGTATTGTCTTTCATGCATTAGATGTTATGATTTTATGTGGTGGGCAGTTGTGCATTTTTATGCAATAAAATGAATTCATACATTACAGATTTGTGAAGAACGGCTCTTAGTTGCGTTGGTTGTTCTGTCGTTACTCCTGAAGATAGTTACCTTTCTAGAAGTAGTATAAATAGAAGCAGAAAACTCTTTTCTGCAGTGGTTGTTAATGTATTTTTGAGATTATCATTCTTGGGCTGTATGAAATTGTATGGATAAACTCTGCAATAAAAGAGGCAGAGACTTTGTAAATTTCTTCTCTATGTAGTATTTTGGGGATTCAGTTATTGAATCTTTAAGGTACTCTATAGATGAGAAAATAGAGAGATATGTGCTTAACTGAAAATAGAGAAATCCTTTGAATCATTATTATTGTTCAAAACATAATTTGAGGGGTTGGTACTCCTTGAGATAGAAATCTCTAAATGAGGGGTTGGTGCTCCTTGAGTGGGTGCTCAAAAATCAGCCTAAAGGCATTGTGAACAGTTGTTTATAAGATTAAGCCTGGAAGGCATTTAGGGAGTGGTTTTTATACCCCAGGAGTGTTTTCCACTCAGCAAAATATTGTGCCTCTTTGTTCTTTTGTGTTCTCTCTAGTTTACTATGTTGTTGTTGTTTTAGTTCACTGTTAAGTCATTATTTTTCTCAATTCTGTTTATGAATGATTACATTCAACTCATGAATGCTTTAATCAGAGTGATATTGAGATCAAATCTGACCTATGTTTTTGAATATTTGAAAAAATTGGTCAAATAGTTAAGTCACTAATCCACCCCCCCCCTCTCAGTGTCATTTTAACTCCAACAATAATTCCACCAAGTTAAGGTAGGGACTTTAAAAAAAAAATTGGAAAATTTCAACCTTTGATCATCTGTTACCTCTTCATACTCAAAATAGTTATCAAGTGCATCAATCCAACCTAGCACCTCTTCACTATCCAACTTCCCACCATACATGGGTAATTCCATATTCACCTTAGGAGTGTCTCCCTCGATCGCCTTCGGCATCTTAACCATTCTAAATTCATTAGGGTCCAACTCTTCCTCATCAAGTGGACTCCTCTTTGATGGTTTTCATTCTCATCCTCTTCCTCTTCCTCTTGGTCACTTTGGTCTCTGGTGACCACACCTCTCCTTTGATTTGATTCAAGTGTTGCAAGTCTAGCTAGGACAGCTTCTTGAGACTCCTTTACCTATCTCAACTCCTTGGCATGCTTTTCTTTCAACTCTCTCACTTCTCTAGCAGTTGGATTACCTTTAGGAGGCATCTTTGCTTCTTTCAAACTTCAACCTCTTCTACTTATTGACCAAAACCTATTATTTGATACCTATTTTATGTAGAGCATGGTGGAGGTTATCAACACAAACTTAATTCAACAAAAAATTTGACTTTGAAACCCTAACTTGATGCTTTTCTTCCAAAACCTTCAATTCTTCTTGTAGTACTTGGAACAAGGGTTTTTCCCACAAAACGTTCAAATAAGACCCAATACCAAAAATATGAATACAATTTCAAATACCCTTTATGCTCTTTGAAAACATATCAACTTTGTAGATATGGTTGTTTTGTAACAACACCCTTCAAATTGGACTACTACACTGGAAATGGACCTAATTAGGCTTTTTTTACAAAAGTAAGAATGCATCAACCTTTCTCCAAAATACAAACTTGACTCTAGGGCTTCACTCAGGTCACATGGGGTTTGAAAAAATGAATTTTATCAACTGGAACAATCACCAAATCACCTTACAACCAAATGTTATGTCTACGTAATCACCTAAGCCTAATACATGGTGATATTAGGCTAGGGTTGCATCAAACTCGGCCCTAACTCCATCCCCTGCTCTTGAAAACCCTACAAACATTAAAAACACCTTATCTACTTCCATTCCACCAATTATCATATTTTTCCACTAATAGAATGGGCTCTAATTCATGTTTCTTCAATCAAACCCTCACAACTTAGGGTTTCATAACTACTTTTAGCAAAAATTCTCTAACTCTCTTCAAACTTGATGAAAATGAATGGAATCAACTGTAAATGATAGAATACTCAACACATCATTAATCCAAATTAGTTTTACATCATTTTGAGGCCGTATAGGGCCATACTAACTTCTGTAGCAACAAAAACACAATTGAGAATGCATAAAATAGAGTATATTGATATTGTTTGATCTCCAAAATGTCTCTAGAAGGTTTCCTTGGACATCCCAAGGAATATTTAAACACTTACAAGCATATTCCAATATTTTCAAACTATTTTTCAAATAACTAACCGTTCAACTTCCAATACACACCAAAAATGCAAAGTTGTTTATGCAACTTTTGTAACTTTAGCAAAACTTGGCACTTTTTTCAAAGTTGACCCCACATGACCAAAAACATGAAACATGGTCTAAATAGACCTTATTACAAACAAAATTGACTTAAAACACAAAAACCTAACATCTAACACCCTTTTACATCATGAAGGCTAGGTGCCCTTGCACCACAAATACATTTAATACAGTGTCAGAAGAGATATGTTTTGGATCATTCCCCCCATTTGTCATGTCAAACATATGCTATCCTAGTTAATTTTTTTGGAAACTAATTAATTCTAGTGGTTGAATTTGAAATTGAATGGCAAGTTTTTGGAAAAGGTAAGAAAGAAAAAAAGGAAGAATAGAATATTTTAAGAGCAGAAGAATGAGGGAACATTCAAGAGAACATAACAGAGAAAGAAGAAGAAGAATCTACATAAGTAGAATATATTGCACATAGTGCATAGGTCCAGTGCTTTAGAATACTTGTAGTAGCAACACACAAAAAGCTTTGTTGTGCTAGAATTTGGGCAGTTTGTTGTATGGAGGAAATACAATGCCATATGTAGCTCTAATTTTTGTATGTAAACATTTTTTAATGTAACATTTTTTGTGTATTTGAATGAAATAGAAAATTTATTTTGCCTCCTTGTTGTCTTCTTTGCTCTATTTGTTTTCATCTTTGCCCACTTTAGTTGGGATCTTTACCCAACATATGGCTCCTTATATTCACTTTGTCTTGTCCACTCTGTGTAACAAAAACATCGATTACAACCAGCTCTATATTTTTACAGATGAACTATTTATCTTGAATAAGTGAACAATGCTTTATAATTGGATTTAAATGAACTTTGTCGAAATTTAGACATGATTTTGTCAGGGAGTTGTAACCACATAAAAAAAAAATTATCTGCACTAAGTCAACAATGCTTTTTAATTCGAATCAATTAAAATGTGAGGAGATATACATAGTTCATGAAAACAAAACAAAATAAGAACACATTGTTTCTATCTTGTAGCTCCACTAATTTTGCATCTATTTGTCATTTAATATTCAAGGAAAAATTCCAACCTCTTTTTATTAAAAAAGTATGCCAACTTTCGAGTCATTATGTCATTTCCAAGAAATACAACTCTAGGCTTATATGTGCTAGATGACGTACCAATATAGTGTCATAGTTGGCTATGTAGAACTTATGTGGAGGAAAGGTAACGACCATGTGACTTTTCAATAGAGCCTCATGTTTGTTTAACTAGTAATGTGGCAATATTTAAGTAGGTAGCAACTAAACTAGCCTCATCAAGAGATTCTTTGAGTGTAAAATTTTACTTGTGCACCATTCTTGACTATGGTATGTTAAGGGAATATTGATTAATATTCATCCAAACTTTAAAAATTTCACCTCATAGTTCTAATGCATTATTCAAATGCAATATATGTTAGTTTATGGTTTTCCCTTTAGATAACACAAACTACTAACTTTTGATATCAATAGTAAATCTAAAATTAAGGTCATTTGTTATGTTAACATTTGGTGATGGATGAACTCTATATACATGCAACATTGCATATGTCTCAAGATTCTCTATTTTTAGGGTGCCTCAAATGAATTAGCTAAATGAATAAAGTGTTGGTTTACTATGTACTTCATGTTCATCATTATCAATGAGGTGAAATATAATGGTGTCCTATAAGGGTATTAGAAATCACACAAACACAATCAAAGTGATATACAAATTCAAAATAGGAGAGTCTTACCTATATAGATAACCTCATATAGATTTATATCATATATATTACAATATATAGACAATATATCATTCAATATTATATTTTAAATGATGAAAAATAGCCCTTTATGCTATTAGAAGAGTGAAAGACTCAATTATTGTCAAGTTCAAGTGATTGATCCAAAGTGGGTATTATTTTCCTATGCAAGTATTATCATACCTACATTTGTCTGCCTATCATTCTAAAGGAATAACAATAAAGTGACATATATAGTGGCTAATTTATTTTCAACCTAATATTCACATATTCTTAAGTTACCTCATGATATGTATATAGGTTAGTTATATGTTATAAATGTTCAATCGGTGTTAAAATATTTTGTTCATTATAATATGGAAGATATTATTGAGTTTATGGAGGGATAAGATTCCATGATGTAGGTGAAAATAATTGCCTACCATTATTCTATTGTACAAATCATTGTTGGTGAGGGTGCACCATGGTTGTGGAGTTTAGCTAAGTTGTAAGAGATTGTATTTGGTTATCTAGAGTCTCATTTTGGCTTGAATATGGTCTTCTCATTAGATTTCAAGGGCCTATAATGTCTTGAGGTTGCTTTTATGTACCTTACAATATGATATAATAATGTATTTATATGGATGGAGATTATAACATATGACACACATCTTTTATGCTAGTTATATTGGGCCATATAGACAACTTGTGTAATGACCCATTTTAGATGATGAGTATTCCTTTATTGGTATCACCCCTCCATCATGTTATTAAGAAGAGGTCCATATAAAGGAGGTGATTGTAATTATGAATATGTTTGTTTACTATGGTATTGTTCTTCCAAAATCTCTTTGATATATAGATTGGAGTGGCTTATTCCATAAGGAGTATTGTAAAATGTTACCCTACCTCAAGGGTTTATTCTATTTCTACATACACTTGTTACTACGACATCTTGGCCCACAATTTTTTTAATGTTGTGTGAGATTTATTTTCTATATCATTTCCATTTGTATGCATGGATCTTATCAAGTCATATCAAAACTATGATTTGGACAAACGTGGGGAAAAATCATATTTTTTAAAGATTCACCTATATGTTTAAATTGACTATAAAATTTTTGTAAACTTTGTATTAATGTTATAGAATCATCTAAAGAAATTGCAACCCAAAAATAAAGTTTAAATCATCAATATTAAGATAGTTATATTATTTTTTAATATTATTTAGAATTTCCCTTTCAATGTTATACATCAAGGAATATTTTTTATATTCTTACATTTCTAGAATTCTTATCAAAATATATTAGGGGTCTATTAAATATGTTTTTACTTTTTAAGAAAATAATAATAAAATTATTCCACATGGTTGGGTATGTGGTAGAGATTTTAAAAACATAATTTTAATGGGGATTCCTTATTTTTATGAAATGGGGATGCATTATAATGATGGAGAAAATATAAAAGATATTGTGTAAAAATGAAAGTATGTAACATGAATTTTTTATCCTTAAATGGTGAGGTTAGTCAATGGTATGTATCATTGTCTATGGATATAATTTTTGGATGAAATAAAACTATATTTTTTAATAGATGGGATCAAGAAGAAAAGAAATGAATAAGGATAAAGAGAATGAGAACAAGGAAAAGAACAAGAAGATGAGGAACAAGATGAGGAAGAAGACAAGGAAGAAGAAGAGAGAGAAAGAAGTAGAAGTAGAAGTAGAAGTAGAAGGAAGAGGAGAATAAAAATATGATGATGAAGACAAGATGAAGGATTCATGTATATTCACTTAAGCTCTAAGGAAGGAAGATTCAATCCTTCAATTTCATGGATGTGTTCAAAAGGAAGAGGTTATTTTTTATAAATCCTAGTGGAAAGAATAACTTCATAAATATGGAATTAGCCATGAAATTATAGGTACAATAAACACATATCAAGGACAAAAAGACATAGTGATAGTAGTTATTCACAACATAAAGATTTGAAAATTGAATTAGTAAGAAATACACTTCAAAAATTAAATAATCAAGATGTCATGAAAATTCGAATAAGGGTGAGACTCAAATTCCTTATAAGCATGCTTGAAAAATATTATGGCCTAAATATATTTTTAGGATAATGGTATTGCACAAAGCTACAAGCATGAAAATCCTAATACATGTAGAACAAGTCTATGAGTCAATCAATCTCTAGGATTAAAAGGATCACTCCTTATCTATTCTAACTTAATCCTCTTTGAAAGATGACAATGGATAAAGAGGTAAAAAATGTAATAAAAATATAAATGCTCATGTCAAATAAGAGGTACAAAAATGTAATAAAATTATAAATGCTCATGTCAAATAATATCCTTTGTAATATTTCTAGACTTTGAAATGTATCAAATATAAATAAATTGACATCACATAAGAGAATTTCACATTTATTTTCCATAGGAAATAAGAATAAAAACTTCTAAAGTTGAAAAACCTAATATTGATGTTTTACATTATATTGGACAACAAAATAGAATTTGATATTTACAAGGATTGAAAATGCATAGATCACATTTTTTATGCTTCATTGTGTATGTTATTTGGAATTTGATCCCCAGAAATTATTTATGGTTTGCTAATATTTCAACCTTGCCCTTTTTCATGCCATAATTATCAAATTTATTTATCTTCTTGTTGATTTGTGATTTTGTGCCAAATTTTGAGAAATTTCTCCACAATCCTAATGTAATGCATTGATGTCTCTAGTACACACTATCATCACAAGAATATTTGATTTAAATATTTTTCTCTCCCACCCAAATATATTTTTTCACTTGAACATTCTAATATATTTTCTCCTAGAAATTTTTCTTGGCTTAAATAAGACTTCAATTTCCTCTCCTTCCACCCACAAAAAGTAAATTTTAAAAATAATATACTCCCTTTCTCTCCTCATTTTGACTCCCTTAATTGTAACTAGTAAAAATTAATCGATTGTTGAATCTTGATTTTGTTGCATTTTTTGTGAGACTAGTCCAATGCTCTAAAAGATGGTAATATTTTGAAGCAAGTTTGTTCTCTTATTTTGGTATTAATGTATCTCTCTACAATATAATATATCTACTATAACTGGTAATATTTATTTTTATTTTATTTTAATATTTATCAAACACACACATTATAGTGTACCTTCCCATAGTCCATGAATTTTATGCTTATATAGTTCATTTTGATATTGTATTCTTAGTCCTAGATGTAGATTGGCTAAGGATGCATAGTGTATATTCATAATCTATATTTTATTTGTTGTGGAAATCAAAAGTTTAAATAAGGGCTTAACCATTCTTGTCAAACTCCCAATTAATCCCCAACAATTTTATTGTTCGTACATGGAGGTTTTTATTTTATTTTTTCTCTCATAGAGGTTTTCATTCTTTGTACTTCGCTCATTGTGACTTGTATTTTAATTATAAAATAGTGACTCAATATTCTATTTTAAAATTTCTTAAAAAAATGGTGTCTCTCCTAAGTAATCCCCAATAATTTTATTGCCTATATATATAGGTTTTTATTTAATTTATTCCCTCATGGAGTTTTATATTCTTTCTATGCTTCTCCTTGTCATTTCTAGTTCTATTTCAAATTAATAATTCAATATTCTAGTTCTAGCATTTTTTAATTTTTGGGTTTCGTCTAGTTTGGTATTTTGTTGTTGTGGCCTATTTGTATGCCAAAAAAGGAATTCAAAATCCAAATTTTATTTCTATAATGGTTTTGATACAAACACTATAAAAATATGATAACATATGATGAGGATGATAATGCATCATGTTGATGTCTATGCATCATGACAACATCCTAGATAATGATCTCCCAACTTTGACATCAAGTTCTTTATTTTTGTTATTTCTTGATCTATACTTAATTTTTCAATTTTGTATTTCTATTTTTTATACTTGATATATTTTCAACCCAAATCTTAGATTTATCTTAGGAAATTCTCTATTTTATAAATTAAAAAAGTTTAAACCTGAGAGTTTATTTCCATATTACATTTCCTTTCTCCATGTGGGTTTTCATTTAGGTGACTCAAATATCCATTTGGTAGTGGATTTTTTTGTTCAAATCACTCAAATTTCATAGGTATTTATAAATTTTAATGTTTTTCTTCAATTTTATATTAGTTTTGCATTATTTTTTGTGAACTTTAGTCAACAATTGGTTTTTTAATAGACTTTTAATTGCATTAAAATTATTGTTAATTTTTAAAATTTTCATCAATAAAAAGGCTTAAGAATGGTTGATCCCAACCTCGCTCAAGATTAAAATCCTAACCCTACTCAAGATGAAAACCCTGCAAATCCTCTTTCACTACCACCATTGTTTCCAAACCATGAATCTATTCATAGAAATTTATATTATTTTGAGAAATGTATGTTGAATTTATGAGACACTCCCTGAGCTATCAGACATGAAAAACACTTTAGAAACAATCATTTCAAATGTTGAAACTATGACAAATGAGCACACATAGAGGTATATTAGATAATTTTTGGAAACGTTGGTGGATGGTTTTTGATAAACCACCCAACAACAATCTTGGCGTCCCTCAATATTTTCTACAAAAAATATATGTCGAGTTTGTCCTAGGGAGGCATGTCAAAGTAGATTTCCAAGGTGTTGGTAAAGGGATGACACAAGATATACCTAGAGCACATCGAGTCACCCCAGTTCTTCCTACTCCACCTATTGCTTCCATGACTCCAGTACCTTACCCTGAGATTGTTTTAGATGCAGGGAGTCAGAGTATTTTTTCCATACATTCATTAAGTGATCATTTTATTGCATAGAACCATCATGTTGTGCATCATATGAAGATGCATCCCATCATGATGGTGATGCACCTATTGCATCAGTTTTGACTAGTACACCCTCCTCTTTGGCACATATTTGTGTGCCCCATTACTGCATCATCTGTCACAATATATGTTTGGGTTCTCTTTGACAATCCAATGAGGTTCCCATAGACACATTTGACTATGAGGTATGTGATCTGTCAAATGTAGGAGTTGATAGAGCATGGAGTGGACCATTTCTAAGAGAGACATCAAGTGGAAGAGATGATGTTGGAGCACCAATAAGATTTAAAGTAATTTCATAGTGTGTTTTATCTAAGTTCTTTCATATTTTATAAGAGATATTTGTACTAATATATGTTTAAGTGCGAGAATCTTTAATAGTTACTGATAGTGGACCATATTTCCTAGGTGTAAGAGGCTACACAATCAGCCATTTCATTTGTCCTAGGGACTTAGTACATAGTATCATTTAAATTATTATTTAAATGTTAATTTTTAAATCTATTATGTTTAAATACATGTACATAGATTGATAGTCTAATATAATCTTGTCCTTTTGTTCAGCAACCTGGTAATTTTACAACCATGTTGATTGAGCCTGACCCATTGGAATAAGTTACACAATAGGTATATCTTTTTCTTATTCTTGACATTATGATTATATGTGCATGTGAATTTAAATTGTATTACATGTTCTTGTCAGTTTTATATAGGAAACCATCTCAACTGCTTCATCCATCATGAGCCTATCTAGTGTAGAAGCATCACAATAGGTATGTGTTTATTTTATATTGCAGATCTATTTGCATTTAGATATAAGTAGATATATGTTTAGTAAATATGATTATTTATCAACAACTATATGTTAATTCGTATCTGTGAAGCCCCGCCTATAAATGGACATGACACCTGTATAAAAAAATAAAAAAATAAAAAAAAATAAAAAAACATCATTTAATTTAGGACACATCTAGGGTAATATTAATACAAACAAACAATGGAATACTTATTATCTTACGGTGATCCAGATTAAACCATCATAAAATAATATTTAAATATTTATCATAACTCAACCAAGGAATTAGATATATGATTGGAATCCCATATTGAGAATTAAATTGAATAATCATCAAGAATGGTATGGAAACGAATTTCAATATAGTAATGTTTCCTCTTGTTCAGGATGCTAGAAACCATATGGATTTTAGGATAGCGTTCTCTAATGGTATGACAATTATCTTATGTCTACCTTTGTTTATGACAAAGAAAATATAAATTATACTGAGAAATGTTGTTGAAGGAAGGTAATATAGTAGATGTTTAGAAGGATCACAATGTCTCTATGGAAGGAAATGTAGAAAAGAAAGAGGATTTTGTAAGGCCACGCAAGTAGTTCTCTAGAATGCATCTAAGGATCTTAATCCTAATCATGAGATAATGCTTAAAATGTAAAATTAATCTTATAACATAAATATTAAATGATTAAAAATAAGAAATTTGTTATGTAAATTGTATATGGTACTACTTTTGACGATTGCAATGAAATTTTTTTTAGGTTGGTTTTGAGTCACCTTGTGAGCTCAATCAATAAGAAGTAGCGAGCATTACATAGTTATGAAACCCAGTAGAAATAGAGATCAGATGATAAAATTTTAACAAGAAATATACTTTGCATATCAGGGAGCTGTAAACATGAATTTAAAATCATATCCACCTTTAATTTATGGTTTAAAACTGCATACTTATGACTGTGTTAAATTTCTAGTTAAATTGGTAAGTATAATTTATATTTTAAAAATAGAAAATAAATAAACAAATAAAGAAGTGAAAATTTACTTAGCATGTCCAAAACATGGAGAACACCAAGAATAATTGAAGAGAGTACAACATCAAATCCAGGCCCTCCATTAAATAAGGTCATGTTTATTAACCTGGGGATGTTAGACCAAAGGCATTGATGATAGAGACAAACTCCATTTAATAGTTAAGGGCAGTGTGACGAATAGGGACACCAATAAGTCAATATTTTGCAGTAACGTGTTAGGGGAGGAATACAAAGCATTAATCCCTCAACAAAGAGATGTGGTAGCAATCTAAAAGAAATACATCCATAGCATTCAGTCCATTAAATACCTGCGCGACTTTTGACACAAGGGGCGATGGGGATCATTAAAGTGGATTAGATTGGCTGGTGAGAAGACCTATCTGGCTGCCATTTTATGAAAGATTGATTTCAATCCTTGGGGGAGGTAGCTTTTGGTATGCATGGGATGCCATACTTGAAGAATACGGGAGGGTCTGATTACTGGCGGACTATCCATTGCAGCTGGGCGGCATGTTACAGCCGAGCAATATTCGATGGAGATACCTTCTAGGAGTGAGGTCGTGGGAATAATGCAAAAAGGAGGAGGTAGAAGTGTGAAGGAGAGAGAGGAGGTGGGTAGATAGTTTCAGAAGGGACTTCTGACTTTCAGGTATGCTCCTGTATAATGATGGCACCCAGCCATGGAAATTTATACATGCAAGCTCCATGAAATAAAATCTCGAGTAGTTGTGTCAAACCGTTTATCCACCTTGTCTGTACTTTTGAAAGTAAACAATGAAACAGAAGACAATCTGCCCCTGATTCAAGCATTGATAGTAGTTGGGTGTCGATTTTTAGACTGTATTTAGATTTTATTCTTTGCCCATTTGGAAAATAATAAAACCAAAATTCCATCGTATGTTATCAAAGGATTTAATGGTTGTGGTGTTTCGGTTTAAACCTGTGAGGTAAAATTCCCTTGAGAGAATGTTATTTTTTTCTTGGTATATGATGTTTTTATGTATGAGTCACTCTACAAATCTATATTATGAAATTGTTTTACTGATAAAAGAGAATAAATGAGGCGTATCACTGCTCTAATCTACCTGGGGTTCGTTAGCACTCAAACTATAAGGCTTAAAAATGGTGAAAATAAATCTATCATTAGAGTCTTACATCTCCCATTTTTTTTTATGCTTAGCCTCTTGGGAGTGCACACCCATTTATAGCTGATTGCATGTTAACTCATTTGTAGTATGCTTATATCTGTGTTCTCATATGAATTAAAGCATTTACTTAGTCTTTATTCGAGCAGTTCACTGCCTTATTGATGTGCCCATATTTGCATGCATGTCTGCCAAAGCATTGCGAGTATTTTATTGGGTGAAGTACTCTTTCTTTATTATCTTCGTCCCCTGGCTCAAAGAGCCCATTTTGGCATAGGCGGGTAGGAGGTTAGCAAAAGTTGGGGTTGGCTTTACATCGGCAGACTGTGTTTTCCTGAGAGTTTAAAATCCCTTTCAAAAGAAAATTCATCTCGTTCTTATCCTGCAGTCACTTCAGCCCCAAGTGATCGCATTTCCTTGAGGCATTTTGTCAAACAGTTCATGTACCCTGTCTATGCTGTCGCACTTGCATACAATATTCTGGCAAACAATTCATGTTCCTTGTCCATGTTGTTGCGTTCTGTATACTTATATACACTGAGGCAATTGCAACTACAACATTTGACAAGCATCCCCATCGTGTATGCTTTAATTTGTGTCCATACCCTGTTCGAAGCCCCCAATTTGGGTACAGGCAGAGTCAACGTTGGAAAAAGGTCGCAGAATTTGGCTTTACACCTACTATTTCGTTGCTAGAAAATCTCTAAAGCCTTATCAAATAAATTCATTATGTGCACATTCTTCAATCATGGCAGTCTGTGAGACCACATTTCTTTGAGGTATTTTGTCATGCAGCTCACGCACTTCTTCTATGCTTCCACATCTAGCATACATATCTGCGTTGGCAGTTATAATTACAACATCAGCCAATTTCCAATCACCTAGCCAATTGAATCACCAATTCGTGTTAGAATTACATCGCTAAAGGGTACCTATCACACTTAGTATATTCTTACCTTTCTCTTGTTATGGTTTTTCCCAACTCAACCACTTAAGTCATGAGTTTGGATTGATTATGCAACTCGAGGAGTGTGACATAACTCTTTAACACTTTTGAAATCTTTCTTTCTTTTCTTCTTTTCTTCTTTTCTTTTCAAAGAATTTAAATGTACTATTTATGAGTCTCTGAATTATTTTTTTTAATGTGCACCACCATTTAGTTTTCATAAATTTCTAATCTTATGCTTCACTTTTGAATCCCAAACATTTAAAATCTTGACGTCATAGTTTGTCATCCATTAATCATGAAGGATTGTGAACACTATTAGTAGACCAAGTGGGCCATCACTCGATACCTTGATAGATTGATGAGAAGGATAACTTGGCTAATCACAAAAGATACTAATTGCAAATTAGACATTGAAACAAAGTTTCATAGGTCCATACCAATATTGGCACTAACATAATAAAGATAGTTGTATTGAATATATATAATGTTTCAACACTAATCTATTTTGATTGTTTATATTTTTTTGGAACCAATCACTAAGTTAATATTGGAACACAAACTCCTTGGTAGCGCAATCCAAAGTATAATTGTTATCTAAATTTATTTTGTCTCCTATTCAACGAAGTTTGTATCTAAATGCTTATGCTTCATTTATGGATTTCTGTGCACATGTGAAAACTATTAAGTTAAAATTTGTTAGCGACAAAGACACACTTCAAAATGATTCTTACCACACTCTTTTCATGAGTTCATATACTAGTAAGTTCTAAAATAAGAAGAGTTCTCAACTAGGTGGTAATAAACAAGTGGAAAATCCTACAACTTATTATGTTTCTAGTTCTTCAAATGTTCTTACTTTTGAAACTCAAGAGTTTACAAAGCCTAAAAGTATTAAGAGATTCCTTGGCTAATATGCACTCTAAGAATGAATGTAGTAATTCACTGAAGTTTGATTCCTTAGCTCCATAACATGAAACCTAAATTTGAAAGGATAAGTTTTCATATTTTTTTATGAAGTCTAGTTTATTGAAGGCTTTAAGTTAAACTCCAATCCCTGGACATGAAGAGGAAGATACAATCTAATCGATTGGATGAGCCCAGGTTTGTTGCCCATAAATTTATGTCTTTAAGATCTTAAATGTGAACTTTATTTAAACTTTGACTTAGGATGTCATTGGGTGTATCCAACGGTAAATATTCTTGGGATAAGAGTTAATATGAGTGGGAATTAGGTTGTTTATTTCATAATCAACTTGTATATTAGAAGTAAGGATAACCTATGTCTTACCTTGAAAATTTCCTAATCCTACGCATTTCTTAGTTTATCAATTAAATGGTGGTTATTGAAAATTATTATTTATTTATTTTATTTTTATTTTTATTTTTTTCTCAAAGTTTACATTAACGTCTATATAAACTTAAATCAAGTATGAACAATTGTTTAGATAAAAATATGGATGGGATTCTTCATATTTATTGCTAATTAATAATTTAATATTCAAATGCCTATTTGAAGAAATTATACCTAATGACATAGTTTTATTGTATTCTATTTTTCTATATGTAAAAGTGTAGATTTTATTAAAGAAAATAGGATTGACAATTTATTTTTTTTTAAAGGAGAAGAAATGGATAGCTCAATGATGGGAATAATTGAGGATGGGTTTAAATTGTTAAATATTTAGCTTTGGACTGTATTGATGGTATTGTCTTGGTTTATTTGAGAAGAATTATTTAAAAAGAGAAGTATCTTATGAGTAGAAGTTTAACTATGTCATGTGATTAGGAGAATTCGTGTATTTAGTTTTTCCTTCTGATATTCTTGGAGACAAGATTGCAATTGTTTTTGAGTCTCGTCTATGTAGAAGTGATATGTATTTTGTTGGCTTTAGAAAAGTAAATAAGATAAATAATTACTTGTGTCTTTATTATACTAGGTCAAGTTAGGGTCTTCTTGATAATATAGTTCTTCACTAACACCAATTAAGCCTTGCAATGTTATAGCCAATTTTAAATAGCCCTATATGGGTACTTGGCAATAGTTCTTATCTTAGACTTACGGTTGGATTGGTGTGAATGATTTATGATCCTATTTGAAGTTAATATGCTTTTTGAACCTTGTGGTTATTCTCCATTGTAGACCAACCAAATAAGAGTTGGTTCAAACTCATAAGTCGAACTACAATTCCTCTGTGAATTATACACATAGGCAAGGCCGTCAAAGACGAGCCCCCGAGGAATTAGGTCTGGCCCCTAGGCTTGTTCTCTTATTAAATATTTAAAGTTACTATTGATATATATATTTTATTTGCATAACTTGTGACTTGAATTAAGTCTGTGTTTATTGATGAGTTAGTAGATCTAATCCAACCTACCTTAGTGATGTCGATTCCATATCTTCATTAGAAACTCAACCATGATCGTCAACTCAATGGTGTTGATGGCTGAGGTCCTTATAAATTATTGGTCTAATGTTTGCTAGGTTTTCATGGGGTACATGCGTAGGAAGCAGCTTTTGGGAATGATGTTAGAGTTTGTGGTTGAAATTTGAAATTTGTGTTTTGTCCTTAATTGTATTTTTGTGTGAAATTTTGGGCATTACAGTATCATTTTTATTTTACCTGATATCTAAGGGGTGATCCCACAATAGTGGTTTACAATTTTTGGCCAAACTGGACACTGAAATTATTTTTTTAAACTAAATCTTCACATTCGGGCACCTATAGCAGCTAAACCATGAAGAATTTGAAGATGATGAAAACTAGAGTCTCGTCACATTTTTCTATAGATTCTAAAAATATTTTTCAAAAATTTTGGAATCAGATTGCACTTCTTTTTTTCCATCTCCCACTAAAACTAGTTTTTTCAAAATAACATTTTCAAAAAGTGACGACAATCCGATAACGCGATAACTTTTTTCCATTAAGGATAAAATTCTAATTCTTTCAAATTTAGATTTGTAACTCTAATATCTAGTGCTTCCACTTGGTTAGACAGCTTTTTATTTAATATTTTTTCTTTAATCAATTTTTGAAGTCAAACCAATTACAATCTCGCATAGCACAATCGTGATAACACAACTTTTTGTATATATTGAAATTCAATTTTAATTTTTTGTTGGATCAAGAACTTCAATATCTGGTGCACTCTTATTTTTTTAAAAAATTGATAACTGCTATTTTTCCACATGTGCAATGTAGACCTTCATTTTCGATGAAAACCTATGTTTAATAAAACTAAAACAAATACATAATAAAGCCAAAAATATTAAAACTATATTCGCTGGATAACTCATTCTAAGGATTACCTGATTCAAGGTTTGTGAAGATTCCTCCATTTTCATCCTCAACCCAAGCTCAAGTGCCAAAATTCAAGTTTTTTTTGGTCTCAGGGAGGGGATGAGGAATAAAGGGGGTCTGAGTGAACCCATAGGGGTTCGCTCGAACTAGGGTTCATTTGAACTCTAGTTCATTCGAACCCCCCTTCTATAAGGGGTTTTGATGGCTTTTTTGGCAGGAAAGTATTAGGAGGGTTCAGTCGAACCTGGGTTCTACCGAACCCCTAATGGGTTCGGTCGAACCAATAGGTTCGTACGAACCCCTAAAATCATTTTTTTTGCCATGCATTCATTTTCTATGAGTTTTCCTTCCTCACTTCAATTGTAAACCACTATTGTGGCTTCACCCATAGTCCTTTGCCCGATTCAACAATGCGATGAATGTGGGGCCATTTCTTTATATGAGGACTCTTGATCATCCTAAGGGAAAATCATATGTAGAATGCCTTGCAAAAAAGAGAGAAAGACTTGAGGGTATGTGCAGGATCATCATGGAAAAAATAGACCCTTAAGTGGCAAAAAAATTAGAAAAATTAGAGTTAGGCAACTTGACGTTAAAATTTGAATAAGTTATCTATATTATTTTAAAAATATGTAAGAATAGAATTTGTAGAAAATTGAATGTAGTTTCTAAACTACTAGGTTTGTTTAAAAAAAAATATCTATTTGGTGAAAATTTGAAATTTCAATGTTGTGGTAATTAAATTTCAGGGAAAAAATAAGAAGTAGATGTTTATCTGACCACCCTAACCACAATAAAATGATAATATTTTTTTATAATATTTTAGATATAAGTAGAAGACTCATGCCCCAATGTGATGCATATTTTTTTATAATTTTTTTCTAAGTAAATAATTAATTATGATTTTTTTATTACAATTTTAAAAAAAATATAAAAACGCGTATGTCTAACCATCTTAACTTGGTCAAAACTTCATGAAATTCAATTTTTCATTTTTTAATCCTATAGTATGCGAAGCATAGAATATGACGCATGTTTTGGATTCAAAAAATGTGATACCGTTTGAAAGCTATAGATGTTTTTCAATCAGCTTATCAATCAAGACTTTAGTCATAATTTGAATAGAAAATGAATAATAATTCATTATTAAATTCAAAGTAAAGCATAATTTATATCGGTGGAACACTGAGAATCTCTTTTAAAAACCCTTTTCGTTTCATCAATTTTGGGTAAAAAAATAGTCGTCAGCCACATACCCATCATATTGCCACTTTTTGACCCATCATGATCCTGCACATACCCTTGAGATAAAAAAGAATTGAATTTTTGATATAATATAGTTCAATATAGTGATTTTGATGTCAAATTGATAATTTATAAATTATAGTATATAAATTTCTATTTACTAGTCTATCTTGTCAACCATTCACATAATTAATCTAATTTATGGTTTGAATTGTTATTGTGCAGGAAACTTCAGAGCCATAAAGTTCTTTGAGGAGGCTTGATTCTGATGATCCAACATGAGATTAGGATTTGATATATATTGATATTTATTTAGGGTTTGATAGATCTTGAGATGGCTTATATGCCACAATTTGTAAAACTTGTTCTGAGTAGGCATATATGCCAAACATTTTGATATATAAGAATTGATATTTGATCTAATTTTTTCCTCATGTGCATGTCTTTCTACCTTGAATCTTCAAAATGGAATGTATAATTATTTTAGAATGGTTTAAATTTATGATCAATAACATGTTATAGATTAACAAAATTGTATTTTAATAGAACTTATGAATTACTTTGGTAATCCATCTATGTTAGAGCTCATTCATATTAAGGTTTGCATGTATTACATTCCATGATCAACCATGTTTCTTTGAGGAATTTTTTCAAACAATTCACTACCTTTTCTATTGTACCAAATTTTTGTCTACCAAAGAATTTTTATCAAACACTCAAATTGAGAATACACATGATTTTAAGCTCTCTTGAATGAATACACATTTGACATTATATTTTCTTTTGAACTCTTGTAATGAAGTGGACAGTTGATTTTTTTTTTCAAAAGAAGCTAAAATTATTGAAAAATGGTATGAGAAGCACTGTATAATATTTTTTGAGAAGAACTATTTAAAAATATGCCTCAAATAATTGTGGTCTCATAGATAAGGCAAAAAAGATGAAAAGAGCAACTTATAATTGTGGGAGTAGATGGTGACTCCCCAACACCCCCAAGAATAGTTGCTAGACCAAAACCACTTCCACAAGAGAGAGAATGGCAAGAAAGCTTTCTTCACAATGCAATATTGATTAATGGTTGAATATGATGCAAATGTACAAGAGATGCTTTGCTTATAAAGGCAAGGTTGAGAGATAATATTAGACAAGATCATGACAAGTGTCTTAATCCTATGACATGAGACAACTAACTACCTAGGAATCATGCAATATAGCTAGATAAGATAAGTTCTAAAAAAACCAACTAAGACTTCTAGAAAGAATCTTATATCCTAAGTAAACTTAACATGTGAATATGTCCCCTAATTACCTAGTGATTGAATTAGCTAGGTAGAAGACATTTATTCACACCAACAACCCCCCTTGAGTGCAACTTAGGGAGAAGATTATTATGCACACTATGCAAAGACTAAGACCATGGGTCCCGGCTACTAGGCCATGTTAGGTACCCATTTACAATGCAAATGCAAACAATCTCTCACAAGCGGAGAAAAGGAGAAAACCCAATGGGACAAAACTCCTCTCCAAAAGAGAAAAAACAAAACAAAATAAACATGATGCATAGAGGATTCAATGATACCCCCCAAGGACTACATCCATCATTCATATACAATCAATGACCCCCCCCATAAGAGGTAAATAGAGAGAAAAGATATCCCCCCCGCAATGAATGATCACCTGCAAGTATGGTTAATGTATGAAGACAAAACATAATCCAATGCTTACAAACAATGTTTCTCCCCTTGGGAAGAAGATACACCAAGTACAAATGTAGTAATGCTTCCCATTCTAGATAGGAAGAGGTAGGAAGAGGAATCCATATGTATGTAGATTGTGTCTCTGAAATCTTCTCATGTGTTTCCAAGTTCTTGGATGATGATGATGATGCCACAATCCAATCAAGTACATGACCAATCACAACAAACTATGAAAAACGAAGAACAAGTGGAAACTTATCTTGAACAAGCTCCAAAGAAAAACATGAAGTTTCAATGGGTGATCCATGACTATCATCAAATAAGAGAGATAAACCCTCAAATTGGTCCTCCAAATCTAAAATGTGAGACTCCACAAACAAAGAAGCAATGTATGTCAAATAGGAATCCCACTCTAGAAGATGATCAGATACCTATTGTAATGAATCATTGTCCAGAAGTACTCAATGACTCATCAACTGAACATGAATTTGTGATCTCAACTAGAGAAGTAGGAGTTGCAAGAGAAGTCTCTGGATCATCAAGATGTTCAAGTTCTACATCATATTCAAACTCCTCTAAGGTTTCATCATCATAGGGTATATTGTCAACATCATCAAGTGGAATGAGGTAATCTAAAGCAGGATAATCAAGGAATGGAGGCTTATGTGGATCTCCAAATATCTCCCAAACTTTGGTCCAGACTGTGCATGGGCATGACATGTCAGAGAAGACCTTATGATAGGTCTCACTACAAATGCTTACACTAAAAGTAGAACCAATCAATCCTATGATATGATCATTCTTATTACCCCAAACTAATTTCCTATATGTTGTTTCTAGTTCAGGAATGAGTCCATAAAGATGTGGCAAAAGATTAAGCCACCTACAATGTGTTATTATGCATTTTTTCCACGACTCATAGTTATCCCTAGTTAGAACTATTACAGAGGGATGAGTTGAATAAGCCATTATTACAAGGATGATACACTTCTCAACTGATACAATATGAGATCAACATATACAATAGAGCTGAAATGAAGTACAATGATCAAAACAACACTTTCCCAACTTCCAAAATATCCAAGTATCCTTCAGTAGACCCATCGGGAAAAATATGAAATCAAAAAATACCTAGGACAAAATCAAGAAAAAGTGCATGAATGGTTGGATAGAGCTCCTCAATACCTTTCCAACACCACAAGAATCACAAAAATCGAAGATCGTGGTAAAGAGTTATGAGCTTGGGAGCCAAAATAGAAGATCTGACTTCAATCAGCAAAAACTAGCACCAAACAACAAAATTTCTGAAAAATAACTACACCACTGGAAAATTGAGCTTCTCAGCTTTCTAGCAATATTTTGTTTCAAAAATTTCACCTTCGTATGCAAAAGTTATGATAATTTGAAAAACATTGTTTGTTTGAACACTTTGGGGGCTAATAAAGGGCACTGCCAAGGCTATTAAGGAGCAAAATTTTTGGCTCCTAAAGGCTAATATGGAGCAAAAAGCTAGTGAATATTTTAAAAAGGCTAATACAAAGTTTATAAAATGAAAGCCTTCACAATTTTTAAACAAAACTTTTTTAAAAAGGCTTTGATAAAAGAAACATGTCGGCCTTTTTAATAATACAAAGCTTTTTGAAAACAAAGTTCATATGATATCAAAACCTACGAATTTAATGAATTTGGTGTACCCTATTCCGCTACAGAAAAAGTACCATGATAGAGACCAATTCCCAATTGATTGCATGATGCATGAGCCACATAAGGTGTACGATGATGTCATCTCAATACGCTGCTACAAAGAATATTCTCTGTGAATATGCCACCTGATTTGCTATAAAATATGTAGAAATTAAACCTCAACAAATATATAAAATGTGCCCATTTTTAAAAAAAAATATATGCTCAACTATACAATTTTTGCCCAATGAAATAATAAAGATGTAGAATATTAATTTTTCAATATTTTTTTCTGCAAATAAATAATAATGATGACTCTATCGCTCAGGAGGTCGTACGGTCTATCTGGGCAAAAAAAAATGCCTCAGAAATTTTTTTTACCGAAATTGGACAAATTGGAAGTCAAAATTCGTTTGCGAGGCCTTCTTAGTGCAATGGTGATGTCGATCTGGGCCCAAAGTGCTCCAAAAAATTAGTGCCCTCCTGGATCAACTAATCTTCACACTTTTCCAAACCCTTCATAGATTAGCCAAAACATATCCAAATTTGACGAAACAAAAGGAAAACCTGACTTTCTTCAACGCCCTAGATTCAACCATGAGGTCAATAAAACCCCAATCTGTACCCAGCAAAATCTTCAATCCAACATGAAACCCTCAGATTTGGGAAGGAATCTGCAACCTTGAAGCTTTGCTACCATGTGGGAATAGATGGTGACTCCCCAACACCCCCAAGAACAGTTGCTAGACCAAAACCACTTCCACAAGAGAGAGAATGGAAAGAAAGCTTGCTTCACAATGCAAGATTTATTAATGGTTGAATATGATGCAAATGTACAAGAGATGCTTTGCTTATAAAGGAAAGGTTGAGAGATAGGATTATATAAGATCATGACAAGTGTCTTAATCCTTTGACATGAGACAACTAACTACCTAAGAATCATGCAATATAACTAGATAAGTTCTAGAAAATCCAACTAAGACTTCTAGAAAGAATCTTATATCCTAAGTAAAATTAACATGTGAATATGTCCCCTAATTACCTAGTGATTGAATTAGCTAGGTAGAATACATTTATTCACACCAACAATAACAGTCTTATGGCATTGATTCTATTGATTGATTAAAAACTTCAAACAAATCCCATACAACTAAATGAAATATATGTCATTACAGTGTTCATTCAAAAGTAATATAATCATCTTGATAAAAATCAATATCACTCGGTGATGCTAAATACTCTATACAAACCCTATGAGTGATGCAACCATAAAGAAAAACCATTACAACTCAATTCAGCATTCATTCCATTAAAACCTTCAAGCTTAATAACATGTAAAAGGTATAAAATCATCATGAATAAGAATCACTATCTTTCAACCATGATACATAAACAAGAACATTATGTACAACATAGGGGTTTGATGCAACCTTCAAACAAAGTCCTTACAACTGAACAAGATACATGTTCATTAGATTGTTCATGTGAAATATGTAGAATAATCATGATCAACAATTAAGACATCATTCAACCATGATGCATGAACAAACACTATATATGCACACCATATGAGTGTGATACAACCATTAAACAGACTAAATACAAATCCATGGCATGCATGTTATTTGACCTTCCACATGCAATTTATAGTATTGTAATGCACAACAATGAATGTTGATAACCATAATGCATGAATAAGCAAACTAGGCATACAATATGGGCTTGATGCACACTAGTCATAATGCACACTTCACAAAAAAGCAATAACACTCATATAATATTGTCATATATGTCAATCAACCTTGACCCACACCAAAATTGCTATATCACAATTGTTGTCATAGATGTCATTCAATCTAATACAATTGAGGTTTTGTATTTGGTAAGAACTTTTCTAGGAAAAGAAAGTGAGAGATGATGCTATAGGTCCAGATTTGAACAAATGAATATTTTGTCCTAAGTCTTGAAAAATCTATCAAAGGGATGTTGTTGTCCTAAGCATTGAAATTGAACCAAAACAACTGAAGACTAAAATTAACCACTTAGAAAAAGAATGAAAAGATAATAAGAAGATTTTATTGTCAATGAAAAGGAGGTTAGTCTGCTCTAAAAATACTTGAAAAAGAAGCAAACCAAAATGAATGAGATAGATAATGTATTCAATGAAGAGATTCTTCCTGCTCTCAAGAAGTTGAGATTCTACTCTATTCGTCATGCAACCAAACCGATAGTTCCAATGCATCTAGATGGGTACATTTAGGCTAGGCATGGTCCTATTTCAAACCAAAACATCCTAAAATAGTTCGAGCTACATTTGACTGACAATATCCCTTAAGAGTCCAAAGTGCAAAAAGATAGAAATATTTGACGAGCTATTACTTGGAAACCCTGCCATTTAGAAATTATACATCTAAGGATACAAGATCATGTAGGATCCCTCTACAATAACCTCTCTCATTTTTTGATATCTCTAAGGTGTTTTCCCATGGTGTCAAGTTTTTAGTTGATGGAAAAAGGGTCAAATGCATGCAATGTTATGTTGAAAAGGGGTGTAACTTTCATTTTGATCTTCCTCTGACCAAACAAATAGTTCTAACACATCTTTATTGGTGGTTTTATACTAGGAATGGTCCTATTTCATACCCAAACACATTGAAACAGTTTGAGCTACATTGGACTAGTGATATCCATTAAGAGTCCAAAGTGAAAAAGGCAGCAATCTTTGACGAGCTTTTACTTAGAAATCATGTCACTTAGAAACAATATTTTTAAGACTATGGGATCATGTAGGGACTCTCTACAATAACCTCTCTCAATTTTTTATATCTCTAAGGCATTTTCTTGTGGTGTCGAGTTTTCAATTGATGGAAAAAGGATCAGTGCATGTAGTGTAAAGTTGCAAAGGGGTGTAACTTTTTCTCTACTTCTCATGCGACCAAAATGACAATTCCAACACATCCAAATTTGTGCATTTATGCTAGGAATGGTCTTGTTTCACACCCAAACACACCAAAAAATTCTGAGCTACATTGGATCAACGATATCCCTTAATTGTCCAAAGCGCAAAAAGTAAGCAATATTTGACAAGTTGTTACTCAAAAACCATGTCACTTAGAAATAATCTATCTAAAGTTATGGGATCATGTAGGGCCCATCTACAATAACCACTCTTAGTTTTTGATATCTCTAAGGTGTTTTCCCATGGTGTTGAGTTTTCAATTGATGGAAAAAGGGTCAGATGCATGTAGTGTAAAGTTGCAAAGGGGTGTAACTTTTGTTCTACTCCTCAAGCGACCAAACCAGTAGTTCCAACACATCCATATTGATGGGTTTGTGCTATGCATGGTCCTATTTCACACACAAACACACCAAAAAAGTTTGAGCTACATTGTACCAACGATATCCCTTATGATTCCAAAGTGCAAAAAGGTAGCAATATTTGATGAGCTATTACTCAAAAACTATGTCACTTAGAAATAATTTGTCTAAGCTTACAAGATCACATAGGGCTCTTCTACAATAACCTCTCTCATTTTTTGTTATCTCTAAGGCGTTTGCCCATGGTGTCGAGTTTTTAGTTGATGGAAAAATGGTCAGATGCATGTAGTGTAAAGTTGCAAAGGGATGTAACTTTTGTTTCACTCCTCATGAGACCAAACCGACAATTCCAACACATCTATATTGGTGGGTTTATGCTAAGTATGGTCCTGTTTCACACCCAAGCACATCGAAACAATTTGAGCTACATTGGACCAATGATATCCCTTAAGAGTCGAAAGTGCAAAAATGAAACAATATTTGATAAGTTGTTACTTAGAAATTGTATCCCTTAAAAATAATCTATTTGAGGCTATGGAATCATGTAGGGGCCCGCTACAATAACCTCTCTCAGTTTTTGATATCTCTAAGGTGTTTTCCCATGGTGTCGAATTTTTAGTTGATGGAAAAAGGGTTAGATGGATGTAGTGTAAAGTTGCAAAGGAGTGTAACTTTCATTCTGCTCCTCATGCAACCAAACCAACAATTCCAACACATCCTTATTAGTGGGTTTATGCTAGGAATGGTCATGTTTCACACCCAAACACACTGAAATGGTTTGAGCTATATTAGACTGGTGATATCCCTTAAGAATCCAAAATGCAAAAAGGCAACAATATTTTATGAACTTTTACTCAAAAATTGTGCCACTTAGAAACCATATGTCCAAGGCTATGGGATCATGTAGGACCCCTCTACAATAATCTCTCTTATTTTTTTGATATCTCTAAGGTGTTTTCCTATAGTGTCATGTTTTCAGTTGATGGAAAAAGGGTCAAATGCATGCAGTGTAAAGTTGCAAAGGGGTGTAACTTTCATTCCGCTCCTCATGCGACCAAACAAAAACTCCAAAATGTTTGGATTGTTGTGTTTATGCTAGGCATGGTCCTGTTTCAGACCCAAATAGACCAAAAAAATCCGAACTACATTGGATCAATGATATCCCTTGAGATTCCAAAGTGCAAAAGGGAAGAAATCTTTGATGAGTTGTTACTCAAAAACTATGTCACTTAAAAACAATCCATCTAAGGATACAAGATCATGTAGGGAACCTTTACAATAAGCTCTCTTGGTTTTTGATATCTCTAAGGAGTTTTCTCATGGTTTTGAGTTTTCAATTGATGGAAAACGGGTCAAATGAATGCAATGTAAAGTTGAAAATGGGTTTAACTTTCATTATGCTCCTCATTCAACCAAACCGATAGTTCCAACACATTCAGTTTGGCAAGTTTACACTAGGAATCAATGAATAAGTGAAGTATTTACTCAAATACACATAAGTCATGAATTACACACATGAATACAAAGTATATGCATGAAAATATGTAAGTTACAAAGTATACATTGGAATACATAAGTCACAATGTATACACATAAGTTGTAAAGTATATACTTGAATACACATAAGTTATAAGTCACAATTCATGATCAACACACATGCCTACAACATTCAACATACAATTTACACAATACACATGATATCATCATTCAAGAATTGTTATCAAATATACGATATACAAAATGCCACTAGTCCTTCTCTCTTCACTCATTTGGAGATGCAACTGATAGAATAAGAAGTATATATGTTAATATATAGAAATTGAAAATTGTGGAATAAAATATAACAAAATAATCAAAAATAAATAATCATCACGTTCTTCCACAACAGTAGCACATTGACGTTCTAGAGTGACAAGCACATGTAGCAACCATCAAGATAGCAATTAAACTACATACAAGTATCATAAAAATTTCAATAATAGACCATAGAAGAGAAAATATAATGTCAAATTTACTAATTTGTCACATACTTTTGCCAAAGGATCAAAACTAGCTATTGTTGCAACAACTCCATGGTCCATTGTGCCACGAATATCACAATATACATAGAATGACAAATCTATACGTGATCATTAGTTTTTTATCACTTTCATTAGTTTTTTTTTAACTAAATATACTTAGAACAACAAATATATTATTCTAAACAACCTAAATGATAATGAAATGGTAATGCAAACTATAAAATATGCTTAGAATAACAAATTTATATTATTCTAAAGAACCTAAATAATAACCCTTAGCAAATCAAGCAATTTAATTATTATGAACATTAATCAAAATTAGATGAACAATATCATACCAATCCCACACAACAAATGATCCACTACTCAAGTGTGCTTGAAGGGTCATCTCTTACCTTTAGAGTATTGATTAATGCTTCATGATCAACACTAGTAATTTCCCATTGTCCCTTTGTTTTTGGTCTAGCATGATGTCTCAATAACTTAACATTTGTTGCTATAACAAGGTATAGATACATGAGAATGGTTTTTTGTTTCTCATAGTTTTTAAATGCAAGTATGTCATTCTTTCTAATCACATATGTTTGCAACCAAGTTCCAAAAATAACAACTGAACCTATATGATCATTAGTTTTTTATCAACAACTAAATATACTTAGAATAAAAAATCTATATTATTCTAAACAACCTAAATGATGATGAAATGGTCATGAAAACTATAAAAGATGCTTAGAATAACGAATCTATATTATTCTAAACAACCTAAATGATGATTAAATGGTAATGCAATCAGGTTTCGAAAACAACAAACGAACCTATAGGATACATGAATCCATCATCATTTTCCATCGGTTGTGTTGGCTTCTTCTTTCCCTATACACATCATGCCAACCAATAGTTTGATCCCTCTCCATTCCCCTGTGGTGCTACAACTACATAGACATGTCCTAGCTATACAATATATGAAAGATGGTCATAGTCAAGTGAACTTTCCATTTCATCTTCTAAAGAGGATAGTGCTACAAATAAAGGGGTTAGGTACTATGGAATCCATGTATCTACCCACTCATTTGACTCGCATCGATCCCAATCACACTGAATACAATTCTAATAAAAATAAGTCAATTCTCGTGTCCATATGGTCCATGAACCTGCATTTGAGGTTCGAAATGAATGCATCTTGGAAAATTCACTAATTGTTTGACATTCCAATTTGTCTCCCACTATGCTCTCCTCAACCAACCAAAAGAACCTGCACACTTGTGAATCAAGTGTCCCTCCTCATGATAATGCATAAGTACACCAATCACCAATAGAATGTGCACCACTAAATGTTGCACCACCTCTAATCTTCATTTTTTCATTAACCAGAGCTCTCTTCACACATGCACCTATGCCATCATGCTCGCCTTTTCTATGCCCAACTTCAAAAAACTCCAAATATGTGGTACACCCATCTCTCAATTATTAATAGCATAATATTATTAATATATTATGTTATGATATATTTTATACTATATATTATGATATATATATATATATATATTTTAATATACTATATATATATATATATTTATATAATCTATAATATATATTAATATTACTATTAAGTTATAATTATATAGTATATAAATTATATTATATATGGGTATGTGCAGGATCATGATGGGCCAAAGGGTAAACGATATGATGGGTATGTGGTGTAACTTTATTTTACCCAAAATTGATGAAATGAAAAAGGTTTTTGAAAGGAGATTCTCAGCTTTTCCATATAGAATTATGTTTTGCTTTGAATTTAATAAATAATTTTTTATTCATTTTTCTATTTGAATTACAACTAAAGTCCGATTGATATATAGGTTGATTGAAAAACATCCTATAGCTTTCAAATGGTATCACATTTTTTGAATTTGAAACATGTGTCATTCTATGCTTAAGCATACTATAGGATTAAAAAAAAATGAATTTCATGAATTTTGACCAAGTTAAGATGGTCAGGACATCACAGAGTTTTTATATTTTTTTTTAAAGTTGTAATAAAAATTCATAATTAATTATTTACTTATGGAAAAAATTACAAAAAAAATATGCATCACATCGGGACATGGGTCCTCTACTTATTTCTAAAATCTTATAAAAAAATATTATCATTTTATTGTAGTTAGGGTGGTTAGACAGACACGCACTTCTTATTTTTCCAAAATTTAGAATCTTACTCCATTGAAATTTCATTTTTTTCTGAAAATGTCGTTAAAAAAAAACCTAGTAGTTTAGAAACTACATTCAATTTTCTATAGATTCTATTCTTACATATTTTTGAAATAATATAGATAAATTATTCAAATTTTTATGCCAAGTTGCCTAACTCTGATTTTTCTAAATTTTTTGCCACTTAAGGGCCTATTTTTTCCATGATGATCCTGCACATACCCATATTCATATGTCTCCTTCTCTCAGGTCTCTCCCACTCCCTCTCCCTCTAAATTCCCTCCCACTCCCTCTCTCCCTCTCACTCTAAGGTCTTTCTCTCTCTCTCTCTCAAGTCTCTCCCACTCTCTCTCCCTCAAGTACCCCCCACTCCCTCTCTCCCTCTCTATCTTTGCTCTCGCTCTCTCTAGCAGCTATCTCCCACTCCCTATATCTCTCTCATGTCCCTCCCACTCTCTCTCTCTTTGGTCTCCCACTCTCTCTCTCTCTCTCTCTCTCTCTCTCTCTCTCCTCTGCCTCCCTCTATCCCTCCAAAACCCTTCTATAATATATTTATTATATATTAATATATTAAATTAATATATTTTTTATATTTATATGATATATTTATTATATATTAATATATTATATATTATTATTATTATTAAGGTATATATTATATATATTATATATAAATATGTATGCATAGGGTAAGATTCAAATCATATACAATATGTAATGGATACTTGTTTATAAAGGATATATTTGATTGTATATAAACCAAATAATACATAAAACTAGTATTATGTATTATTAATATATAATAAATGTACTATATATTAATATATTTAATAAATATATTATATAGTATATTTAATATATATATTATATATTATATATAATTTATACTATTTAGTATATAAATAATATATATTATATATCTTAATTTCTCCTCTCTAGACCTGCACTACTTGTGGTCTCCCACTCCCTCCCTCCTCCTCTCCCCCTCCCTCCTGGCTCCTCTCAGTCCTTCCACCCTCTCTCCCCACACACACCCCTCCATCTCCCTCTCGCTTCCTCTCCTCCTCCCCAAGTTTGTCCCCTCTCAATTTTTCTCTCCTGTCTCTATCACTCCCTCCCTCTCCTCCCCTCTCTCAAGTCCCTCTCTCTCTCCCTCCCTCTCTCCATCTCCCTCTCTCTCCTTCAGGTCTCTCCCACTCCCTCTCTCTCAAGTCTCTCCCACCCCCTCTCTCCCTCTCTCTCTCTTAGGTCTCTCCCACTCCTTCCATCCATCTGTTTGTCCCTCCCCCCGCTCTCTCTCTCTCTCTCTGTCCCTCTCGCCTCTGCCTCCCTCTATCCCTCCCAAACCCTATTATATTATTATCAAGGTATATATTATATATTATATATAGATTATGTTATATATTAATATGTATGCATAGGGTAAGCTTCAAATCATATACAATAAGTAATGGATACTCATTTATGAAGGATATATTTGATTGTTTATAAACCAAATAATACATAAAACTAGTATTATGTATTATTAATATATAATAAATGTATTCTATATTAATATATGTAAATAAAATATATTATATATTAATATATCATAATATATTATATAGTATATTTAATATATATACTATATATTATATATAATATATAATATATAATTCATACTATTTAGTATATAAATAATACATATTATATATCTTATACTCTCTTCCTCTCTAGCTTTGGCACTACTAGGTCTCCCACTCTCTCTCTCTCTCTCTCAGATCTCTCCTACTCCCTCTTTCCCTCTCTCTTTGGTCTCTCCCACTCCCTCTCTCTAAGATCTCTCCCACTCCCTCTCTCTCTCTCTCTATCTCTCTCTCTCCCTCCTCCCCTCTCTCTCTCTCAAGCCTCTCTCCTTCTCCCTCCCTCTATCTCTCTCTGTCCTCTCCTCCCTCTCTCTCTCTTAGGTCCTCCTTTTTCTCTCTCTCTCTCTAAGTCCTCCCACCTTTCTCCCTCTCTCTCAGTCTATCCCACCTCTCTCCTCCCTCTCTCTCTCTCAGGTCTATCTCTCTCTCTCTCTCTCTCTCTCTCTCTCTCTCTCTCTCTCTCTCTCTCTCTCTCTCTCTCTCTCTCTCTCTCTCTCTCTCTCTCTCTCTCTCTCTCTCTCTCTCTCTCTCTCTCTCTCTCCTGATTCATATCCTCCCTCTCTCTCCCTCTCCTCAAGTCTCTCCCTCCCCTCTCTCACTCTCTCCTCGGGTCTCTCTCTCACACACTCCATCACCTCCCTCTCTCTCCTCTCAGGTCTATCCCCTCTCAGATTCATCTCTCCTCACTCCTCCTGTCCCTCCCTCTCTCCCTCCCTCTCTCCCTCCTTCCTTCTCAAGTCTCTCTCTCTCTCATAGACACTCTCCATCTCCTCTCTCTCTCTCCTCCCTCCCTCCCATCTCCTCTCTCTCTCTCTCTCTTGGGTCTCTCATTCTCTCTATCCCTCTCACCCTACCTAGAAAAATCTATCGCAGTCCCTCTCTCTCCCTCCCAAACCCCTCTCTTCTCAAGTGTCTTTGTATCTCTCTCTCCCTCTCTCCCTCCCAAACCCCTCTCTTCTTAGGTCTCTCTGTATCTCTCTCCCTCTCCCCGTCCCTCTATCCCTCCCACCCTCTTTATCTCTCCTTGGTCTCTCACTCCCTCTATACCTCCCACCCTCAACCCTAAAATCTCTCTCAGTTCCTCTCTCTCCCTCTCAGGTCTCTCCCTCCCTCTATCCCTCCCACCCCCTCATTAAAAGCCTATGCATTGGAAAAGATTAGTGCTCCTCTTTTCAAAGAGAATAAAGCCACATTAGCTACATTGTTCAATAAGGTATCCAAAATGAAGCAAAGTGTGAAAACCATTATGGGTAGAGATCAAAATGATCTTGAGAGGCTTCATAAAGAGTCCATTGAAAACATTGCAGATCTAGCTCAACGATTGGGAATGACTCCAAAGAGAAAAGAAGAGATGCAAGCTAGGATGTTTGTTGTGGATGTGAATAATGATGAAGATGCATAAAATGATGATGCTCAACATGATCATGAAACAAAGGAAGTAAATGTACAAGATAACGTTCTTTCAGAAGTGGAAGAAATTGGTGTTGAAAATGTTATCAATGAAGTAAATGCTAAAGTTGATAAGAATGTTGAAGAAGGAGAAGTTACCAGAGAAGAAAATGCAAAGGAGGATACTTATACACCTCCTTCGATATCTGAAGTGAATGTTGAGAATTTTCAAGGCCAACTAGAGATAGTCACTTCTTTAGATAACACAAAATTGTCTACTGGTGAAATAGATATAGGGAAGAATGATGAGAAAAAGAGTGAAGATGCATCTGATGATGTAGAAAGAAATAAAGAAATGGAGACACCAATTAACAGTAGTGACAAGTTATTAAAAGAGAAGGATGTAGAGGAGAGCTTAAAGGTCACTAGTGAATCTCCTAACACCTCCAAAGATTCTTTAAAGGATTTTTTAAGCATGCAGCTTAAATTCTAGCCTATAGTCTATGACCAACTATTACAACTGCCTATACAACAAGGGAATGTGGTCATCGAGAAGATTTACCCTCTTCACAAGATTGAATTGGGATATGTTTTCCAAACATCTACCTAAAAAGAGATAATTGAGATAGATTAGAAGAGTGAAGAACTGATTCATGAGGCTGTGAAAGTTTTACATGAAGCCATACCCAGTGCTATCATTGACAACACCCTCTCTAGTGTGGAAAACTTGTATTTTTCACTTGATTATTTTAAGGAGTATGCCACTGATTTTAAGGGAAAGCTAGAAAAAGAGTTTGAGAATAATTTGGATGAGAAAATATTGCTAGATGTCATGGAGAATGTGCATGCATGCAATAAATTTCAAGAAAATATCAAGGGTGTGTAGACTTGTGTGGCAAAGGCCAAAGCCTTGTTTCAATTTTGTATGAAGTTGCCAGGATCAACCAAAAATATAAAGGATATGATGGACTCAATTGAGTCCCAAATTGATAAAGCTTCTAGTGCCTATGATTTGGCACATGACTTGGATGGAAACACAAGGGCAACAATAGAGATTCTACATGAGAAGTTCTTCCAACTGCAAAAAAAGAGAAGACCATTTTGTAGTTTGGTAATCTCAAGGATATGGTAAAATCTAAGTTCATATCTATTTCTAATGCTCTGTTGAGTGTTGATAAGGCTAAAAAGCTTAATCTAGTACCCAACACTCTAGATGAAGGTGAAGAAATCCTGATGGAGTTGGAGACTCAAAGAAGAATGCTTGGGATAGCAAAGAAGAGTTGGGAGGGTGGAAAACAAGAATGGAAATCCCATATTGAAAAGTAGCAAGAGTCAACTTCCTCCTTCGGGTGACAATATTTCTTTCTTTTATGCATTTTAGTTTACTATTTCAGATTTCTATGTATATATATGCTTGTCAAGGGGAGATTTGGTATATGAGAAGATTGTTGTTGTATGCACCATTTACCCTTGATCAATGACAAAGGGAGTCATTGTTGGAAGAATAAAGAGTTTTTCATTGATGTATTTGTTGGAAACATGAGCATGTGGGATGAGCACAATGGTATGTGTTGGATCATCATGAAAAAAATAGGCCCGTAAGTGGCAATAAAATTCAGAAAAATTAGCGTTAGGCAACTTAACGTAAAAAATTGAATAACTTATCTATATTATTTTAAAAATATGTAAGAATAGAATATGTAGCAAATTGAATGTAGTTTCTAAACTACTAGGTTTATTTAAAAATAAATCTATTTGGTGAAAATTTGAAATTTCAATGCAGTAGCACTTAAATTTTAGGGAAAAAATAAGAAGTAGGTGTTTGTCTAACCACCCTAAACACAATAAAATGATAATATTTTTTATAAGATTTTAGATATAAGTAGAGGAATCATGTCTCGATGTGATGCATATTTTTTTGTAATTTTTTCCCAAGTAAATAATTAATTATGAATTTTTTATTACAACTTTTAAAAAATATAAAAAACTCATATGTCTGACCACCTTAACTTGGTCAAAACTTCATGAAATTCATTTTTTTATCCTATAGTATGCAAAGCATAGAATGTGATGCATGTTTTGGATTCAAAAAATGTGATACTGTTTGAAATCTATAGATGGTTTTCAATCAGCTTATCAATCAGGACTTTAGTCATAATTCAAATAGAAAATGAATAATAATTATTTATTAAATTCAAGGTAAAGCATAATTTATATTGGTGGAAAGCTAAGAATCTCATTTAAAAACCCTTTTTTTGTCATCAATTTTGGGTAAAAAAAAAGTCAACCACATACCCTACACATACCCATCATATTGCCACTTTTTGGCCCATCATGATCTTGCACATACCCACAAGTTGTATAGTTATGCATTGTAGTGTTTTCATTGATGTCAACATTATATTATGGTATGAAGACCATTATGCAGATCAATTTAGATGGCTTGAGAATGTTTGAGGATTATTATGAAAGCTAATTTTGCAATAAAATTTGATTCAATGAGGGTGGTTGATATGGAAATTGGCTAAGTATCAATACATGTGTTTTTGTGTATAGGACACCCAATTTTTGGGTTTGCACCAGTCCACTATATAGGTTCTTTCTTTGTGCTTCTAATATAATTATGTTGGATGTTAGAGGAACCTAAATCCATACTTTCATCTTGTTTTGGATCTTGGTATTGAAGTTATGAGTGAAAGTGTATCGACTTGACAATAATAGGTGTTTTCTAGTTCAGTGCATATATTTTGGTGAAATCTGCACTTCTCTACATTTTGGAATATAGCTTTATAGTTCTATGGGAAGATTGGAAATAATCAGTAGTGTGTATATTCCAAATGACATAGATTTTGGAGGTCTATGTGTCCGAATGTGGGTGTATAGTTGGAAAATTTTGTTATTAGGTCATTACCAGTGCTAACCTAATGAGTTTTGTGTGTTGTGGAGTTTAAATATGTTTTAATTTGTTATGTGGGTGCTATTTTGGGTCCATTCCAACCTATTTTGAATTTTTATGATTTTTGAATCTTGGCGTGAAGTGTGTATGTATGGATCTTGAGCCAACAAGTTACATTTTGTATATTTCATCTAATTAGGCCGACCTAATTAATGTTGTAGATGAAGCAGATATATATGAAGGATCTTTTTGGTATTTTGGGTGTTGTGATATGTGATAAGAATTTTTGGATACAAATTGTGCAAATATAGAGTGAATGCAAAGCAGAACAAAGTGTAAATTAAGATCAGTATGAAGTGTGTAAAGTCTATATTTTGAGCTTCAATGGATCTGCAACTCATGAAAATGTTAGATGCAATTGTAAGAGTTCAAAACTTGGTTGTGTGCCACAATCTCTTCTATCTATCTCTTATTTCAGTGGGTAGTGAGTCCACCTGCAATGAGCACTTATGTAATATACTATAACTGGTTATAATATATTAGTGAGCTAATCCTCACTATATGGTTTTTCCCATTTTGGGTTTTCCACATAAAAATCTAGTGTTCATGTGTTACATGATGTTGGTTATTTTCATTATTTTATTCATTAGTGCAAGTTGAATATACTTTGAGGATTGAATGCTTAATAGTTTAAGTGGTTTAAAAGAATATTGATTCACCCCCCTCTCATTATTTTGGGTGTTCAACATGGTCAAGTCCATATTGATATACAAAAATATTTTGGATAATCATAGTCTGGTTTTCAATGACATTCCACCTAGACTGTCACTAGAGAGAGGTTTACATCATATCATAGAGCTTGAACTGGGATCAAAACTAGTTATGACCACCCCTTACCGCCATCCCAAGATGTATGAGGAGATAGAGAGGGCAATAAAGATTTTTTTTGGATATGGGCTACATTAGACCAAGCTCCAACCCCTTTGCATCCTCTATGGTGTTGGTAAAGAAGAAACATAGCACTCTTCAAATGTGTATAGACTACCAGGAAATGAAAAAGATGACCAATAAGAATTGATACCCCATACCATTGATGGATGAGTTGATTAATGAATTGCATGGCATGGTATACTTTTCAAAGATTGATTTGAGATCCAGATACCACTCGATCTACATAAGGGAGGAAGATGTGTAGAAGACTACTTCTCAATATCACTATAGGAATTTTTAGTTCCTAGTTATGCCCTTTGGTGTCGCCAATGCTTCAATAACTTTCCAATCATGCATGAATCATGTTTTTGGTAAGTATTTGAGGAAGTTTGCATTGGTTTTCTTTGATGATATTATGATCTATAGTAAAACATGGGAAGAACATTTAAAGAACTTGGATATAGTCTTGGGAATCCTAGAACAATAGTCTCTTTTTGCAAAGATGTCCAAATGTGAGTTTGGGACAATAAAGATATTATAGTTGGGACATGTCATAAGTGATAAAGGAGTTCAAGTTGATCAACAAAAGAACCAAGCCATCTTAGACTGGCCTCCTCCCATGAATCTATCTCAGCTAAGAGGTTTCTTTGGAATTTGTAGCTACTACTAAAGGTTTTTTGGAGGATTCTCTCAATCTTTATCCCCCCTCACCATTTTGACTAGAGTAGGAGCCTTTGAATGGATAATAGAAGCACAAAGGACCTTCGAGAAATTGAAAGAGGTAATGATCTCTTGTTCGGTTCTTGCAATTCTTAATTTTTCAATTCCATTTGTTGTAGAATGTGATGCTTCTAATGAAGGGATTTGAGCTTTTCTCTCTTAGAAGGGACGCCTCATAGAATTTGAAAGTATGAAATTAAGAGATCTTGAAAAAGGATACCCCATATATGATAAGGAGATGCTAGCTATAATGCATGCTTTGGATAAGTTCTGACAATACTTGGTGTGCAGAAGATTTGTAGTTATTATAGGCCATAATAGTATGAAATTCTTCCCAAGTCAACAAAATTTGAATGAGAAGCAACAAAAATTGGTCAAAAAACTACACGCATATGATTTTGATATTGAATATATCAAGGGAAAGAAGAATATTGTGGTGGATACACTTTCTAGGAAATCTACACTATACCATGTGTCCATCATATCAACTGACTAGAAGGATTCAATCATGAAGGGGTATGCTAAGGACCATTTTGTTACCAATTTTTGGGAAGGTGTAGAGAAGGATGACTAGTATAGGGTGGAGGAAGGTGTAGAGAAGGATGACTAGTATACAGTGGAGGAAGGCCTGATACTGTTCAAAAACTAGGTATTCCTAGTACTAGGATCTAAGGTTAAGGAGAAAACATTGGAAGCTTATCATAATGCACCAACAACAGGGCACCCTAGATTCTATAAATCTTACCAAAAGATTAGAGATAGGTTTTCTTGGAAGGTTCTTAAGGAGGATGTTCGCTCACACATCCGGGAATGTGTCACATGCTAGGAAGACAAGGGAGAACAAGAGTTTCTAGTGGGATTAATACAACCTCTTCCAATCCTAGAGAACAAGTGGGAAAGTATCTCCATGGGTTTCATCACTGGATTACCCAAAGCTCAAGGCAAAGACTACATCTATATTGCAATGGATAGCTTGACCAAGTATGCTCATTTATTTTCCACCTCTAGTGACTATAAATCTCCATAAGTTATCGAATTGTTCTTCAAGGAAGTTCTCTAATTGTATGGGTTACCTAAGAACATTGTCAATGATAGAGATAGTCATTTCCTCAACACCTTTTGGAAGGATTTATTCCATTTTCTAAGCACCAAACTCACCCCTATCACATGTCAACATCCTCAAACTAATGGGAAAACTAAAATTGTAAACAAGTGGTTGGAAGGATACTTGAGGAACTATGTCACTAATTAGTAGGCGACTTGGATCATATGGTTGCATTTGAGAGAATATTTGTACAACACAACTCATCACATTTCCATTGGTATGTCTCTATTTAGAGCCCTCTATGGAAATGATGCATTGAGATTTGCAAAATTGCTATGGACAGTAGAGTTCTAGCAACAAGTGATTTGGTTAATTAAAGTCAATTTACATAATGAGAACTCTCAAGGAAAGATGTATGTAGATAGAAAACACATAGAAAGAGAATTTGAGGTGGGAGATATGGTGCTCATCAGGTTGCATCCATATAGACATACGTCCATCAAGAAAGGAGGAGCATAGAAGCTTAAGTCTAAATTCTATGGACCATACAAGATAATCTGAAAGGTTGGAGAAGTTTCCTATGAAGTTGAGCTCCCAAAAGATAGTGGAATCCATAATGTCTTCCAAATATCATGCCCAAAGAAGGAAATTTGGGATTAAATATATCTCCTGCTATTGAATTACCACTCCTAGATGGTAAAGGGAAACTCATCCTTATTCTAGAAGCTATGATTGATACTAGGGTCAAGAATCTAAGGAACTAGAATATCACAAAGTATCTTGTTAGATGGAAGGACTTTCCAATTGAAGATGCTACTTGGGAAGGGCCTAAGATCCTAAAGCATCCAAATTTTCATTGCTTGGGGACAATAAATTCTAGGAAGGGAGGATTTTTCATGTCCCTTTTTACTAAAAGATAGTTGCAAAGTGGAATTCGAGATTCCTACCACATTCCTCCATAGAAGCTCATCTCGATCTGCGATTTGGGACATAACATCTATTGTAAAGGCCCCACAACCTATCTGGAGCTCATGGGAGAAGGATCATCTATCAGGAGGACGTCACCATTAGAAGATTGGAAGCTCAATCTCATTGTGCTAGAATAGAGTCAATTTTGAGAATCCCTTCGCATTCCTTTGTAGGAGTGTGTTCAAGTGTGCAATTCAGAACATAACACCTATGATGATACTTAACATCATATCCAAATCTTAAGGGAGAAGGATTAGGTAGCGAAGAAATATTTATATTAAAAGGCAACTGTGATAGTCAATTGACACCCACTCCTATAGGTTTGAAGGATAAGGCATTGCAGGATCATGCAAAAGTAACAATGAAGTTTTAGGAAGCTAGAATAGGCAAGAAAAGCATGTGTATGGGTCTATAATAAGACACACTTATTCCAAAGGAATCTACATTAGCCTTTAGGCCAACCTAATGTAGCGTGTTGGGAATACAAATTCTAGTTTTGGTGCCAATTAGGGCTCAAGGTTGACCTATTCCTTAAGGGGAATTGTTAGCATATAAATGTAGGAAGTCAATTCATGTAAGGGTACCAAATTATTGTGTCATTTTCTTGTAAATTTATGACATTTATGTTCTATTTCCTTTTATGGATGAAAACCTATAGGAGTTGTGTTAATTTGATGAAAACCCAATGTTCACTAGGATCAGAGAATAAAACTCCTTTGGTCCCTGAGGGCATTCTCACTTAGGGATTGCAATTGAGCTTCAAATATTTTTAGGGAAGTTAGTATTGCTTTTTGATCTATGGTGATTAGCCAAATCATTCTAGATCATTGTTCTAAATTGTAGCCAATCTATTATATACATTTCAGAGTTCTCAACATATTATGAAGTAATATATGTTGTGCCAAATTTGATGTGTTTGAATTCCATCTACAAATTAGTATTTGTTCAAATTGTATGTTAGGGACATTACACCACCTCTATTTGATATGGTATCTTGGGTTTGGAGAGGTGAAATTAATTGCAATCTAAACATGAGCTAACTAAGTTTTGGCTTATATATGTCTCATGTCCTAGTGACATCAACAATAAGCCTTGCATATGTTATTGAGTTTTTAAACCTATAATCCATGTGAGTTAGGATACATCAAAACCCTTGGGTCAAGAGATGGTGATATAACACATATTTAAACCCATCACTTAATTGGAAGTGATAAGATATTTCAAGTTCATACTCTTCAAATTTTATGTTGTGGATAGATTGGAAAATAACAATGAATTTAAGATCTTAGAACATTGAAAATTAGATGTGAGATTACAAAAATATAGCAACATAAAAATAAATTGGGTTCACTAAGAATCAACCTTGCTAGCTTCTAACACATTAACATGGAACTTAGGTAACCATTAAATTATAATATATAAAAGCAATCAAGTTCATAAAATAATTTTTTTTTGCCTAGATATGGATTTGAGACATTAAACAAAATATAGTGTAAATTGATCTTAATTACAAATGACATTAGCACTTATAGACATGAAATGGATGCTCAAATATAATTAAAAATATTTAGGGTTTGGAAAAAGGTTTAAAGCACATAAATATTAGAACCCAATAATGTAGACTAAAAATATAGGTAATACCAAAATTGACAATATTGCTCAATTCAAGTATAAAGGGATATTTATGTTATACAAACATAAAGATATTGACATCTTAAAAATGACTTGTTTTACACAATTCAATATAATGTTGGGTTAAACTAGTTCTTGGGTTAGATTTAGTGGATTAACCTTTAGTGGTCTTTAGCACATGGTTTTGTACTAGTTGTATTGGTCCATGGTTTTGGAGCTCATGTTTTTGAGCCCATGGTTTTGCATGTATGGAAGTCTATATAATGGCTTGGTGACTCCATTGTATGTGTCACTGGTTGAAGCCTCCAGGATCAACCCGGTTGGGGCTGAGGGTTAATAAATGAAGATCTTCATTGCTGGTTTTACCTCAGTTTGGGGTTTTCCAGGGTAAATCACTTTTTTGTGATTGTGTTCTTGTTCCATGCTTGATTTTTGTTTCTATTTTTATTCTTCATTTGGTTCCTAACAAGTGGTATCAGACTAAGGTTCTGAGATTTTCTTTTTTCTTGCATGTGCAGGTTTGTGAGTTGCATGTACTTGCATGTGTGTTGCATGTACTTGCATGGACTCGCATGTGGCTTGCATGTGCTTGCATGTTGATGCATGCGAGATTTCATGGTGTTTAAGGTTCTGGGTATTTCTTTTGTGAAGATTTCTTAGCCTGACAAGCTTGTGGAAGTCTGAAGGAATCAACTGAAGATTGAGCCTTGGAGAAGTATTGAGCAATCTGACAGATGCATTGATGAAGAAAGTATAATGGGAGAAGTTCGAGCATGTGTGTAGCTAGAATGTTAATGAAGCGACATAGTGAATGCACTCATTCTAGTTGTGATGGAGGTCTTGTTTGAATTTCAAGATGAAGTTGGATTTCTCTCAATTTTGTCAAGACATAAAGTTGAGAAAGTTTGTGCATGATTGGTTGTGGTTTTTGTTGTAGGCATGTTGCTTGGTTAAAGTCGTTGTATGTAGGTGCCGGCAACCAAGGCTAGCTATAGCAAGAACAAAATTGTAATGGAGTTGTATGTAAAATTTAATACATGTATTTGGGATGATGGTTGTAAGACCTGGTATGGCTTGCTCAATCCCTGAAAGGAAAGGCCTGGTAAGAGAGGAGTTCTCCCAGGTGGTAAGGGGGGCTTAGAGTCATGTGGATTCCTAGTTTGATGTTGATCTCGGTGATAGAGAGGGCATTGCACTTGGTTCTTGTGAAAGGGGGGTTTGGTGCTAACCCTAAGACGAAGTTCGAAGGGGGGATTGTTGGGTTAAACTAGTTGTTGGGTTATATTTAGTGGATTAACCTTTAGTGGTCTTTAGCACATGGTTTTGTGCTAGTTGTATTGGTCCATGGTTTTGGAGCTCATGTTTTTGAGCCCATGGTTTTGCATGTATGTAAGCCTATATAATGGCTTGGTGACTCCATTGTATGTGTGGCTGGTTGAAGCCTCCAAGCTCAACCCAGTTGGGGCTAAGGGTTAATATGAAGATCTTCATTGTTGGTTTTTCCTCAGTTTGGGGTTTTCCAGGGTAATTCACTTTGTTGTGATTGTGTTCTTGTTTCATGCTTGATTTGTGTTTCTGTTTTTATTCTTCATATGCTTCTTAGCATATAAGTAGCTCAATATAAAGTAAGTTCAAGGCTATACCTTAAAATAGAAGAACATTAGGAGCAAAGGCCATGCCTCTAAATTTTAATATTTGCTTTAGATACTTCTACAAGGGTTTTGGTCCAATCTGAAAGCCAATTGGATTAACATGATAACAAAATGCATGAAATCATTGAAAGTAAATAAAGCTTGATCTAATTATTGCGTATAATTTGATTTTCATAATGAACCAAATGTATTCAAACCAAAACCTCGCCCAAAACATCAAGACTCTAAAATAGATTACTTTAGTTAATGATAAATAATTAATTATTTAGAGTAACAAGATATATAATAGACATACATTCTACGATTTGCATGACCAACCAACATTATCTTTAGTTGGAGGTGTGTGCCTCTTTTAAATACAAATAAAACTAATATCTCATTTGATTGCTAACATAAAAGCACAACAAAAATAAAGCAAGAGAAAAACAAAACAAAACTATACTTCATAAAATATGAGGTCTATGGAGAGTCTTAATTAGCTGACATGCTATATATAGTGTGAGATTTGAGCTTGAAACAAATCTCACACCTACAACCACTATTGAGTCATCAGAAAACAAGTTTCAGTTGGCAATTAATAGTAAACTAGTTGCTATTTATTGGTAAAAGTCTCTAAAATATTAGGTAAAAGCCTCCAAAATCTCACTTATCACATAAAAGCCAAACAAATATTGATTTGACAGCTAGATGGGAACATTCTATTTCCATATGCAATGTTTTTTATCAATTTGATGACAACTTTCATTTTTCATTTACATTGTTTTATGTTTTAATTGTGTAGGCAAATATTTTAGAAAAAATATAGATTTGTCCAAATTTATTTTACTCCATATTATTTAGCACTTATTATTAATTGTTTAATCCAGCCAAATGCAACTAGAATTTGAAATGACATACTCTCTAACATATTAACATACATATAATTTTACATACTCTCTAACATATTAACATACATATAATTTTATATAATTTTCATCCACTTAATCCTTGAACCTCTTTAGTAGTGCTAGTTATAGCTAATAGAACTAACCAGGGGGTAAGGGAATAATCTAAAGTTCGTTCGACTTTTATTGCAAGACGTAAATCCGACCAATTTGCATATTTGCCGCCTTCAAGCCTCGCTACAGCCCTGGTTTTGTCAACGCTATAGGAAATTTTCCCTCCGCTCGGCCGCCTCTAACTCTCTTCTACTGTAGCTCTACAAGTTTTCTCAAAATTTTCAGTAAGTTTTTATACAAGCTACTATATGTTTTAGCATAGTTATTAAATTGGGTATTCCTTAGTGGCATCGAACTGTGGTATTCCTGTTCTTGTTTGATGTAGCAATTTACGCTTAATTAGGTTTTCAGGTTTCAAAATATAATTATTTAATGGTTTTTTTCTATGCATTTTTCAGTTGATTGGTAAAGGGTTTCAAGGATTCGTCTTTCTATTATATAGTTCTTGCTTTAAAGTATTTTAGGTTTGAGGAAGATGTTTGCACAGGTAGTGCGGGTACTAGCAAAGGTTGTTGATTTTGGCTTTACAGCTGTCAATTGCATTAGCCTGAAAGTTTCTAAAGATTTTTCAACAAATCCATTTTGTAGATATCCTTCAATCCTTGAATCCATGACACCATGCCTATTTGAGTCATTCTGTCAAACAGTTCACATGCCTTTTCTATGCTTCCACATTTTGCATACCAATATTCCAGGAAAGTTATAACTACAACACATTACAAAATTTCTCTATCCTCTATGTTATCATCGATTTACATACCATTCTCCAGAGCTACCATTTTGACACAGGCAGGGAAGATGCTGGAAAAGGTTGTGGAATTTGGCCTTACGCCTGCCTATTGCATTTGATTGAAAGTGTCTAAAGCCTTTTCAACAAATTCATTTTGTGCATATCCAGTAATCATTGTAGTCCACGAGGACACATCTCTTCGAAGTTTTATGTTAAACAGTTCGCGTGTCTTGTGTATGCTTCCTCGAATTGCATACATGTCTACCAGGGCAGCTACAACTATAATATCTGACAAAATCCCTCTTCCTTTATGCCTTGATGGATGTCCAAATCCTTTTCCAATGCTCCCATTTTGGTACAGGCAGGCGGGATGCTGTTAAAACTTGTGGAATTTGGCATTATACCTGCCAATCACATTTGCTAGAAGGTTTTTAAAAACTTCTTTAAATTTTCATTTGTGCATATTCTGTAATCATAGCCTTTCATGAGACCAGATTATTTTGAGGCATTCTGTCAAACAGATCACTAGCCTTGCCAATGCTTCCACATTTTCCATATATGCGTACTAGAGCATTTCCGACTATAATATCTGAAAAAAATTCCCTTTCCATTAGGCTTTGATTGGTGTCCATGCCCTGTTCCAAAGCTCCCATTTTATAACAGGCAGGGAGGATGCTGACAAAGGTTATGGAATTTGGCTTGACACCTGCCAATTGCATTTGCTTTAGAGTTTCTAAAGCCTTATCAAGTTATTAATAAACCTATATTGTCATTCCATTTCATTAGACATCTATTTTAGTCATTATGTAAAACAGTTAATGTGCCCTGTCGTTGGTTTCACATTTTGCATGCATGTCTACTAGGGCAGATGTGGAAATTGGTAATATTAACACCACCAAAATTTCAGACAAATCCATTCATAGTATCCTCGTACTTACTTTTGTTCCTTCACCTATTTGAGAAATGAAAGATATATAACACAATTAAAAAATATGCTCTGCTTATTGGCTATGAGTCTGCTATAGATTCTTAGTAATCCCTCTCCCCTTGACTTTTCATGCAGATCATTCTTGAGTTTCTCAAGTTGAGAAGAAGGGGTAGAGGAAGCATTTTAATTACGTTCGGAGATGAAAATTTTAGAGGATTTCAGGTCTGTAATTCATGAGAAGTTAAAAAAGTTAAAAAACCCTTGTGTAAGGAACTAGCTTTCATTTTCTATCAGAGTTAGTGCTGGAGTTGGATAGATTGAGAGAAACAATCTTCAAGGAGAAAATCACACCCTAATGACTGATTCTGATCAGACTAGGAGCAGTGGTAACTTGCATGCTTTTAAGTTTTGCCAGAGGATTCGCCATGTAGACTTTTGTTGTTGGAAGCAATTCCTAACTTATTATGCATACTTCAAGTACTGATAATAAAAACTATATGGATGCTCACTTTAGGACTTCCATTGAGATGCAAAGGCTGAAATGGCAGAAAATGATGGAGCATATTCATAGGATTCCTTTTAGCACTTGCTATCAACTTCCCAAATGAATTGGTGGGCTCTACTGTGAACTTGAATCCTGATGACATGGGCAGTGGATGGTTTGCCACCTGCTTGTTGCCATGTCATCTACTTTTATACCATATTGTGTTATAGTGTCCCTGTTATGATGTTTCTGTCTAGGTGCTGAGCCTTGGTCTGTGAATGTTTTTACTTCCACCATTTTGAAATTTGGGTATATCTCGTATCAGAACATATTACAATAATGAAATAAAAGTCATTATCTTATCAGCTGCTATTTTGCGGGCTAGTTAATTTACTGTAAATATGAGAGGATCTGAAACAGATACTATCTAACTTGTTTTGTCTACGGGATCAGCTCTGTAATAGAAACCCTATTTTACGTTAGCAAAAAAATATCAAGTCGATAAACAAGAAATTTGTCTGAAACATGAAGTAGACGTTGAATAGCGAGAATTATCCTATACAGCCTGAACCAACTTCAAAATAAACCCATTCTGGTCGAAGTCACTTTGATAGACATGGGCCAGACGTGTATTCGATAATATATGCCATAATCTTGTTAGATTTTATTTAACAGTAAGCCTTATTTCAATTCATTTAAAGACATCGTTACATCTCAAATGATATTTTAATCAATCAAGCAATTTCTATCCCAACATCATAACCTTACCAACCATAGCCATGATAATAGCTCTATGTTGCAATTTTGCATACTCACACTAAATATGGTAAGCTCCCACAAAATATCAAGATCATTCCTAGATCTAGACCTATATCTTGAGGGTTCATTTGTAATGTTCCTCCCTATGTATCTCTTTTTAGAATTAGAGGCTTCATAGTATATACCAATAATAAAGTCTTCCTCCTCGCATCTAGGGTGAGATCTTCAACCTTCTATTAAATTCAAGCGATTCATTCATCTTACACATTCAATTCAATCATTATATAGTGGTATGCTAGTATATGGATTCCAATCAATGTTAGTTCCATGCCAATATTGGTATACAAACACTTACAAATCCATATAGAGACCATAGCATAAACAATATCACTTTTTCACACATAGTGATTGGATCAAGCAAACATAACATATACATAATGTGACTAGCTCACACTTGCCTCACATATACATAGTATGATTAACTCATCCCTACAACACAAATACATATAGTATCTAGCTCATGTATCTATCACATATACATATTATAATTATCTCATACACACAATGACTAGTTCATGCGTATGTCACATACATAATGTGATGAACTCATGCACCCATAACAAGTACACACAATAACAAGCTCATACATACATCACATATATATAATGTGACTAGCTCATGCAGCCAACTCATACAATGCGAATAACTTAAACATCACACATTCACATAGAGATCAATTGGCAAAAAGAAAGTGGTTGTGAGCTTATTGCAAGCATCTTCCCCTTTACCTGATTTACTTAACACATAAGCCCTTAAGGATAGTCTCGTTGGAAAGAAGAATGACATTCCATGTTATACTACACTACTGGTTCCATCCTTTTTTTTGGTTTCCTACAAGCTGTGATGACAAGACATGCATCTCATACCAAGGAATGTGCAAGATCATGATGGCCCAAAAAGTGGCAATAAGGAAAAAACATGGTTTTACTTCACCAAAATCTCGAAACACAAAGTTGACTTTTGTATGGGTTAGGTAAAATTTGATTTTGGTTTGGTAATGTTAATTTTAGTGATAAGATTAAATGAACACAAATTAATTCAAATAACAACACAATACACAACAGATACCCTGGGAAAACCCTCCTCTTGAGGGAGAAAAACCCAACCAATAATATCTCTTATATTATTGAATCACAATAAGAGTGTCTCCTTACAAAAAGCCAATTAGAAGGCCAACAATCTGATGTAATTACAAAATTAATAGAAGTAATTTGCTAATAAAGATCTCACAACTATCAATCTGCTCTAGATACAAATTCGCACTTGAAGAACTCGGACTGAATATGAATGAATTGAATTGGATGATTGAATGAATGAAACTCATTGAGTATATATACATGAGTGGAGATGAGACGTGCCTTTTCAAGTATCTTCAAGTCGGCCTTAATAAGTAATATAACAAATAATTAAGAAGTCGACCACCAATAGTAAATGAAGTCTCTCCATAGAAAATCGCGCCTAGATGAAGAATCACAAATATTGGAGTGTGAGGTCGGCTTCATGAAATGCAACTCTTCATTTAATAAAATCGTACCTCTTGAAGCTTCTAAATTAAATAGCCTCTTTTGCTATTATTTAATTTATCAAATGATGTAAGGAGATGGTTGGAAGTAACACGACTGAAGCTGCTATAACATCAACACTCCCTCTCAGCAAGGGAGAGTACTTCCAGCTGCACAAGACATATCACCTCAACGTGATGTCTACCGCATTGGCTACAACCACATGTGGAAAAGAAGAATATCATCTCATCGTGATATTAGATATCACCTCAACATGATATCAACCATAATGGCTACAACCATACTATGGTATGTACAAGTGTTCATCACTTGCGTGATGTTGTCACCTCAACATGACTTTCACAAGTACAAGACGTGTCATGGAGTCACACACACATGACATCCACCATGACTCTCTCAGAGGGTGGAAACAAGGGCTTTCACCTCAAATCTCAAAGAGAAATGCATTAACAAGGGATTTCACCTCGAACTTCTCTCACGGAGAAGAACTCATTAAACAAGGGATTTCACCTCGAACTTCTCTCCACAAAGAAGAACTCATTATAGGCTATCACTGATACTGAGTCTCTTTCTTAGTTAAGGCTAGATTCTCCACCATACCAAGCTTATCTCGAAAGTACACAAACTTTATTTTGGAGAGAGGCTTGGTGAGAATATCTGTCGTTTGCTCATCAGTGCTAATATACTTCAACTGTATAGCCTTCCTCAATACCATTTCTCTGATATAGTGGTATTTAATCTCAACATGTTTGGTTATGTCATGAAACACAGGATTGACAGAAAGCTTCGCACAACTCTGATTATCACAATGAATGATAGTAGGCTCCACTGATTGTCCAAACAATCTCGCAAGGAGCTTACGAAGCCATACTGCTTCCCGAGCTACCATACAAGCTGCAATATACTCTACCTCTGTTGTACTCAATGCCACAGGTGACTGTTTTTTGCTGCACCAGGATATCATAGCAGAACCCAAACTGACGCAACAACCAGAGGTACTCTTATGATTTGTAACACATCCTGCCCAATCAGAATCAATATAACCATGTAGCTCCAAGTCAGCATCTAAAGAATATCTCAACCCATATCCAACTGTGCCACGCAAGTATCTTAGGATATGTTTAGCTGCAATAAGATTTATCTGTCTTGGTTCACACATAAACCGACTAAGTGCACTCACAACATAACATATATCTGGTCTAGTGTTAACTAGATACATCAAGGACCCAATCAGCTCTCTATACAATGTAGGATCCACCAAGTCTGAATTGGCTGCAACCTCCTTCAATTTATGTAGGTTGGTCTCCATAGGTGTAGACATGGATTTTCAATCCATCATACCAAACCTCTTGAGTACATCGATGGTGTACTTCCCTTGACTTAGAATCATCTCATCTGGTTTCTGCCATACTTCTAGGCCAAGGAAGTAGTGCATAAGTCCAAGATCTTTCATCTCAAACTCAGAGGTCAACTCTTTCTTACATTTGATGATCAAGTGCTCTTCTCCAATAAGTATCAAATCATCAACATATAAGACCAAAATCAATGCTTCACCATTAATTACCTTAAAGTATAGATTTGAATTAGCATCATTCTTCAAGAAACCCAAACTTGACAGGTAACGATCAATCCTTTCGTACCATGCACGAGGAGCTTGCTTAAGACCATACTAGGCCTTCTTCAGCTTGCAAACATGAGACTCCTTCCCATGTACCTCAAATCCATCAGGTTGCTCGATGTAAACTTCTTCCTCGATCATGCCATTTAGAAAAGTTGTCTTCACATCCATCTGATGAATCTTCCATCCTCTAGATGTAGCAATGGCAATGATAGTCCTGACAGAAGTGTAGCAAGCAACAAGAGCGAATGTTTCTTCATAACCAATTCCCTCTTTCTGTGAAAACCCGTGAGCCACAAATCTTGCCTTATACTTCTCTATGCTCCCATCAGCTACATGCTTGATCTTGAAGAGCCATTTTGAAGATACCATAGATTTTCCTTCGGGTCTAGGAACAATGTCCCAAACATCATTCTTGAGAATTGATTGGTACTCCTCTGTCATAGCATCTTTCCAAACCTGTTGATTTGAAGCTTCTTCCACACTAGAAGGCTCAGACTCAATAATCTAACTCATCAAGGCAACATAATTGGAGAACTTATGTGGCCTTTTACTTTCTCTGAATGTAACTCTAGGAGCTGCGAACCTTTCAGCCTCTTGCATAGTTTGCCTAGCCCAAAGAGGTCTCTTCCTTCTAATCACAATATCGGTAGGCCCATCAGTTTGTTCCAAGGGTTCAACTAGATCAACATCTTCCTTTGGTTAGGAAACCTCCCTTTGAATCTTAGGAGTATGGTCAACTTCCATATCCTGAGGAGGCTTATCATAGTCAATCTCCACATGAGTTCCCTTGGATCTTCTAAATGCAACATCTTCCTCGAATGTGACATCTCTACTGATTTCAATCAACTTCAGACCTAGAACATATATCCTGTAGGCTTTTGATGTCTCACTGTAGCCCACAAATATTCCCTTCTTGCTAGAAGGCTCCAACTTAGTTCTCTTCTCTTTTGGAACATGAACATAGACAGGACATCCAAAGATCCTCAAATGACTAACCTCAGGCTTCTTCCCTGTAAAGGCTTCTTCCGAAGTCATATTCTCCAAGACCTTGTGAGGACTTCTATTCTGAACATATACAATAGTCCTAGAAGCTTCTGCCCATAAGAAGGTTTGTAGATCCTGGTCATGAATCATGGCTTTTGTTGCTTCCATGATCATCCTGTTCTTTCTCTCTACAACACCATTTTGTTGAGGATTATAGGGAACACATAACTCCCTCTTAATCCCAGCATCAACACAATTTTTTTGAAAGCTACCAGAGGTGTATTCTCCTCCATTATTAGATCTGAGGATCTTGATTTTTTTACCGAAAAGATTCTCTACAATGGCTTTGAACTATTTGAACCTTTCTAACAATTCCTCAGACTTTTTAGTTTTCAAAAAATAAATCCAAGTCTTTATAGAGTGATCATCAATGAAAAGAACATAATACAAGAAACCACTCGAAGAAGGAACAAACATAGGTCCACATAAATCAGAATGAATAAGGTCTAAAATACACTTAGATCTATTTTCTCTACTATGGAAAGGGACTTTTGAATTCTTACCAATAACACATCCCTTGCAAGTTCCTTCATGCTTCTAATTGAACTTGGGAAGTCCCATGACAATCTTCTCCATGATAGGTAAGGCTCGGAAGTGGAGGTGCGCCAATCTTCAATGCCACATATCACATAGGCTTGAAGAATCATGAACTAATGCTTGTAGAGGACACGTACATAGCCTATAGAGGCTTTCATGTCTAAGACCAATTACTTGAGCTCCCTTGAAATTGGAATTCCCCATCCACACGAGAACTTTTCCTTTGGAGAAGGCAACTTGATATCCTTCATCTTCTAGAGCTGAAATAGAAATAAGATTGCACTTGATTCCTGGGACATACAAAACATCTCTCAACTAAAGTGTAATGTCAGAATCCAAATGAAGAGTAGAGGTCCCAATTCCTTTTACGAAATAGCCACCATCATCTCCAATAATAACTTGTTCAGAAAAATCTTTCTCCACCAAACTTGATAAGTGCTCCTTAAATCTCGTGATGTGCCAATAAGCACCACTGTCGATCAGCCAAGTGTTGGTATCTATAGGTACATTGCTTGGTAGTGCTGAATAGAACAAGTATTCACATGAATGCTTTTGCGGAGAGGCATCATCAACATTTGCAACGGTGGCTTGTTGCTTAGGTCTAGTTGGACAATGCTTAGCAAAGTGGCCAAACTTATCACACCTAAAGCATTGAATCTTGGACATGTCTCTCTTCTTCTTGGAGGCAGGTGCATCATCATTTCCCTTATCTCGATTCCTCTTGAAGAATCCTTTCCTTCCATCTTTTCCTTTCTTCTTTGAAGCATGGGAGGCGAGAACATGAATGTCTTCATTCTTTGAATTTTGACCATCGCCTCTTGCCACCAACCTTGATTCTTCTTGAATGCAATCAGACCTTACATGATCAAACTTAGGCAATTTTGATCTTGCACTGATTCCCTGAATGTAGGATTCCCAAGATAAGGGAAGACCATTGAGAGCAAGCATAGTCAGGTCTTTGTCATCAAATCTGAAATCCTTATGAAATATGCAATCACAGATTCTCCCTTCGCCATCTTCACATGGTGTAGTTGTTGCTTCAGTGCAAGTTCTCGACTGGTATTGTTGATTTTGTACATTTCTTCCAATGTCTTAAACATGTCTCTAACCATCTTCAATTTAGAGACAATAGGAATGATATGATCCTTGACCGAATCAACCAATATTTTCATTGCCTTGATATCTTTCTTCACCCACTGCAACTTCTCTTCTTCCTCCTTGGGTTCAGGAACACTGGACTCCACAAACTCACCCAAGTCATTTTCATGCAAGGTAAGCATGATCCTAAATCTCCATGAGGTGAAGTTTGATGCTCCTTCGAGTCTATCCTCAATCTTCAAACCGTTCATCATCTTGACAAGAGTGGAGATAGACAAGAATTATAAAGAAGAGAATAGGATATCGTTGTATAAACAAATCTGATCACGATCTCCTCAAACCCGCTCTGATACCATGATAATTTTAGTGATCAAATTAAATGCACAAAAATTAATTCAAATAACAACACAATACACAATAGATACCCTGGGAAAACCCTCCTCTTGAGGGAGAAAAAACCAACCAATAATATCTCTTATATTATTGAATCACAATAAGAATGTCTCCTTACAAAAAGCCAATAAGAAGGCCAACAATCTGATGTAATTACAGAACTGATAGAAGTAATCTGCTAATAAAGATCTCACAACTATCAATCTGCTCTAGATACAAATTTGCACTTGAAGAACTCAAACTGAATATGAATGAATTGAATTGGATGATCGAATGAATGAAACTCATCGAGTATATATACATGAGTGGAGATGAGACGTGCCTTTTCAAGTATCTTCAAGTCAGCCTTAATAAGTAATATAACAAATAATTAAGAAGTCGACCACCAATAGTAAATGAAGTCTCTCCATAGAAGATAACGCCTAGATGAAGAATCACAAATATTGGAGTGTGAGGTCGGCCTCATGAAATGCAACTCTTCATTTAATAAAATCGTACCTCTTGAAGCTTATAAATTAAATAGCCTCTTTTTCTATTATTTAATTTATCAAATGATGTAAGGAGATGGCTAGAAGTAACACGACTGAAGCTGCTATAACATCAATAGGTAATACCAAACCAAAACGAATATTCGTTAGTAACAGATATCCATTAATAACGGATATCCATTTCCCAAAATTATTTTTCATCAAAAAAAAAAATGAATATCCATTTCTTATAAGTATTTTAATTAATTTTTTATATTTTCAAAATGAATATTTGTTTTGAAAAGAAAAACGAATATCCGTTTTGTGAAGGAAAATGGATATCCATTTTGAGAAGCCCAAAAAAACACACTTAAGTAAAATGTGCATAACTTTTGCATTACTTATCGAAATTTTGATTTTTTACAGGTGTTAGGGTAGATGCATGAAGTTGAGTCCACGAAACGTGGAAGTTTTTGCTTTAGCCAAAATCTCGAAATTGAGTTCAACAAAACAGGATCCCGTTTAAACGGAATCCCATTTAGGTTTGAGGTCCCAAGCTTAAAACTAAAATGTGATTTCGGTTTAAAAAAATTAGGATCCTGTTTTGAAAACTTTCTATGTTTGGAAAATTTTCAAAACGAGATCCCGTTTTGAAAACTTTCCATTTTTGGCAAATTTTCAAAATAGGATCTTGTTTTGAAAACTTTCCATTTTTGGAAACTTTTCAAAATAAGATCCCTTTTGAAATTTTTCCATTTTGGAAAATTTCAATTTTGAAAACTTTCCATTTTCGACAACTTTTCAAAACGGGATCTCGTTTTGCTCATTTTGACAACTTTTCAAAACGGGATCATAATTATTTTTTTTTTATGAAAAGGGATATCGTTTTAGAATGTGATCTCATTTTTTAAAATATGAATTTTTGGTCGGGTTTGTGCTTTGTTTCTTGGTTCAAGAAAATGCTTGGGGACCTGGACCTCAGCTTTGGACCCGATTTGACCTCCAACTTGAAGGTCATGTCAATGTTACAAGAAAATAGTGACTTTGGACATATGTCTGAAGATCTTTTTGCATAATTTTTTGATGAAATTAAAACCCATTATAGATGAGACAGTATAGATTCCAAATATGTAATTTTTTTACAATTGGATTTTTTTTTTTTTTAATTTTTCAATTAATTTTTGGTGAAATTGATTCATAAACTTGAGATATCAAAGGTTTTTTAGTATTTTAATAACTTTTTTATTAAAATATTTTTTTTTGTAAAACGAATTCCATGAAATTGTACTTCAAACAATTCTTTTCAATTTGAAAAAAAAATAAATTTTAAAATGATAAGTTTAGGTCATCTTATGTGTGACATACACAACAATTTTTCAAAACAACAAATATGGCCAATAAAAAATTAACAAAAAAAAATATTCAATAAAAAATTACAAAAAATAATCGAAAAATGTGCTTCAGTGAGTTACAAATCTTTTCCCAAAAGTATTTAAAAAATACGATTATTTAGGTCAAAATATGGATGATGTACATGTGCATGGTATGGTAAAAAAAAGTTACTTTTAAACAGTGGTTTTTAGAAACACCTATTAAAAATCATTTTGTATCATCTGGGTATTGAAATAAATTACATATTTGAAAACAAGACTCTGAGTACTACATTTTTTAAGATTCCATCTCTAAGTACTTCAAATTTTAAGGTCAAATATGACAAATTCTGAAAATTAGAGAAAACATTTTCACTTTTTGGCCAAAAAGTGGACTCAACTTCTTGCACACACTCGTTAGAAAGGTGATTCAAAGATCTACACAATGGATAAGATAATTTTGATAGAATAATTATAATCATTTTAAGTTCCTCCTAAATTTTTAAAAATTTAAATGCTCAAAATTCTTGCATATAGTCTTTTTTTCATGGTTATTTTTGTAATAATCATCCCAAAATACTTAAAACATTAAAGAAGTAATAAAAAATGAAACATTTAGATTTTTGTAACTAAGGAGAATAAAAAATTTGCATAAATCATCATAGAAGTCCTCCTTGTTCTCCTTGACCCTATGCACACCTTTTCCCAAGTTGAACTAGAACATCTCTCTCTCTCTCTCTCACTATATATTTATCTATCTCTCCTCCCCCCCTCTCCTTCACTCACCCTCTCCACCTATCTCTCCCCTTTTACCTTACTCTACCTCTATCTATATCTCTCCTCTCTTTCTCCCTCTCTACCTAGCTCACTCCCTTTCTCTTCCCCTCTATCTTTCCCAGGTTATATATATATATATATATCTACATATCTCTCCCTTTTTCTATCTCTATCTCTCCTTGTTACCCTTTATTTGTATCACTCTCTCGTTCTATATCTCTTTACTTCTCACTATATTTATTTCTCTCCTTCCCCCCCATCTCTCTCTCTCTCCCTCTATCTACTTATATTTAATCTACCTCTTCATCAAGTTACTCCATATCTCTCTCTCGCTCATACACACACACACCCTATTTCTCCCTCCCTATCTTTATCTCTCCATCTCTCTCCCTATCTCTCTACACCTCTCTCTATTACTTGTCTCTATCACCTCCTTTCTCTCTCACACTTCCCCCCTTTATCTATATCTACTAATCTCTCTATACCTCTCTCTATTACTTGTCTGTATCACCTCCTTTCTCTCTCCCTCTCTCCCCCTCTCCTACACTCACCCTCTCTACCTATCTCTCCCTATTTCCCTTACTCTACCACTATTTATATCTCTCCTCTCTTTCTCCCTCTCTACCTAGCTTGCTCCCTTTCTCTTCCCCTCTATCTTTCCCAGGTTATATATATCTCTACATATCTCCCCTTTTTCTATCTCTATCTCTCCTTGTTTCCCTCTATTCCTATCACTCTCTCTTTCTATATCTCTCTACTTCTCACTCTCTATTTCTCTCCTTCCCTCTCTCTCCCTCTATTTATATTCAATCTCACTCTTCATCAAGTTATCTCCATATCTCTCTCACTCACACACACACACACACCCTATTTATCCCTCCCTATCTTTATATCTCCATATATCCCCTCTCTCCATCTCTCTCTCCCTATCTCTCTATACCTCTGTCTATGACCTCCTTTCTCTCTCACTTTCCCCCTCTATCTATATCTCCCTATCTCTCTATACCTCTATTACTTGTCTCTATCAATTATTTTCTCTCTTTCCACCTCTATTTATATCTCCTTATCCCTCTATCTCCATCTCATCATTTCTACCTCTCTCTTATTCATTCTCTCCCGCTCTCTCTATCCCTTTCTATCCATATCTTTCTCTACCTCTATCTCCCTATCTATCTCTCTCCCTATCCCTCTCTATCTCTCTATACCTCCCTCTATCATTATCTCTCCCTCTCTCCCTCTCCCTCTATATATTGATCTATCTCTCCCTCTCTTCTTCTCTACCTATCTCTCTCCTTTTCTCTACCTCTATCTCTCTATCTATCCCCTACTCTCCTTCCCTCCTTTAACCCCCCTCTCTATCTCTCCCTTTTTCTCTCTACCTCTTTATCTCTCCCTCTCTATCTATATATCTCTCTCTATCATTTTATCTTACCATCTATATCTCTATCTTCATATTCCTATATATCTCTCATCTCTTCCTCTCTATTATTGACTCCCTATCTCTTTATATCTGTATTTCTCCCTTTACCTCTCTTTATCTATATACCTATTCTCACCCTTTCCCTCTTTCTTCCTCTCCACATTTCTATAGAGAGGTAGAGTGAATGGAGATATAGTAGAGAGGGAAGGTTAGAGAGGTAGAGATGAGAGAGATATAGAGAGATATCTAAAGGGAGAGACATGGGGAAAGAGGGATGGATGGAGTGAGAGGTATATATAGAGAGATAGAGAGACAGGGGGAGAGAGAGGTGGGAGGGATATAGGAAGAGGTAGGTAGAAAGAGATGAGGATGGGGATGGGGGATAAAGAGAAGTTGAGACATAGAGAGAGAGGTAAAGTGGGAGGGATAGAGGGAGGGGTAGGTAGAGAGAGGTAGAGTGAGGGGATATATAGAGAAGTGTAGAGGAAAGGGGAGAGAGGTAAGGTGGGAGGGTAGAGTGAGAGGTAGGTAGAGAGGATGAGGGGAGATAGGGAGAAGTAGAGAGGGAAGGGGAGAGGGGTACATTGAGAGGGACAGAGAGACAAGGAGAGAGAGAGACGAGGAGAGAGAGGGAAGGAGGGAGAGAGGGAGGGAGATGTAGGTAATGAGAGAGGTAGGGTGGGACAGATAGAGGGAGAAGTAGGTAGAGAGAGGGAGGGTGAGTGGAGATAGAGAGATGTAGAGAGGGAAGGTGAGAGAGGTAGAGAGGAGAGAGGGTGATGAGAGATATAGTGAGACATCTACAAGGAGAGAGGGGGAATACGGGAGGGATTGAGTGAGAGGTAGGTAGAGAGAAATAAAGTGGGGAGATAGAGAGAAGTAGAAAGGGAGTAAGAGAGAGGTAGGGTGGGAGGGATATAGGGAAAGGTAGGTAGATGAAGGTGAAGATGCAAATGGGAGATAAAGAGAAGTAGAGAGAGAGAGGTAATGTGGTCACCCTCCATCTCTTTGCCTACATCTCCCTCTATCCCTCCAATCTTATCTATCTCTCTATCTCCCATATACATCTTCATCTATGTCCACCTATTTCTCCCTATATCCCTCCCACCCTACCTCTCTATCTCTACCTCTCCCTTCCTCCCTCTCTACTCTCTATCACCCCTCTCCATTTCTCTCTACCTACCCCTCATTCCATCCCTCCCCATTCTCCCTCTCTCTCCCTTTAGATATCTCTCTATATATCTCTTCACCCTTTCTCTCCTCTCTAACTCTCTCACCTCCCCCCTTTCTCTCTCCCTCTCTCTTTGTACCTCTCTCTCTCTCCTCTTCCCTCTCTACTTCTCTCTATTTCTCCTCACCCTCTCTCTCTACCTACCTCTCACTCTATTCCTCCCATCTTACCCCCCCCCCTCTCTCTCTCTCTCTCTCTCCTTTGTACTTCTCTCTATATCCCCTCACCCTCCCTCTACCTACCTCTCCCTCCATCCTTCCAACCTTACCTCTCTCTCTCAATTCTCTTTTATCTCCCTACTTCCATCTTCTCTTACTCTCCACCTACCTCTCCTCATATCCATCCCACCCTACCTCTCTATCTCTGCCTCCTCCCTCCCCTACTCTCTCTTTGTCTCTTCATCACCTAACCATCCTCATTCCTCTCCATCTCTTTCTCTCCTCCCTCCCTACTCCCTACCTCATCCTCATTCTCAGAGCATAAGAGGAGGAAAATTAGTTATAGTTCAAGCAACAAATAACATGAATAAGAACTACTGAAGAAGACTCAGTCATGTATCTATTGGGTTTAGTAAACTAAAGAGGCCTAAAGAGGGACAAAGAGAGATGAAATCGAGGGAGAGGTAGACATAGATATAGAGCTTGAGAGAGAGAGAGAGAGGGAGAGGGAGAGGGAGAGGGGAAGGGGGAGGGCGAGGGGGAGGGGGAGGGCGAGGGCGAGGGGAGAGGGAGAGGGAGAGGGAGAGGGGGAGGGGGAGGGCGAGGGGGAGGGGGAGGGCGAGGGCGAGGGCGAGGGCGAGGGGAGAGGGAGAGGGAGAGGGAGATATAAGTCTAAAGAGGGACAAAGAGAGAGGGAAGGAGGGAGGGATGGAGAGGTAGATAAGTCTATAGCTCAATAAATTGAGAGGGAGAGGTCTAAAGAGGGAAAAGAGAGGGAAAAGAGAGGGAGGGAGGGAGCGAGAGACAAGTCTAGAGCTTAGGAGGAGAGAGTAAAATATAGAGTTAGAGAAAGGGACAAAGAGATATGATGATTTATGAAGATTTTCCCATCTCCTTACTACACAAAATTTAAATATTTCATTATTGGTTACTTCTCTAATGTTTCATGTATTTTGAGATAATTGTTACCAAAAAATAAATGAAAAAGGGACTTCGTCTGCGAAAGTAGTTAGCATTTGATGTTTCAAAAATGAAATATCAAGTTCAAATGATTATATTTTTTTGTGTATAGTCTAGAAACACTACCTAGTCCATTGCATAGAGCTTTGAATCACCTTTTTAATGCCTGCAAAAAATCAAAATTTCGATTAGAAACACAAAAGTTATGCTCATTTTATTGAAGAGGGATTTTTGGACTTTTCAAAATGGATATCCATTTTCAAGGCATAAAAACGAGTACCTGTTTCTAAAAAATGGATATTCATTTTGTTTTTTAAAATGGATATCCTTTTTGAAGAAATAAAATGGGTACCCATTTTTCAAAATGGGTACCCATTTTTCAAAATGGAAATCTATTTTGAAGACATAAAAACAAGTACCCATTTCTAAAAAATGTATATCTGATTTGAAGATGTAAAAACGAATATCTATTTTTTTCACATAATTTGTTTCCCTCCATTTTTTCCTCAGGATTGCTTTGAGTTTTGAATTGGGGGTGTCAAACCTAAAAAGTCAATTTCCCCTACGTGTTTAGAAGTTTTGTCCTCTTTTTAGAACTTAACCCTTCATGCTGACAACTTTTTTTTTCATTCAGATTTGATGAAACGAAAAGGGTTTATTCAATAAATTATCAACATTCTACCAATATATGATATGCTTTATTTTGAATTTAATAGATAATTATTACTGATTTTCTACATGTACTATGTGTAAAGTCCTGATTGATGGGCTGATTGAAAAACATCTATAACTTTTAAATAGTACATATTTTTTTGAATCTGAAAGGTGCATCACACTATGTTTCATAAGCTATAGATTTAGAAAAAATAATTTCATAAATTTTTGAACAATTTAGGGTGGCTAGACAAATGGTTTTTAAATATAATTAAAAATTCCTACTAGAAAATTCACAACTAATTATTTAATTGCAAAAAATTGCAAAAAAATATGCATCACATTTGAGAATTTGTCCTCTACTTATATTGAAAGATTCAATTTTTTAATTTTATTTTTGCTCATACTTAGGGTGGCAAGAAGTAAGCCAATTAATAGTGATGGTGTAGAAGTTGCTAACTTAAGAACTAAGGAATCTCCATGAATGATCCAAATAGGTAAAAGATTAAAACTATTAGAGAATCAAATGTTGATATCATTATGAAGAAGATTAAAAAATTATTTTTATAATACTATGATGATTTAAAGTCTTATACATAAGATTTTTTTCAACATACAATCCCTCTACAACCTAATACAAATTCATTTATATAGAAAAAGGGAATGCAACCTAATAATATTTATTTTCAATTATGGATAGCTTCTTAGGATATAACTAAGTGATGGTCAAGGAGTCTAAGAAGCAAAAAACAATATCCACAAATCCTTCAAGCACACATGTTTATGTAAGAACATCGTTGAGTTCAAGAATATAGGAGCTACCTTCTAAAGAGTGGTTGATTGTTCCATTAAAGGATTAATAAATGATATGATGATGGTTTACCAATATTATCTTACTGCATACTCCAAAGATAGAAGAAACCATTACAAGCATTTGGAGATGACATTTCATAGGTGCCTAGAGTATGCAATTTCATTGAATCCATAAAATTGTATATTTAATGTGGAACAAGGTAAACTCCTTAGGAATGTGGTGTCCAAGAAAAGAATGAGGATTTATGCCAAAAGAGTTAAATAAATTGACACTATATTTTATCCAAAGAATATAAAACTAGTGCAATATTTCTTTGGGTATATTATGTTTCTTATAAGATTCTCCCCTAATTTTATAAAGAAGAAAAAATTCAATTCCAAGGTTCTTAAGAAGGGGTAATCAAGTGGTTAGGGTAAGAAACTACGTGACCCTTTCTTGGAGATCAAAGAGGGACTCACAAGCCCCCATACTTGCAAGCCCTAATTATACATGGTATTTTCAATCTTTTATTTTTCTTCCTCTTATGCCAAAGTTTTTATCCTACTTCAAAATAATGTTGATGCATATAAACACTTTTTTATTTTTACTAAATCATTGTAAAATGTTGAGTTGAGGTAATTTATTAGATATAAATATGTCCATGTGATTTGATCAATGCTATTAGAAATTTAATACCTTATCTTGTAGGAGCCAAAATAATTGCCTATTTACCTCATATAATTGTGACAAATATCTTTGTTCAACAAGAAGATTTTAGTAAGAAATATAAATGGACCAACAATTTCCAAGAGTGTGATATGAAGGTGCAAACTAAAAAATTGGTTATAAACCAAGGCCTAGCCAAAGTCATGGATGATGCAAACATTTAGTTAGTATATGAAAATGATTTAAGTCTTGATCTAGCATCTACTCCATATCCTTTAAGAGATAAAAGTAATATAAGGATGTATTTTCTAGTTGGAGAATTTGATTTATCCTCTAGGATTGAATGATAAGTAGTAAAGAACTCTCAAACTTGTTGCTCAAAGGTATTTGATGGTAAAGGGTGAAATAATTTGAGAAACTATGATAGATTGTTGCTCAAATTCTTAAATCAAGAGTAATCTATCAAGTTCATAAATAATTTTCACCAAGGAGTGTGTGGAGGGAACTTTTATAACAAAAAATACTAGTCACAAGGATCTAAGGGAAAAATTAAAGACATGGCTAAGATGGTAAGAAAGTGTGATCCTTATTAGTATTTCTCAATCATGGTGAATTTCTTAGGTGCACTAAGCTTCACATCCATCTCAATTGAGGCTCATTTTTAATAGTAGAGTGTAGAACTCATAAGAAAATTTTGAAATATCTAGTGACATGCTTATAAATAGAATCTTGTGGTCATCAATTACTTTACAAAGTAGGTGTGCAAATAATCCCCACTAGAAATGCATCATCTAAAGTGATCGTTGATTTATTTCAATCCAATATAATCACTAGGTTTGATGTGTCTACAAAAATAAATGCTAATAATTCAAAGTGATTTAGGGCTTAGGAGCTATTAGACTTGTTTTCAAAGTATGGGATCAATCTAACATACTCATCCACCTATCATCCCTAGGGAAATTTTCAAGTTGAATCAATTAATAATAACATTGTGGATATTATTAAAAGAACCCTGTAATCAAATAAGAGAATGTGGGATTACAATATTAGGTTTCTAGTTTGGGCTAACAAAGTAATAAATTATATTGGAATGAGCCCATATGAACTAGTATATGGAGTAGAGACAAAGATGCATACAATTTCTTTTATATGAGACAGATGGAGATGAGGTTGATATAATTTATCATAAGACTCATGACCTAAAAGTGCTTGATAATGCAAGGAGAATATTACATGATATAATTTTATTCTAACAATAGAGGATAAAATATTTATTTGATAAAAAGGTCGCTTATCTAGGAGATTTTAGGTTGGAGACATGTTACTCATGTGGAATACAAGGTTTGAAAACAAGGGAATTGAAGTATTGTTAGTTGGACATTATCATATTGCAAAAAATATTGTCAAGGAACTCTCTACCTCATGTTAGGATGGGGATTTTATAGAGTTGCTAGTTCATGATTAACACCTCAAGCACTACTTTTCTTGATGTTTGGGGCTTTCTTAGGGTCAATATACAAACTATTATCCTTTTCCTTTTCTTCTACTTTCTTAGTCTTGTAATTAGTTTTATGTTTGTCTTTCTATTATAATTATGTTTTGGTCTACTCAAAATTTTAAATTTTATGTAGGAGCATACAGTGGTGTAAGGGAAAGTTAAGCGGTGGTTGTAGAAGGTGGCTCCATTAGTGCAAATTGTGACTCCGAATAATATATTTTCTTTGAGATTTGATTTTGTTGTAATGAACCAAGCCCATGAGGCTGTAGCATTGTAATTTCTGAATCTATAATTTCATTTTCTGAAAATAATTGAAAGTTCTCGTTATTTTCTATGTTGCATCTTTTGTGTTGGTATCTATTGTTGTGTTTTGTGTGGTTTTTGGGCGGTGTAGTGCTCATCAAAATTATTATGATCTTAAGAGGCACACGTACCCAACTAGATATTATGCTCACATGCCTTCCATTTTTAATTACATATTTATAGTTTTTCCTCAATCTTTTAGTTTGTCCCATCATAGATTATTTGCCTCATAACTCATAAAAGGGCTACCTTAGTAAAGTAATGTTAAAATTTATGTTTTATAACTCCTCTAAAACCTGGTCTTGTGCTTGTACTCATTTTTGTGTTTTAAGAAAGATTTAGAGCTTCCTAGAATGCTTGCAATTTTCACAAGTTGCACTTAAAACCCTACTTTTTTTCTCCTTCCTTGCTTGTGGGATTTTGGACTTACATGTTACAAGTCTTACAAATTTGCTTCTTAGATCTACTTTTTTGCATCCCTACATCCTATATCTCTATATTTTTTTGAACCTACATGCATGTTTGAAACCTTTACAAAATGCACTCCAACCTCTATTTCCTACATTTCCACCATCTCCTTCCTTCGGCTATTCTTTGTGGACTTTTTAACTCTATGTTCATGTTTGTAACTCTTATGAATACACTCTAATCTCCACTTCTCACTTTATTACATTCTTCCTTTCTTATGGACTTTTGGAACCTATGCACATGTTTGCAACTCTTACAAATTTTCTTCTCGACTCTACGTTTCTTACTTCTAACTCCTTTGTTCCTCACAAACTTTTGAACTAGACATGGATGTTTGCAAGTCTTGCAAAATTTTTGTCTATCTCTTCTTTTTTTCCTTCTTTCCTTTTTTATTCATTGTGGAATATTAGAGTCTCTTGAAAAATTTCCAAATTGTACCACAAGTTTTTCTCAGTTTGTACACCTCTACAAAATTTTCACCCCTATGGTGTAGGGCACCTAGGACTTAATATGAAAAGTTGCTAAGTGTTGGTTTTTGAGTTGTTAAGTCATCCTAGTTGTAATAAGGTCTTTAGGACCATTTATTATGTTTGTAGGGGGTCTTGAGTCATTTTGGAGTCCATTTTGTAAATGTTGCAAAAAGTTGCAAAAGTTGTCAAAGCAACTTTGCATTTTTGCATTTTTTGGTTGTTAAAAAGAAGTTGAACAATTGGGGAGTTGAAAGACAATTAGGATTGGCTAGTTTTGCTTTGTAAATGTGTAAATAAGCTTGGTGAAGGTGTAGACAAGGTTCTGGTGGTGGTTTTGAAGATTCAACATCAATAAAACTCTGTTTTATGTGTTTTTAAGCCTAATTTGCTACTAAATAGTGTGGTATGGCCCTGTACGACCTGAAGGTGATCAGCTAATGATTGGAATTGATAATTCACTGAATCTATGTTCTATTGAAATTGATTTAGGGTATGCCCCCTCGAGAAGTGGACAGAGAAGGAAAAGGGGTCCTGGGCAACTTCTTCAAAGTATAAAGTGGTATATGTCATTGGAAAGAGCACAAAATTTTGAGAAGATTGGCCTTTGAATGAAGTCAAATAGAGACTTAGTGTGCAAATGGTGGCCTTGGGAAGATAGAGGAAGGGGGAATTAGTTGGAGGAAAAAAAATTGTTAAATAAAGGGAAAAAATTCCCTTCATTTAAAAAAGGTGAAAAAGGGGGGGGGGAAAGTTATATAAGGTAATTGTAGGAATTACCTCTCCTCATTTGAATAGTAGTCAGTTGAGGAAGGAGGAGAAGAAGAGAAAAAGAGAGCAGTAGAGGACAGGATGTCGGAATACAACACCGATATTATCCACTGGGCGAACGAGGTGCAATGATTCTTCAACGAGTGTGTCGTTCCATGTTAGGTTAGCCCCAAAACCAACTTTGTGATTTTTTTCCATTTTGTTTAAGGTTTAAAAAAATTGAAAATACGGGTTTTGTTGGGTGGGGAGGGAAGAAAAATGGGTAGGAGGAAAAACCAGAATTTATGTTATTTTGTTATTTTTTTTATTTTTCTAGCTGGGGAGGGTAAAAACAAGGAACTAGGCTAGGGATGGAGATGGGGATGCTCTGAAAGAGGGCAAGGTTGCCCGCAACAAGGTGGGTCAGAGCCCGGTCCTGCGGAGCGACAGGTTTGCTCACACACCTAGGCGGGCTCTCTCGCGTGCCCAGGTGGGTCCACTTGAGCCCAGGCAGGTCCGCCCGCAGTTGGGTGGGTTTGTTCGCGCATGGGGCGATTCCACCTATGGCTGGGGAGCTCCGCCCACGCGGGTGGCAGGTTTTCCCAAGAGCTGGGTTTGCTCGACCTAGGGTGGGTTCGCCCTCGGGCTTGCCCTCACCTAGGCGGGTCCGCCCGTTGCTGGGGTAGGACCAACAAAGAGGAAATAGAAAATAACGAATAGTGGGCAAGACTTGGGATAGGTAAATGGAAAAGAAAAAGAAAAACATAAAAAGAAGATGGGGGGTATGTGCAAGATTATGATGGGCCAAAAATGGCAATATGATGGGTATGTGGCTAATGACTTTTTTTTTACCCAAAATTGATGAAATGAAAAAGGTTTTTAAAGGAGATTCTCATCTTTCCACCAATATAAATTATACTTTACTTTGAATTTAATAAGTAATTATTATTCATTTTCTATTCAAATTACAACTAAAGTCCTAACTGATAGTCGATTGAAAAACTTCTATAACTTTCAAATGGTATCACAGTTTTTGAATCCAAAACATTAATCACATTCTATGACATTATAGGATTAATAAAATAAAAATTGAATTTCATGAAGTTTTGACCAAGTGAAGTGGTTAGACATACAAGTTTTATATTTTTAAAAGTTGTAATAAAAAATTCACAATTAATTGTTTACTTGGAAAAAAATACAAAAAAATATGCATCACATTGGGACATGAGTCCCCTACTTATATCTAAAATATTATAATTTTTTTAATCATTTTATTGTGGTTAGGGTGGTTAGAAAGACACCTACTTCTTAGTTTTTCCCTGAAATTTAAGTACTACTGCATTGAAATTTCAAATTTTCACCAAATAATTTATTTTTTAAAACAAACTTAGTAGTTTAGAAACTACATTCAATTTGCTATAGATTCTATTCTTACATATTTTTGAAACAATATAGATAAATTATTCAAATTTTTACGTCAAGTTTCCTAACTCTAATTTTTCTAATTTTTTGGCTACTTAAAGGCCTGTTTTTTCCATGATGATCCTGCACATACCCTGGGAGGGAAGGATGGACAGAGTTGGCATGCCATGGATGTATGATTTTGGCCAATTACAGATGTGAGAGAGGCAGTCTAAGGTATTGAGGAGATGCATAGCGGCTATGATGGGCATAAATCAGCAGTCATTAGTGGATGCAGAGCTATCACACATACTATCATATTCGATGATTAAGGCTCATAGGGCCATGTAGACAGCGTTGATAGAGCATTGGGACTCAAGAACGTCGACATTTCATCTGCCGACTGAGGAGATGACGGTGAATCTAGAGGACATATGGAGGATTCTAAGACTGCCCATAACAGGGCTCCTAGTCAGCGAGTACATGGTAGAGGAGGAGGCACTTGACAAGTCTATGTAGATTGTGTTTGGTGATGAAAAGCTAGTGATTCAACAACAACTGGACATGGATAGATGTTTGTCTTATAGGATACCGACATTGTCGCTATACCTAACAAGGTTGATCATGGAGATACTGTTAATGGACATGAGCGGTCGGTTCCTGCCTCTAAGGTTTGTGGGGGTGATTCAACACATCATCGAGCATTGGGATGGCTAGTTTGCATGGGGGACTTGTCTGCTGGCATAGCTATACCAGGATATACATGTTATATGCTATCGGGAGTCACTGAGTGTGACACATACCACACTGCTACAGGTGTGGGCCTGGGAGCATATCAGAGTTACTAGGCCGATCGTATTGAGAGTAGGACAACATGATGATCACATAGCAGTGGCCTAGGGATGGGGGTAGAGGCATGAGTGATATTACAGTATCAGGAGGTTAGGGATGTGGATGTATGGATGAAACAATTTGATGAGGTGCAGGCAGAGATGATAATATGGCGTCTCTATATTTTGTGGAAATTTAGGGATTGGAGGGAGGATGAGGAGAGACACATGGACTACTTCTTCACCTGATGTTATATCATTAGGAAGGATCCATGCATAGTTGAGTTGCATAGACTAGATCGGGTGATGAGATAGTTTGGAGCACGAGGAAAAATATTCTCGAGGGGCGGGTAACATTCTGACAATTGAGATGAGAGTGTCCATGGGGGGATGAGCTAGATCTAGAAATGGTGAGGGAGGAGTTGGAGACATTGGAATTAGTGGCATACCCCAGTAGGAGGGGGGGCTAAGAGATGCAGGGACAACAAAATGATATGGTTAGTGGTTTCAGCGACATCCACCTCCACGGATTACACCAGTGGTGCCTATTGAGGAGGCACTAGGTTTTGAGTCAAAGGATGAGAGACAACTACAGGCAGAGAGAGAGGGACAGGGTCCACGGGGACAATAGAGAGGAGGATAGGAGAGAGGAGGACAATAGAGAGGATAGGAGGTGGTCAGAGTAGCTGAGGATCTAGTGAGGGTAGGCAGCAGGAGGAGACGACGATGGAGAGCCCGGGAAGGAGATGGAGTAGAGGAGGGAGAGGAGGAGGCTAGGGCTGTGGTACAATAGGATAGGGGATAGGAGACCCAAAGGGAGAGGAGACAGGAGGCTCGTGCAGCCATAGGAGGTCGGTAGTAGGAGAGACAAGAGGCACATGTAGCCACTGGTGGGCAACAGCGGCAGAGATAGGAGGATGTTGAGGCCAGTGGAGAGTAGGAGAGGATGATGGGGGGATGACTAGGGGATCCCCCCTGTCGATTGATGTGGATGAGATGGAGGCATCGACAAAGAGTGAGGGGTATGAGCCATAGGAGATGGACATTGATATGGAGGTACATGATATCCCACAACTATCGACGGCACCAGCAAGAGGAGACGATCTAGCAGAGGTATTGTGAGGGGCTATGGAGAGGCTGTGAATCAGCAAGCAGTAGTTATGGCAGTTAGAGGCTGAGTGGGGTAGATTAGAGGGAGAGATGAGTTAGCTACAAGCACAATTTTCCTGAAGTGAGAGGGACTACTTAGATTTAGTGACGATGGTGATAGAGGTGGAGAGGAGGTTATAGAGAGAGAGGGATGAGGCACAAGATAAGGTGGTTGACCTGTAGGTAGAGGTAGAGAGGTTGCAAGTATAGGTGGCCAGGGAGCATAAGGAGGGGGATGCAATGAGATGGGAGAGAGACCATTTGGTGGCTAAGGAGGCGATACGACAGGCTGTTGGAGCAGAGATAGGGAAGGGGTCGACATAGATTGGGGTAGGGACTGTAGGAGATATAGAGGGTTTGCAGAGACAGATAGAGTGGTTATGGAGAGAGAGCAAATCTGCATTGGGAGCGGGATGAGCTTGGGTATAGAGTTTACTATTTAGAGCAGATAGTTGGAGACATGAGATTGATGCAGCGGAGAGAGGAGGAGATGAGGGTGTAGATACATGTGTTGTAGGTAGAGAGAGACGTGGAACAGGCACAAGTGTAGGCTATGGAGGCAGAGAGAGATGTAGCTCTGGCATGATTTCAGGTGTTGTAGAGTGAGCTAGAGGTGGCAGGGACATAGTTACAGTCTCTTCAGAGAGAGAGAGATACAACAGTGTCATAGGTGTTCGCTCTTCAAAGAGAGCGAGATGCAGTCGAGTTGAGACTTTAGGCATTGCAAAGAGACAAGGATGTAGAGGTGGCTCAGGCATAGACCATGCACAGGGAGAGGGATGTCATATAGGTGCAGATGCAAATGCTACAGGGAGAGAGGGATGCAATGGTGGATCAAGTACAGGTAGCACAGGTTGAGGGTGGGGAGCCAGGGGTAGAGGTACAAGGATTGCATGCACAGTTATAGGTTGCACAGGCTGAGAGGGATAGGGCCATAGAGCAAGTACAACAACTAATATTAGCATACTAGGCCTGGGGGCAGGAGTGAAGAGCCATTAGTGGGGATTGGGATAGGTACAAGCATAAGTAGAATTCCACGAGATATTAGGCTAGGCAGAGAGATGATTATATGTAAGAGGTGAGCTACTAGAAGTGTGCCTATGAGTAGGCAGTTCTTGATTCAGCGTAGTGTACAATGCACTACATCAGATAGGTACCTCTGATGCCAACACTGTCTCAGTTATTAGGGACACACACCAGGGGGTATAGCGATAATCGGAAGACTTTGTCTCCTTATAGTGGCTACCAGGTGACTCCCACCCATGAGTAACAAGGGACCCCTACACACAGAGGGCCAGTGCTTGACTCTACTTAGAGATCAGATGTGGGTAGCTCACAGTAGAGTAGTCAGATAACAGATGATAAAATACTGGTTTTTTGACAGGTGTGGGATGAAGGTTTAGTACATGTTAGTAGAGATTAGATGTGATCTACATCCTTGGATTTTGTACCTTATTTGATGAGATACATGATGGATATATTTGATTATGTTTGAGACATTATGATGAGATGTACATTGTACTGTTTTGATTATGATGTGAAATGCCCTTATTGACACTATGCATTATGTTTTATGTGATGGATGATTTAGTTTATGTATGCACATGTATGTGATATTTTATGTTTATGTGGATGGATTATTTAGTTTATGTACGCACATGTATGTGATATTTTATGTTTATGTGGATGGATGTGATCATGCATGTATTAATGTTTATAATCCAAGATGAGATGAATATTTGGTATGAAATGTAATTAGGATGGATCTAACAATGTGTTTTGCAGATAATAATGCATGTATTTTGTGAATGTTAATATGGACATGTATGGGTTAAATGAAACTAAGATGCTTAATCTAATCAATCTATGAGAGATAAAATATGTTGTATCGACAATGTAACATGCAATATGAATGAAAAATGAATTCCTATAATGCAAACCTAAATAGCAATAAGGACTTGCATGAGAATGTTGGTAAATGATAGGTGTAATGTAGGTGTTATATTGCACTTGTCAAGAACCATTAGTACCCTAAGAGGAAAAACAAGGGGAAAAGAATCAAATTTTGTACAACCTAAATCATGAGTCATGGGTTATGAACAAGGTGGAATGAAGGGTGCATGCAAAGAAATGAAATGTAGTTAGGAATGACATTTTCCATCTTCGAAACATTGATTTTTGCTATAGCATAAGATACCCAATACCATGGTATATGAGACCAAGATGAGTTGGTATCAAATGCATGAAACAAACACAATAAACAAGGCTATCCTAAGACCCTAAAGTCGTGAGGACCTTGGTCGGGCTAGGTATTAGAATAACCATAGGCACAAAGGGATGTTCCCAACATAACACAGGATTCTAGGGATCCTGGTCGGTACTACGTGGGAACGACCTAGCAGACAACAACAATAAATGATAAAAGGATGCCCTTGTGTTAACTCATCAAAACCCACCATAATATGATGGATCATGGCAGTTCTAATAAGTGAGAATAGAGAGCTCAAACAATAAACAAAAGCCAAAAGTAAGAAAAGATCATAATAAAAGCTAAACGTCCTTTGCCATAGGATCATGAAGATGGATGGGTGATGATGTGGTCTGCTAGGAAGAATGCATCTTGTTGAGATCAATGATGGGTACTAAACTAAAATGACCTAGGAGATGCAAGATATTTTTCATTAACCAGATCTCCTGACACTAGAGGATTTTGTTTGTGAAGAACCAACTAGATAAGGGTACTCTTGACATCATGACACAAGAGACTAGACAAAGGACCGACACACCCTATAGACCTAGGGGCTCAGGGGTTGATCAGATATTAGCCTTGCCTACGTGAAAGCGCAAAGACCTCATAGGTCTAGAAAATACCATGGATAAAGCTGAAAGAGGACTAATGGACACCAATGAGACAATGACAAAACAAAGCCCTGGGGATGGATAAAAAAATTGACCTTGCCTATGTGCAAGTGCAGGGGCAACGTAGTTTGGAGGAAAAGAAATGATGACTGACCGTGGAAAAAAGCGAAAAGAGGATGATGGAGACAAATGATGGGGGACCATCATAGGATGATCTGAAGGCCCCAGGGGTAGATCAAGTGATCAACCTTGCCTACATGAAAGCGCAGGGGCAACGTACTTCGATTCAGACCAAAGAGACCCACATGACATGATGAGGACTAGGTGGGAACTAACACGATGGGTGATCCTATATGTAGACACAAATCGACCAATGGAAAAACTAATGACATAAGCTCATAATAGGATAAAAGCTCAGGATGATAGATAGCATATAATCATCCAATGCTCAATCAAAAGATACCAAGCGGCCAAGGATGGAATGGGAGAGGATGTCTAGATAGGATCGATGGAGTCACAAAGTAATTAGGACACAAGGTAGATAATGATTGAGCCCTCTATGGATGATGCCTGTTATCAGGTTTTCACCATCCATACTTATACAAGGCACCACCAAAGGTGGTTTTCACCATAGGACGAATTTATTTCTCTTTACTATTTTTGGATTTTTTTGTTTTGTTTTTTGTTTTTTGTTTTTTTTTTTGCAGGTAGGGTTACCACACGGACTTAGGTGTAGAACCTCTTTAGGTGCATGATATTGATAGGATCTTTGAGGGGCTCTCCTTCAAGGGTAGAAAATTTGTATGCCCCAGATCCATATTTAGTAGTTATGATATAAGGACCCAACCAATTTGCTTCAAATTTTCCTTTCTTATCCTGGTCCAGCTGAGTACGTTGGTTCTCTTTAAGGACAAGATCACCAATTTGGAACTGTTAAGGATGAACCTTCTTGTTGTAGTTACATTTGAGGCGGTTTTGATAAGCTTGCAAGATAATCATAGGCTTTGATTCATCTTTCATCAACTAACTCTAGCTGTGCAAGTCGTGCAACACGAGCATCGTCCTCGCTGATAAGGTTCTTTAGAGAAATCCTCAGTGATGGGAGCTCAACTTCAATTGGCAAGATGGCTTTGACACCATACACTAAAGAATAGGGGGTGGTGCCTATAGGGGTACAAATGGAGGTGGAATACACCTAGAGAGCGAGATGAATATGGAGGTGCCAATATCGACCAGTGTTATTGACAACCTTTTTGAGGATGCGGATAAGGGTCTTGTTAGTTGCTTCTACCTGACCATTACCCTGGGGGTAAGAAGGCATTGACCAACGATGCTGGATTTGAAAGGTGTCATTGAGGTGTTTCATGAACTATTTTTTAAAAGGTTTTCCATTATCGAAGAGGACGGTGGATGGAATACCATATCCGCAAAGAATATGGTAAAGGATGAATTTTAAAATTTGAGGTACCGGTGATTTGTGAGAGTGGCATTGCTTCCACCCATTTGGTGAAGTACTCAGTGGCAGTAATTATGAATGTATGGCCCTCAGAAGATGGTGGGTAAATCTTTCCAATTAAGTCAAAACCCCATTGAGAGAAGGGTCATGATGCTAGGAGAGGCTGAAGGTCCTATGCTAGAGCATGAATCAAATCTACATGTTGCTGGCAGGAAAGACATTTCTTCATGAATTCACAAGCATCATGCTCTAATGTAGGCCAATAATATCCAACTTAGACAATCCTTTTGGCCAAGGCCATACCATTTGAATGGGCCCCACAAACACCACTATGTACCTCTATTAGTGTAGTATGGGCTACAGTCTCATTCAAACACCTAAGGAGGGTTCCATCATACCCGCGATGATACAGTGTATCACTGACAATAACGTATTGCGTTGAACATTGAATAAAATATTTTTCTTTGGTTTTGTATGAGGTCTGGGGGTAGAATATTATCACGTAGATAAGTATATATCTCTTGATACCATGGGGAAGTGGGACCTGCAATGCCACACACCATGTCAGTCTTAGGGATATCATATTTTGGGATTAAAAGTTGTTCCACAAGGAACTCATATTCTATTTTATCTATAAGCATGTCAATTAGGGAGCCAATAGTAGCCATAACATCAACTACTTTGTTCTGTATCCTAAGAATTTAGTCAAATTGTATGAAGGTGAAATAGTTCTTGAATTCGTCCACCATGCATTTGTAGGGCAACAACTTGTCATATTTTTTTAAGAATTCATCATTAACTTGCTTAATGACCAACAATGAATCACCAAAGACTCTCAAGTGAGTTATGTGCCACTGCTTTACAATTCGGAGATCCATGAGGAGGGCTTCGTACTCAGCTATGTTGTTGGTACACGAGAATTCTATCCTGAATGATTTTGGGATGTAGTCACCTTGAGGGGGTAACAAAAATAATTCATGTGCCCAATCCATTATGAGTATATGAGCCATCAAAATATAATGTCCAAGTAGGTGCTTCTATAACTGTAAAAACTTCTTCATCTGAAAATTCAGTGACTAGAGGGTAAGCATCTACTAGGGGTGCCTCAGCCAACTAATCAGCTATGACTTGTCCCTTTATGGATTTGCGATCCACGTACTCTATGTCAAATTCACTTACGAGGATGACCCACTTAGCCATGCAACCAGTTAAAGTGGTTCTAGCTAACAAATACTTTAGTGGATCAATTTTTGCTATTAATTTGACTGAATGGTTCAGCATGTAATGTCAGAGTTTTTATGTACTAAAGACCACTGCAAGGTAGGCTTTCTCCATGGGTGAATAATTTAATTCATAGCCGACCAATGTTCGGCTGATGTAGTAGATTGCTCTTTCTTTTGAGGACTCATCATGTTGTGCCAATAATGCCCATAGTGCGACTGAAGTGGTGGAGATGTAAAGTAGGAGGGGTTTCCTTGGAATAGGTGGCATCAAGGTTGGTGGATGAGCCAAGTATTACTTGATTGTATCGAAACCTATCTGACACTATTGGTTCTATCTGAAGGTGGAGTCTTTTTTCAGAAGATGGGTGAATGACTGACACTTATCTGCAAGTTGGGCTATGAACCGACAGATGGATTACAACTTTCCTTGGAGACTTCTTAATTATTTCAGATTGCATGGGGGTGGCATATCCAGAATAGCTTTCACCTTGGTGGGATCAACCTCAGTGCCTCTTTGAGAGACTATGAAACCCAATAATTTCCCTGATGTAGCACCAAAGAATTTTTTTTGGATTTAGTTGTAACTTGTAATGTTCTAATTGCTCGAAGATCTTTTTCAGATGGTAGGGTGCTCTGCTCTGGTTCTTGATTTTCCTAGCAAGTCATCAACATAATCTTCCATGATAATATGGATGAGGTCATGGAAGATGATAGTCATTGCCCTCTGATATGTTGCCCCTACATTCGTGAGACCAAAAGGCATAACATTGTAGAAAAAAGGACCCCAAGGTGTTGTAAAAGCGCGGTCTTGTATTGGTCTTTAGGTGCAATTCAGATCTAATTGTAACTAGAGAAACCATCTGTAAGGGACAACATATCATGTCCTACAGTAAGGTCGACCAACATGTCAATATTGGGTAGTGGGAAGTCATCCTTCAGATAGGCTTTGTTAAGATCCCAGAAGTCTGTGCAAATCCAAATGTTTCTGTTTGGTTTGGTAATAGGTACTATGTTGGAGATCCAATTAGAGTAGTCAATGGGTCTGATAAAACCAACATCGAGTAATTTCTCCAATTCTTTCTTGACTAATAATGCTACATGTGGATGCATTTTTCAGAGCTTTTGTTTAACAGGCTTGGCATCTAGGTGAACATCTAGATGATGAACTACTAAAGAAGGGTCTAATCCTGGCATGTCTGAGTATGACCAAACAAAGTTAATGATACCATCTTGGAGTAGTTGAACAATGACTGAATATTCTTGCTCTAATAGAGATTTGGCTACATAGGTGATCTTAGGGTTTTCTGCAATACCCATATTAACTTCTTGAGTTTCTTCAATTAGGATGGATGACCGTGTGGATAATTGAGTTCCCACAAGGGGAAGATGAACATCTCCATCCTCTAGTGCCTCTTCAAGGTTCTCACTATCAAATGCATCATTTATTTTTACTTTTGCCAAGTCAGGAAGTGCCTTGGGGAGGTTTTCACTAGATGACTATTTTTTATTTTTCTTGTTTTTATTTTTGTGAGTGGAGCATTCATCCTCCCCCAATCCCATGAGGTTGACATATGTATCCAGGGAGACATTGGCAGTTGTGTTATAACGTAGGTTAGAATCAATAAGTTTTGTATGGTGAAGAGAAAGGATGATGGTAAAGACAGATAAACATTCAAACATGGATGACAGGTCCATGTGATCAACATCATTGTACACACGTATGATGGATTCTTCCTCAGGTATGTCTTCCAAGGGACCATCGTCTACAGTAACACTATTGGAGGTATTAGATGATGTTGTGGAGCCTTTCTTTTTTGTCATATCCAAGGCCTATATTCCACATAAGCTTTTGTACATCAATTGGTTGCAACCGTCCCTATTCTTCCTTACCTAGGCCCCCACCTTTGCAGTTATCCTTTTCTACGAACTTAGCTTACTAGGGGTATACTTCCTGAAAGTATTCCTTTAGATCAGGATTTGGTTGGGTTCTTCACGGTATATCCACTGACTGATATCCACTTCTAGTGCATCTGTCTTTAAACTAAGAGATCAGAAAGTGGTAGTGGGAATTTTTTTAGCACTAAAGGTGACGGTCTTGTCTTCATTAGGTGTAGACTGTGAAGGTTGGACATACATGTGTGGTGACGGTGGCATGGTTGCCACATCTAGAGCTATATACATTTCATATTCATTGAACCCCTTGTCGATGATCTGGACTTTGCTAATGGTAGGATTGGTGGCAGGAGATGGAGTGGTTGTCATAGTGGAAGATGTATTGGAGGATGGTGATTGAGATGCACCCATTTTGACCCAGGATAATAATGTAAATGAGGAAATGATGCTTCTAGAGAACAACAGTATTCAAATGGTTGTGGGTCGGCATAAATGGTGATCTCTTGTCCATTAACCATGAAATTTAGGCATTGATGGTATGTGGAAGGGATGGCTTGCATGGCATGGAGCCATGGGCGGTTGAGGAGGAGATTATATGGTAAGTTTAGATCAAGGACATGACAGGTAGTGTACTTAACTACAGGTCCAACCTAGATAGGAAGACTGATAATCCCTTCAGAATTTCTCTCTGCATTATCATAAGCCTTGATCATGATGATTTGATTACTTAAATCCACTTGATTATACCCTACCTATTTTATGAACTTCAAAGTGCATAGATTGAGGAAAGAGCCATTATCTACAAGGACCCTTTTTATTTTATGATGGGAAACTAGGACTTTGATGTGTAAGGGACAGTTGTGATTGGCATCAATATTTGGCATGTCATTCTAGCTGAAGTGTAGTTGGTAAGATAAAGCCAGGTGTCATACTAAAGCTTGGAACCTTATGGGATCAATGTCATTAGGTACATGAGTTTCCTGTAAAGCTCTGTTGAGTATTTCTTGATGCATAGGAGAAGACTTAAGAAAATCCAAGATTGAGATCTAAGCAGGGGTCTTTCCTATGTGATCAAGAATGTTGTACTGAGAGTTTACAAGATTTGGTTGGATAGATGTGGACGCTTCAAGTATAGTAATGCGCGATTGTTGGGTAGTAATAGCACATTGGGGATCTTTAGCTTTAACATGTATCATGGACACACAAGGTTCTACCTATTCAATGTAATGGACAATGCCATCATAATTGAGGGGTACACTCTTATAGCTTATGTTATTTGTGTCGTTGTCTTGGGGATTGTTGTTGGAGGTGCTTGTGCCTTGATTGTGGTTAGGGAAGGTGTTTTGATATATTTGCAATTGAGCATTGGATGATGAAGCCCAACTGGTGTCGACTTTGATATCTACTCAATCGATAAGATCTTGGATATAGTTTTTGAGACCTTGACATTTATTCAGAGTGTGCCCCTTAATCTTATGGGATTCACAATATTCATTCTCTCTAAACCAGGCTAGTTTGGGATTAGATTCATCAAGTGGCTTGGTGACAGGGTATGTAACTGGATAGTTGACTTGTAACAACTTATTCAAGATGACACTCAAGGATTCTTCTAATTGAGTATACTAGTGTTTGCCATTCCCTTGACTGTTCTGGTTCAACTATTGAGGAGGACAAGATGCCCCCTGTGGAACAGATATGACATCAGGTACATATGGTTGTTTCCTTTGGGATGTATTGGCCACCTGAACATGTTTAGTTTCAGTGGCAATCATTCACTACATTTTTGTTCTTGTTCCAAAAGTGTGACTTATCACCAAATGGCCTTTCTTTGTCATGGTTGTGTATCTTGATGTGCCCTTTGGCAATAAGGGCACATTCAAGGATGGGTCATTTTTCTACTATTTCAGCAAAAGTGGTGACACAGTGTAACCTAAAATTATGAGCCATGTCGGGATGTGAGTTCTCCACAAAGAGGGTGACCATGTCTTTCTCCTTGAGGGGGGTTTTCATTTGACTTGCCAACGCACGCCACCTTTGGAGGTAACTAATAGAGTTTTCATCGTCACGCTACTTATCCTTAAGAATATCCAAGGTGTTAGTGTCTTTTTCCAGATTGAAGAAGTAAGAAACATTTTTTTCTAAAAGATCTGCGAAGGATTTGTTAGACCCCCGTTCTAGACCCATAAACCAATCCAAGGCATATCTCACTAGGCTCTATGGGAAGAGATGCAAGAGGTAGTTATCATTGTGCATAACCTCCTCACACTGGGAGTAGAACTCTTGTAGGTGGGCTTTAGGATCCTTGTTTCCCTTGTATCTGTCGAACTTTGGTATCTCAAAGTGCTTTGTGAAGGGAATTAATGAGATGGATGGATCGAACAGATAGGGACATATATCTTCAAATTTGAAGGATTGTTTACTAGTTCCAGCTTGGAGATCTTTCAAAGAAGCCTTGGTTTCCAACAGGTCCACGTTGACCGGTGACCTAGGAGTCGAGGTAGATGGGTTGGATGGATATGGGTGGTAGAAGACAAAGGATCTTGCTGAGATAGTGTCTAAAGGTTGGCATATGGATTTAATAGTGAGATGATGATATCCCTTGTTGGTATGCTGAGGGAGTTTTTTGGTACTGGGGTTGTTGTTGCGAGGTATAATATAGATTTGTTTGATAAGAATGTGCGGCAGGATGCTGAGGAGCTTGAATGTGGTGTTGAAGATTGGTTTACTGGTACTGAAGGTACTGCTGCGACTGTTGGGAAGCCACATAGAGTGGTTGTTGATGGAACTAGTGTTGTTTTTGATAGTAATAATGTTGGGGAGGTTGCTAATTTGATGTCAACTGTTGCATGGGCCGAGATGGGATATTGTGTTGTGGTTGAACCAGAGGATGTAAAATGGATGAGAGGAACGAGGATATGGTCTAGATGAGAGGTCGAGATGGATTTCCTTGTGATTGGTATGGTTTTTGTTGTGAAGAAATTAAACGATTATTGTAGAGGCGTTCTACAAAGGAGGTTGTTGGGTACCAATGGGAACATTTGGTTGGAATGTACCTTACAAAGGTAATTGAGGTGGTATGTTAGATTGGGGAGGCTATTGAGATGTGTACGAAGGCGGTGGTAGATTTGTGGCCCCAGGAGGTGAAGGAAATGTGGTAAAAGGGTTGCCCCCAACATTGACTAGAGGTTGACCTGAAAGGGGGGGTGCTATCAACATTAATGACTGAGGTTGTGGAACATTTTGCAGCATGCTGTAGACGAAAGGATTATTGGGATCAAATACTTGAGGAACCCCCATGACTAAGATTATGGTGTGTGTGGGATTGTTAATGTGATAAAGAATGACATTGCCGAATTCAGGTTGATGCCAGCCCTCCACTGGAGGAACATTGGGGATGTATGAACTATCTGGTGTGTTTTGTGAACCTTGGGGCATGTTAGATGTGGAATTGCTATATTTGGATAGGTCGATACCTGGTGGAGGTTTGACACCTTTTTCAATTAGGTGGGCTAAGGATTCTTCCCATGTTTTTTGAACAGGTGATATGTCATTCGCACATTGGTGGGATTACTAAAATGTTCCTCAAGTGTGATTTCAGGCTGATTGACCATGTTCTCATCTCTAGGTGGCGATGTGTTTTGACTGTCAGTGTTGGATTGTGATGATGTACCATTATGGGAATCTCAAGGGATATTTGTACCGTTATTGAGATCTTGTGAGATGTTTTCCATGTTGGGATCTTGAGAGATATTCAGTTGGAAATTTTGGGCTTTTTGCTTGGCCATTTTCCTTGTCTGTGACCAGGTCTGAACGGGAATGTAAGATGATAGAACAAACTAGGATGCTAGGATGATCTGGATTGATCAGATTAAATGGAGGATTGGATTGGATGATTGATAATGGATTCGATTCAATAAATGAATGATGGGATAGAGTTGGATTGATTGACGAAATGGTTGGTAAAATTGAATTGGACCGAATTGATTGATAAGACAATTGATGGGATAGGGGTTGGATTGGATTTAATAGACCGATAAGATGATTGATGAGATAGGGGTTGGATTGGATTGATAAGCAATTGATAAGACTAAGATAGTGAAGGGATTCTAAACCAAGTTCAAAAATTATCCTTGGTAACATAAGGTGTTGATTGATCGATTAAGAGATGGATGTTATATGATGATGACACCAAATCCCACTTAAGATGGAAGTGGATTGATAGGTCCGATAAGGATGATCGACTTAGGATGGATAACAATCCTAAGTTGGTTTTGAAGGATGAAGATCAAGCTCAGACACAGGTCAATTCAGATAACTACTTCAAACAAGGTTTAGTGGAATGGGAGAATGATTTCCAAAATGAGGGAAATGACAATCTGAAATGGATGAGCGACCTTTCTGGACAAGGAAACAAGGCCCTGAAACAAGAGAACGACTAGTGAGATGGATGTATGGAGTCCCAAACTGGGTAGATGACAACTCAGAATGGGGAAACAACAACCTAGAACAGAGGAACGGTTATCAAAATAGAAGAACAACTATCAAAATGAAAGAATGACTATGGGTGAGCAACAATCTGAAAGACTGAACAAATACCTGGATTGGAAAAACAATGATTCTGAATAGATAAATGGGTGTTCGATTGGGGGAAATAGGCCTTTAGAATGGGGCGATAAATGGTCGGAATGGATGAACAGTCACTTAGAACAGAAAAATAGGAACTCGAAATGATGAAACGAGAATTCAAAATGATGATACAGGGTGACACAACTAATTGTTTAAGGGTTAGGTTCGCCCCTAGAGGTCAGGTACGCCCCTCCAAGAGGTTGTGTTTGCCCCTAAAGGTCAAGTTCGCCTGTCTGACTAAAGGCTGACCAAATCTAACTAAAACATACTAAAAAGAGACTGGTTTAGAGGTTAGGTATGCCTGTGCATGAGGTCAGGTACACCTGTGAAGGTCAAGTTCACATGTGAAGGTCAAGTAAACCCTTGGACTGGAGATTGATCAAAACTGACTGAAACAGGTTGAAAAGGGGTTGGTTCAGAGGTTAGGTACGCCTGTGCAGGAGGTCAGGTACACCTATGGACAAATCTAAACATGTTTTTATGAAAAAAGACTAAGGCAAAGGACCTAAAACACAACAAACATCATTCAAAGGATAAGGTCGACCTAACTGAATAGAAAATTATTGTTTTCGCACAAAGAATATAGTTCAGACAACATGATCCTAAGTCTAGTAGAAATGGGTATGGCCAACATAGTCTTCTATTCTAGGATGAATATGGTTTCTAGGGAGTCCTCAATATACACCTGCTATGTGAGGCCCAAATCGTGAACACCAACCTGTCACAAGCTTGAGTCGGGAACCTTAGTAAGATACTAAAGGTTCATACCAACTCTTTACGTCATCCCAACACTTCGCCCATTATGACGCAGTTGGATTGAGGTAGAAATTTCACTCTCCCCCCTTTATATACCCCACCGACATGCGTGGTAGGGATTGTCCCTTGGGGTGATGAAATCCCCAAGTAGGTCCCGCTAAAAAAAGTAAAAGGGTGACTTAAAGGACTAGGTAAGCTATGATTTCTCATCACCTAGAATCACCAACTAGCGCAAGGGGATTGGATACATCAATAGCTTACCAAAAACATGACACACAAGGTCAATTAACTTCCCTTAATTAATCTATGTTCCTAAATTACTGAAAAATGATAACCAACAACTGATAAAGGTTTCAAAATGTATAGTCCTACAAGAAACTTATTAGTGATTTCTTTTTTCATTTTCCTCCAAACACTGATCAAATGCTTGCACAGACACAAACAACACACATTAGGGGGTCAAATTACACTCAAAATAGTAAAAAATAGTGCTTAAATTTCACTTTTTACCTTATGGAAAAAGCTATTTTTGGTTAGGTTCGCATGTGAAGGTCAAGTACGCCCTTGGAGGTGAAAACAACAAATCTCAGGTCATTGTGGAGGTTAGGTTCGCCTGTCTACTAGGTCAGGTTCACTTGTGAAGGTCAGGTATGCCCTTGGAGGTGAAACAACAAATCTTAGGTCATTGTGGAGGTCAGGTTTGCCTATCTGCAAGGTTAGGTTCACCTGTGAAGGTCAGGTACGCTTGTCTGTTGGGTTGAGTTTTCCCCTCTATAATCTTGACCTGCAAATAGTGAAAAAATAGAAAATGTGAAAGAATAGAACTTGTCTGTGGGTCCCACTAGGCATGCTAGGAATGTGATCAGGAATGAACGTGGTCCCAAAAATGAGCAGCAACACAAAACATGCAAGAAACTACCTAAACACCTAACAACTCAAGATAGGCCTAAAATTTAAACTCAACAAAATAGATAGAACGATAATACCTTATTAAGTTTCTCCTTTGGTTGGCCCTTAGATTGTTGACGTGATGTATGTTCCTCTCGATGACAAAAGATGTATGAATGAGATGCAATATAGATGGAAAATGGGTGAAAATGCTATTGAAAATGCAAGGGATGAAATTTTTTGGCTAAGTATGGTTCAAATGGAAATTTTGCAAGAGTTTGGTTACCACAATGATCAACCCCCTAAATGAGAGAAAAAATGGTATTTATAGAGGAAGTTGAATTCAACGGTTGAGATTCATCCAACAAGGTCAAGATGAAGGGCTATGGTGAGTTGATAACTCACAAGCCCTCACAGCTTAACATGTGGAGTGTGAGATGGTGTAGGGATGGTGATGGGTGAAGCCACAATAGTGGTTTACAATTTGATGGAGGAAGGAAAACTGAGAAAAAAATGACCCCATGGAAAAAAAAGTGATTTTGGGGGTTCGTACGAACCTAGAAGTTCGACTAAACCAAAAAGGGGTTCGATTGAACCTGGGTTTGAGTGAACCCGTTAAAATTTTTTGCACCAAAAAAAAGAAAAAAATGTATGAAATGGGTTTGAGTGAACCCCTTTGAAGAGGTTTTCTCGAGCCAAGGTTTGAGCAAACCATTGTTTGAATGAACCCCTAGGGGTTCACTCGAGCCTCTAGGGGTTCGCCGAGACCTCTATACAAACCCCTAAATCCTCATCCCCTTCACAGGGCACAAAAACCTAAATTTTGGCACCGAGGCTTGGTTGAGGAGTTAGAGAGTCTTCACAAAACCCAACTGGAATTAGGTAGTCCTCAAAACGAGCTATCCAATGAATATAATTTTAATATGTTTTGGTTTTATTATGTATTTGTTTTTTTAGTTTTATTAAAATAGGTTTTTCATCAAAAATGAAGGTCTTTATTCTTCACATGTGGAAAAATAGCAGATTATAAAAAAAATTTGAAAAATATGAGTGCACCAGATATTGAAGTCCTTGATCCGACAAAAATAAAAATTGAATTTCAATATATACAAAAAGTTATGCGTTATACGGTCGTAGATATGTCTAATTGTAATTGGTTTGACTTTGAAACTTGATTAAAGAAAAATATTCAATAAAAACTATCTAACAAGTGAAAGCACTAGATATAGGAGTTGCAAATCTAATTGAAAGAATTAGAATTTTATCCTTCGTGGAAAAAAATTTATGTTATACGGTGTGTCACTTTTTAAAATGTTGTTTCTAAAAAAAGTTTTCATGGAAGATGGAAAAAGAAGTCAATCTAATTCAAAAATTGAAAAAATATTTTTAGAATCTATAGAAAAAATGTGATGAGACTCTAGTTTGCATCATCTTCAAATCCTTCACGAGACTCTAGTTGGCCAAAAAGTGTAAACCTCTATTATGGGATCACCCTGATGTGCAAATGAGGTGGAAGGAGGGTACATGATGTGGAAGAAGGACAAGTACTTTGCAAGTACTTTGAGGAATGAGAAGATTTCCTCAAAAAAAAACTTCTTGTCTCCAAGTGGGAATGAAAGTGATTTTTGAGGAATTTTAGAATTCCTCAAAAATATCCATGGGAAAAGGGAAATTAGTTGGAGAAATAAATGTGAATTAAAAATTCACATGGAAAAAAAGGATTCAATACCAAGAAAGGAAAATGAAAAGGTTGACTAAAAAGGCATGCCAAATGTGGCTAATGATTTTGATTAGGTTGTGCAAACACATGATTAGGAAGGTTAATGAAAGATTAGAAGCAAGTGGCAAATGGTGGAGGATGTGACACATCCTAACCATAGATTAAGTAAATTAATTATGATTAGGAGAGAGTTAGATTGCTAAGAGGAATTAGAGACCAACTTGCAAAAGTTGGAGGATGTGACAATGAGAGAGAAAAATAAGAATTAAAAAAATTGACTTAAATTCAAAGAGGTTACATGACTAAATTAAATAAAGTGGTATATTTATTTAATTTAGAGAGGAAGGAAGATAAAATTATTTAATTATTAAATTAAATACTTTAGGAGCCTTATGTCAATGATGAAATGTTAATTAAATGAATGATTTAATTAATATCGACATTAATATCGACAAAGTAGACAAGTAAATGGATGAATAAGGAGATGACTTTGACCATATGGAAGTGGTCAAATTTGGATGTCTACAGTATCAGTTCGACTTTTGTAGTTAGTGCCAATGTTGTAAGAGGATTTTTCATTCCTGTTTTTGTTTGAAAACAATTTTCTAATTGTAGGTCAGCTTTGATTTTGTAAACCTTGTTGTAAATGTACTTCACTAGATGATGTAACGTTGAAGGCACCACATTCATTGCATGAACCCATGGTCTACCTAGGAGAAGATTAAATGAAAGATCATTGGGCATGACATCAATAGGAGTTTTCAAATTTACCTTACATGCATTAAAGGTAATTTTATCACACCACATGATCAAATACATAGATAAATAATGAGCCTAGTTGAATTTGGATTTTTTCCACTTCAATCTTATCTAGAACGTTTATACTATAAACATTGAGCAGTGAACCATTATCAATGAGAGTAAACTTTATGCCATGTTTGTTAATAGCAACCACTATCATCAAAGCCTCATTTTGTTTGTGAACTTCTAGTGGGGGTAACTCATCTTGATGGAATGTAATGTACAAGTTGACCAAGTTCATACCTTGAATTAGGGCTGCTACATCATTTGGTTGCACACTAGGAAGGATGAAAACTTGTAAAGAATTTTGAAGCATGCTATGATAATTAGGTAATGCATGAATAAGATCCCATTAAGAAATCTTAGCAAGAGTGTTACAATTTTTTTCCTCAAGATCATACTCCTTTCCATTGTACAAAAGAAAACGAGGAGCACTAGGAAAGATAGGTTGAGGAAGTGGTAATGAAGTAGGTATGGTTTGTGGTTTCCTATTGTTTCTTGTGTTGTATGTGTGAGCAATAAATTATAACTTAGTTGCTGCAAAACATTGTTACTAGTGAGTTGTCTTGAAAAATTTACGATATGTCTAGATAGGAGGTTTTAGTTGGTGTTGTGGTGGTCCTATGATAAGAAGTGGAAAAAGAGTTGACTTTGGAGGCCTAATAATTAAAGGACTTGTAGGAGGTATAATTAATAGAGGACTCTCAGGAGGTCTAATAATCAAGGGAGATCTAATGTTCATAAACTCAATAGCTTTATCCTCATTTTGATGATCTTCTAGTGAGGGGAAGTCTAATGTCGACTTATAATCTTCATCTAAGGAAGCCACACTACCATTGTTGGAAAGACATGTATCAATGCCATCATCCTCTTGCAGTATCATATCTTCCCTATTATGAGAGTTTTGAGGAGAGGAGAAAACAAGATTTTCATGACATCCAATGGTTGGATCTTCTAAGATAGTTTCATCACAAGTAGGGAGGGAATCTACAGAAGAAAAACTATGATTTTCACGTTGGATTCACCAAAATGAAACATGGAAAAATGGGAGTGTGGTCCAAAATGGAATGGTGGGAAAATGGAAAAGATGATAGGAAGACCTAGAAATGAGCGACCGATGTCCAAAGAAAAATGGGGTGTCCACTTATTCACAAATCCACCTTTTCCTACTTCATTAGGAAGAAGGATAGTGCCATGTTGAGCAATTAAAATTGACCTACAACCCTTAAGCTGAGTCAACTCCAAGTTTTGGGACACTACGTGGTCTCTTCTTCCTTATGACAAAAAACTATAAAATATGATTGAAATGCACTTTGGGGAGATAAACTAAAAATGCTTAAAGAGCTAAAATGTGCAATGTAAAATTTGAAATGCATATTTAAGGCATAATACTAACAAAAACAAAAATTTGCAGGCATATTTAGGGGTTGTAGGGTGATATCTACTAACCCATAAAAGCTTGTCCTGAGAACTATATAAGGGCACATTTGCCAAACCTGGACACTTGGGCCACTGGGTGAATGAATCTTTGTATAAGGTTTGGAAATATTAAACTTTGTGTTTCTGGTTTTATGTTTGATTACTCTATTTCAGGTTGTAGACTATGATTTATGTAGCATATTTTTCCAATTCCATGTTTCTTAATGCAAGTATAATTAGTGATAAATAGTGAAGAAAAGTCACAAATTTTTTAATGCAATTTTGACTAAATTTTGTAATGTAGATGACTGAAAGTACACTAATATATAAGTACTATGCAAAATCAATGTGATATATATCCAACTTTTAGATTTTTTAGATTTTAAACAATGCAAAATGCCAATTTAAAAGCCTAGATGAAATGAAAACTAATGTAATTTTGACAACCCTAGATGAAATGCAAACTAATGCAAATCCTAGATCTAGGGTTTGAATGAACTCCAATTTCAAAATTTTAGATGTACAATGTTAGGTTCACCAAAATGAAACATAAAAAAGGTAAGTGGTGTGTGTGATCCAAAATTGAATGATTAAATGGATGTAATGCACCTACACTTTCTATTTTCATTAGGAAATGAAATCCCCAAAGGTAGGATTAACTTTCAACCCTAAAGTGAGTCAATCATATTGGAGATCTTGTTTTCCCTTATGACAAAAGTGTAAAATATGACCAAACAATAGCTTTGGGAGAAGAATAAAAGTGCATTAACAATCTAAGATATAAGATCTATCACTTGGAATGTGATGTACTATGATAACACTATCGAAAACAACAATCAACCAAAAGGATCTAAGAAGGTTAAGACAATTTGTACTTGACTTCAAAAATGGCGTAAAGCATCCTAGCAGGACTCATTCACGTAGGAAAATGTCTTTGAATTTTTTTTTTTTTTTTTGCAATCCTCTGATGTCATATCTAAGCTTCTGGTTCCTTCAGGTTTGACTATTGGAAAGCTAGAAATAAATTTGGGATTTGAGTTTCTATGGCTTGACGACAATGTTGACAACTTTGACAACTTTATAAAATTGAACTTTTGATCAATCTTCAATCATTCTTCATTTGAAAATTTCCAAAAAAAAGGGGGAAAATTTGTTTATTTTTGGTGAATAGGGGTTTTCCTTGGTCAAACCCCATTTTGGTAATTAGACCTTGATATTGAAATATTGATAAAAAAGAAGGAATGGTGAATGAACACTAGATTTTTGCAACTCGCCAAACCCTTTAATGGCCACCCTTAGAGGACTGAAGTATAACACATCACTCCAAGGATTAGATCTTGCATGAAATAACTTGATTTGATGCTTGATTTGATACTTGATTTGATGCTTGAAAACTTGAAACTTACATCATAATGTTAGCTCAAAAACATGCATGAACACACATATATCTTGACATCATGATGGGATCTTGAATTTTGTAATAATTGACTGATAAATATGTTTTCTAAGCTCTTGATAATAATATTTTCTCTTGAGAAAGTTTCCTCTTGATTCTTAATGTTGAATTGATAAAATAACCTTGTATTTATAGGTGTTTCCTTAATTTCCAAAGAATTAAACATAAAAATCCTTCAATTGCAATTTAAATTTTAAATGTTAAAATATTGTCAAAAGTATAATAAAAATTGGGACCTACCACCTAAAGAGGACTCATTCACCCTTGGGAAAATGGGTCCTAGGCCCTAAATCTAGGACAGTCCATTTCCAAGGTGTTTAATTTGATGTTTGTAATTGTTTAATGCAAGTTCCCATTTCGAAAAACAAAATTAATTAGGCTTTTAAATGCATAATTGGGTCAATTATCTAAGCTTAATTAAGTCAAATTAATTAAGGGGATGCAAACATAGTGTGAAAATGTAAAGGTGTACATTTTTCTATACTACAGTGACATCAAATATAAATGATGATCAAAAATTAATTCTTCATCTTCACATACATGATTTGGTGATGATTGGGGTTCATTAGATTTTATACCCTCCTTTGTGGGGAAGTAGGAAATCTCACAACCTCAACCTTCTTGTGTTTCACTTTCTCAATCTTTTTCTACATCAACAAATATAAAAAAATCAACCCATGAGGGTGATGGGGGGTCTTTAGCTTTCATCCCTCATGTGTTGGTGATGTCTAATATTAAAATTTCAACAACTAAAAAGGATTTGAATTCTTACAAAAGAAGCAATTCCTATCATAATCATTTAGGCAAGACTTCTCCATTTGAGTTGGAAAAGTGTTATGGGCTTTGATTTAAAATTATTTCTAAAAGTGGATATAATGAAAACATGATATGAGTTACCGATCATGTGAATTCTACATCATACCTTTCTAAAAGAGGTTTATGTTTCCAACCTTCTTCTTCATATTTATCTCATACTCCATCATCAACTACATTTATAACATCTTGTGGTAAATGAGATAAATTTTCTTCACAAGAGAAAGGATTGTCTCCTACTCATCCTTTATTTGAGTAAGATCATATTTTGTTGATGCTTATAAAATCCCATTGAATTAATATTCCTCCTCCTACACATTTTTTTTATAAAAATAGTTCTTTTGTGGATATCATCGAGTGCATATAAAAAAATATGACAAAAATGGCTCTTATGATGACACTTTTTTTCTAAAAGCAACAAAGTTTGATGTTTGAGGAGAAAATGAAGATAGTTATGTTCAAAATTTGAAGATGCAACAAGAACAAGAGTTGTAGTGCTCCAAATCTACTTTCTAAATTACTATTTTTATTTTTTTTTAAATAGTGAATATTAAGGGTTTGAAAAAGTGGGAGCACACAAAATGGTCCTATTTTTATAAAAAAAAAATAGCATACTATCTGTTTTGCTCCCCCTAAAATGTCAACTATTTTTTAGAATTTCAAAAATTGTTTTTGTGAGAAATTAGCTAACACAATGTAGTTTATGTCAATTTTTTGAGCTAATTTTTTAATGAATATATAATATTTACTAATTTTTGTAGTGAAAACATCCTAAAAAGAAAAAAATTGAGTGTGCTCCCCCTAAATTTTTTGAAAACTAATTCAAAATCAAAATTTTCAATATGTGTAGAATGGAGTCTAGTTTCTAAAAATGTAATTTATTTCAAAAATTGATGAACAAGTACAAAACTATACCCAAACTAGCACATGTTGGTTTTTGAAAAAAAATAGACACTAACAAAAGAGGTTAAAGATGAAAACCTTAACATAATCAAAATGTTAAAAAAATATATAGTTAGATAGCTAAAAGAGAGCTTAACGTCATCATGGTATTTTTTGTAATTTTGCATTGAAACACAAGCAACCTTGATGGAGAGCACGACCAAAACTGTGTGAAATTTTGTTACCCTTTCAAAAAATCACATCTTTCACATGAAATGGTCATCCAACCCAAAGGGTTGATATTTCCCAATGCAATCTATCTAGCAAGTGCCAAATTTGGCACTTGCCAAATGTGAATGATGAGGTTTTTTAGTGTATTTTATTTCTCTTTATTTTTTCTTTATCTTTGTCGTTGTCTTTCTCTGTTAGTCAAACTATATACATAAAATAAGCATATGGAAATTTACATATGGACATTTATTTTCTCATACTTTAAATTATATTTCATGTATATAGTTTCAAAATGTTTGGGAGTGGTTTCAAATCTCTTGCAGTTATAATGCAAATTCTATTTTTTTGAAGATCTTAAAATTTTTTAGAATTAGTCAAATTTTAATAATCAACATGTCAAATTTTAGTAATCAACAAGTTGTATCATCTTTCTCTCTCTCTGTGTCTCACTCATTATAATGCATTCAAATGAAAATGCTCTTTCATTCATTCAAATCAAAATGAAAAGACAAAGACAAAGAAAAAACAAAGAAAAAAATGCATTCAAATGCAAATACTTTTTCATTTGATGAATGTCAAATTTGGCGCTTGCTAAATAGGCTTGGTATGACCAACCCTTAGGCTCGATCATCTAAGCCATTTGGAAAGTTCCAAATATGGTGCTCGTCAAATGTGCAATTCAAGAAAAGAATGTGGCCTCTATTTTGTGTCACATCTTTCTGCACTCACCCTCTACCAATGAATACTAGGACTTGAGTAATAAAACAAGACTTACTGATTATGGTGCTCTTCCATGTGTTGATGCACCTAATAATTATAAATAATAATTTCTCTTCTATGGTGTTGCTCCTCATAATGTGGCATTTCTAGCTTCATATGTTTTCTCATTGACATTCATGGTGGTATAGTATTTTTTGCAATCATATTTCTTTCTATGGTAGCAACATGATAGTCTCCTATATGTTTTTCTTTTTCTTCGCACTTGGGGGCAAGGATATCTAATTTTTGGTAGGTTTGTACTATTTTCAGGATCCCATTTCCCACTTCATTTCCTTAAAATATTAACATAGCAAGTATATTAACATTTTAAGGGGTACATATCACCCTATCCATTTCATTGACATCTTGTGAATTTTGACTTATTGAAATACCCATTTGGTGGTGATGTTATTTATAACATTTCTTGAGTCATGGTTATCAATTTTTCCCTTGTGACATTAAGCATTGATTCGTCCCCCACGATGTTAAAATTTTGGTTTCTCCCTAATTCATGATTGGAAAAATAGCCCATGGATTTGGCATAATGGGACTTGTTGATTCATGAAATTGATCATTTTTGCATGGACATCTAGCATAACATAACTTGATAGCTAGTATATCTATGTATCTTATTATTTTAGCTTGTGAATGTTGTACATTCGATGGATTTTTTTTGGTATTTGAGATAAATTTAAGATTGATGTCTTTTACCTTACTAACTCAAATCCTATTGTGTACTAACCTTGTGTGTATATGTTTTACTGTGTTTTTATTATTTGTCATATTTTTTTATGTGGCTACTTTATGTCTTTGTCATGTTTCTTTTATGTATGGTATCTTGTTTTCTTTGTGACTTGTTTGTATTTGATTCGTGTATTGTATTGTGTTTGCATAGTGTTTGTTATTTATTAAGTCTTCATCGTGTATGCTTTGTGATTTTCATGATACATTGCACCGCAGGTGTGTTCTTTCCCTTGCCCTGAAGTTGTTGTGTCATAAGATCTTGAGCTTGGGGATTAGTGCATCCCCTAGATTTAATATCATCCTATCTCTTTAATGTTTGGATAATAGAACACTTCTTGGCTTATATGTACTTTAGTGAGTTTGAGCATAATATCATACTCTCACTAAAGTGGGGGATAAATGTAGCATCATAAATTGTCACCCTTGATAATTCCACACTAGGTTTAGCTCCCCCTTCTATTCCTTGAACCAATTGTGCATTTAATCTACCCATTTCATAATAATCTTTGGAAAATCAAACTTAAATTGGATTTTTTTTAAATTTAACAATGTAAAAAAGGCCTCAAAATAATTTGGTATGGACTAGTTATTGATCATTGAGAGTACACTCCTTTATTTTTCTCAATACTCCTTTCATCAGTCTCAATAGTAGGGCAAGTGGTTCAAAGAACCAATCTAATAGGTGCCCAATGCCCCTATCTAGCCTATTTTGGCTCAATTTAAAATATGTTGGTGTCAACATTTTAAAATTTGAAAATCTGAAGTCATTTGTCAATTATTGGTAATTAATTATTGGTAAATTAAAGAATTACATATAAATACAAGTCTTTTTCATCATTTGAAATCCTACAAGGGCTAGAAAATCTATTGAGAAATTAAGGATCCTAAACAGAAGTCAAGGGAATTCAAGGAAAAAATTGGTAATATTATTGCAATGCTTTCATCAATTAAGATCACGCTTTCAAGTCATTATAAAAAAGGAAAAAAATATTTGTAAGAAGGTATTATGATCAATCATTCCATTTTATCTCTAAGTGATAGCTACAACAATCTATTGTGTTTTGTGGACTAATCTCTTGCAAGTCTATCAAGCAATCAAGGCATCCATCAATCATTTTTTGTGGAAAATTATGGTGTAAAGATATGTTCCACAAGGGTTTCATGCCTAAGGTAATATTGTCAATTATCATTTATCATTTTAGTCAATTATTATTGTTTTGACCTCTTCCCGACCTAGGTTATACTATTTTGATCATCACCATTCATTGTATGTGGAGGTAGAAATACCAAAATGGGGTTTGATATAGGCAAGACCCTATACAACATAACCTTTCTCCCTCTTTTCATGTGTGCAATTCAAATCTAGAAGTTTTGGCAATTGATAGTCACAGGGAAAACAAAGCAAACTACAACCTAAATTTTAAAGTTCTTAGATTTCAAAAGGAAGCATATCAATTTATCTCACCCAACATCCATGTCCATGCAATTTAACCTCAACTTTTAGTCACAGTTTACTCTCTATTACCATTTCTTTGGGTTCATTCTATTAGTTTTTTTTTGTGTGCATTAAAATGCATTTTCAGATCTAGGGTTACATTTAAAATAGGCTTATCAAAATACACATCAAATTTATTATCTCTACAACTCAAAAAGGATGCAAACCCTAGGAGATTGTCACTCCCTTGTGGCATCAAGCTAATCATCAACCTTAGTTAATTTTGTGTCCCAATGTAAAGTTAGGTGAAAAGAGGTCAATCCTATGTGGATCTAGGATCACTTTTCCTACATCACAATTTCCTCTTGAGAATATATTCATAGTACTAGAATGTAGAGCTACAACTTTGGTAACCAATAGGAAGAATCGTTATGTCAAGATACCATATTTATTAGATAATTTAATGAATTTATGAGCTTTAGAGAACATTGGAATATCAACTATATCCTTTTTGGCACTCTCAACATTGCATAACATGAGAGATTGAACTATTGATTTTTGGCTCCTATGGACAACTCTTGCTCTTCTAGGGTTTTTCACCTAAAAGGAGAGAGATAGGAGAAAAAATGCTAATGGTTCATTCAAATAATGTTATGTGTGATATTGTCTAACCTAAATGAAGATAACTAAATGCAATTACCAAATTTAAATGAATGAAAATGAATGCAAAAGTGAAATTAAAGCTATGTTTGAAAACACATTTTGTAATACAACAATGAACTAAATAAAGAAAACATGCAGAACTCAAAAAAAATGGATGAATCTGAGTGCACTTGGGTGAAGTATGATGAATCTATAATGTTGTGGATGCTGGTTGAAATCACTAATTTTTCACAGTAGGACTCATTCGCCCAAGGTGGCGAATTAGTCCTCCTCTTGGTGAAAAATTGTTAGAAGTAAGGTTTTGTCTGTCGAGATCTGGAATCTGAAAAAAATTTGGATTTGTAGTCTTAAGGTAGGACTCATTTTCCACAAGTGGCGAATCAGACCTCTCCCAAATTTTTGAAAAATCAAGAGAAAACTCTACAACACCAGATCTAGAAATCACTGCTTGTTGGGTTGCCGAAGTTAATTCTCTGGGAAATGGACAAAAAACCTTCCCCAAGCTTAAAATAGACTTGAATTGACTTGAAGCACCTAGTTGACTTGTAAACCAATCTTCAACACCAAAAAGCTTTCCAAATCTGCATACCTAGGTCTGCAAACAAGCATGCAATAGGGGGAAAATGGTTTAAGGTTAGTGAATAGGGGTTTTTCTTGGTCAAACCCCGTTTTTGGTAATCAAACCTTTAATTAAATAATAAAATGCAAAGGAATGATAAACTAACAACATGCAATTGCTATTATCTTACTAAACCCTTGATGATGCAAATCTGAATCAATGTCAATGGCTGCTTCAAAGTGCTTGAATGGTACTTGAAAAGATGTTGTAAAATGTTTGAATGCTTGAATGCATAGGTGGATAAGTTAACTTGATGAATGGGGGTTGAAATGAGGTGAAAATCACTTATTTATACACAATTGTGCCTTAGTTACCCATTCATACCTCATCACATTTTGACATCAAATTTTTTTGAATAAAATTCTGAAAGGAAATTTAAAATATTTTCAATTTGGGGCCAAGGGGGACTCATTTACCACCCATGGTGAATGGGTCCCACCTAAGACCTAAAAATGTGTGTTGGGAAATATGTTGTATTTAATTTTTTTTTCAGGATAATACTCAAAAATACACTTAATTAAGCATATGAGAGCATAAAGAGGTCAAATATAGCATGAAAAAGGGATAAATAGTGAAGATGTACCTAGAAAAGCATGAAAGCTTGTTACAAGACTTTACAACCCTTCAAAATAGGACTTGTTGATGAATAAAAAGATGAATTTTAGGTGAATTGTAATTAATAGAGTCTAGAAGAATGTAGAAATGTCTTACAAAACATCACAACACCTTCTCAAGACGTCGTTCCTTGAGTTTTAGTATCTAAATAAGCATGTTCAAGCCATGTTGGAACATAAAATCAGAGCAAAATAGACAAACACCATGAAACAAGACCTAAAAGGCCATGAAAATGACAAAGGTCCATTTTTCTACGGCACATTTAGCCACCACTTTAGTGATAAGATGAACTTGCTTGAAACTCACACTAAAGTAGCCATGAACATTGAGAGGAGGGTTCAAATGCACTTACATTAGCAAGTTGGAATAACAATGATCCAGAGGGATGATCAAACCCCCATGATGAAGATCCCTTGGAAATCTAAGCAAGAACAAAGGAACACGCAAGTGTTGAGATGAATTGGATGAAGCTTCGATCATCAATCCAACTGGTTGTGGATTAGATCTAGGATAATTGTTTGAAAAAGAGAATGTGTACTCACTTTGGGGCAGCAAAACACATGACATTCTATCAGTTGAGACAGCCCAAATGTACTCACTCTGGGGCCACAAAACTAGTTATCCGTGAGGTGAGAAAGCCCAAAAAGGTAAGATACATACACTAGTTGGTATGCACTCACAAACGCAAAAGTGGCTATGGGGAAAATTCATGCTGCTAGGTGGGCTTCCCGCTCAACCATATTAAAGTTATACCTGTTAATAACTTTAACAAGGTGCCACAAATAAAAAATTTTATGAACATAAAGAAAAAGTACCATAGTCATGCAAGTTGCGTTATGCAAGGTGGCCAAAAAAACAAAAATGTAAAGTGCAAAAAGTGTAAAATGTAAAGGATGTTCAAAGGAGTCAGTTCATGCAAGGTCAGTCACTTAGGGAACATTGTCTCTAATGTATCCAAAAGAGGACCAATCAAATAATAGTATATTCACAACTTAGGGGATGTAGTGCATCACATCAGGCCACCAAAAGGAATGTAATATGCTAAGATAGATCACACTTATGAAGGACATCACACCCAATGTCATCCACAAAGTGGCAAATGCATTATATGAATGACAAGGCTACACTAGGAACCAAAAATGCACATGAATTAATGGTAATGTATGCCCACCACTTTAAAGGAATTGCCACACATCATTCTATGAGCAATTACTTTAAAGTAGCAAAGGAAAGAAAATCAAAAATAAAACAAGACATGAGAGCCAACTTGAAAAGCCCTATGCCAAGTCATATGTTTCAAAGTTAGGTTGTGTCATGTCAAGGAAAAATGAAAAACAAAGAAAGGGAGTTTCCCTCTAGAAAAGAAAGCACACCAAACACATAAGGGATCTATGGATTTGGGGTCAGTATGTTTGTTGCTGCAATGTGTTTATGAAAGAGCACGAAACTGTCATCATTCCCTAAAGCACATAGAACTGGAAGAATGACACAAAGAGAGCAAAAATAAAGGAAAACAAAAGTCTGTTTTGGGTCAACATGGAAGAGACATTGCAATCTCAACGCTTTGCATCATCCCCAAAAGGAAAACACAAGCGAAACAGAAATGAAAAGGTGAAAGAAAATGAAAAAGCTTTTGGTTCAACATGAAGGAGACATTTCAATCTCAATGCCTTGCATCATCCCAAAAGGAAACATAAAACAAAAAGATAAAATGACAAAGAACATGTGGTTCAACATGGAAGAGACATAGGGCATCTCTACGCTTTGCATCATCCCCAAAAGTAGAACACAAAACAAAAGGAGAACAAGACAATGTATGACATATAGAAGGAGAAAGATACAAATAGAAGAAGCATATGAAGAGAGGGAATATCAAACACACGATATAGGGGAACATGATACACAAATGAAAAGGAAAATAAAAGGAGAAAAGAAAAAAGCTAGTTAGGTGAATGCATGTCAACCATCTAATAGGTCATCTGCCTCCCAATCATGTTTAGTGTAATGCGAGGGTAGTTGACTATCCAAAGGAAGAATTGCAAGTTCCGAACCAGGAGTCATACCAGGTTCTTCACTTGGTGGAGAGGATATATCATTTAATCTCATTGTACATGAAAATAAATAATTTAAATTGTTATGCACTTCTTCATCTATTTTTTCTATTGTCACATCATCATCATCATCAAGATTAATGACAACATGAGGATGAAGGATTATTTCTAAGGATTGATGGATCAAAAGCTAAGGTTGTTGGAGTGGTTCATTTTGTTTTGAAGGTTGTATTGGACTGTCGTGTGGCAGGTCAGGAGAAGGAGGGTGGTCATTTATTACTTCGGTCAAAGGTAAAGGTTGATTTTATTTATCTTCTTCTATGCGAGATTGACGAGCAAGGAGACAACAATGATGCCTTCATTCCCTAGCACCATGGTTCTGTTTAATTCTATTTTGGAGTTTTTGAGGTGTAAGAGTGAATTGAGTCATCATAGGTTCTTCTTCCGAGGAGGTAATAATAGAAGAAACCGAAGAGGATGAATCAACCACTTTCTCTTTGGCTTTTTACACTTGTTTAGGGCAAGGAAGCATAATAGGAGTGGTTTCATTTTTCCCTGGTTGTTTAAACAATGGCGGGGAAGTATCAAGGGGTGGTTGGTCAGGAGGTTGTATGGTTTTCTCAATGTTAGACTCAATTTGAAGCATGGTTTCATCTATGATAGGAGGTGTAGAAGTGGATGGGGAAGAGTTTCAAAGAGACAATTCGACTATCTTTTTGGCTTTAAACTTTTGATAAGTTATGAAAAAGAAGTCCTTTCAAGGGGTGATGGGTTCCATAGGTGTAGGCCAAAAGGATTCTAATGAAAAATTACCTTTGGAAGATAAAGGATTAAAGCCACTATGGTGTATGGTGACTATCTCATTGTCATGTGGAAACTTCAAACACTTGTGAACAACTAATGGGACTGCTTTCATTAAGTGAAGCCAAGGGTGGCCTAGCTAGAAATGAAATTGGCCAGATTGTAGAATAATTGAAAATGTTACCTCCAAATTTTTAGGTCCTATTTGTAAGGGTAGTGCGATCAATCTAATCATAGGGCATGCAAAACTAGTATGTATCTTAATCTATGTTGTTGATTTATTATATTCGTCTTGATATAGCTCATGTAATACTAGAAACTCCTTTGTGATCACATTCTCACCACAAGCAGGATATATTAATATCCCATTAGTGGGTTTATCATAGATTCTACTAGCTATGTAGAGAGGATCATCAGGAAGCTTTTGTAGTATGTCGTTAGTAGAAAAAATGATATCAAGAGACTTAGTGGTTTGGCCCTTACGAGGGATAACGTCTATTGTAGCCACTAGTTCATCCATAGGACTTTCGGTAGTAACAAGGAGAGGTGTATTATGTTGTTCATTGTTTGTATCAACATTCATTACATCAGTGGTTGAAGGTTTGCTAGCCTTGACAAATGAGGTAGTATGTTTAGGCATGGGATTAGTGAAATTTTGAAAATTCAGGTTAGGGGGTACAACAAAGTTATTGCTTTGATCATTAACACCTCCAATGGATAGACGACCATAATCAATGAGGTCTTGCACAAGATGTTTAAGACGCTTGCATTGTTCTGTGTCATGTCCATTTTGTCAATGAAAATGACAATAAGAATTAGATTTGAAGGTGGGTGGTAATGGCTGGTTTGGATCAAGCAGTTAGATGGGTGGAAAAATGAGTAGGTGTTGTTGAATTAATTGGTTCATTTTGTTATGAAGGGTATCGGGCACATGAGTAAACTATCTCTTTGGGTCCCCATAGGTATAAGGAAATGCTACTTTAACAACTGCCACTTGATTTGGAATGGGTTGGGTTGGTTGCAGTTGAGGTTGAGGAGGTAGATTAAACTGTAAAAAGCCTCTATTTGGTTTGCGGAAGTTTTGTGTGTTATTTTGATTTTGATTGTTATGCTCGAGTTTGTCAGCTTGGTTCGAAGTGGATTTTGAATCATGACTTGAAACCGAATTATGGTATTCACACAAGGTTGTGCATAAATGCATAAACGAAGGGAATTTCATCATTGTTAATTTATCATGAAGGTTTGTGTGCAATTTTTTGATAAACATCTTTTGCAAATGTGCATCAAGAATCTTGACATCAATTTGAGCATACATGGATTGGTATCGTGTGATAAAATCCGTTACTTTTTCATCTGTGTTTTTTCTACATCGCATAAGGTTAGCCATTGTATTTTTTGGTGTCATGTGAACTTGAAAGTGACTTATGAAAGCATCCACCAATTCATTGAATGAATAGATGGAATGATTAGGAAAGTTGGCAAACCATTCTAAGGCAGTGTCATTCAAGTTCCTTGGAAACAATTTGGCTAACAGTTTATCATCAAGGACAAAGTCACTACACAAAGCTATATAGGCATTAACATGGTTCATAGGGTCTCCTTTCTCTCCATATTTCTCAAATTGAGGCATTTCTATCCCTTGTTGCATCAGGGTACGTAAGATTTCTAAGGATAAGGGGCTACTACGAACATGATATGTAGGTGGAGCAGACTACCTTGGCTAATGGTGGAAAGTTTATGTTGCATAGAGGAAACAATGGTAAGGAGTTGTGTAAGAAGGGGATTGGGGTATGTAGGTTGAGGTGGAAGGGAAAATGGTGATGGAGTATAGGTGATGTGAGGGGAAGTGAAAGGAATACTATGGAGTGTGAAGGTGGTTGAAGGGACTTATGGTGCCATAAGTGAAGTGGGAATGCTAGTGGAAATTGAAAAAGAGGTAGCCGCATAATTAACCTATTGCATAGTTGTGTAGACTTACAGATTGGTATAAGTTGGTATGGAAGCTATGGTTGAAGGGGGAGGCACTTGAGGTCCTCCTTGGATTACAGGAATGGTTGCAGACTGGGTATTAGAAGAGGCATGTTTACTGTAAATCTCAACAATTCTCTTCATCGCCTGCAAGCCATCATCACTTTCAATCAAATGATGAAGATGTTCAATGGCGAGTATGGCAGTAGTGGAAATATTTTCAAGTGACAAGTCTTGTTGTAAATGTGCAAAATCCTCATGAATATTAAAGACCTTTTCTTGTGGGAGGGAGTTGTTTTGGTTGTCAAAATTCATTGGCTGGAAAGGTGAAGGCATATAAGTGGTATTGTCAAGGCCTAATGCACCATTTTCCACACTAGGAGTAGGAGCTCATGAGATCCCAAGGTCCACAACGAAAGTGCTATCATAGGAGGCCATGAGTCTAGAACTTCTTCTCACTAAAGTAGTATCAACTGAGCATCAAGCACTCATGCAAGTACCACAAAAGAGGGGTGAATGCAAATGCAAACTAATCTGAGTTTGAAATGAAAATAATAGAAATGTTGCTAACTGTAACTGATATTTGACTAAAGAGAACAAAAATGTAGACAAATGCCAAAAAAATGCTAAAAATGTTGTTTAACAAGTGCAGAGGGACTGATTCACCCTGGGTGGCGAATGAGTCATAGTATGATGTTTTTGTGTGTTTTTCATAATTTTTAAGATGATTTTAGTGTTCTAAAAATTGCAATCAAAGATACAAAATGTAGGTTTTTAGTTTTTTCAAGGAGATGCAGTGCAAAAAAGAAATCTAAATGAAGCTTTCACTAATGCAAGATAAATGTCCTAAAATGCAAAAAAAAAACAATGTACTAATTTAATGTTAATGAAAATGTAAACCAAGATGCATTATGTAAATGAAATCAGAAATGAAAAGTGCTAAAAAGTCGGGTTCACCAAAATGGATCGTTGATTTTTGGCTCCTATGGACAACTCTTGCTCTTCTAGGGTTTCTCACCTAAAATGAGAGAGATAGGAGCAAAAATGCTAATGGTTTATTCAAATAATGTTATGTGTGATGTTGTCTAATCTAAATGAGGTTAACTAAATGCAATTGACTAATTGAAATGAATGAAAATGAATGAAAAAGTGAAATTAAAGCTATGTTTGAAAACACATTGTGTAATGCAACAATGAACTAAATGAAGAAAATATGCAGAACAAAAAAGAAAAGGGATGAATTTGAGTGCATCTAGGTGAAGTATGATGAATCTAGAATGTTTTGGATGTTGGCTGAATGGTATGTGCGGGATCATGATGGGCCAAAAAGTTGCAATATGAGGGTTATGTGGTTGATGACTATTTTTATACCCAAAATTGATAAAATGAAAAGGGTTTTTAAAGGACATTCTCAGCTTTCCATCAATATAAATTATGTTTTACTTTGAATTTAATAAGTAATTATTATTCATTTTCTATTCAAATTACGACTAAAGTCTTGATTGATAGGATGATTGAAAAACATCTATAGTTTTCAAACAAGATCACATTTTTGAATCCAAAACATGCATCACATTCTATGCTTTGTATTCTATAGGATTAAAAAATAAAAATTGAATTTCATGAAGTTTTGACCAAGTTAAGGTGGTCGACATATGAATTTTTATATTTTAAAAAAAAATTGTAATAAAAATTATAATTAATTATTTACTTGGAAAAAAATTACAAAAAAATATGCATCACATCTAGGCATGAGTCCTTTATTTATATCTAAAATCTTATAAAAAAATAATTATCATTTTATTGTGGTTAGGGTGGTCAGACAAACACCTACTTCTTATTTTTTCCTTGAAATTTAAGTACCACTGCATTGAAATTTCAAATTTTCACCAAATAGATTTTATTTTTTTAAATAAACCTAGTATTTTAGAAACTACATTCAATTTGCTACAAATTCTATTCTTACATATTTTTGAAATAATATAGATAACTTATTCAAATTTTTATGTCAAGTTTCGTAACTCTGAATTTTCTGAATTTTTTGCCACTTAAGGGCCTTTTTTTTCCATGATGATCTTGCACATACCCTGAAATCACTAATTTTTACCAGTGGGACTCATTCGCCCAAGGTGGCGAATTAGTCCTCCTCTTGGTGAAAAACTATTAGAAGCAAGTTTCTATCTGTCGAGATGCGGAATCTGACAAAATTATGATTTTTAGTCCTAAGGTGGGACTCATTCACCACAGGGGGAGAATTAGTCCTCTCCCAATTTTTTGAAAAATCAGGAGACAACTCTGCAACACCAGATCTGGAAATCACTGCTTGTCGGGTTACCAAAGTCAATTTTGTGGGAAATAGACAAAAAGCCTTCCCCAAGCTTGAAATAGACTTGAGTTGACTTGAAGAACCTAGTTGAATTGTAAACCAATCTTCAACACCAAAATCTTGTCAAATTTGCATACCTAGGTCTGCAAACAAACATGCAATAGGGGGGAAATGGTTTAAGGTTAGTGAATAGGGGTTTGCCTTGGTTAAACCCCATTTTTGGTAATCAAACCTTTAATAAAATAATGAAATGCAAAAGAATGATAAACTAACAAGATGAAATTGCTATTAACTTACCAAACCCTTGATGATGCAAGTTTGAAGTAATGTCAATGCCTTCTTCAAAGTGCTTGAATAGTACTTGAAAAGATGTAAAATGTTTGAATGCTTGAATGAATAGGTGGATAAGTTAACTTGATGAATGGGGGTTGAAATGAGGTGAAAATCACTTATTTATACATTCTTGTGCCTTAGTTACCCATTCATACCTCATCACAGGCCGACATCAAGTGTTTTTGAATAAAATCAGGACTGAAAGGAAATTTAAAATATTTTCAATTTGGGGCCAAGTGGGACTCATTCGCCACCCATGGCGAATGGGTCCCACCTAGGACCTAAAAATGTGTGCTAAGAAATATGTTGTATTTTATGTTGTTTGTTAGGATAATACTCAAAAATACACTTAATTAAGCATATGAGAGCATAAAGGGGTTAGATAAACCATGAAAAATGGATAAATAATGAAGATGTGCCTAGAAAAGCATGAAAGATTTTTACAAGACTTTACAATACTTCAAAATAGGACTTGTTGATGAATAAAAACATGTTTTTTAGGTGAATTGTAATTAATAGAGTCTAGAAGAATGTAGAAATGTCTTACAACACTTCACAACACCTTCTCAAGACATCATTCTTTGAGTTTTAGTACCTAAATAAGCATGTTCAAGCCATGTTGCAACATAAAATCAGAACAATATAGACAAACACCATGAAACAAGACCTAAAAGGCCATGAAAATGACAAGGGGCCATTTTTGTAGAACAAAAATATAAAAGTGTCAACAAATATCTTGGGACTTACATTCTTGGTTCACATGGTTTTAACCTATTTAGTGAAGTAGTTAGTAGTAAGGATCCACTCGTAGTTAATAGTGGACTTCTCAACATTTTTTTCCCACATATCTAATGCTATATTACTTAAAGATAGCCTCTATTGAGACGGTGGTGAGAATTAGTGCACTTGTAAATTTCATTCACCTTGAGGATTTTTAATGAACGTCACATTTCTTATCATTTTGACCAAATTCTTGAACAAGGTGGGTCACCAAAAAATTACCTTAAAGATATTGTGAGATATAGTTTTAGCCATGAAGTATCCCCCACAAACACCTTGGTGGAACTCATGTCTTGAATGCACTCCTCTAGGTTAACACATTTCAATGACACCCCTTCGATATTTCAATAAAATAACTCACCTTGCAACAAGAAATTTATGTGTTATCATATTTGGACTATGAACCAATGCTGAAAATGAAAAGTGCAAGAATCTAATTATTTCCACAATTGAAATGAATGTAAATTATGCTAATTCTAATGACTTTGATGTAATAGAAAGTATGCAAACTGAAGTAGAAAGTTATCAACAGCAAACAAGAGCTCAGTAACAGGGAATTTAACTCTATAAAATGTAGTTCAAAATTGACATTGCAACTAAATCGCCCAGAGGGGCATATGAGTCTAGATGAGGATTTTCTTCAAAAAATTCAAAAAATTTCAAGTGATTTTTATGCTTTTTATGTTGCATGATCTGTAACCTAATTGCAAATGTATATTTTATATGATTTTCAATGATATGAGATGCAAAAACGAAAGCTATGTGCACTTTCACTAATGCAAAAATTAGAAACCCTAGAATGTCAATTAACTAATTATGATGATGCACTCCAAATCATAATTATGATCTAAATGTGGGTTCACTAAAATGAAACAATGAAAAATGGGTTATTCTTTCATATGGTTTATAACATAGAGCAAAAACCACTTTCGTAATTATCTCATTGAAGGGAAACCCCAAAGATCTCAATCAAAAGTATGCAAAGGAGAAAGAGATCTTGGAATAGGGTTGTCCTAGGGGTTGATTGTAAACTAATGAGGGGTTCATCACCAAGCTAGGGCTTGGAAAGACAAATGTAATGCAAATCAAAATTCTTAAACCTAGTATGATGCAATCTTTCACTAAATGACCTAGGAAAACATGTAAAACAGAATAAAAAGGCGAGATATCAGAAGTGTGCACCTAAAAACTCGAAGGAGATTGAATGAAGCTCTGAAATGCTGAAAACACTAAAATTTTGGCACACTGGGATTCATACACCTATTTGGGTGTATCAATCCCAAATCAGGGTCTCTAGACAGGAATTGGTTTTTGGAAAAGGGTATCTAAAACTATAAAGATCTAGAAAAATGCTTATAGTGGGAATCATACACCAATTCTGGCATATCAGTTTCCTTCCACTTTTTGGGGAATTCAAAGTTCAAATATGTTCTCCAATCTCCACTCTTTCCTTCCAAGCTAATTTCCATGTCTGAATCAATAAAAACACCTGCAAAATAGAATATAGACTTGATTTCCTCATGGAGGGTTTACCTCAGTCAAACCCTTGGTTTGGTAGTTAAATCTTGATAGATGAATGTGAATGTGAACATAAACCCTACCCTTAAGTATTTCTAAGACTAGGAAATCTAAAATACAATGTAACCCTATTCTAATGTGCTAGAATGAGATGCATGAATGAAACATGAAGATGAATAAGTCACTTTGAGAGATCTATAATCAACCAAATGAGCCCTAGTAATGCTTGTACCTTAGGCTGAAATTAGAGTGACATTGGAGGATGGAATTACTTAAGAAACAAGTCATTAGGCTTGCCTTGATGGCTAGTTGCATCTTCCCAACCTAGAATCCATCATGATTCACCATAGACAACCATGATCAACCCTTGACAATGCTAGATCTTGGATGAAAGTGAGGTTGAAGACCTGCAAAAACACTCTAATGTTGCTCCAAGACTTCAACTTCGCTTTCTTTTGAAACTTAAATGCTCTTGTAGAAGAATGCTTGAATAATTTTTAATACTTAGATCTTGAAATTGCGCCTGAAATTTTTTTCTTAGATGAAATAATGACTTAGAAGCTTGTTTATATAGGCATTTACACCTAATTTACCATTATTTAGATCTCAAAAGCTGACATCAACCAAAAATTTGAATTAAAAAGTTGAATTTCCCATTCAAACCTTAAAAAAACCAAAATGGGACACATATACCACCTCTGACATATGCATCCCACCTAGGGGGACTCATACGCCCAAGGTGGCATATGAGTCCCACCCTAGATTTTGCGGGTGGGTTGTTAAAATTTTAAGTGTTTTTGATGATTTTGTTGGGGTTTTAGTTGAAATAAGCCTTGAGATCTAAAATAATGGGTTTCAGGGGCCTATTAATGATGATTAAAGGGTATTTAATGCAAGGGAACCAAAATAGGTCCAAATTAGGCAAGGGATTATACTATCGTCAAGAAGGGAGTACAATTTTCGTTGCCACATTTAACCCCCACTTTATCACCCATATGACTCTATGTGCATATGCAATCTAAAGGAATCTAAATAGTACACTTCATTTCATTAAAGGATACTCATATGGATTTATTCATAACATAGGAGAATGAAGCCCCCACTATAGCTATATGTAAAACCACAATGTTAGGAACTGCATCTTGCAACATGAATTCATTAGTTTTCCAAAATTCATCTTATCTAACTTCTTCTAGAAATCAAATTCAAGGGTAGATGTATGCCCCCCTTGATTCCACTTGCTTTTTGAAGGTGGAATCAAGGTAGTAGTCTAACTACATTAAATAAGCTAAGTCGTATAATAGGGTATTTCCAAGTACCATACTACATAATGATAGACGTATGATGAGGACATGAGCAAAATCACAATGCCAATGCAACAAATGTTGTAAAAAATGGAGCTCTCTAGCTCCTGTTATCTTAATTTGAATGAAAGGTACTTTTTAACCCTAATATAGTAAAAACCCTAATATTTAGCATATATATAAGAATAAAAAGTGAAGTAATTTCTAACTATTTTGTCTTTTACCTTCTTGTAGCTTGAATTTGGTGGAGTGACTAAAGATGTTGAGCCAACGAGAGTACGAGCCTCCAAGAATGGACGTCTTGCGAGAGGAGGTAGCCCATGGTGAGCAACAGTATTTAAGGTGAGTTGATTTTTCTGCCTTAGGTTTATCCTTACGCATTTATTTTATGTTTTGTATGAATTTCTAGGTTGATTTAGGAACCTGGAATTTTTTTTTGCAAAGCATCCTTTTTTCATAAAGTGTCCCCTTTTTTTGGCAAAGTATCCCCTTTTTTGGAAGTGTCCTTTTTTGTCATAAAGTGTCCCTTTTTGTCGTGAACTGTGACTTTTTTGTAAAATGTCTCGTTTCTTCATGAAGTGTCCCAAAAGGGATATAAAGAGTTTAGGACCCTTAGAAAAGTAGACTAAAACAACTTTAGCACACTTTTTGATTGTTGATGTATATAGATTCAAGATTTTATAATGTTTATAGGACATATTTTTTGTTTTTTGTTAGATTCCACCCCAATTGCGACAGCGTCTTAGTGGCAGATAGTTTTGTTGTCTTTGAGATAGGTAGCCCCAGCTTTATCAAAGGAGGAGACACATATTACAGATGACTAGATTTTATTGGGTGTACCTCATGTCCCCCATGAGGTACCATGATTCTATGTCGATGGCTTTGGCGGACTGGTTGGATACAGATACATGCATGTTTCATATCCCGACAGGTGAGAAGATGATCACTTTAGAGGATGTCCATCACATTCTCTGAGTTTCGATTCGGGGTGAGAGGGTACATTTTCTAGGGGATCGATCATGTCACGAGATGAAATATAATATGTAGTACTTCCTTGGAGGTCTTATTCATGATGACATCGTGGGGATGTGGATTGAGCTATCATGGCTACTATATTCAGGAGCTCCACTTGTGGCATAGATTAAGATGTTTACTATGGCACTAATACTCATCCTTGATGGTTAAGGAGCATATGTAGAGGGAGAACTAGTTCATATGATATGGTGAATGGAAAGGTAGAGGACTGTATATGCTTGGGGGTGCAACATTCTTGTGCACTTGTACTATCATCTAGGGATATTTTCATTCCATGAGGTTGACAGTATGGTGCATTGTACACTACTGCAGGTGTGGTGCCTGGAGCATATCACATGCACTAGGCTTACATGGCTTCCATGTACATCATCCCTAGGGTACCCTTGTGCATTCAACTACCCTCTAAGGTGATTATGGAAATACGAAGATTTCCATATTTGGAGGGTCTGATTCGACCGATTGGATGAGGAGATCTTATGGAGACCATACCAGCTTATAGCGTATTGGTCGGATGAGACTCATTAATTGAGGTGACTATAGATGGATAGATTTCTGATAGGCAGACATGATTATGTTGTAAAACCCTTCTACTATGATTGTGTCATATGATAGTTTGGATAGGTACAAGTACCACCTGTGGCATGGCCCTTCTTCAAGAGATCAGTACAGAGTGCTTAGAGGCTCGGTGATACTAGATGATTCATTGTTGATGATGTAGCCTACAGTGATTTTGATTATGAGGATCATGATATGCCTTCAGTCTTCGACGTTGATGATGTCAGTACCATAGATGCATACGAGTGGTGGAAAGCAACACAAGTAGCTCCTGTATTCTCGATGGATGAGTTGATAGGTGATGTAGGGCCACTACCAGATCATAGAGATGAGGAGGATAGAGCTAAGGAGATGGGGGTCAAGGCTGCAAACTCATTCATAGATGTGATAGATGAGGATTATGACAAGGCTACAGATCCTGACCATAATGGATGGGAGGAGGATGAGGAGGAGCATCTGATGAGCGAGGGGGGTGACACAACAGATGAGAATCCAGTGGGTCATGAGTGGGGAGAGCCAACTCCCACCCATGTGACTAGATCATAATCAACAGTTGTGACACATACCAACAACTACAGTCATGGAGAGGCTAGCACATTCTCCATGCCTCATACACACGACAAGGTTGTCTTTACATAGCCATACAAAGAGCTGGGTGATGATATTTTATTTACTACTATACTTTATACTTATGTTCATGCTTTATGATTTAATTTTATGTTTATACTTATCATGATGTGTACTAATTATATTTATGGATTCTATCTTGCAGAAGTTGTGAGATACCTAGATGATCTCTATCACTAGGTTTTTTTTTAGATAGTGTCTTCACTTGTCTACGGGGATGTTGTTGATACAAACTATGTGCCCCCACCCATTGTTGAGTAGGATCCAGAGCTATTTGAGTTGTATGTTAGACTACAAGCAGCATATGAGCATTTTAGGAGGTGGGCCCACCGAGTCGAGGCTACCTATGAGGAGGTTTAGTCATCTCAAACCTTAGCAGAGGTCGAGAGACTCCAGTCAAAGGTAGCCAGACTATAAGCAGAGAGAGATCGTCTAGCGGGGGATTGTCGGGAGGCCATCAAATGAGCACAAGGTTTACAGTATGCTCTGGATATACTTGCCAACTCAGAATCACGATCTCATACCACTGTCTCTTGATGAACTACCTCGCGATAGATGTGATCACCAGATCGTGAGGGATCCGGTAGTCACAAACCACATTAGCATTGTACATATTGATCACATGTACTAAAAATTTTAATGTATGTATATATATATATATATATATGATCATTTGATGTTTTATTATTTATGTTTATGTGTTTAATGTTAAATGGAAATGTGATTGATTAAATAATCTTTGTAAGACTATTTAATAAGTGTCTCCATGATTTAACATGTTTATGTGATCAAATTAAAACTTATTCTAGTTTCTCTTAGATGCAACATTGTGATTAAGTGTGTTATGCTAAATTAAATGGACCTATGATCTAATTAAAGAACATTAAATGAATATAAGGATGTAATCTAACATAACACACAAGGTGAACTTGAATAGCATGAAACCTAAAGTAATCATTTAAAAGTTAATTTAAATAATCACTTTAGTATTCAAGACACAAATAATTGTTTGTCAAGAATGAAGGTATGCAAGAGCACATAGAATTGCATCTACTAACTCTAACACCACTACTTTATAATTCACACTATTCAAGAATATTAGACATAGTACTGATGCAAATGCACAATATTTATAGGTTCTTTAAGAGGTGTTCCATCCATTTTTGTTAATGTGTATGTTCCATACCCATAACTTGCATTAATTATATAAGGTCCTAACTAATTAGGGCTGAATTTTCATGTTAACTAGTCAGGTCGACATTGACGTTATGTTGATTCTCACATAACACCAGATCACCTTTATTGAATACATGAGGGATGACATGGTCATTGTAACTATGCTTCCTCTCCTAGATTAAGCCTGAAGGTGCTCAAGAGCGTTAATTCATTGTTCATCAAGCATTTCAAGCTAATGCAATCGTTGTTCTTTATAAGCATTATCATCGATAAGCCCTTGAAGAGCGATTCTTAATGAAGGAATATCTAACTCCAAGGAAATTATTTCCTCAGTACCAAAGACGAGGTTATAAGGTGTCTAGTTCCTATGGATAATCTAATATTCGTGCAATAGGCCCATAGTGCATATGTTAATTGCGTGTACCAAACCTTATTATGTTTTCTAACAATTTTCTTTAAGATTTGTTATAGGATTCTATTAGTTGACTCAGCTTGACTGTTAGATTGTAGATAGTAGGGTGTTGAAAAGTGATGTTGTATGTTAAATGTTTCTAAGAACTTCTTCATGCGTCATTGTTCTTGAATAGTGTCCCATTTTCAGAAACTAACACGGAAGCAAGTCCAAAGCAAGCAATAATTTGTTCCAATATGAAATGACATATCACATTAGTTGTTAAATGAAGGGGAATTTCTTCTACCCACTTCGTGAAGTAGTCTATCATGATGATTATGAATGTATGTCTAGCTGAGGAAGGGGGTTATATTTTTCCAATGAGATCCATCCCCAAACCACAAAGGACCAAATAAGAACTTAAACTCAAAATTTAGAGTTAGGAGCATGAATCAAATTGCTATTCTCTTGACATTTGTAACATTTTTGTACATATGCAGAGCAATATTTTTCCATGTCTCCAATAGTATCCTATACGAATTAGTCTTTGGACTAATGTTCTTCCTCCAAAGTGATTGCCACAAACACCTACGTGAGCTTGTTCAAGTGCTATAGGGATTTCAAAATTTTTAAGGCATCTAAGTAACAAACCATCAAATGACCTTCAATACAACACATCAATGAGAATTATATACTTAGATGCAAGTTTTTGAAGGCAAGCTCGGATGTTCTTAGTTGTCAGCGCAGAATAGGTACTATCTTTCAAATAATGAACTATTGGATCATACCACTCACTCGAGTCTAACATGGTTATTGATAATACTTTTTCTACTTTATATTTTATTGATGATTGAATAACTGTATGCACAATGAATGTGAAGTATTTTGAAGGATCTTGAGGAGATATAAGGGAAGTCACACTTGTCATTGCATCTGCATGCCAATTATCCTTTCAAGGGATGTTTTCAATGGTAAATGATTCAAACTTCTCTAACAAAGTCACTGTAAGATCCTTGTATTTTGATAATTTTTCATGCTTTACTTGATATGTTTCATTTATTTGTTTAATAACCAATTGTGAATCACCAAATATCTTAATGTATCTAGTTCCCATAATTAAAGCAGTGTGCACAACCTAGCGAGCAATGCTTCATACTCGATAGTGTTGTTTGTACATAGGAAATTTAAGCAATACAATAAGGGAATAGGCTCTCCCACGGGCAACATTATTATAACCCCTACACTGGAGCCAGTTCTACACTTAGATCCATCAAAATATAACTCCCATGTATTAGTTTCAATTGTCAACACATTATCATCAGGGAATGAATCATTATGAGAAAATGTCAAAGGGGAAGGAGCAATAGCTTGTTGGTCGGTCAAGGCTTGGCCTTTAATTTCTTTAAATTGAGAAACAAATTTAAGGTCAAAATTAGTTAACAACATCACCCACTTAGCTAAGAGTCCCGATAAATCTTCTTTAGTGAAAAGGTGTCTTAAAGGATCAAATTTTGTCATCACGTGTATTGCAGAATTTAGTAAGTAATGTCTCAATTTACTTTTAGCGAATACAAGATCCAAACATTATTTTTCTATCATTGTGTATCATTTCTCATAATCAATAAAATTTCAGCTAATATAATAAATAGGATTTTCTTTAACATTTTCATCTTGTTGAGCCAACAATGTTGCAAGAGCATGGGTTGATGTTGACATATAAAGGATAAATGGTTTGTTTTGCATAGCAGGTTGTAAGATAGTTGGAGTGACAAGATAATCTTTCAAACTCTCAAAACCCTATTTACAATCCTCATTCCATTTTAAAAATTGAATGTCTTTCTTAAGAAGATGTATGAATGGTAACGTTTGATCTGCTAAGGATGCTATGAAATGTCGGATAGCTTGAATTCTTCCTTGTAAGGTGCATAATTGGGAGATATTTCTAGGAGGTGGCATGTTAGCTATAGCATCAATTTTCTTCATGTCCACCTCAATGCCTTTGTGAGATACGATAAAACCTAGAATTTTTCCACTATCTACACCAAAGACACTTTTTCGGATTTAATCTCATGTTGTATTTTCTCATTCACTCAAAGATTTTTTGAAGGACATTTACATTGTCTTGGTGATTCAATGATTTGGCTAAAATATCATCAACATAATGTTCAATAATATTATATTTGTAATCGTGAAATATCAATGTCATAGCTTTTTGATATGTTGCACCCGCACTCTTCAAGCCAAAGGGCATCATTACCCAGCAAAATGTTCTCCAAGCTATTGTTAATGTTGCTTTATATTGGTCTTGAGGGTTGATAAAGATTTGATTATATCCTGAAAATCCATCCATGAATGACAAAAAACCATTTCTTGAAGTCGAATCTACTATCATGTCAATACTAGGAAGGGGAAAGTCATCTTTTAGAGATGTTTTATTTAAATCACTAAAGTTCGTACACATCCTAATACGATTGTTCAGTTTTGTGATTGTGACAATGTTTGATATCTAAGGAGAATAATCTATAGGTCTTATAAAACCGGATTCAAGGAGATTTTCAATCTTGACCTTAACTAATAAGGCTATCTTAGGGTTCATTTTCTGAATCTTTTGTCTAATAGGCTTAGCATTTTCAGTGAGGACTATATTGTGTGTTACAATCTTCGAGTCAATTCTCAGCATATCCGAATAAGTCCAAACAAAAAGTTTGGGAAAGTCATGGAGTAAAGTTACATGGTCCTCTTGTTCTTCATCATCAAGGCACTTTCCTATCTTAATCACTTTTTCTTCATTGCTAATATCCATTGGTATATCTATGGTGTCTCCCAAAGGAATCACATTTTGTTTCAAAAATTCAGGGTTGTATTCTTCTTTGTTCATGTCAACCTCACTACTTTCATCTTCTCTAGATTTTCTCTTAGTATTAATCATAGCACATGTAACCAATTTCTTTATAGGAGTAGATGTTTTTTCATAAACTCCTATCATATCTTTCAAGGATTGATCTTCAAAAAACTCCAATGATGCTTTACAAGTTGTATCAATCAATTCCATATTCTTCAAGGTGAGAGTTGTTTTAGGATTACACATGATGGTGTTGATGTTTAGCGAAGGTCTTTTCATTGCTTGTGTAGTCTTAGAAGGGCAATATCCCAAACCACTTTTTATTTCTTGCGTACTAGGTTCTATAGGAAAATGAATACCTTGTTCTTTCTTCCCACATCCTTTTTCCACTACAACTAAGTTGTTTCATGAAATCATTTCCTTTTCCATAAATCCTTTCCATTTCTTTCAGGTTTGGTGGTTGTTGATAATCTATCTCATCAAAGTTTGTCATATAACTTATGTCTTCTTCTAGAGTAGATGAGGTAGATGCTTGTGAGTGTTCTTCAAAATTCTACGTAGACATCACCATTGGTTTTTTTTGTTTTTCATCTTCTTTACTTGTGATTATGTATTCTCCCATAAATGAGGGTGTGAACTCTAAGGAACCCCAATAATCATCTGGTAACTTTGACACCATTTCCATCTCTTGTCTTTCTTGTTTCCTAGGTTCTATGTTTGATGTTGGAATTAATGTGTTTAGAGGACTTTCCATTCCTTTTTCAACTTGTAAGAAACTTTTAGGCTCGGGGTCTATTTCAACTTGGTATACCTAGTTGTTATAGACATACTTCATGATACGTTGAACAGTTGAAGGCACCGCATGCATCTCATGAATCCAAGGACTTCCTTAAAGAAGATTATATGAATGATCATGAGGCATAACATGAATAGGAGTTTGTAAGGTAGCCTTGCCAACTGTAATAGCTAAAGTCAAATCCTCAAATCGATAAGGAAATAGGTTTAATTTTTAATTTATCCATGCCAAGTCTGTCTAGAAGATTCACACTGCACACAATAAGAGTGGAGCCATTATCGACAAGGGTTCTTTTTATTCCCGTTCTATTGAACCTAGCTATTATCATGAAGGTGTCATATTTCTTTCTCAATTCCAAAGGAGGCAGCTCATGTTGATGAAAGGTAATGTCTACATTGACTACATTCATTCAATTAATTAGGGTTGTGACATCACTTGCATTTGTATTAGAGGGAATTAAAACTTGTTGTAGGGTTGTTTGAAGCATGTTGTGATAATTAGGGGAGTTTTAAATTAGGTCCCATAGGGAAATCTTTGTAGGAGTATTCTTAAGTTCTTTAAGAAGATCATTCTCCTTCCCACTATGTGAAGGAAAATAAGGAGCACTAGGCAAGATGGGATTAGACAAAGGTAAAGGTGTTGTAGTTAGTTGTTTTGGTTGTGGATTTTTTCTAGTGTTATATGTATGAGCAATGATATTATGACTTGATTTTTGCAAAACATTGTTCTTAGGTGGTTCAAGAGTGTAAACAAGTTTGTTTTGAGTTTGAGGTTTGTGTGAAGGTGGGTAAAGCATAAGTTGAGGTTGAATCACATTAACGTCTCTTGGTTTTGGTTTGTCATGACAAGCCTTAGTGGATGAACTTTGTGAGATGAAATCCTCAAGGACTTCATCTAACATGTCAAAGTCATCACTACTAAAAGGCTTGAGGGTTAGGTTAACTTTGAAAAAGAGATTTGACATTGTCAAATAACTATGCTTTGTCCAAGTGGTTCATCTGTTTGTAAGTGTTTTTGGTTTTTTTTCTAGTGAATGCCAAATGTAATCTAATCTAATTGGACTATGGATTAATGCTGAAAATGAAACATACAAGAATATAATTCTATCCACAATTGCAATGAGTGCAAATTATGCTAATTGTAATGAATTTGATGTAACAGAAAATATGCCAACTGAAGCAAAAAGTTATCAACAACAAATAGAAGCTCAAAAATAGATAATTTAACTCTATAAAATGCAGTTCAAAATCTGCACTAGGACTAAATCACCCAGAGGGGAATATCAGTCCTAGTGAGAATTTTTTTCAAAAAATTCAAAAAATTTCAAGTGATTTTTATGCTTTTTATGTTGTGTGAACTGTAACCTACTTGTGCAAATGCAAATTCTATATGATTTTCAATGATATGAGATGCAAAACTGCTTGAGCTATATGTACTTTCACTAATAAAAAAATTAGAAACCATGTAGAATGTCAATTAACTAATGTAAACCCTAATGCAATGCTAATGCAAGCAAGATCTAGGATGATGATGCACTCTAAATGAAAATTATGATGTTCTAAGTATGGATTCACCAAAATGAAACAACGAAAAATGGTTTATGCTTTTGTATGGTTTAGAACATAGAGCAAAACCCACTTTCACAATTTTGCCATTGAAGGGATACCCTAAAGATCTCAATCTAAAGTATGCAAAGGAGAAAGAGATCTTGCAATAGGGATATCCTAGGGCTAATTATATACTAATGACGGGTTCACCACCAAGCTAGGGCTTGGAAAGACAAATGTAATGTAAATCAAAATGCTTAAACCTAGTATGAGGAAATCTTTCACTAAATGACCTAGAAAAGCATGTAAAATAGAACAAAAAGGTGAGACATCAGAAGTGTGCACCAGAAAACCTAAAGAAGATTGAATGAAGCTCTGAAATGCTAAAATCACTGAAATTTTGGCACACTAGGCCTCATACGCTAGTCTAGGCATATCAATCCCAGATCAGGGTCTCTAGACATGAACTAGTTTCTGGAAAAAGCGTGTCTAAAATTGTCAAGATTTGAAGAAATGCTTGTATTGGGAATCATACACCACTTTTGGCATACCAGTCTCATTCTACTTTTTCAAGAATTCAAACTTTAGATCTGTGCTCCAATCTCTGCTCTTTCCTTCTAAATTGATTTTTGTGTCCGAATATTTTAAAATACTTGCAAAATAAAATATAGACTTGGTTTGCTCATGAGGGGTTTTCCTCGATCAAACCCCTTTTCTGGTAGTTAAACCTTGATAGAAACAATGAAACTTGAATTTGAATGTGAACATAAACCCTAACCTTGTGTCTAAGACTAAGAAATTTGAAATGCAATGCAACCCTATTCTAATGTGCTAGAATGAGATGGACGAATGAAACATGAAGATAAATAACTCACTTTAAGAGATCTCTAATCATCCAAATGAGCCCTAATGATGCGTGTAACTTCCTTAGGCTAAAAGTAGAGTGACAATGGAGGATGGTTTAGGCTTGGTTTGATGGCTAGTTGCATCTCCCCAACCTAGAATCCATCATGATTCACTATAGACATCATGATCAACCCATGACAATTCTAGATCTTGGATGAATGTGAGCTTGAAGACCTACAAAAAAATTCTAATGTTGCTCAAAGACTTCAACTTTACTTGCTTTTGAAACTTAAATGCTCTTGTAGAAGAATGCTTGGAGACTTTTGAATACTTAGATTTTGAAATTGCTCTTGAAAATGCTTGCGTAGATGAAATAATGACTTAGAAGCTTGCTTATATAGGCATTTACACCTAATTTACCATTATTCTAATCTCAAAAGCTGACATCAACCAAAAATTTGAATTAAAAAGTTGAATTTCCCGCTCAAACCCTAAAAAAGCCCCAAATGGGACTCATACGCACCTCTGGCGTATGGGTCCCACCTAGGGGGAGTCATACACCCAAAGTGGCATATGAGTCCCACCCTAGATTTTTGGGGTGGGTTGTTAAAATTTTAAGTCTTTAAAATAATTTTGTTAGGTTTTTAGTTGAAATAAGCCTTGAGATCTGAAATAATGGGTCTTAGGGGCCTATTAATGATGAATTAGAGGGTATTTAATGCAAGGGTACCAAAATAGGTCCAAATTAGGTAAGGGATTGTACTATCCTCAAGAAGGGAGTACAATTTCCGTTGCCACAATTTGATTATAAAGAAAATGATGAAAATAAGAAATTCAAGACACAAACATATTGTATATGTAAAAATTAAACAAGACATGGAGAAAGAGTGCACTAGGATTCATTTAATTACTCCATGTGTGGTTTTCATTTACTTTTTCTTACTATATAGGATTAGCATCATGGAAAAGAGAATCATGCATATAAATGCAATCAACCCTAGACACATATCTAGAGATTGCTTCACTACTAGTCAAACATCCATAGCTCAAAAAAGAGTTATATTTAGTCACACTCAAGGCATGACATTACTATTAAAACATTTATAGCCCTTGTAGAGATACTCAAATCACCTAGAGAAATTATATTTTATGATATTCTTTCTTTTTAATATTCTTTGTTTGTAATTTCTCTTTATTTTATTTTTCTCAATATTATTCTCAACTCAGATGACAAGCAATGAAGTATTTTTTACAATTGTGAGACAACTCTAAAACCCAAGATAGAGTTTCACCTTTAAAATTAGAAACACATAAATTACAAGCCACAACTTCATGCATAATACTAGTCTAATCAAATGCTTTTCAAATATTTTAATATAATAATGTGTAATCCATCTATCATGACGGGAAAAGCTTGGGGAAATATGTTAAACATCAATGGGAACATCATGGATGTCTCTAGGAGTATCAAAAGGATAGCTCCCAAACCATAAAAAGACGTGGTAAAAATGAAAATTTGAAAAAGGAACGCTAATCAAGGAAAACACTTAGTATGACATCTTCCTTATGCCATTCTATTTATGGGTTACTTACATGCAAGAGCCTCCAACTCAAGAGATGGAGAACCTAAGTCCTCTCTTGAATACAGACAAATTATTTCCCTCGAGTTTACAAAGCTTTAGCTACACAAGTATAGATGTAATTCTATTGAACGATGGGCCTGATGGGCCTAAAGTTAAATGATGATTGTTTAAAGCCTCAGAGTCGATTGCATTCAAAGATAAATTGTAGTTTTCCCTTACAAGAGATAGCCATATTTATATAGGTTAATGTCTTAAATCTTGACTGAAGCACAAATTATCTAACAGCATGATATAGTAATAGAGCATACAAAAACTACTTTAAACGTAAACTATCCTAACCACAAATAAAGAAAGATAAAAAGAAGGGCATATAGAAAGGAAATACTTTGGGAAAGAAGAGAAAAGAAATGGCAAGAGAACAAGAAAATATGTACTACGGAACCAAATGTTGGCTTAGTGAGATCCACCCATAAACACAAAGCAAACATTCGTACAACTATAAATCTTGGGTCAACGTGAAGCATCACAGCCTGAGGGAAACACATGAACGGCCATAACAACCACCAAATTACTTTTTATTTTGTGATAGACAAATTGTTGCCACCATGACAACTCCATCTAATTAAAATTAACAATACAAAAGTAAAATCAACCCATAAATAGGTTCAACCTTGGAGATGTAAAACCCTAGGCATTCCAGCTTACAAATATTCCTTTTCAATTGCTCATCCTTAACCTCCTCTGGAATTATTATGGAGGATGTATAGATAGGCATCTGCTAACTTCGGTAGTCTTTCGGGGAGCTCTATTCCTTTGTTAGCTACAAACCATTTTTTTCCATATACTCCCAAAACTTATCGATGGTGCTAGTGGCTAAAGCCTTCTTAAGCTTCTTGGTGTCTTTCTTCATTGTGGGATTGTTTTCCAATACTTCGATGGGGAATGCCCCTCCTATGTCTTGACTACTTCTGGAGACATTGTATCCTTTGAGGGCCACCATCTCATACTTCCTATGCTTCTTTTGGATGTAATTCAGCATAAACAACTTTGCATACATTTTTCGTTGCAGGATGTCTGCAAAATTTGATAGAAGCACTTCCATGAAAACATGAGCGTGCTGATGAATCTCTAGGTCCTCCAAATATTTGTTTCCAATTGGGGTACGGATGCCTTTCATGGCATTGTCCAAGCCAATACAAAAGATATTCTTGGGATGTTCATCAAGCGAAGAAGAGGTGCATTCATGCCTATTCGATAGGATTAATCTTTCTTCCATGCTTGTTGACTGTAGTGAGATGTTGCCATTTTTATCCGTAGGGAATGATTAACATATCTATTTAGGATCTCCTGCATGAGAGCTGTCGTCACAAAAGTCGGTGGTATTAATCCAAGGGTAACAAAATGGAATATTTCCTAGCAATTCATGGATATCGATGCCATCCCACGCGTGTGAATAGTCTACCACGATGGTCTCGTCCTAATCAATGGTGAAGTTTTCCAGTATGTTTTCTATATGAAACTTGCTTCTTGGGAAAAGTGGTAAAGTTGAGAAATTTCACAAACTATCAAGGAGTGGGCCTATTAGGTCTAGGATTTCATTTAGCTTCTAGTTCGTTGTGCTTCTCATTATCATGGTATTGATTTGAAGTCCCCTTCTACGTTGTGATATTGATAGATGCTTTTCTTACACACAATTGTAATCTTATTAAGAGAGGTTGGAATTTAACTTCATTGCTCATTCAAAATTGTAGTCCTGTCAGAGGGACTTGGAATTTGACTTCATTCTTCATGTAAAACTGAAACTTTTTTAATATTATGAAGATTTCTTTATTGTTTTCATTTCTTATTATACATCTGGCACCAGACACATCGATATTGCAGTGGAAGTTACTGCTGAACTTTAGCTTCACTTTGCCTATTGAAGATGAGTACTATATCTATGCCTGCTAGTTCAACTTGCCCCCTCATCGAAGAAGACAAACACCAAACTATTTGCGTAGGCTACTTGTAAGCAAATTTATTAAGATAAATAGGTTAGGCTCAAAATATTAATTAGAAAGAAAGTTGGGCTAAAATACAATTATTACACTCAAATGAACAAGATAAAAGGAATCTCTATAAAGTCTAATTTGTTCAGAGTGGGTCAATTGGCAAATGTTCAAGAATAATCTTGGTCTAACTTGTAAATACAAAAGTTTGATTATTTTTTGTTATGTTGTTGGTTTCTTTTGAGTTGGTTACGAAGATGTGTACCCCTGTTCATTATAATCCTTTCAAGGATTAGGGGTGGTTGGCCAAGTGTCAGTTTCCGTTTAAAAATGTCTACTTGAATTTTCTTCCACACTTGCCTTTGAGTCCAAGATTGAACCTGAAATAGAATTGCAAGTTTAAAGAAAAACCTTGAAAAAAGTTGAGTGCACAAATCTGACATTTGAAAACTAAAGCTAATGTTCAAATTTAGCTTGGAATTTTTTTCATTGTCAATTATCTGTTGTGATAGGTTGGGACATATGTAGATTCAGTCTGTTAAATGTCCTTTTTGTAAACATATTGAAAGTTTGAAACATGTATTTTGGGACTGTCATGTGACAAAAAGGAAATGTAAAGCTGTTTTTGTTTATCTCTGTGATTTTTTAGTATACTTTGAATTGGAAAGAAGCTATTTTAGGCCTAGGCTTAAGAAACAATATTGTTGTTGATTATATAAGACAGATTATCTTGTTTAATATATGGAAAAGTAGAAGTATGGCTGTTTTTGCTAGTCATAATGCTCATCTCAAATAAAAAATGATAAGATTTTACTCTTGTTTTCTTATGTTCACAACTGCAGGGAGTTCCTAAAGTTAATGTGAAAATCAGCATTCATTTGAACAAGATTAAATGGAAAATACTACAGCTGCAAAGATGTAATATGTTCCAAAAAGCTTCAACACATGTTAAAATTTAGAGTTTGAAATGTTTTTCTTACAGCTGTACATTGCTGTTGTAAATTGTGTTTTATTATTATGTTAATTGCATCCCTTTCTATATGGTTGCCCGACTTATTTAGTGTGATTGAACTATTATTATGTAATTTCTCCTTCTAAACAAAGATTCAATATGAAAAAGGGGTTCTAATTTTTTCATTGATTCAATAAAAAAAAAAGGGGTCTAATTTTCTACCTTCGTAGTTCCCCAAACTTCCGAGCAGACAAACATAAAATGAGTCGCAGCCTATTTATAAATAGAACCTTCACAAAGATACGTGATACTTGGTTTAATTACATGACTTGGTATGCCCTTTGACTTTTGTAGTATCATTAATGTTCATACTACTTGAGGATTCAAGTCTAACACCACGAAAATCGGCCATTGAATATAGGTGTAGGCTTTCACATTCTTCTAGATTTATCTGACAAAAAGATTTGTCATAACACGATATTCAAAATGAAGAATAATTGTTTTTGGCCGCTCCTATTTGATTCTCTCTGCATAGGACATAATTGTCCACCATCTACTGTAGGTGCTCTAAATCAATCAGATTCATGTTTCGAGAAGATCCAATTTGTCCCTGATATTTTCATCTGATGCAATAAAAATCCATATGACATGAATTAATTAGTGAGCCAATGTGTATTCAAATGCATGGGTACTTAAATCATTGAAGGTTGAATTAGTTAACGAAATCAAATAAGTCCTGGTTGATTGGGAATTTTGAAGTTTGTGATACAAAATATCAAGAATTTAAGGGGGACACGTTAAGGTCAGCTCTCGATCACATGCCAAGTATAAAGGCTTGATGTGGACAAGGCTACATGTTGAGGGTGTCTGCAACAATTGACTTGCGGAATCCGGGAAGCCTGCAAAGACATGTATAAATTTTCTCCATGTGCCATCAGTCGTCGTGGGATATATCTAGAGATTTGGGTATCTACAATACTCACGACTGCAGACTTCCTGACTCTAATAAATGAGAATCCACCTAGCCTTTGGGATAGTCAGGCTCTTAGGGGTATCATATTTGTAAATCTGTGCGAGACTTAATTCACTTTGACTCACTGACATTTCAGAGTCTAAGATATTGATGTGAGGCACTTGTAGTCGACATGGGCATTAGGTTCGAGAAAGACAGGTAGTGAGGGTCGTTGAGGGATGATTGCTAACAAATATGGAGCAAAATAAACAATGGATTAATAATCTCCAACGTTCATAATTAGATAGCATGAAGTCTATTTATAAAAGAAGTTAAAAAAAAAAATCTTATAAAACACAAATAATTTCTTGAGTCAAGATTAGATATTTCAAATCAATTATTACAGAGATTCATGAATTTAAAAATAAAAGAGGAATATGTACAGGATTTAAATGTAGTGTTATAATTGTAAAGTTCAAAAATGGGATGAAGAAATTTGACAATGTTACACAAGTGGCAATAAGTTGATAGATAAATAGGGGGATTGTTTGTAGTTATCTAATGAAAGAACTTGGGAGCTAGATCAAGAAATTTATATAACAAGATTTTTCCATCACAAGCAACTTGGTGGAAGAATAAATTTTCTTGTCCATATCGATTATTGTTGGTTTGTTTTGTAGTCCTTGTAGCTAACATGAGAAATTTAATTGTAAGCAAATATTTTTGCATATAAATGTATATTTAGAGTAATTATGCTAGTTTCAACTTTTGTGTGTAATATAGTTGTTGTTTACTACTTCCTCATTCATTTCAAGATATAATATTTTATCTCTTTAGATGTTTGCACTAATCATGCTATATGTTGAGCTAGGACCAATAGTTGTTTGAATTATTTTTGTGTTTGCAAGGAAATCTCACTAAGTCAACAATACTCTTTGTCTCTGTCTCTGTCTCTCCGTTTGAATTATTTTTATGTTTGCAGGGAAATCTAACCAAGTCAACAATACTCTCTCTCTCTGTGTGTTTGAATTATACTCCTTTCTAAGTGAAAGTACAATTTCACACTTAATTTGGACCTATTTTAGTGATCTCACAATTTTTGAATTTTTACCCTTCAAAATAGGCCCCTAATTCTCTTTATTATGCATATGTGTACCTATTTTTATCATTTTTCGGTACCACAACACACATTGAACAAATGCTTTTAATGAATTAAAGGCCCTAAAATAAATGAGTCTTGGTAATTTAGGTCCAGACCCATTCGCCCAAGGGTGAATGGGTCCCCTTTAGGTGCCAAACCCCAATTTAAAATATGTTTTTAACAACATTTTAATGTTCAAATTTCAAGTTGCAAAGGTCAGCCATCAAGATTTAATAATCGAAAAATTAGAGAAGAAGCCTATAAAGCCTAGTCATTTCACCATTTCAAACCAGGTTGACAAGGAGATTGAGAATATATTCACAAAATTAGTACTCAAGAGCAAGGAGAGAACATTCAAGCAAGCAAGGTTGATGTCTTGGAGAAACATTTCATTTGTTTTTGCAAGTCTTCAAGCTCATTTTGTCAAGAAAGACCAAGCATTGTCTATGATTTGGAGGTTGATACTAGTGGTGGATCATGATGGATGTTAGGTTTTTGAGCCATGCACCTAGCCATTCTCCCTAATCTAATGACTTGTTTCCTAAGTGTTTCCATCTTCAATCTTCATTCTATTAGCTACCTAAAGCAAGGCATAATCAAATTTTAGATCTATTAGGGTTTTTTGACTTCTCCCTAACTAGGTCTTTGTCATTTTTCATGTTCATTTAGGGATCTTATTGTAACACACTTGAATAAGGTTTCTTTGCATTTTAGCTCTTAACATATTAGATGCACTTAAGGTTAGGGCTTGCACACACTATTATTTATCATATTTTCATCTTTCCATCAAGGCTTGATTACCAAATTTGTGGTTTAAATGAGGCAAACCCCCATACAAAAAAACCATTTTTTTTAGTTTTTACTACAGATCTAGGGTTGGGACTGAAGATTTGGAAGTATCAAAGCAGAGTGCAGATAGAGGGCTATAGGATCAACTTTTGATTTTTTAGAAAGGGATGCAAGAACCCATTCGCCCTTGGGTGAACCTGTCCTGTTGTAGAGCTTGAAGATGACTTTTGGAGCTGGGTACATACCATCTGAACCTTCTCAAATCTACTAGTTAATGGTTGTTTCTTATAATATTATTATAATACTTTGTGTTCCAAGTGTTAGATCTCATGCTTGATTGTTAAAGCACTTTTATTCTTCTCCCATAGCTATTGTTCAGTCATTTTTGTCATAAGGTAATTAAGGCAACATAGTGTCCAAACCTAGGGTTGACTCACCTTAAGGGTTGCAAGTTAATTCTAATCATTTGTGGCACTGTCCCTCTTCCTAATGAACATGGAAAAGGTGTATTTGTGATTAAGTGGACACCCCTTTTTGCTTTTGGCATAGGTCCCTCATTTCACATCCCATTTTTAGGTCTCCTATCCATCTCCAAAATTTTCTTATGTTTCATTTTGGTGAACCAGACATTGTACATCTTAAATTTATATTTGGAGACATTCAAAATCCTAGATCTAGATTTGAATTAGTGTGCATTGTATTGCATTTAGGTTTTAATTTTGCATGTCTGCATCACTCAAATTCATAAAAAATTAAAAAAATTGCAAATTAATTTTGCATACATATTGCATTGTAGTTGCATCAAGAGTGTCTTTTACTCATTTAGATTCAAATTTTAGTTCAAAATTGCATTGCAAAAGTTGTCACTTTGTTCACTATTTGTTACTAGTCAAAATTGCATTAAGACACTTTAAACTAGAAAAATCTATCATAGAAATCATAGTTTGCAACTTGAAATAGAAAACACCAAAAGTATCTCAAAATTAACACCTTACATTTTTCATAACCTTGAACAAGGACCTATTCACCCTTGGGAAAACCTATCCTTTTATAGGTGTCCTACGAGATTTTTGGGAGACTTTTTATCTCTATATTTTCTTTATGTTTCTACTATCAAAACTAAGAATTTTATTTCTAAAATAATCTATTTTGCAGATTCAAGATAGTTTTCTTTTTTCTTAAATATTCAAACAAATTGGAAAAGAAATTGCATGTTTTAGTTGTGGATAATTTCAAATCTATATGCATTTGCTTTAATTTCAACATCATTCCATAGTTAGATAGATTAATTTACATTTTGCAATCATTGGAAACCATAAACTACCCTAAAAACATCAAAACAAAAAGTATAAACTAAATGCAAACACTTGGGGAAAGCATAGTTTTTTGACAATGTTAGATCTCTTTCTACAAGTTAACATATCCCTCAAGCCTTTTAGTAGTGATGACTTTGACATGTTAGATGAAGAAATTGAGGACATCATCTCATAAATAGAATCCACTAAAGCTTGTCATAACATAATAAAATAGAGGGAAGTAAATACAATCACACCTCAACTTACCATTTACCTGCCTTCACAACAAAAGCAAGTCCAAACCACACTTTTTCTTATCACAGGACTGCCTCAAAACAAGCCTAAACCTATTGGAAGTATCTTGAACTTTTCAAGGCAACTCACTAGTAACTATGTTTCACAACAATCTAATTATCATAATGTTGCTCATACATACAACACAAGGAATAATAGGCAACCACAAACCATACCTACTTCATTACCATTTCCTCAACCAATCTTTCCTAGTACTCCTCGTTTTCCTTTGCATAGTGGAAAGGAGTATGATCTTGTGGAACAAATTTGCAATACTCTTGCTAAGATTTCTTTATTGGATCTCATTCAAGCAGATCACCTAATTACCATAGCTTTCTTCAAAATGCTTTACAACAAGTAGTGGTCCCTCCTAGTGTGCAACCAAACAATGTAGCAGCCCTATCCAAGGTATGAATGTCATTAATATTGATATTTTCTTCCATCAAGATGAATTACCTCCATTGGAGATACAAAAACAAAATAAGGGCTTGATGATAGTGGCTATTATTAATAGATGTGGAATAAAAAAACTCTCATTGACAATGGTTCAGCCCTTAATGTGTGTAGTATAAACATCTTAGATAATATTGGAGTGGATAAGACTAATATTGAACTAGATTCCTTATCTATTCATGGTTTTGATAATGTGGGAAAGCAACCTCTTGGTGTGATAACATTACTTGTGAAAGTTGGAAAATTTGCATTGCAAACTCCTATCCATGTCATGCCTCAAGATCTCTCATATAATATTCTCTTGGGTAGGCCATGGATTCATGAAATGAAACTAGTACTTTCAACTGTTCATTGTTTAATGAAGTATGTTTATAAGAATAAGGTCTACACAATCAAAGCTGACCTCCAATCATAAAGTTGCTTGCAAACTGAGAAAGATAAAGATAGTCCTTTGAGAAAATTAATACCAACCTCACAAGTAGAACCTAGGCAAGAGCAAGAAAAAGAGTTCAAAAGTTTTGAAACGGTTACAAAGTTATTGGATAATGATTGAGGTTCATTGAATTTCACACCTATGTTTATGGGAGAGTATTTAAAATCACAACAAAAGCAACAAAAAAAGAAAAAATGAACAATAGTGATGTCAACATAACACATGATGGAACCATCAATAATATATGACACAACAATTTATAAGAAGACACAAGTTACACAAGTTATGATAAGTTTGATCATGAGAAACCACCATCCTTGAAAGAAATGAAAGCTCTTTATGGGAAAGGATATCAATTCTTGAAGCAACATGGTTGTAGTGGAAAAGGATGTGGTGTGAATGAACAAGGCATTCATGTCCCTATAGAGTCTAACATAAACTAAACAAGAAATGGTCTTGGATATTGTCCTTATAAGATTAAAAAAAAAAAAAAAAGTACTACACTTAGCATCAACACCATTATGCAAGAGTCTCCTAAGACAACTCTCGCATTAAAACATCCTAATTTAATAGCTAACACAAGTGATGAATCATTGGATTATTTGCAACATGATGAAGCTTTGAATTTTTTTTTTAATTTTATGACAATTTACTAACTCATCACCAAAAATGAAGATTCACTTGTGCCTTAACAAGTAAGGGATAATTTGGTGAAGAAAAGAAAACAAGTGATATTGAACAAGATGATGAACAAATTTTCAAAATTCCAAATGAAAGTACATTACTTGTGGGAGATACAATTAACATAACAATGGATACTTCTAATGAAGATAAAGTAATTCAAATAGGAAAGTGTCCTGATGATGATGAACAAGAAGAACATGCAACAATATTACATGAATTTCCTAAAAAAAATTCTTGGACTTATTCAAATATGATGGGCATTGATACTAAAATAGTTACACAACATTGTCCCTGAGAAAGATGCTAAACCGGTAAGAAAAAAGATACAATGTAAGATGAATCCTAATATAGCATTATTAGTTAAGGTTGAAATTGAAAATCTCATAGATGCTAGCTTTATTCATCCTATTGATTATTCACCATGGATTTCAAACATTGTAGCGGTAGACAAGCCTGAAAATCGTATTAGGATGTATATGGATTTTAGTGATCTTAATAAATCATCTTTGAAAGACAATTTTTCCCTTCCTAATATTGACATGATATAATAGATTCATCTGTAGGTTATGCCTTATTATCATTCATGGATGGTTTTTCAAGCTATAATCAAATATTTATCAAACTTTAGGATCAATACAAGATAACATTTACTACACCTTGGGAAACATTTTGTTGGGTTGTAATGCCTTTTCGATAAAATAATACTGACACAACATATCAAAGAGCTATGGAATTAATATTTCATGATTACATACATAAAATTATAGAAGATTATGTTGATGATATTCTTGTTAAATGCTTAACTCATCAAGATAATGTTAAAATTCTTCTAAAGATCTTCGAAAGAAAGTGTAAGTATAACATGTGATTGAATCTAACAAAGTCTATTTTTGGTGTGGAGAGTGGAAATTTTTTGGGTTTTATAGTGCCCCATAGAGGCGTTGAGGTGGAAATAGAGAAGATTGATGCTATCATTAACATGCCACATCTAAAGAACATTTCTCAACTACATAGTTTACAAGGAAAGATTCAAGCTATCTGTTGTTTTGTGGCATCTTTGGTGGATCAAACCATACCTTATACCCAAATTCTTAAGAAGGAATCAAAATTTAAATGGAATGAGGATTTTAAACAATCTTTGAAAGTTTGAAAGAGTATCTAGCTACTCCTAATTTACAACCCGATATTCAAGGAAAGCCATCATCTTTTACATATCAGCATTTTCCCATACTCTGGTGGCATTGTTGGCTCAAAAAGATGACAATGGTAAATAACATCCTATTTATTACATTAGCTGAATTTTAATCGATTATGAAGCTTGATGCACAACAACAGTAAAAAAAAATTTGTCCCTTGTGTTTCCTACTAGTAAGTTGAGACACTATTTACTAAATGTGGAAGTACATGTTGTTATAAAGTTGATCCCCTAAAACATCTCTTTCCTAGAACAGATTTATCAAGACGCTTAGCTAAATGGGTTATATTTGTTAACTGAGCTTGATCTTAAATTTGTCTCTCCAAAGGCAATCAAAGGCTAAGCCTTGGCTGACCATTTAGTTGGTGCTCTCTTTCCATTAATGTCACCTAATATGGACTCATTCCTTGATGAGAGTTTCTAGACAACTAAAAAGGAAACATGGGAATTGTACTTTGACAGTTCTAAGTATCGAACTAGCTCTTGAGTAGGGGTTATATTAAATCCACATTTAAGAAATCATATTCCTTTGTATGTTTCATTTGATCATTGAGATTTATTGTATGGGTTTTGTTCATAATTTCCACCTTAGGTTGTCAAGGAGATCATACTTGACATATCTTAGCACTTTGAGGTGTTGGTAGAAGGGAATGATATGATTTAAATATTTTCTCTCTTTATTTTATGGCTACACCATGGAGGTTCATGTTCATATTATTTAGGAGAGTTATGGTGGCATGTTGTGAGAGTTTATTAAGATACTTTATTTCATGTCTGGATCATTGAGATTGTTTTCAATATTATATTGTTTGGATTATTAGCAACACCTTGGTTTGATTGTTGATTGGTAGACTTGATATATATGATCTATCTTTATAATTGGCATTTCCCTGTACTGGGAGTTCCTTAATGTGTATGTTCTTCATTAACAAGTTTTATATAGGGATATTGTGATTGTAATTCTAGTGGTTGCATATATATTGTTGGAAAGAGTTAACTAATATTGTTGATGCTTAGGAGGTATGGATGGTTGGATGTATTAGAATATGTTGTGGGTGAGCTATTTCTACTCATCTAGGTATTTTTCCTTTGACATTGTAATATCGTAAAATTGCACTCCTTGCAATTTCACATACATTCTTGTATCCACTTTAGTGTCCATTCCCTTAGCACTTGTGTAGGTTCATTTTAGCCCCTACATTAGCCTCTTTTCCTTCTCAGGGTGCTCAAAACCCCTTTTCAATAGCTACCTTTGTGTATCAGCTTTTTGTCAAACCTTGTGCTTCTCCTATTCTTATTGTTTTGTAGCGTGATGTGTCTGGACACTAGTGTACCACGGTAGCATCCTATGACATTTCAGCATTCAAATGATCATTTCCGATTGGATTTCCACTTTTCAAACCCTTTTATCAGTGGTAGCAACCCAAGATTCCTTGTAATCACTCAGGAAGCTTCTTTTCCTTCATATTCTCTCTTTAAAATCTATCTTTTCAATTTATTGTGTCTCCTTGGGTTCTATCTTGAACTCTCTTCTCCTTTTGTGGACATCCTCTTCTCACTCTATCAAACTTGCACAACTCTCTACCACTTACTACAGTAGCCTCAAGCTTTCACATTCTTAAAAAACTCTTTGCAACTCTCTTGGCTCTCGTAGCTATTGCTCTCTTTGAGCATCTTGGTATTTCTTATTTCCCCTATCAATTACATCTCTATCTTGTAATACGGGTTCTCCTCCTTGAGCGGGGATTGCTTTTATCACTCCATATTTTCTTACTTTGTTCACTTTCTCTATCTATTTGGTTGTCCATGGAGGTGGGAACACCAAAAAGGTGGTTTGACTACTTGGAAAACCCCTATACAGCTCTAACATTTTCCCTCAATCTTATGTATGTAGGTTTTGAAGAATTCTCTTTGCTAGAGGCTTCATTATGTGGGTTGTTGTGAGCATTTTCTTTCCTTATCCTCTTTAGTCGTATCATTTACTTTATTTTATTCTAGTTCTATTATATTCTATTACTCTCCCACATTTCATAAGCTCTTGGAAATCTAATTGTTAGTGGTCATTTAGTTGCCTTCTATGATAAACTCAGTTTTTGGTTCGTATGAGACACTAGCATGCCTCTAGGACTCCAATGCATCATGTTGTTGTCATTATTTCTCTTCTGTCCTTTGGCTAAGAGCTTGTCAGTTTGTCCAGAAAACCTTTGTGATCTACTCTTTCTGATTCTAGAACTCTCACCTTTTCAATTTGAGGTAGTTTTGGGTAGTTAGCCCCTTGGGATTCTCTTGAAAATAAAGAGACTCGTGAGTAGTGAATCCCCCTTCTCTACATTTTGGTGAACCCGATGTGAAAACACCTTCCCCAAAAAATATTTTGGGGTGATTCCCTAAACCCCATTTCTTGCTATCAAAGTGATGTGTTGGCCTTTGGCTAACTTGTTATACATTGTTTATTATATTTAACTTATTACTTTCAAAATGAATGTAATATCCTCTTTTATCTGTTTAATTTTTAATTTTATTCAAAAAATTAATGATGATCCATTTCATGCATGTGATGGTGACTTGGCCTTGCCTATGTCACTATGTGTCTTTGATCCTTCTCATGAAATTCCTCTTGCTTCGGAGGATACTTTTTTGAATAAGATGAAATCATTGATACCTTTCTTAATGCTAATCTACCTTCTCTTCATTCCAATGCACTCTCTTATATAGATGATGCATTAGTGAATGGTGAATCTCTTCTTCATTCCAATACACTCTCTTCTAGAGATGATGCATTAGTGAATGATGAAGTTACTCTCACATCAGTGTTGGAGTATGATATTACTGAGAGGGGGGGTGAATCAGTGATATGACAAATTTAAACTTAAGTAAAAAAATATCTTTCAATTATTTTGAACATATGAAATGTAGATTTCATATTTGATCATTCATCAAATAAAAAACAAGGCGCTTGTAAAGCCTTCAAACTTTGAATGAAAAAGATCATAATCAAATCACACAAATTGAGAACACCATGACATAATTTTTATGAGTGGAAAACCCTCATACGGATGAAAAACTACTCAAGAAAATTTGCCTCACTGGCTTAATTAAATTTCCCTAATTGCAGAGCCTCGCTGGCTATACAGTATGCCTCACTAGAAAAGCCACACTGGCTACAAAAATGTGTCATTGACAAACACAAATGCCTCACTGGAAAAACACATCCTCACTAGCATTTAATGTTGCTACATTCTCATTGGCATTTCAAGTTAGAAACTTCCTCACTGGAAAACAATCTTTCACATCAAAATGATTCTGAAAATAAAAAGAAAGAGTGAAATCTTTCTTTCATTACAAATCATTTCTTGATTTTCTCATTTTCATTGGAGACTCAAGAATTTGAATGTATAAATAATTACAATTTACACATAAAGTTCCTTCTTACTGCTCATTACAAACTTCCTCATCAAATTTATATAGCATGATATAACAGTAAATGCACTTCATATAACATGGCTATGTGATGTCAACATGATAATCAACCAACATAACAAAGCTACCTAAGAACAATGTATATATTGTAAATCTGCTCATAACTGAAAGCATCACTGAGTGGTTGTAACCACCATAAAGATACTTGTCATCAAAGATATTCATTTCAAGATGTCTTTGAATCTTCACTAGGAGAAAACACCATAGATATGATCAACAACCCAAAACCATATGATACTAACCCATTAAGCTTTTGCAAAAACCTTTCAAGGCCTTTGAAACACTTTAGACAATAATGCAAGAAAAACAAGTCGACATTCACAAGACATGAAACCCCAACAATAGTAAGTGAAACCCTTTTGAGATTATGTTTGCACAATATGAAACACTATACAACAATGATAGTTTAAGACAAACTAAGCTATAGTCGACCGTCACAAGAATAGAACACAAAACCTTGACAACAACCTTTTAACCTTGTGCAATAACAAAGTAAAGACCTATAAACCCTAGCAAGATCAATTCACACTGATGTGCATTATTACAGATTTCAACACCCTAAGTTATGAAAAAAAAATCATACTTGTGAACATACCCTTAGCAATGGGATTCAACAAAATGATAAAAAAAAAGGTCAATATTGCTTGTTAAAACTAAGAAACACAAACTACCTAGAAATAAGCTTTGAAACCAAGTACTAATCTCTAAAAACCATCTTTTTCTACCATATCAGTATTGTCACATCCTTCAAACCATAACATCCATTGCCCTAGCATGTTCAATGATGAACAAAAATATCATATTCCCTCAAGAACTTTCTCAACATAATGAGGGAAACATTATTTCCAAAGCAATAATAAGTGAAACATTATAATATGTGTAATAATATGCCTGACCAAGTGTCTTTTCCAATGTCAAATAAAACACTATAATGTGTATGCAATAAGATAAATATGACAAAACATTTTTCAATTTTAAAAATCAGACCACATTCAAAACCAAAGCACTTTACTATTGCTTATGCCAACGCAATGAAACCTTTGAGTCTTCCTTTGAAATGAAAACATTATAATGTTCCCTTTCCACATATTATGCTTTAATAATATGAACACCATCGCTTTTGTCAATTTCAATAATATGAACTTCATTATACCTCATGGTGATTGTGAAAATAATCAACTCATGGTGTTTCATGAATATCTTTGTTTTTGACTAAGCAACCTACTATTAACATAATTTTATCATCAACCTCCATCAAGTAGTGATAGTCATCAACCTTTTACATCAACGAAAAACTATACCAAAGCCAACAATCATATCCTTCAATGATGGATATTGAGAACATTTCTTCAAATGATTCCTCTATAAGTTGTAAGGAATTTGTAAATATCATCTATTTCTCTATTGTCCCTCAAAGGCCTAAGAGACTAGTCATTTATTTGACTCTAGCTAGTCCTCCTAAAATATTTTTTTCTATTAATGGTGTTCCATTTGATATTGATTCTCCTTAAATATTTCTAAGGTTCCCTTTTATAGATTTTGTAGCCCATACTTATAAGACTAGAAGGAATAAAAAAAATATTGATAAACCTATTTCTTTACCATCTTCTCAACAAAGCCTTCCTCAAGCACCTAAACCTACAATTAAAGCACCTAGTGATTACAATCTTGTCGAGAAACTTCGCATTACTCCAAAAAAGATCTCACTATGAGACTTGCTTTAGTCTACTCTAGTTTATCAAGGCATGCTTCAGGAAGCCTTGCAAAGGATCTTCTTGCATTCTCCTACTAGGCCACCAAATGTTGATGCATTGATAGCTCATATTCAAGCGGATTCACTGAATATCACGTTCTATCCATAGGAATTCCCACCTCTGGAAGTAAATAAGGAAGTGGACCCTCTAATGATCATAGTTAACATTAATAACATCAGCATTATGCGTACTATCATTGACAATGGTTCAACGGTCAATGTATGTAGCATTGATCTATTGCCTAAGATTAATATTGATTCTTCTTCTCTTGCAACTTCTTCTATTGTCATTCATGCGTTCGATAATGTTGGTCAGTAACCTTTAGGAATGATAGTCTTTACTTTAAGGTTGGGACCCATTAATGTACCCACCCCCATATATGTTATGTAAGAAAAGTTACCATATAACCATCTTCTTAGTAGACCGTGGATTCTTGCTATGGGTGCAGTTCTGTTTACCTTGCATAAATCTTTTAAGTTCATTTGTAACAATAAAGTAGTCACAGTCAGGGCTGACCTTGATGCTATGCACTTATGTGAGATGGTAATTGTTGGTCAAGCTTCAGTTGTTCCTACTCTTATCCCTTTAGTGTCTTCCAATTTGTTGATGTCTACTCTAGTGGCATGTATTACAAAAGATATGCTTTAGCTAGATGTCCCTAAAGAAGAGCCTTTTGAAGCAAGGAGCCCTAAGTATACTCTTTCTACTTCTCAAAATAATGGATGTGTTGGTGATGATTGGGATTCTCTAGAATTTACAAAATCCTTCATTGGAGAATATATAGTTGACTTGATCCACTTAGTCCTTCTAATAACATCATATGAACCTATTGTCAAAGATTATTATTCTCCTACATTGCAAGGTAATGTGAACAAAAATTGTAATGTTCTTAATGTTGATCATTCCCCTTCTGAGGAAGATGATCGCACCTCTATTAAAGTGGATAATGTTGGAAATCCTATCAAGAAGGTTGATGGTGATCTCATAGAGGAGTATAATGCCCATTGTTGGAATAATGCTCTCTATGAAGATCAACCTTCCCAATATTTGCAAACACGTTATGGCCCTAGCTTCAAACTTTCCACTAAATATGGCTATGGGTGTAAAGGTTGTGGGTGTAATGAACAAGGCATTCAGGTCCCTATAGAATTTAATAAGAATATTTTGTGCTCATACTTTCACTTCTAGAGTTTTGCAACCTAAAAGGAAAGGGTACAAAACTCCACTATTCACTCAAAAACTTGTAAACCCTTGTGATTTCAATGAAAAGGAGATTGAAATCTAGAAAAGGGTGAGTTCTAGGGAAAAAGTAATAGCAAATGAGGGTTCACCACCAAGTGTAAACTTGGAAAATGCAAAAAATTTGAAAACACAATGTGATATGTAAACAAAGAAAAATTCTCTAGAAATGCAACAAGAATAGAACAAAAGGATAAGAATGAAAATGGTGTGCACTTGGAAACCTTGAAGAAACTGGAAATAGCTCTGAAATTTAGACTTTTTATACCACTAAGACTCATTCGCCAACCTGGACGAATTAGTCCTAGATCCTGCTTTCTGCATGGGAGTCCATTTCTGGAAAAAGGTTATCAAAATCTAAAGAAAAATCTAAAAAGAAACAATAGTGGAACTCATTCACCGCTATTCATGAATCAGTCTAGTTTTGATTTTCTAATGAGGGGTTTTCCTTAGTCAAACCCCTAGTTTGGTAATTAAACCTTGGTAGAAATGAAGAAATGTGCATAAAAACCCTAGCCTTAAGTGTGTTAAAGACTAGGAAATCTAAGATATGATGCAACAATGGAAATGCAAAGATGAATAACTCACTTGTGATGATCTCCAATCACCCCAAGTGAACTATAATGATGCTTGTATCTTCCTTAGGCTAAGTGTAGAGTGACAATGGAAGATGGAATCACTTAGGAAACAAGTCTTTAGGATTGGCTTGATGGCTAGTTGCATCTCCCCAACCTAGAATCAATCATGATTCACCATAGGCATCCATGTTCAACCCTTAACAATGCTAGATCTTGATATAAAGTGAGCTTGAAGACCTGCCAAAATTCTTTAATGTTGCCCCAATGCTTCAACTTTTCTTGCTTTTGGAATTAGAATGCTCTTTTGAAAGACTTTTAATGCTTGGTATTTGCTCAAAGTGCTTGAATTATGCTTTCCTCTCTTGAAAAATGACTTAGAAGCTTTCCTTTATAGGCATTAACGCCTAATTGACCATTATTTTGATCTCAAAGGCCGACATTTAACAAAAATATGATTTGAATTAATGAATTCCTGCTCAAATTTGAAAAATACCTCAAATGGGACTCATTCACCATACTTGGTGAATGGGTCCCACCTAAGGGGACTCATCTGCCCAAGGTGGTGATTGAGTCCCACCTTAGATGTTTGAGGTGGGTTTAAGGAGTATCCAGGGATTTGAATGTTTTTCTGTAATTTTATATGATTTTTGAGGGAAATGAGCCTTGAGATCCAAAATAATGGGTCCTAGGGGCATATAAAAGGTGATTTTTAAAGGGAGGAAAATGCAATGGTGCCAAAATGGGTCCAAATTAAGTGTGAAAGTGCCTCATTCTTCAAGAGTGCACAATTTTTGACACTACAAGAATGTGCACCTCGTAAGCATAATTTGGGGCTTGGTTGCTTGAATGAACAATCTAAATAGAAACCATGGTTGAATGTCAACATGATTTCTACTCAACCTCATTCTCTTGAAAAGATTCATGCTCCATTATTTGATGTCTTCATGTATTATTCTTGTGATTAGTCAAACTTTTCTCCACAAGAGAAAGGGTTGCTTCTTGCTCCTCATTCTTTGTTTCAGCAAGAGCACATTTTGTTGAGGCTTTTAAAAGTCTACTTAATTACTTTTCCTTCTCCAACACATAAGAAATATCATAAGCATGATAAAGTAAAACATTCTTTTTGTGCAAACCATCGAGTTCTTGGCCATTCCACTAGTGAATGTAAGGCCTTGAAGGATAAAATACAACTTCTTGATTCTAGTGTCATCAATCTTCTATTTGATGATGGGCATGTCTTTTCTTTGCATGACAAGTGATATCGAGGTTTTCCTCTATCCTGTTCATTTTAAGCATTTTCTCATGAGGTTCTCACATGTATCCCTTCAATGGTATCTTGCATGGATCTCCTCCCCTATATGTTGGGGGCAATGATAACTTGTTCTAGAAATGTGTGTCCTTCTTAAGGACCCCTCTCTTCTCTCTATCTTTCAATTGAAGCATTCCTTTGAATGGACCCCTTTGTGTCTTGAAGGGTTCCTTGTTGAAGGAACCTCCTTTGAAAGCTTCTTCTTCAAATGAATGCTATGGTGTATAGCTTGGGGGAACCCTGACTAGACCTATATTTTCTATGACTATCTTGCAATGCAACTTGTAGTAGCCACACGCTACTCTAAGCAGACTTGTTCTACAGGACCAAGAACCTATAGAGCTTCTTTGCACCAAGATTTCCTTGCAGAACTTAGCACCTATAAAGGTCTATCCGAATATATGGAGCCTCTCACATTGGGCTTCCCTTAGGAGAGAGTACCTAGGGCACCCTCTTTGCAAGTTTGATGACCTGTAAAGCACTTTCATCCTATGGGATCTATTCACTGTTGGTTTGCAGGCCTTCAATCCACTTTGTTCAACTCTATAGGAGAGAGTACCTGCAGAGCCTTTTGTTCACCTTCCATAGGTCTACGAATCTACGGTACATTTTTTCAAACCTCTGGAGGAAAAAGTACCTGTGGAGCCATCTCTCTTGGAATTTTCATTCCTTCTAGCTCCTCCCTCTCTCTTAAACTCTCTTCTATCTTCTCTTCTCAATTGTGTATACTGGATCAAAGATCTACATCTTCCTCATCTTGAGTCTATGCTCTTTCCTTCTTTGACATTGATTTCTTCTCTGACTTTTGGGTGCATTCTTCTCTTGAAGTAATCAATCCTTACATTCTTCTCTCCATTTAAGAATTCTTCTATGTGTTATTTCTTAATTTGGGGATGATGCATAGTATTGAGACAACCTACTACGTTGAGGCTTTTTTCACTTTGCTGACTCAGATCCTTTAGTTTAATGTGTGCTTGTGTATCTATGTTTTTATGTTCTAACCCTATGATGTAATGTATTTTCATGTTCTAACTTTGTCATCATGTGGAGAACTTTCTTGTCTAATACATTTTTTTTTAGGTCTTCATCCCGCAGGCATGCTTCATTGGTTTGAAGAGTTATCTACTTCCTCTATAATATCCTTTTGGTATCTTGATATTATTTATGTTTAGTAGATTTCCTTTAGTGTGCATATTAGTATATATTAATATTCCCACTAAAGTGGGGGAAAAATGTAATGTTGTCAAATTGAACCCTTGCAATTTCACATACATTCTTGTATACACTTTAGTGTCCACTCCCTTAGCACTTGTGTAGGCTCATTTTAGCCCTTGCATCAACCCTTTTTCCTTCTCAGGATGCTCAAGACCCCTTTTCAGTAGCTACCTCCATGCATTAGCTTTATGTCAAACCTTGTGCTTCCCCTATTCCTATAGTATGATGTGTTTGCACACTAACAAACTATGCAGAAATTTGTGTGTTGCACTAGTGTCCCGTGACATTTTAATGTTCAAATAATCATTTCTGAGTGCTTTTCCACTTGTCAACCCCTTTTTTCAATGGTAACGTCCTAGGATTCCTTGTAACCACTTGAGACGCTTCTTTTCCTTCCTATTCTCTCTTTAAAAGCTATCTTTTCAATCCATTTGGTCTCCTTGGTTTCTATCTTGAACTCACTTCTCCTTTCTTGGAAATTCTCTTATCACTCTATCAAACTTGCACAACTCTCTACCACTTACTACAACAACCTCAAGCTTTCACATTTTTACAATGCTCTTTCCAACTCTCCTAGCTCTCGTAGCTATTTCTCTCACTAAGCATCATATGATTTCTCGCGTCCCCTATCAATTACATCTCTATCTTGTGATCTACTGGTTCTCCTTCTCGAGTGAGAATTGATTTTATCACTCCATATTTTCTTACTTTGTTCACTTTATCTATTTGGTTGTCTGTGGAGCTAGGAGCACCAAAATGGGGGTTTGAATAAGGAAAACCCCTATATAGCCCCAACAATTTCCCATTGATCTTAAATGTATGCAAGTTTTGAAGACTTCTCTTTGTTGGATGCTTCATTATGTTGGTTGGTGTGAGTATTTTCTTTCTCTATCCTCTTTAGTCCTATCATTTAATTTACTTTATTCTAGTTCTCTTATATTCTATTACTCTCCCACATTTTGTATGTTCTTGGAAATTTTATTGTCAATGGTCATTTAATTGTCTTATGTGATAAACTTGATTTTTGGTTCATACGAGATGCCAACATGCCTATGGGACTCTAGTGTGCCACATTCTCATCCTTATTTTGTGCTTTCATCTTTTGGCCGAGAGCCTATTATTTTGTCTAGAAAACCTTTGTGATCTACTCTTTCTAATTTTGGAACTATGATATTTTCAATCTGAGGTAGTTTAGGGTAGTTCACCCCTTGGGATTCTCTTGAGGATAAAGAAACTCATGTGTAGTGAATCCCCCTTCTCTATAGAGAGTATCTTGGAGTCTTTGCTATCACTCGGATTTGATGTTTGTGTTCTTTGGATTAGTTCATATTCACCTTGGCCTATTCCTTTTTCTTCTATAGGTGGCATCCTAGAGGATGAGAGGAGTTATTTCTTGAGATGGTGGTCAACTTAGTGTTATCATAGGTATCCTGATGGAGCATGAGAGCATGTTGTATCTATACATTTGGTTTCATGTATGGCTATGATGATACATTTCGTTGAGTGATCCTTATGCAATGTATACATCAACTGAGGTAATGTTAGAAGAATGGTTTTGTACACCTTGCACATGACTAAATTATTTTAATTATGTAAAATAAATATTAGTTAGGTCCACTTGTAAATTTGTAGCATTGTCAGATTAGTTATTTTATGTGTGGGAGACAAAATAATTAATTATTATTTCATGAGAATATTTAATAATTTGAAAAATAGAGGGATCAATGGTTTTTAGGAACATGGTTTTATCTTACCACTTGGTTGTACTTGATTCAACTTGAATCTATAAAATGCGCACATTTATAGTGGTTAAGGTTGGATGGGTGAGTGGGATGGCATTGTATTGAGTTTATCTTGTGAGTGAATATGTGAAGCATGACATGAGATGTGTGGTTACATTATTGGACACATGGAGAGCGCATTGGAGGATATTTAAGTACATTGTAATGTTTAACTTCTAAATAACACATAGAGTGTGGATGGTTTTGGAGGCTACATTCTTTCCTCTATAATATTTTTCCTAGGATATATCTTGTGTTATCTTGTGAATTTTTTATTTTATCTTTGCATGACCATTATTCTATAAGATTGCATACACTATTTTCTCTCATGGGGTTATGTATAAAATTGATTCAATATTTTGTGTATTATGTATTAGTTTCCTAACAAGAGTAAGTATGTGAACTTAGTATTAGAGATATTTAACATATTATGTTCTAGACCTTTGTGTTTCCTTATTTCTATGGGGACTAAGTTATCAATTGAGAAGTGTGTGACTTCTCTTGATGATATGGAGGATATGGATAGAGTACCTTATACTAGAAATTTTTGGAGCTTAATGTATGTTATCATCTACACAAGAGAAAATATTTCCCAAGTAGTAGGAGTCCTTAGTTGTTTCATGGCTAATCATAGTTGATTATATTAGGATGTTGTCAAGAGGGTATTCAAGTATTTGCGGGGTACATTTGGGTAATCTATTTTTTTATCATGGAAATGAATTATAGTGTACTATCAATAATTTATTCTTCATGGATTTATGGATTTGGATTGCTCTAGGGATGTTGATAGCAATAGATTCATTGAATATATTTTCAGTATGTTTCATGGTGCTATTAGTTAGATAAGTACACACAAGTTATGGTCATTTTTTCCATTATAGAAGAAGATTACATTGTTGCTACTCATACTTTTAAGGAAGTTATCTATTTTAAGCTATTATATTTAGGTATGGGCCTAATTTTAGGAGCTATTAGAGTTTTATCTAATAGTTAAAGTGTCATACATTTAGAAAAGAACCTAACCTTTCATGGAAGGATGATGCATATTGTTATATAGTACAATTTTATTCATGACATGTGTTAGATGGTAGGAGGGTAATGTTGGTGAAAGTTGACATTTTATATAATATTCTAGATACATTCATGAAAGTAGTGAGCATAATTTTTTTCAAGTGGTGTTGTGAGTCTTTGGGCCTTTTGACCCCTAAGAATTAATTCCATAAATGTTGGTACTCAGTTTTCTCTTGTAAAGTGTTCAAAAAGTAGGAGAATGTTATGAAAGGTTCCTCAACATTTCTCTTAATGTTAATTATATGGAGAATATAGTTTTTAGCCTATACAACATTTTAAACTTAGTTACTGAACTTCTTTCTATGCAATTTACTTTTGGGGAAATTTCTTTAAAATTTGTAGGATGTTGTAGAGAATGGTACATATTGTACATATCAAATAAAGACCTAATAACTATTGGAAATGTTATATATGTGAATCTAGTTTCATTTTCACTTTGTTTGATCAATTTTCATGGGGTTTTGATTGATTTATGATGCTTTTGGTGAAGACTACTCAATTCTGAAACTAGGGTTTCTAGTAGATAAGAAAAATTCACATCTTTTTATTCCACAATCAATAAGTGATAAAAATTGGTGAAAAGTTATGTTTTTACATGTTATAAAAACCCTTTAAAGGAAAAATATTCATTTATTTATTTACATGAGTTATGATAGATTGTGTGTTTCATTTTGGTGGGAGTGGTAAAAGAAACATGGTTTTCTTGATGTTTGAACAAAGCTATGCATAGTTTGTTTATGGTTGGCCTTAAATAATTGTTGTATGATCTTTGGATGGTTGTTGTAATGAGTTTTTGGGATGAATCTAAGCATGTTGAAATCATTTACCAAGTCTGATAGAGATTGGAATCCATTTGTGTAATTTGGAGCCCATGTTGTTCAAGGTTAAAGGATTGAGATTGCCTCAAGAATGAAGAATTTCAGTTGTGTACTTGATTATTTCCAAGAATATAGAAATTTGATGGTATGAACCCTCTTTCTCTGCATCAAAAAGATCTAGGTTAGTGTTGGTTTGTGGTTTTGTGTTGTGGTTGTGTGCAGGTTAAGAACCTGATTACTGCCAAGGAAAGGCAGAGAAAAGTTGAATAGAAGCAAGGAGAGACTTGCTTGTGAAGATGGATTTGGTGAGAAGATTGGGAAGACATTTGTTGGAAGAGGAAGAGAGGAAAAAAAAGAAACAAGAGGAAAAAGAGAGGAAGAGAAAAGAGAAAGAGATGAGGAAAAAGGAGTTTGATCAAGAAATCAAAGAGTTGGAGGAAAGGATAGAACAGTTGCTCAAAAGAGTCACAAATTGGCACTTGACCATGAAAAAGAAAGTTGAATGGCCCATACAAAATATTATTCAAAGAAGAAAAATTTAAGCAAGGATGGCAGCAAATGAGACAAAGGTAAAGTTTGTTAATCAAAGTAAGTTACAGGTTGAGATACATGATATTCCAATTTTGTTTGAAGATGAACAAACTTCTTTGTTGGTTGATGAACATGTTGATGTTGAGATTGATGATATGGTTGTTTTTGATACTCAAGTGGTTGATGAAATTTTCCTTGATGAACAAGTAGAGAAGGTTGTTGAGGTTTTTGATAAGCTTGGTACTGATCCTCAAGATGTTGTTGATAATAAGGTTGATAATGGCAATGTTGCAGATTTGTTTGCTAATGAGATATATGCAGATTTTCAAGGACATGATGCAGGTTATATATGGTACTCTGATGATGAGAGTGAAGGTATAGATGATGTTGTTGAGGTATATGCACAAGAAATGGACCTTTGGGACATGAAGAAAACAAATGTAGTAGAAGATTAAATGGTAAAGGTAGAAGAAGATGATGGAGTGATGTCTAAATTTGATAGAGAAGAGGACAAAGGTGGAATGGATTTGCTACCAAGGTATGAGAATGAAATGTTTACTTCATTGCTTTATGATGAGACTAATTAAATTTTCAGTTTTCTCCATGTAGAAGTTTGTTGTTATCTTGAGACAACAAAAATAGAGACATTATGGTTGCAGGAAAATCATGGTGCAAGGATTGTGGATGAGTTTGCACATGTACATGATGGGAAGATGGAAAGAAGATATCTTCTTCTTCTTGTGTTTGTTATTTAAAGGAAGAAAAAACCATGGGTTAAGATGAAGATACAATTTTTTGTGATTACTAGTGATAGTGAAGATTCATTTCTATTTGCAAGTCTTTTACTCTTTGCTCCCTCAAGGGACTTGAGTTTTTTCTTCAAGGGGAGATGGTGCAGGAGCACCTTGTTGCATTCAAGCCTCCATGAGGCCAAATTGTATAAATTCATTAAATTAGGTGTTTTAATGTTGTAATAAGGTTGGATGAGCCATTTTATATATGTTTGAAGTCATTTGGAGTCATTGATGAAGGTTTGGTGTCATTTAGTTGAAAAATGAAAACATTGTCAAAAGTTGTCAAATGTTGTCATAACAACTCTTCATGTTAAATGAAACTTTTAGAAGTTTTTAAAAGTTTTAAATGGTATGTGTTATGGTTGGTTGGGGAATAAATTGATTTTACAAGCATAAAAATGGGCCTCCAAGTCGAATTGGGGGTTGGAATGTAGATTGAACAAGAATTTATGAATGAAGAGATGAATTTTTCTACAATTTTCCAATGTTTTTCCCTATTCTTTTACATGGTACGGATTTGTATGAAAGGTTTAAAGATCTGAAATCATTTTTATTGATATAGGAATGAACTATCTTTCATTTTCAATTGGTTTTGTTTTTTTTCCTTGAGTTTGGAGAAAGTTATGATCATTTTACCATTGGCATCCCTATGAGATTATTTTCTCTGAAAGTTGCAGGCTGTTGCAAAGAATGGTACGGATTGCACATATCAAATAAAGACCTAAAACCTATTGTAAATTTTAGATATGTGAATCTAGTTTCATTTTCACTTGCTTTGATCAATTTTCATGGGGTTTTGAGTGATTTATGATGTTTTTGGTGAAGACTACTCAATTCAGGAACTAGGGTTACCGACAAATAAGAAAAAATCATATCTTTTTATTCCACCATAAAAAAGTGATAAAAATTGGTGAAAAGTTCTATTTTTACATGTTATAAATACCCTTTAAAATAAATTTTTTTCTTTATTAATTTTCATGAGTTATGGTAGATTGTGTGTTTCATTTTGGTGGAGAGTGGTCAAAGAAACATGGTTTTCTTAATGTTTGAACAAAGCTATGCATAGTTTGTTTATGGTTGGCCTTAAATAATTTTTGTATGATATTTGGATGATTGTAATGAGTTTTTGGGATGAATCTAAGAATTTTGAAATCATTTACCAAGTCTTATAGAGATTGGAATCCATTTGTGTAAGTTGAAACCCATGTTGCTCAAGGTTAAAGGATTGAGATTGCCTCAAGAATGAAGAATTTTAGTTGTGTACTTGATTATTGCCAAGAATATAGAAATTTGATGGTATGAACCCTCTTTCTCTGCATAAAATTGGTATTAGATCCTAGCAAAAGGTCTGGGTTAGTGTTGGTTTGTGGTTTTGTGTAGTGGTTGTGTGCAGGTTAAGAAGAACCTGATTGCTGCCAAGGAAAGGCAAAGAAAAGTTGAATAGAAGCAAGGAGAGACTTCCTTGTGAACATGGATTTGGTGAGAAGACGGGGAAGACATTTGTTGGAAGAGGAATAGAGGAAAAAAAATAAACAAGAGGAAAAAGAGAGGATGAGAAAAGAGAAAGAGATGAGGCAAGAGGATTTTGATCAAGAAATCAAAGAGTTGGAGGAAATGATAGAACAATTGCTCAAAAGAGTCACAAGTTGGAACTTGACCATGAAAAAGAAAGTTTAATGTCCCATATAAAAGATTATTCAAAGAAGAAAAAGACAAACAAGGATGGAATAAAATTAGACAAAGGTAAAGTTTGTTAAGAAAAGTAAGTTACAGGTTGAGATGCATGATATTCCAATTTTGTTTGAAGATGAACAAACTTCTTTGTTGGTTGATGAACATGTTGATGTTGAGATTAATGATATGGTTGTTGTTGATACTCAAGTGGTTGATGAAATTTTTGTTTATGAACAAGTAGAGAAGGTTGTTGAGGTTGTTGATAAGATTGGTACTGATCCTTAAGATGTTGTTGATAATAAGATTGATAATGACAATGTTACAAATTTGTTTGCTAATGAGATATATGCAAATTTTCAAGGATATGATGCAGGTTATATATGGTACTCTAATGATGAGAGTGAAGGTATAGATGATGTTGTTGAGGTATATTCAAAGGAAATGGACCTTTGGGAAATGAAGACAACAAATGTAGTAGAAGATTCAATGGTAAAGGTAGAAGAAGATAATGGAGTGATGTCTAAATCTGATAAAGAAGAGGACAAAGGTGGAATGGATTTGCTACTGAGGTATGAGAATGAAATGTTTACTTCATTGTCTTATGATGAGAATAATGGAATTTTCAGTTTTCTCCATGTAGAAGTTTGTTGTTATCTTGAGACAACAGAAATAGAGACATTATGGTTGCAGGAACATCATGGTGCAGGGATTGTGGATGAGTTTGCACATGTACATGATGGGAAGATGGAAAGAAGATACCTTCTTCTTGTTGTGTTTGTAATTTCAAGGAAGAAAAAACCATGGGTTAAGATGAAGATACAAATTTTTGTGATTACTGTTGATAGTGAAGATTCATTTCTATTTGCAGGTCTTTTACTCTTTGCTCCCTCAAGGGACTTGAGTTTTTCTTCAAGGGGAGAATGGTGCAGGAGCACCTTGTTGCATTCAAGCTTCCATGAGGCCAAATTGTATAAATTCATTAAATTAGGTGTTTTAATGTTGTAATAAGGTTGGATGAGCCATTTTATATATGTTTGAAGTCATTTGGAGTCATTGATGAAGGTTTGGTGTCATTTAGTTGAAAAATGAAAACATTGTCAAAAGTTGTCAAATGTTGTCATAACAACTCTTCTTGTTAAATGACAACTTTTTAGAAGTTTGTTAAAAGTTGTTAAATGGTAATTTTAGGTTGGTTGGGGGCATAACTTGATTGTACAAGCATAAAAATGGGCCTCCAAGTCGAATTGGGGGTTGGAATGTAGATTGGAACAAGAATTTATGAATGAAGAGATGAATTTTTCTACAAATTTCCAATGTTCTGCCCTGTTCTTTTACATGGTACGGATTTGTATGAAGGTTTACAGATCTGAAATTTATTTTATTGATAGAGGAATGAACTATATTTCATTTTCAATTGGTTTGGTGTTTTTTCCTTGAATTTGGAGAAAGTTATGATCATTTTACCATTGGCAGCCCTATGGGATTATTTTCTCTGAAAGTTGCAAGATGTTGAAGAAAATGGTATTGATTGTACAGATCAAATAAATACCTCATACCTATTTTAAATGTTATATATGTGAATCTAGTTTCATTTTCACTTGGTTTGATCAATTTTCATGTGGTTTTGAGTGGTTTATGACATTTTTGGTGGACTACTCAATTTTGAAACTAGGTTTTCTAGCAGATAAGAAAAATTCATATCTTTTTATTACACCATCAAAAAGTGATAAAAATTGGTGAAAAGTTTTGTTTTTACATGTTCTAAAAACCCTTTAAAGGAAAAATATTCATTTATTCATTTTCATTAGTTATGGTAGATTGTGTGTTTCATTTTGGTGGAGAGTGGTAAAAGAAACATGGTTTTCTTGATGTTTGAACAAAGCTATGCATAGTTTGTTTATGGTTGGCCTTAAATCATTGTTGTCTGATCTTTTTATGGTTGTAATGAGTTTTTGGGATGAATCTAAGCATGTTGAAATCATTTACCAAGTCTGATAGAGATTGGAATCCATTTGTGTAAGTTGGAGCCCATGTTGCTCAAGGTTAAAGGATTAAGATTGCCTCAAGAATGAAGAATTTCAGTTGTGTACTTGATTATTACCAAGAATATAGAAATTTGATGGTATGAACCCTCTTTCTCTGCATCAAATTGGTATCAAAGCCCAGAAAAAGGTCTGGGTTAGTGTTGGTTTGTGGTTTTGTGTTGTGGTTGTGTGTAGGTTAAGAACCTAATTGCTGCCAAGGAAAGGCAGAGAAAATTGAATAGAAGCAAGAAGAGACTTGCTTGTGAAGATGGATTTAGTGAGAAGATTGGAAAGACATTTACTGGAAGAGGAAGAGAGGAAAAAAAAAGAAACAAGAGGAAAAAGAGAGGAAGAGGAAAGAGAAAGAGATGAGGCAAAAGGAGTTTGATCAAAAAATCAAAGAGTTGGAGGAAAGGATAGAACAGTTGCTCAAAAGAGTCACAAGTTGGAACTTGACCATGAAAAAGAAAGTTGAATGGCCCATACAAAAGATTATTCAAAGAAGAAAAATTCAAGCAAGGATGGCAGCAAATGAGACAAAGGTAAATTTTGTTAATCAAAGTAAGTTACAGGTTGAGACGCATGATATTCCAATTTTGTTTGAAGATGAACAAACTTCTTTGTTGGTTGATGAACATGTTGATGTTGAGATTAATTATATGGTTGTTATTGATACTCAAGTGGTTGATGAAATTGTTGTTGATGAACAAGTAGAGAAGGTTGCTGAGGTTTTTGATAAGGTTG